>VDFB02105785.1:358309009-358969722 GCA_007258455.2 Sequoia sempervirens
AAAGAGAAATAAAAAAGAAAGAGTCCAGAAAAATGCATCCCAAAAAGTCATGCTTCACATTTGGTGAGCACAAAATATTGTGCTTGTCAAATGAGTTTCATTTTGAAATACCGATGCTTAGGCTAGGTCATTCAAGCCAATTGGTGAGCACCAAATTTGACACTCACCAAATGGTTATTTCGGGTAAAAAAATAAAAGTGACCTTTTTTGTGTCACAAATTAGTGCACATACCCTTGTGACCAATTTGAAAGAGATAAGGAAAATGGCATGGTAGAGAATTTCACTGAGTGGGAGGATCAAACTCAATTTCAATGGGGCTTCCAAAGGTAATATGGGGAGGTTGGGAGGTGGTTTCATAATAAGAGATTATTGTGGAAAATTGGTTGGACAACATCTATTAAATTGCTTAAAGGCTTGAATAATGAAGTAAAATTGAAGCAATATCTAAATATTTACAACTGTGTAAATTGAAAGGCTTAAAAAAAGGATATTGAAGGAGATTTGTTTCAATCTATTTTAATGCAATTAAAAAAAATCAAATTCCAAATTGGATATTGCAATTGAGACTAGATAGTATTCAGGAGTTGCTACAAGGATTAGAATATTTTAAATTTCACATGTATATCATGATTCAAATATGACGGTAGACTTCCTGTTGAATTGGGGAGTTTATCATTCCAATAGATATATTACCACAAACAATTCTTGCACCTGATTGGGTTTGGAGGTCAAACTAGAATCAAAAAAGATAAATGAAAATTGAAGGAGAGGATAGCAAAAATCTTGAGATTACAATACTTTCATTAGAGTAGGTGGCAGAAAAAGGTTTGTTATAAGGTACTAAACTATAAATAACCATGCAAGGCAATCTCATGTTTCGGAAATGTTTAGATCCATAAGATATACTCAAATTCTTCAATAGTGAATTTGACAAAATATTTCAATAAATTTTGTTAGAATTGGTAGATAGAAACAAGAGTGAAGGGAGAACAAAAGGATGGAAAATAGGGGTATCACAGAGCCATTTTTCCCTATAGTACAGAGGGTACAAAGCCTCAAATCGGGATACTATTTCAAATAAACAGCAATGGGGTAGATGAGGTTGTTCTAAAAAAATTCAGAGCTAGTAATTTGGATGGAAAGCATGTCCAAGGCAATAAATTTTATGAGCTATTCTTCACAAATTTGGTTCAAGCTAGGGGGAAAATATTTGATGAAGGTGCTCATTGAAAAACAAAATATGCAAGTACTTAAGGCCAAAATTACTAGTAATGATCTCCATAATTGTTGCACAACTAAAGGAAGGTTGAATAGCTGGAATCTTTGACAAAAACACAACAAAATAGAAGGGGAGAACCACTAAAGCATTGTGACAATTTTGGGAAGGTATTAAATGTGTGAACATGGAAACTTTCTTTTTATACTTAAGTAACTATGTTGATTTTGTCACTCCTACACAATCTGTGTGTAGCTAAGTTGGCAAATGGGATTCAATCCCTAATGGAACTGAAATCACCAATGTACTAACCCATATGGGCATATGCAATATTTTCTTTGTTTATCAATGAAAGGAAGCTACCTCCTAGTAGTGCTTATTTACCAAAAAAAAAGAAAGAGGAAATAGTTTTCTAGGTGTCTACATTTTTCCCCTTGTTGATACATCACAACTGAAATAAGTGATGTTGTGTCAAAGAAAAATAATAGGCTCTAGTTGAATGGAAGAAAAGATGCTAGAATGGTGCCCCTCAAGAGGTCACTTGGAACAAAAATATTTTTGAGGGAGCTCTCAAAAAGAAGAGATGAATGCTTAGAGAATAAAATAAGTATTATTGGGGTAGATAGAAGAAAAAGGGCATGTTATGGGGAAATGAAAAAAGAAAATGGAACAACGGATGTAAATTTCAGGACCTCTAGTCTATTGAAGGGATAGCTTAGTTTAGCACTTTTGTTAGGGTTGTAAAATCATAATGCTTTTGCTACCTAGGTTTAGTTGCTAGAATAGCAGTTTTTCTAACAAGGAGTAGTTCTTTTCATATATTAGTGATTTGGGGTTGGAGATTAGCCTTTTCTAGGATAGTGATTTTGATGGGATGTGTAGACACTTAAATAGTCCTGATTGATATTAGACATCTGATTCTAATTAATTAACATCATTTTCTCCTAAATTAGTTCTACACTAACCAATTAATTAAATAATCTTTATTGTTTAGTTAAATTCATCAATTTCTACTATTAATCCAATAATTAACTTTATCAAATTAATTCATCCTCTTCTCACTAATGTTCATCCCATTTAATTAAATAAAGAAAATTATTTAATTAAAACCCTAAAGTTATCTCATTTGATTAAATATCAAATTATTTAAAACAAATGTCACAAACCCCTAACCCACTTAAGTTGATTAATTTTGAATTAATTAGCTCATAATCCTCATTACCCATTTCTCTAGCATTTAACCTCACCAGGGTTAATCAAACCTATGATCAACTAACCAAGTTGTGCATGAAAATCATTTCTTTTAATTAACTAATTAGCCTATTTTCCTCACAAAGGAATATTCGTTGGAATATTCCTCTCAACCACCCATTCATAAATTTCCCTCCAAAACCTTTTAAAGCCTCTTACAAAGGCCTTAAATGCCTCTTACAAGATCATTTAACTCCACTTACACACCATCTTTTCCCTCTTGCATCTCAACCATATTCATTCAATTCTCTAACATTCTCTTACAAATCCACTTACATTCCTTAACTCTTCACATTCTTCAAAATGTGCTCCACACACATCCCCATGGATTTCATTAGCCTTGTGACAAGTTTCACAATGCTATTGGTCCCCATTTTAGTCCCACATCCTCCAAATTCATCCCTTCTTCAACCCTTGAGTCCTAAAACTAGAGGCCTTCTCTATTAAATATAGATCCACAATCTAATGCAATCTTACTATAGGCATATTCATCCATAGCAATCACTCATTTTCATCACTTCAACTAGGTTATCAACACATTTGCATCACAATCACATACACTTGGAATCAAAGAATCTTGGAGCTTATCACAGGGATTGGGAAAGGGCCACTTTCCATATCAAAGTGACACTAGTCCCCCTATGGGATGGAGGTTTGATCTACTTAGTTTGTTTACATGATTTCATTTGTTTTGTCTTTGTCCTTTTTTTCATGTTTTCATCTCTTTGTTTGATCAATAATTTCATAGGGGATGATATTTGTGCTTATTTGAATGAGTAACCTTGTTTGTGTTTTCCTTGATTAGCTTGGTGCAGATTATCATCTACAAGAGGGATAAGCACTTTCACTAAGATAGTGTTTTTTATGGGTTAGAATTTACACAAATTAGCACTTTCATGGTTTGGCGCAAACATGGATTAAGGATAGGGGCCTATATTTTTGGTTGAGATTAATGAGTGGCTTTGAATGAAATGTAGGAAATTCTACCTATATGGTAGTCAAGATAGAGACATCCTCTTACAATGAGGCTAGGCACTCATTTAATAGACATGGATTGGATGTTTTTAGCTATCATGGGATTGGATAGAATTGGTTAGTGGTTGGAGATTCACACACATTAGGCAATGATGATAGCACTAGTGGAGCATTTGGATTCAAAAAATAGCACATTTTTCGTACATGTGGGGGAGATGCTTATCAACCTTAAGGATGTATATAGGATAGTTTGTATCCCCATCCAAGGTGACTTGGTGGAGTATGACATTGTGATTCGAAGTGAGCTACTTGAAGCAAACTTTTATGATTAGAGATTTGTCGATCAAAGGATAAAAGACAGATTTTGGACTTGCGGTGGCTACTCTTCCTATATTTACTCTATATTTAGTAGGGTTGATTAGTGGAGTACTAGTCCCATATGGGAGATTTTGTGGATTTCCTATCGGTGGGGGTGTGTGTGATATTGTATATTATCAAAGTACGATGTATGGCTAGGGATACTACATATTGGAACACCTATATCGAGATATACATATGGTCTAATATAGAGGCAAGAAGAGTCTAAGGCTTGGGGTAACCTTACTACATGTGTGGGCATCAAAGTACATTGTAGTATTGATACTAGTATCCATGAGGTAATGAGTAGTCAAGTAGCCTTATGTGTATCTTTATGTTGGTGTTATCCAACACACACATATGGGAGACACATGGAAAATTGGTGAGATTATTGGATGATATGTATGATGTGACATGGTAACCCTATTGGTTGTATGAGACATAGTCAAATGATGATCACTATGAATGGTGATGTTATACCTACACAAACACAAAGAACAATCGCACAATTATTCCATTATGCAAGCTAAATCAACATTCCTCATGGAATTCATTTGAAATGTAAATAAACAAGAAATAAGTGAACACAATAAGAAATCTATTAAATCCTATCTAATTCAAACAAATTCTCAACCCCATGGAGGAATTGGTGTCATTTTTATGTGGAAAATGGCCCTTTTCCAATCCCTTGTAAGCTTCAATGATGATTTTATGAAGATTTGATGCTTCCTTGGTGAAACTCCTGCATAACCTAGCTATGAAAATGTGAAAATGGATGAAGAATGGATGAGAAAATTCAAAATCTCAAGATAATGTCTTTGCATGAAATTGTGGATCCAAAATCCAAATGAGAGACTCTTATTTATAGATCATGTGAAAGATGGACGATGAGGGAAAATGGATGAATGTGGGACAAAAGACCAACCAATAGCATGAAGCCACTTGTCAATATGTGAGTGGACAAATGTGGAGAACATTTTGGTCAATGTGCAATTAAATACAATTAGGTGGAATTTCAAAATGGATGAAATGACAAGTTGGAGGGAGTAGAAAATAAAGTTAAAGCCACTTGGCTCAAGGAAAAGGACATGTAAGAAACTTAAATGCCTTGTTGGATGTACAAACCCTTTTGGAGGGATTTTTCAAACTTGGAAAATATTCCCTTTTTTATGCCTTTTTGAAAGTAATTGAAGATTTAATAAATCAATTGAAATTATTTTCATGAGAAAGTTACAAAAGCTAGAGGATTTGGTGATTAAGACTAGCATTAATCAGGATTTGATTAATTTAAAAGGAGATCAGTTGATTTGACCATTTTGACTTAGACTTTTGGATTGATTTAAATCAAAATGAGAAGAAAATGAATCAGACTTAATTAAATAAAGATTTTGATTTATTTAATTAAAGAGGGATGATTTTAGATTAAATCAAATAAAGATTAATTTAATAGAATGACTTTAGAGATTTAATTGAATAAAATGAATCATTTAATTAAAGAGAGACAATAGAAGCCAATTAAATCAAATGATTTATTTAATTAACAGGAGATGATGACTTAATTAGATAAAAAATGATTTATTTAATTAAGAGATGAAATGTGATGAATTTAATCGAATACAAATTATTTGATTAAATAGTTAGCAAAGGAGATGATTCTGGATGAAGCGATGTTAGTAAAATTAGGATCGGGTGTATAAAATCAATTGGTACATTTTTCATGTCTATATTTTTCCCCTCTTTGAAGTAATGTTCTTGCTATGTTGGTTCAAAGAATAACCTCGTCGTGATCAATACTCAAAATTTTCTTGATTTTCCAAAAGCCCCACTACTACCCCGGCGAGAAGAAACATGTTGATATACTGCCCCCTCGAGAGATCAAACAAAAATTTTGATTTTTGGGTGATCTCGCGAAAAAAGAGGACAAGGTTCCCAATGAGTCTAGAAGGGTCCAGGATGCCAAAAACATGTGAAAACACAAAAAATATGTAAAACAGCCCTCGGTTGGGATAAAACGGCTCGAGGGTCCAAAACCCTAGCTAGATGGCTAAACAGGGTCAAAAAAACCTAACTTTCAAGCTTAAATAGGCCTTGAGGGGCCACTTCCAATTCCTTTGCACACCTAGCCTTTGGAGATTCTTGCATTCTAAGCTTTGAGCACTGATCAAGATGGTGCAACGCATGCTTCCACGACACATTTCTGAGTGCGTTCAAGTGTACCAGAGGCTACTAGGCACAGCACCAGCAATCTGTCATCTTGTCTTGACCTTTAATTTTGATTTTTGAGTGCGTTAATTAGGGTCTAAAGTCAAACAAACTCAAGCGGGATTGTTTGGTGCTACTAAAAACCTTAAATTGGCACCGCGTGGCCTTAAAGTGTGCCGCTAATGAGAGTTGTGTCGTGGCGGTCCAGTTTAGATTTTAGGGTTTAAGCGTCAAAGTCTGTTGCACTTGCAAATTACGCTGTAGTGATCCAGTTTGCAATTTAGGTTTAGGGGTCAAATCGGAACGTTGTCAAAGTGCATCGTGGTGGTGGAGTTTGGGACTTTTTGGTCTCCAACAGTGAGATTTGAAGTTTCCAAATAGCACTGCCATTGCAAACAGTGACAATTATTGTTTCAGGTGCACAAACTCCAAGTAGGATCTCAATTTTTTTACAAAACTTGACACAGTGGCTTTTCTAATGTAGGAGGACATGGAGCTAGTCCATTCACGAGAGCACAGGTCCTCAATTCTGAGCAAATTGACTCAAGATCCCTCTTTGCATGAGCTACTCCAAGAGCACCTTGGGGTGATTGGACTTTGGTACATTGCATATGCCCCGGCTATCCGGACACACCTTGGCATGATGACAACATTGGCAGAGTGCTAGCACAATGAGATGTCCTCATTTCACTTCCCTACAGGTGAGGCGACAGTGACCCTGGAGGATGTGTGGTGTATTCTTCATTTGCCTATCCATGGAGAGAAAGTCATCTATGATGTGGATGCAAGGACAAAGGCCTGTTATGATGTCATGGGCCTGGATGAGATCATTTTTTCAAAGGGACAAATCAAGCTAGAGTAGTACAGAGGTAAGGTATCATCTTTCTAATTGATTGTAGCCACTATCATTTCAGGACTTGTCACACCAGATCAACACAGCTGATATTTTAGCTCGGGATGGGGTCTTGCCTGGGAACGGATACTCCGATAGAGAGATTTCTTTGTCTAGGGGCCCATGATGTTGGCCTCCCTCTACCATGATCTTCATGAGTTTGCATATTGCGATAGCAAGGCTATCAGGGTAGGAGTTACATTATTGCACATCTGGGCCTAGGAGCACATTGCAGTGCTTTGCCCACAAGTCACACCAGTCGACATGGAGCCAGATGACCTAGTCTTCTAGAGATATAGGGGTGGATTGTCCTTTACCCACATAAGGGCAGCTGGCATTCATCGCTAGCAAAGGGTCATCGATGAGATGATCGTTCTCACTTGGAGGCCTTGGATCACCATGCCCGCCTAGTATGACAATGTTGAATAGTTGTTCTTCGCCAGGCAAGAACATTTGATGTAGGGCAGAGAGCACATGATGATAGATTAGTATCTGCTAGACCAAGTAGCTTGATAGTTTGGAGAGACTCGGGACCGTCCTGATGACCTGTATGTGGCCATCTTTGCACGTACTATGAGGGAGACCACCTCGGGCCGACCAATTCCAACCAAGAATGCAATTGACAATTTTTGACAGCTAGTGGCCAAACCATGGCCATATGATCAGGGTTAACAGATGCAAGTCTTACACAGGAATACAGAGATTGGTTTCATCCTCTGGTGAGATTGACAGTTCTTGGTGCATAGATACCGCAGAGAAGACCCAGAGGCCAATCAGCAGGGCAAGGGCGAGGGCAGGGGCAAGGAGGCAGAGGAGACGGGGATGGTGATAGAGATGGCATCGAGGGTAGAGGAGGAGGCAAAGGAGGAGGTGGATTACCTCCGCGATAGCCAGAGCAGCAGCTTGAGCAACACGGGGATTAGAGGGATACCCCTAGAGATGGGCATCAAGATCAGCCCAAGGATGATCGCCATGACCAAGATAGATAGTGGGACCCACCAAGAGATGGTCACTAGGACCAACCACTAGTCCAACCACCACCACAGCTAGACCCGAGGGATAGTCAAATTTTGTAGTTACAAGCTCAGATACAGATGCTTACGATAGAGAGGGACCAATCGAGACAGCAGGTCTTGGCCCTAACAGTTGAGCGAGATCAGGCCATCCAACAGCAGCAGGCCGCCGAGCTGCAGGCAGCACAGGAGATGGTCCATTGATAGTAGCTGGAGAGTATGGCTGCATCATCCTCTAGGAGCACAGTGTTAATGTGGGTGTACTAAGAGGCCATACGAGAGGGTGAGTACTATCGGGTGCATTATCACCAGGCAGTGTCTCGAGTAGCACAAGTTCCAGATTATTCATAGCAGACTAGATACAGGCCTCTAGAGGATCACGAGGAGAGGCAGGGTGGTGAGGGGAGTAGCCAGCAGGGCTAACTCATTTTTTATCAGAGACACTATTATTTTGAGATCCATAGGCTCATTTTTTTATAGCCCCGTGGGAAATTGTATTATATTGATTGATACACACAGACATCTAATCCTGATTCATGTACCATACAGTTGTATTATTATTTTGATGATATATGAGATGATATGGTTCGATCCGATATGATGTGTTCTATCTTATTTATGCATGATGGATGGATGTTTTAATTTCCCATATGTTTTGTTCCATATGTGATGCGATGACTCTTGTAAGAGAGGGGGACTACCGCGTGCAAGACCCCATGTCACGAAGGGCCAAGACACAAGAGGCTGCCCTAACTTACCTCAGATAAGTGTATTGCAAGGGAATGCAAGGCAAGAATAATGAGGACTATGAGGCCTCTCAGTTATTCTATAGCCCTGAAACAAAGTAAGAGGCTAGGAAAGTTGGTTTCTAGGTCTAACACTACATCTCAGAAAGCTCTTTGTCTAAGGACAGAAGTGCGGTCTCTAGATGTTAGCACGGCATGCTAGCATCTCAAAAGTGTGTTCTCATCCATACGGCTAGACAACAGTGAGGACGAGGTCAAACCAACAAAACTAGCTAATGGCCCAGTAGACTAACTAAATACTTTCTAATATTATAAATCAAATATGCAAGAGTAAAGAGAATAAGGAGGATCTCATCAAGGAATTCGCTCACCAGCTGACCCTTCGAAGAGCACATACTCCTACACACAACAAGAAAGGGAAAATTTTGGGTGGTTGTATATGGGCCTACCTCAATTAAACCCCCATTTAGGCGTTTCCACCTCCACAGACATCCAAGGAAGCAAAATAAAGGAAATAAAGTAGTAAAGAGAAAAGAATCACTACAAAACAGTGTTATGCTACTCAACCAAGTGATAGAGGAGAGGATAGGGAAGCTTACCACCTCCACCAAGAGCACTCAAGGCTACTTGGGGGAGAAAATGTGTGTACTTGAGCCTCTACTGCAGTGGTGTGGTCCCAAACTTGCTCTACCAAAGTGGTGGAGTGTTACTTTAGCTGCAATGGAATGCTTGAATGCTTGGAGTGAGTGAAAGTGAGTTCTTGAGAGCTTGAAAGTGGATGTGATAGTGCAAGAATGGATGCTTGATGTGGTGAAGAGTTGGATTGAATGTTGAAGGGATGATTTTGAAGAAAGGATGGAGAAAAACGGCCATATTCGGGTTATTCCGCTGAAGGGGGTGTTACAACTTCACCTCCAATGAGAAGTGTAACACCTCTGCAGGTTCAGTCGTAGGAATCTATCAGGGATGTAAGCACACCATGTAGACATTTGTGCACCATGTGGGCATCCCTGACATAAATTCCTCCATCGACACTCAAAACAAGTGCCAAGTGGGATGCACAAAGCAGGATTAGGTGGAATTAAGCCTCCAATCTTGGTTTTCTAAGGTGGATAAAAGCAAAAAGGGGATTTCCACATGGGGTACAAATTCACTCTTATACAACTCTATCCTATGTGATGCATGAATCTTTTTTATTCTATGTGATGTATGCTTCTATATGATGTTATGATCTGATGCAATGATTTATGGATGCATTTCTTTTTTAGTATCTTTTATATGCACTTTTTTATGATGATGTATAGATGATGCAAATGTTATTATATGCAAATGCTTTAAAATGCTTAGACTAACAGATCTATATTATGCACTGATGGATGATGATGAATGTATGAGATGCAATGACATATTCTTTTTCAATATATTTCTCATATATGATATTATGATGCATTTATGGATGACATGATGATGCACATGATATGATGTGATGATGGTTTTTAATAATCATGCCTATGTGATGATGCATATGACATGATATGATGCACATTGTATGATAATGCTTATGCAAATGGATGATATATGTGTGATGTTTATATGATTATGAAATGGATGTTTTGATGATGTATATGCCTATGTGAAGATTCTTTTACGTTTATGTAATGAATGCAAATGTGTGATTTATGAGATGCCTAGAATAACCAATCTATATTATGCAATTATGAAATGCAATGCATGTGAGATGACCAATGTTTCCTATATGATATGGTATGATATGCATTATGTTGATGGTTTGTGGATGTAAGATGGATGCAATAGTGATGATTTTGATTAAATGTCATGGTACCATGTTAGCACAAAGAGAATCAAGAAGAAATAAGAAAATCCAACAAGTCAACTTTATTAGGGATGATGATGATGATGATGATGATTTGCTTACCAGGAATTGGGACTTTTAAAAGGGATATTTACCTTATGTTTGATAACACACATAGGCATGATGCATCAAGGTATAAAGAACCAGGATGGTGTTGTACCTAGTTTGATGGAATTTGACTCGACAACCAAATAGGAGTACTCCTATTCACACTTGACTCACGGAACCTTATTCAAAATGTAGTTTAGATATTCCAAACATCTTAGACCAAAACATAAAAAAGGAAAGCCTTCCTATGTGGTCAAAAAGACACTTAAAACATCCTCCCTACGCCTAAACAAATCATGCATGACCAAGGTTATATTACAAGAATATCCAACAAGCACAGCAGATAAAAAGATAATGATCCTTTCCCCATTCCTTTCTCTCTAAATCCCTTTGTTTGGGACATTATCGAGGGGTCATTGAAATGGACGCAATAAGATAAGTTAAAAGACAAAGATCAAATAAACAAACAAGCTAATGTTCTTCATACTACTAGCCAAGACTAAACTACGATGATGCCTAATGTTAATGTCCATTGTAGGAAGGATGCATCCTAGGACATGATGTTATCAGATGATTTGGGACTGACTGGATGATTAGCTATTAATACCAAGAGTTTACCAACTTGTTTACTTACTGACCTAGACCTGAGACCTTGATGCTTGAGCTTTCACTTTTGAGTTGCTAGAACTATTTCCAATTCTTTTACCAAAGGTTGAGGATGACAATTGTTTATTATGAGTGACATTTATTGTGGGTGAAAGTGAGATGGGGATGGATAAAATTTTTCAAATATTTGGATGTTTTTGACATTTTTGAAATGTTTTGAGGCTGTTTTTTGGTATTTTCAAGATGTTTTACAAATGTTTTGATTTTCAAATTTTCCATTGTTTTGGGATTTTCTGAGATTTTGACCAAGAGACTAACCTAAAGACCTATCCTAGGCGCCTCGAGGGTTGATCAATAGATTAGCCTTGCCTACATTATACACACAGAGACCACATAGTTCGACTAACACAGACTTGATTATTGATGAGATATGAACAAATGGATTGCTAGTTTATTATGACGGACTCCTAAAGGACTGACCTAAGTGTCTCAGGGGATGATTAAAGATCAAACTTGCCTACATTCAGAGCTTAGAGATGATGTAGTTCAGACAAATGACTCTGTTTTTTATTTTTTGACTGACATTTTGACCTATTTTTGGATTTTGATATGTTTTGAGTGTTTTTTGATTTTTTGATTTTGTGAATGTTTTTGTCTTTTCTGATTTTATGAATGTTTTTCTGGATTTTCTAATTTTTGATCTTTTTGGATTTTCTATTTTAGGGAATTTTCAAGAATATACACGAATTTGATACGATGAGAACATGCCCCCAGTGTGATGCAATAGACTACTCCAATATAGGCAAGAAAAACTGACCTTAAGAATGGGTCGAGTAGTTCTAGGAGGGATTATGACACGAACACAGGACCAAGCTATGATGCAGATGTGGACGGGTGATGGATGGAGAAATGGAAGGCGATGGATGATGGATGGATGGATGTATGATGTGGAACGATTTGTGGAGATCCTAGTCGATGGAAGGTTCTTATTTACACAAGGTGCATGTTTGCTAGGTTTTCACCAAGGTACTTGCCAAAGTACCACCAAAGTGGTTTTCACTATAGGACGATTTTTCTCTTTACTATTTTCTTTTTTTCTTTTTTTCTAATTTTTTTGAATTTTTTATTTTTTTTTATTTTTTTGTTGTCACCAAGACACCTATTTTCCAGGTTTTCATCAGGGCGACCATTTTTTTAAGACATTTTCTATTTTTTTTGTATTTTCTAGTTTTATACTCCAAAAGATTAGGCATAAAACTTTTTGAGATGGGAGTTATTCATGGGTTCCTGCAGAGGTTCCCCTTCGAGTGTTGAAAATTGATATGCCCCTAACTTATAGCTTGTTGTGATGACGAAGAGTCCCAACCAATTGGGTTCAAACTTTCCCTTACTATCTAGATTTGGAACATTCTTCTGATTCTCCTTGAGCACAAGTTCCCCAACTTGGAAGGACTAACTCTTGATCTTCTTGTTTGAACTCTACTTAAGTCAATTTTGATACACCTAAAAATGGTTTAAGGCATCCATATGCCACTCATCTACTAGTTCCAGCTCATTTAGTCATGATATCCGATATTCTTCATTTGTGATGAGATTTTGCAATGATATTCTCAGTGATGGGAGCTCGATCTCAATGGGAAGTATGGATTTTGATCTGTAGACTAGGGAGAATGGGGTGGCACCTATTGGTGTGCGGATGCTTGTTCGGTAGGCCCATAGGATAGGATTTAGCTACAAATTCTAGTCACAACCAGTGTCATTGACTGTCTTTTTGAGGATTTTCGGGATGGTCTTATTTGTAGCCTCAGCTTGGTCATTTTCTTGGGGATATTATGGAGTGGAAAAGTGATGTTAGATATTAAAATTTTGGCATAGGTCATGAATATCCTAATTCTTGAAAGGTGTCTCGTTATCTAAGATAATGGCTTGAGGGACACCATAACAACAAATTAAGTAGTTCAGGATGAACTTTGATATCTACTTTCATATGATATATGTCATGGGAATGGCCTCCACCCACTTCGTAAATTAATCAGTGGCAGTGATGATGAACTTATGTCCACTGGATGAGGTGGGGGTGATTTTTCCAATGAGATTGAGCCCCCACTATGAAAAGGGCTAAGGTGTAACAATCGGGTGGAGCTCTTAAATTGGTGCATGGATGAGTTCCCCATGTTGCTGAAATTGTAGACACCTTTTGGAATAGTCATGTGCTTCTCTTTCCATTGTAGGCCAATAGTACCCCATCCTCAGCAATTTCTTGGCTAAGGTAATACCACTCGAATGGGAACCACATATGTTATTATGTACCTCAGTTAAGATATTCAATTCCTTCTCGGTGTTTAAGCAACATAACAAGGTCGCTTCAATACTTCTATGGTATAGGGTATCTCCTAGGATGACAAAACGGGATGATTTTTTGATAAAGGCCCTCTTGAGGTTCAGGGTTATGTCGGCTAGGAGGACCCCTATTCTTAGATATGTGTATATATCATGGTGCCAGGGATCACCGGGTCCAACGATTTCGCACACAAATTTGGACTCTGGTACCTCGAATGCAGGCATGAGAAGCTTCTTTATGAGGAATTCTTGCTTTCGGATGTTGTGTGGGATTTCTAGGAGTGATCTAATTGTATCCTTTGCATCTGTCACTTTGTTCTTTGCTCTTGGAAGCTGCTCAAATGTGATATCAATGAAGGACTCCTTGAGACCTTCCACCAATTTCTTGTATGGAGTCAAATTTTTGTCCTTTGTTTGATACTCATTGTTTACCTAGTTTATTATAAGTTGTGAGTCTTCGTAGACTTTGAGTGCCATGATCTACCACTGCACTGCAATTCTCATCCCTATGACCAGAGCCTCATATTCTGTTATGTTATTTGTACAAGGGAATGACAACTTGTATGATTTTTGTATGTAGTCCCCTTATGGAGTGATGAAGAAGATCCCTGCTCCTGATCTATGTTGTCTGTAGCATCCATCAAAGTACATTTTCCAGTGGTCTGCCACACTAAGGTTGAAGATTGATTCATCAGGGAACTCTGATACAAGTGGATTTTCTGCATATATAGGTGCTTCTTCCAATTGATCTACTACCACTTGTCCTTTAATAGCCTTGTGTTCCACATACTCAATATCATGCTCTATTAGGATCATAACCCATTTAGTTGTCTTCCCTGTAAGTGTTGCTTTAGAAAGTAGGTACTTAAGGGGGTCTATCTTTGCAATGAGCTTTATTTGATGGTCTAGCATGTAATGTCTAAACTTTTTTGCTACAAATACAACTTCTAGATAGGATTTCTCAATAGGTGTGTAGTTCAATTCATGTCCCACCATTGTTCAGCTAATATAATAGATAGATCTCTCTTTTCCATTTTCATCATGCTATGCTAAGAGAGCGCCAAGAGTTTCCGTTGTTGTTGATATGTATAGGATCAAAGGTTTTCCTGGAATTGGCGGCATGAGGATAGGTGGCATGAGTAAGTACTCCTTGATTTTGTTGAATGTTTGATCACAATTCTCATCCCACTTGTATGCTACCCCCTTGTGGAGTAGGTGAGAATAGGGGACAACCTTGTCTGCTAGTTGTGCTATGAATCAGCGGATGGACTAAAGTCTTCCTTGTAGGCCCCTTAGTTATTTCAATGTCTTTGGTGCCTCCATTTTGAGAATTTCCTTGACCTTGGAAGGATCTATTTCAATCCCTCTCATTGACACGATATACCCAAGGAGCTTCCCTGACTATACACCAAAGACACACTTCTTTGGGTTGAGTCTAAATTTATATTCCTCTAACCTATCAAAGATGGAGCCCAATGCTACTATACGATCTTGTCTTTTCTTTGATTTTTCCACTATGTCATCCATGTAATCTTCCATATTTTTGTGAATCATATCGTGAAAGATTAATGTCATGGCCCTCTAATAGGTTGCTCCTACATTCTTTAACTCGAATGGCATCATATTCTAGTAGTATGTCCCCCATAGACAAATGAAATCCATTTTGTGTTGGTCATCCTTTGCTATCATCATCTGGTTGTAGCCTGAGAATTTTTCCATCAATGATAGCATCTCATGTCCTACCATCATATCCACGATCATGTCAATGTTCGGAAGTGGAAAGTCATCCTTGGGAAATGCCTTATTTAGATCTCTAATTTCCATGCAGATACGGATGCCCCTAGTGGGTTTTGAAACAAGTACAAGGTTTGAGACCCATCCTGGATAATCTATCAGCCATATGAACCCTGGATCTAGGAGCTTCTACAATTCCATTTTGACCAACAATGTAACTTGGGGATGCATCTTTCTGAGCTTTTGTCTCACTAGCTTTGCTTCAAGGTATACAACTAGGTGATGAACCACAACCTCTGTATCAATCCCAAGCATGTCGGCATAGGTCCATGTAAAAATTTTCTTTCTTTCTTTTAGGAATGTAGCTAGAATTTCACGTTCTTCTGTGAGAAGTGACTCTGCATAGAATGTTATGTGTGGTAGTTCCTCTGTTCATAGGTTGAACGGATTTCATTCTCTACTAGGACCACTGACTTCTCTTGATGAATTGCACTAAGAAGAAGATTGAATCCTTCATCCTCTGGTGCCTCAAAGAGTTTTTCACCATTGGATACCTTTATTTTTTACTTTTTTTGGGTCAGAGAGTGCCACATTGTGGTTTTCACTCAAAGACCTAGAGATTATTCTCAAATTTTTACTTTTGCGACTAAAGGATTCAATCGTTTCCCCGTAATAGGCATGTGTGTCCAGTATGATGTTGAACTCAGCCTTATGATCTTCGTATGGGATAGTATCTTGTAATCCCATAAATTTAGAGAGTGCCTTATCATTTTTGAAAGTGTCCAGAATCGGTGGTCCTCGTTGGTTGTAATCGATGAGTTGGGTATATACTAAGTTTATTTCATGGGTTTGATGGTCTGACTCAAAAGAAAAGGTACTAATCATGAGTAGGGAGGAATCTTCGAAAAGAATAGGAAAATTAGTTATGGGATCCTCATCACTACTACACACATCAGTTATGTTAAAGGTAAAGTTGTCTAGGACTCAACCTGTGGATATTCGTAATTGAAGGGCAGTTGCTAATAACTGAGGGGGAGTTTTAACCTTTCTAACAGAGGCACCTTTTCCAAGTATGGTCACCTTCAGAGGGGTACATCTGAGGCCAAGATTTCTCATACACTTCTCCAAAATGATAGGTACTAAAAGTCCATTGTCATTATGTCCAAGCTTATTGTTTCTATCATAGCCCATACCAAGCATCATTTGTAATCCTTTGTTGCTCTCATCCCTGGGAAGATCAAGCGTGAGCATTTCATCTTGGTACAGCAAGCTCGATATGTCTTTCTCATCTACTATTTCCTGACTTAGATGCCCCCAACTTCTGAATCTAGAAGGGTCTAGTTTGAAGGTTTGGGATGATGTCTCAGTTGGTTAGGGTTCTCCATGAGACCTAGGAGATTGAGTTAATTCTCCTATGACAAAAGCACTTTTCTTCATTATGTAATCCCCACACCCATTGTCTTGGATAATGACCTCGATTTCAGAGATATCGGGAATGGAGAGTGTATTTGTCTCAAAATTAGAGGCCAATGTAGCTGGGTCCAATACGGAGTGGTGGGTCCTTCATCATTCTTTGGGACTTGGGGGATTTTATAGTATTTTTCTTTCAGGATTTTGCAATAAGCAAAGGGCTTGGGATCACTGTGAAATGTGACTTGATTTTGATATGGGAACTTGATGCACTGATGGAAGGTTTATGCGACTGCTTGCATCCCATGGATCCATGGATGTCCCAGGAGAATTTTATAAGGTAAATCAAGGTAAAGGACCTAGCATGTTGTTTCCATAATAGCTAGCCCTACTTAAATAGGGAGCTATATAGTGCCTTGAGACACTCTTTCCTGATCATCATATGCTCTGATTTTGATGCCCTTACCCTTTTCAATGGCATCCTCTGAGAATCCCAGATTCTTTATTAGTTTGAGGGAACAGATGTTTAGACCCACACCCCCATCCACCAAGACCCTTTTGACTTTGTTTTCATGAACCAAGACTTCAAGGTGGAGTGCACGATTGTGAGATGGTTGGGAAAGGAAGTCCTAATTGGAGAACGTTAGGAGACTTGGGGTGGTGATATTTCTAACAATAGCTTGGAATTGGTCAGCATCAAGATCTATAGACATAGTGGATGAAGCCAATGCTTCCTCTAGGATTTTTCAATGTGCAGGCGATGTCTTCAGTAACTCCATGATGGAAATCTAAGCAGTGGTTCTTTTTAGCTGGTCTTGGACATTGTAGCCATGAGGAACAAATTTTGGATTGGAGGTGGATTCCCTAGGTTCCTGTGATGGTCTATAAATGGTGACCTTGTCACCGCATGTGGTGACTCCACAATCAGCTTTGGCTCCCTTCATACTAACAACAATGACCATTTCATCTAGAGATGTGACAACATGGTCATACACATCGTTCACATTGGCATACGTGGTCCTTCCATGGTTGTTAGCTTGGTTATGATCAGGCATCGAATTTGTGTATATTTTTAGGTCTTGATTTCCTGTGAGTTGCTCAACATTTATGATCTTGTCATCAATGAGGTTTTGGATTAGATTTTTCAACCTCATGCAACTGGCTATTGTGTGACCCTTGATTTTGTGGAAATCACAAAGGTGATTCTTGTTGTACCATGGTGGTTTCACTTGGGGTTCCTAATAGTTCTCATAAGTGGGAATTTTGATGAGATTTTCATTTATTAGTTTCTTCATGACCAATTCAATAGGTTTCCCAAGGGTTGTGTACTTTTGTTTGGGGGGATTTTTGTTTCGCGGGGGTGGTCCCCCTTGATTATTCAAATTGTTGATTTGATTATTGGGTGGTTTTTGTGATACCACATTGGCTTGTGTATTGTTATGATTGTTGTTTTACGGTTGTTGGTATGTTTGGGTGTTTTACTTCAGAGCATTGATTATGAACTTAGCATCCACCACACCATCATTAGTAATATTTTTGTTTCTTGCCCATGTGCAGGGTTTCTCATTGTAACTAGTGGATGGGAAATTGTCTTGATTTTTTTGATATGTGGGTGTTCCCCCTTGTGCAATAAGAGCTCATTCGATGATGAGCACCTTGGGGATCATTTGGTCATAAGTGGTGATGCATTGCACCTTAAGATGGAATTCCAAGGTTTTCTCAAGATTGGTAATGATGGTGCAAACTTGTTATTCTTCTGGCATAGCCCATTTGCTCCAATTGGCCTTGGATTGCAATCTTTGCAAGAAGGAAGTGAATGATTCCCCCTTAGCTTGTTTAAGAGTCAATAGTTCCTCTAGACTGACATACATACTGATATTGAATGCATAGTTTTTTATGATTGCTTCTACAATCTCTTGGAACTTTTTGATTCCAGGAGGAAGGCGAGAGAACCACTCCATGGCGGGACCAGCCAAACTTTGAGTAAATAGTTGCATCATATATGTATCGTCATATACGACCTCTATGCAATGTACTTGGAATTCCTTGATGTGATCTTTAGGGTTTCCCATCCCATAGTATTTGTCAAATTTAGGGATTTCAAACCTCTTTGGGAATGATACCATTGAAAGGCTCCTGTTGAAAGGATAGGGACACAAATTTCTTGGTGTCTTTATTGTTTTCCTTGATTGGAGATCGAGCACTTTTTGCAAGAGAATTTTTATTTGCGTTGTCATGTCATCTTGTAGATCAGGGGGTGGAGTGAATGTGCTTTTGATGCAGCCACAGTCAGAGGGTCCTCAAAGAGAACAATCTGGACCATGCAGCAAGAGTCACACAACGGAAGCAACACAAAAAAATGGAGGCAAATACAAATTCAAACATTCTTAATATTATAAAATTTGATTACAACTGGCCGGCAACATCCAGGCTTACAAATTCGGCTCGTAGGTCTGATTACAACATGCTCAAAATACCATCTTCCTACATGCTCCTCAATGCGAGCAAAAATCCTACAAAGAAAATCTTATCCTTCTCTAATCTCTAACTCTACCTTCTTCTAATGATCAATTACAATGCTTTATATACATTCGCAAATCCAGAAACATCTGTGCCAGCCCAAAGATTATTACAATCTCTGATTAAAGAAAATGTAATGTGTGTGTGCATATGTCAGCCTCAAATTTGAATTACTCCTCGGTGAATGCATAGGACGAAGTGTGGACCTATATTAAGGTTAAGGACACTCCATAGAACAATTTGAATCACACTGAAAAGATCCACAAGATACATAAACAATCCACAAGCGATTGAAATAGCCGTCGGATCATAAAATTATTCTGGTGTCGGTTCAAGAAACTACCACATAATCCAGAAGCAATAAATTGCTGAAAAATGAACCAATCGCACTCAAATATTGCAGTAAGGTAAATGAACAGGTCCATGATGTAAACTAGAATGAAAATATTTATTTTTTTGGGTGATGCAAGATTGCCACGACCCAAGGATTCTCTTGCATCAGTTTTGAAGTGGTCAAGGTTTTTGAGTGATGGGTGGAGTGTTGGGTATGTTGGTGGGAGTTTGTTGCAAGATTTTTTGCACGATCAAGGCTTTCTAATATGTATACATTTGTTGTTGTTCCAACAATGCTTGTTGTTGGTCTTGTTGTTGTTGCACCAACAATGCTTGTTGTTGGTCTTGTTGTTGTTATGCCAACAACACTTGTTTTTGGTCATGTTTTTGTTGTTCCAACAAAGCTTGTTGTTAGGCTAGTAATGTTGCTTCTTGTTGCACTTGGTACTATTGCAGGGCTTACTAATATGCTTGTTGTTGGGCTACTTGTAATTTTCCCTAGTATTGAGCTTGTGCTTGCGCTTGCTGAGCTTGGTATTAGGCTTGTGTCTGAGCTTGAGCTTTCACCTGTTGGGAAACTTGTCCAGCCTATGCAACATGTGCTTCTTGTGCGACTTGAGTAGCTTGAGCTACTTGTGCAGCTTGGGTGGTTTATTGTTGTTGTAATAAGACCTAGGCTTGAGTAGCCTGTTGTGCTTGTTGTTCTTGTTGTGCTTGTTGTGTAGCTTGAGCTACTTGCACTCGCTAAGTGGCTTGTTGTGCAACTTGTGTGTTTTGAGCTTGTTGCGCTTAAAATTGCCGATATTCCTTTTGATAGGCTTGTTGAGTTGCTTGCAATGTGATGCTATATTGGTTGGCCACATTTGGTCTTGGTGGTGGTGGTGGTGGCAGATTTGGAATGGTGTTTGTTTCCATGATGAGAGGTATTTTCATATTGATGGTGGGGAATTGTGTGGTAGATGGTGCAATTGATATGCTTGGTCCTTGAGAAACCACATTTATGGATGGTGTAGTGATTGCTTGGGTTCCTTGGATGGTTTCCATCTTTTGTTGCGATATCGATGTCAAGATCAGAGGATTTAGTATGATGTTTTTATTTATTATTGAGGGGTTTCTCTAATTTTGATTGAGTGGTGGTAAAGGAGGTAGCCCCAAACGGAGGGGTGGTGTGGATGTTAATGGAAAGGGTGGAAGTGATGAAAAAATGGGTGGTGTGATCCATTGAGGAAATGATGATGATGAGGGGTTGAATATGCCCCCTAGTAAAAATATCCCACCTTCTCCTTGTGAATTCATAGGGAGAGAGGTTTGTGTGTTGAGAGGATATGCCAGTGTTGCATGAAAAGATGATGACGGGTCATTGGGGTCTTCAAATGTAAGCGCCACATATAGGTGTAGCATATTTTGAGGAACGGATTGACCCAAGATGGTGTTTGCGTCCAAATCTTGGTTGTTCACAAGGGGGTGTGTTTGAAGTGCATGAAGCAATGAGCTCCCCTTGTTGACAATTGGTTGAGTTGGAGCAATGGATGATGTGATTTGGGGGATGCTTTGAGTGATGCTTTGAAATGGAGGTGTAGATGAAATTGGGGGTGTGGATGATATTGAGGGCATGATCCCAAGAGGCTTCTCCACAATATTGCTTACATCATAATTGAAAGGGAGTTTAGCCCCTTCTTTTTCCAATTCAAGCATGTATTGGAAGGGATTGAGCCTCATCATGCTATTGAAAATTCGGTGAGTTTCAATATTTTGGACCATTTCAATAATTTCATCTTGTGTCATCCCTAAGACATTATTGGTGGCATCTTCCACTTGACCTTCCTCTTGAGGATTTTGTGATGATAGAGGAAGATTAGGTAGGGGATTGTTTGATCCAATAGGATTGATTTCAGAAGTGGTTTGACTTAAGTCACTCAAAGTTGATGTTTCTTTGTTTGTCTCCATGTTCTTATTGTGTTGAGATCTAGTTTGAACCATAAAATAGGGATCAATTTTCAAGAATGTAAGAGATGAACCTCTAATTATTTAGATTAATCCAAACTTTAGGTACAAAAAAGAAAGTCAAAGATTTTGAGGATCAAAGGATGGTGATGAGATGATGATATATGAATGATTGGTGGATGATTGGAACTTTTAGGAAACCTTGAAGGAGATGCTAAACTTTAGGACTTTTGGATTGATGTTTGATTTTATTTTGGATTGATTTGACTTGATTTTGATTTTGATTTGATTTGGTTTGGATAATAAACTCATAAACTCTAAGAGGTTGGATGTTGTCCTAGAGTAAATTTTCCCACAAGATGATAATTTAACTAAGTGTGTAAAGAAGGATTCATCTACACACACCTAGTCAAACAAGATGATTTGGATTTTTGATTCAAGGATTTGCCCAAAGTTTAGAATAAAGGATTTTTTCAAGATTTCCAAGATTTTTTGGTGAGGTAATTTTTGATTTTATGTTTGAAGGATGGATGAAAATGTTTTGATTTTGATCGTAAGAGACTTAGAGAGACTTTGTTTACTTAGACCAAGGTATGGAAGAACATTCTAATACTTCATATGTGAGATACTCAAACCCTTGAAAGAGACTTGGACTTTGACAATAGTAAAATGAATACAAATTTGAATTGTTCCTTGATGCCCGTTTGTAAAAGTTGAAGGTCAATCTTTCTCTAAATTCGTAAAGCATAGACAAAAATTTCTTGCGAGCTTTGTGAGTAAGACCTTTGGACTTTGGTTTTCGGATTTTGATCCTTCAAGGAATCATTTGGAAGAGCACATGTGTGGGGTCCAATTGTTTCTTAGCTTTTCTTAATGAGTTCCTTTTACCACAAACACTTTCTTGATTAGGTTTTCAAACTAAATGTCTAATGTCCCAATTTCTTCTCATCCCACAAAGTCCATTATGTGGAAATCAATGAAATTAACGCAAAATCTCCCTATTGTTGACTTTAGTGAGAGAAAATTGTGATGTAAATTCAAATGCTTAGAAGCCTCTAAGGATAAAATCCCTAGGGAAAGCAATAGCACTTGAATTTTTTCAAAGGTATTTTCTTCCTCTAAAGGGTTTTAAATTTGATGATCATGTTGAGTATTTCTTTCCCAATGGTTTAAGATTCAAGCAAAGTGTTTTGATTCGAAGAACATGCACAACCCTATGGATAAATGAGATAATATTTGTTGAGTTCCCACTTGGATAAATCCAACTACACCTACTCTTAGTGGATGATTAGATGCTTGATCACATAGGCTCCCCCTTATAGTGCACTCGCTTCTTAGGTCAGCCAAGCATCAATACCCATGAAACTCCCATGGCATACTTCTCATCTCTACTAAGAGTCGTAAAAACATGGGACAGCTTTAGAACGATCGTTCTTGCACCAACAAATAGATTAAGGATATGGGCCTTCTAAACAATAGGTTCTAGTATAAGAATTTTGTTCATGGGGGATCATCCATATGACAAGAGACCATTGTTGCCCTTCTTTTCAGAACAATCCTCGTGATACTTGAACTTTCCTCAAGTACCCACACTTATATACCGATTGGAAGTCACTTGGATTTAGCATGTTCCTAGTTGGGTCATTCCCTAGCATGATTACTTTTTCCCACTAGGCATGCCCTCTAAGGATAAACAAAATCAAGCAAGCACATCTATAGTTCAATCAATCTTTGTTTGTGTGAACAAAGAAAGAACACACGCGATAAACTCCACTCACACTCACAAGATTTTGTTCAATTTTAAGAATCCCAAATTGAAGTGTGGAGGTAATCACTTATACAACTTAATATCACAAAAATCCTTTTGATTCTCAAGATTGTCGTGAGGTGCGAGAGACGTGCATACGTCTTTTAGATTATATTACTTTGGATAAGAGATTACAAAACATGAAAGCACATATTCATTTTAACCATTCAAAGAAAGAATTGTATCCTTTTTTTAAGCACCAAAAGGAAAAGTGAGAGTTGCTTGTGTAATTGTTAAGCCTTAAACAAAATCTAGTAAGTTTCCTAAGGTTCTTTTTAATCCTTTTGTCTTGTTCTTTTTAAGCCCAAATGAAAATTAGTGAGTGGACTAAAAATCACGAAGATGACAAAGTCCTTAGAAAAGGAATTACAATTCCTCCCCAAAGTGTTTAAAAACACTTGATACAATGAAATGATGATGCCATATAGAAGCCTTCATCTTTGTTTCCTCCCTTCACTTTTGATCAAGCCAACCTACAAAAACTGGTTCAAACTATAGAAATAGAGGTCAAAAGCTAGTTAGTAATTAAAAGCAACCAAAATGAAAAAGAACATGTTAAAAATAATCTAAAAAGTGCCTTTTACCCAACTCCAGTGGTGCAGTCTATAGAGGTGGTGTAGTTTGAAGAAGTCAGCAGCGTTGTATAGGGCCATTGGGGACTGATAGCGGTGGACTGTGGAAAATTAGTGAGCACAAATGCAACACTGTATTGACCAAGAAACATTGTTTGGAGTTTGGATGTTCGATGATAGAAAAATGGCCCAACATCGTTGACTGAAATTAAAATTTCTAGGCGAAACAAACACAGCGTCACAGTTTGGAGTTTGATAGTGGTGCTATATGGCACTGTTGGACTAATAGTAGCATAGCTTCTCTTTCAGTAGTGTACTTTTCCTGTAGACACAAAAAAAATCAAAAAACCACATAATTTTGAAGAAAATGTGTTAAATTCTTCAAGTTCGCCCTCCTTCTAGTGCCAAAATGTGAATGGTGATGTTAGACTTGTACAAACACAAAGAACAATCACACAATTAGTCCATTATGCAAGATAAATCAACATTCCACGTGGAATTCATTTGAAATGAAAATAAACAAGAAATAATTGAAGAACACAATAAGAAATCTATTAAATCCTATCTAATTCAAACAAATTCTCAACCCCATGGAGGAATTGGTGTCATTTTTATGTGGAAAATGGCCCTTTTCCAATCCCTTGTAAGCTTCAATGATGATTTTATGAAGATTTGATGCTTCCTTGGTGAAACTCCTGCATAACCTAGCTATGAAAATGTGAAAATGGATGAAGAATGGATGAGAAAATTCAAAATCTCAAGATAATGTCTTTGCATGAAATTGTGGATCCAAAATCCAAATGAGAGACTCTTATTTATAGATCATGTGAAAGATGGATGATGAGGGAAAATGGATGAATGTGGGACAAAAGACCAACCAATAGCATGAAGCCACTTGTCAATATGTGAGTGGACAAATGTGGAGCACATTTTGGTCAATGTGCAATTAAATACAATTAGGTGGAATTTCAAAATGGATGAAATGACAAGTTGGAGGGAGTAGAAAATAAAGTTAATGCCACTTGGCTCAAGGAAAAGGACATGTAAGAAACTTAAATGCCTTGTTGGATGTACAAACCCTTTTGGAGGGATTTTTCAAACTTGGAAAATATTCCCTTTTTTATGCCTTTTTGAAAGTAATTGAAGATTTAATAAATCAATTGAAATTATTTTCATGAGAAAGTTACAAAAGCTAGAGGATTTGGTGATTAAGACTAGCATTAATCAGGATTTGATTAATTTAAAAGGAGATCAGTTGATTTGACCATTTTGACTTAGACTTTTGGATTGATTTAAATCAAAATGAGAAGAAAATGAATTAGACTTAATTAAATAAAAATTTTGATTTATTTAATTAAAGAGAGACAATAGAATCTAATTAAATAAAATGATTTATTTAATTAGCAGGAGATGATGACTTAATCAGATAAAAAAAGATTTATTTAATTAAGAGATGAAATATGATGAATTTAATCAAATACAGATTATTCGATTAAATGGTTAGAAAAGGAGATGATTCAGGATGAAGTGGTGTTAGTAAAATCAGGATCAAGTGTATAAGATCAATCGATACATTTTTTGTGTCTATAATCACCAAATTTATAATATTTTTGTCTGAAATTTACTTCGGTAGGTCAAAATGTACACATCATTGAGTGGTATTTATCATTTATGGTGATGCGACATTTTGGCCATCAAAAACTTTTGTAGGGTGGTGTTCTCATGAGTGAAATGACAAATTGTACCATGGAAGACAAAGATAGGTACAATATATGTGAAGGGATCATGGATTAAGATAATGTTGTCATAGGTATCATCAGATATAGAGGACGTAGGGGCAATGAATGAGTATCTTCCATGTTGGGATCATCATCGACCAATACAATTTACACTTCAAAGATACAGGAGGGAGAGGAGGGAGGATATATGGATGTTGATGGCTAGTAAGGTGGGTATGGAGAGGAGGGGGATATTGATGGTTAGGTAGATGGAGAAGGAGAGGAGGAGGAGGATGTTCAAATGAGGCTATAGATAGTTATGTCTCAATTGTAGCAGTGTCCAGAGCAAATGGATCGGGCTCAAAGAGATCTAACAAAGAGGATAGTAGAGAGAAACTTTACAAACTAAGTTGTCATGGGTGCAAGAGTTGTAGGGATAGGGGAGAGATGGTGTATAACTATTTCAGTTAATTGTTTAGTGTGACCAGGTTGTTATAGATCAAGATTTGGAAAGGGTTGATTAGGATGCGTATAGATATGAGAGGGATAGACTCCATGATCAAGTGGATGAGATGAGGGGAGATCAGATGATAGAGTTAGAAGAAATGAGGGTAGAGAAAGATGTGTCCATGTTAGAGTGTGATGTGACATGCACTTCAACAAAGGTCTGATGTAGAGGTGCCTCTCTTGAGAAAGGATCAATACATTGTGAGGAGCATGTTGACCACATAGGAGATGGACCAAAAAAATTTAGACATGTTGCAAGCTCATCAAGAGATGGATAGAACATTATAAGAGGATTAGTATTACAATTCTCTATGTATGAGGAAGTGATATTGGAAAGACAAAGAGCTCTAAGTTTTGTAGAGGCAAGTAGGTCGAGGAGGACAATGTCTATGAGACCAAGACCATTAGTTAGCATGGATCCACCAATACCTTGGGTTCCACCACTACCAAGGGTGGAGTACCAAGATCATCGGCACCTTCAAAGGGTGGGAACACGAGTTAGAGAATTTTTTGGATTATATTCCTTTGTGCTCTTATGTATATGACACTTGAGATTTGTTATACAAGCATTTGGTAATACTTGTATCATGACTTTATGGGTTTTGATATATATGATATGATTTTGGTGATGGATTGTATGATGTGATTTATGATGTATATATGTTATGGATTCATATGATATTCATGTTTATGGATGTTATGGATGCATATTATGTTTATGTTTATGGATCTAATGTTTTTTGTTTATGGATGCACATGATGTTTATGTTTATGATGATGTTGATAGATATATGATGGATATTAGGGATGAATTATAAATGGATATATATGATGCATATTCTTATAATGTTTATGATTATGGATGCATATGGTATTTATGGATGTATAATTTTATTTGTGGTTTTCTATTATATGATGTATTATGATTCATAGGTGATCTAGATGGTAATTATGGATATGCTTACATTTGTATTATGATGTGATGGATAAAAGGTGATAGATATGTGATGATGATTATGATATTTCCTAATTGTGGATGGATGCAAGTTGGTCATGAATGAAATGGATAATGATCCTTGTTATGATCATTATTTTAGTCATGATACAAAATGAAAATAAAAAATAGGAAAGGTGTTAGGATTAGATGGTTGGGAGAATAAATTGAAGCCTTGAGGAGGGATTATGGATTGATTGTAGTCAATTTTTGGTAAATTAGTTATGGATGGGGGAATAAGGGGATGGGTAGGTTAGGTTACACTAACATGTAGAGAGAAATCCTAGTTTTTGATATAATTGGAAACAAATATTTTGGCACTCGAATGTTATATGCTCCCTCTAGGGTTTTTCACCTAAAAGTAGATAAGATTGGAGCCAAAATGTAGTGTTTACACTCAAAGAGGGATATGATATAGATGCAATATTCCTAAATGAAGTAAAAAAAATGCAAAGAACTAAAAGATACTATTGATTGTGTATGCAAAACTAAGAAATACAAAGTGTTTGAAAACACAGTGTTGTATGCAAATATGAACTAGAAACATGCACAAATGTAAATAGAATTGAATGAAACTGAATGGAGCACACCTGGAGATGGAATGTTGATGCTGGAAGGTTCTATAATGTCTCATAAATAACTCTTGATGGCCACTGGGACTCATTTGCCACTGATAGCGAATTAGCCCTGCTTTTGGTAAACTTTGTTGAAACTGGTTTCTAAGTGCCAAGAACTGAAAACTGGAAAAAACACCTTTTCCATCCTAGCAGTGGGACTCATTCACCACTGATAGTGAATCATTCCACCCACAAAAATCTACAAATTGTGAAGTCGACTTTGTGGGCCCAAATCTGCACTAGTCTTCTTGTAGGGTTGACGAAACCAAATCTGCAAAAAACGAGTTGAATGTTGTCTCCAAGCTTGAATTAGGTTTTTGTTGACTTGAATAGCTTTGATGACTTTTTGACCACTTTTTAACACCTATCTCTTTGAAAAATATTTATACAAGACCTACAAGCACACATGTAAAGAGGGAGAAAATGGTTAAGGGTTAGAGTATAGGGATTTTCCTTGGTCAAATCCCACTTTGGTAATCAAACCCTTGATAAAGAAATAAAATGCTATAAGAAAGGAATGATGAATAAACAACATTCAAGTGTCCTAAACACAGCAAACCCTTGTTGTTGAATTCTAAAGATGTGTCAATGGCTACTCCAAGATGCTTGATAATTGCTTGGTTGAATGATGTTATGATGCTCAAGTGCTTAGATGGATGCAAGGATGATTGAATGGATGAATGGATGCTTGAATGAATGGGTGAATGGGGTTTAAAATGGATGGAAAAACACTTATTTATACACACTTATGCCCTAATTTTCTGAAAATACATCACATGCTGACCTAAGGTCTTAATGAATAAAAACTCAAAAGAAATTTGAATTTATTTTGAATTTTATGCCAAGAGGGACTCATTCGCCACCCATGGCGAATGGTCCCACTCAAGGGATGCAAGTGGGTGTTGGGAATTAAGTAATATTTAATGTTTTTTTGGGGTTTCTATTAAAAAACACACTTAATTAAGGCCTATAAGTGCATAAAGGGGCCAAATAAAGCATTAAAAAGGTGTATTTAGTGATGACAAGCCTAGAAAAGTGTGAAAGTTTGTTACAAGACTTTACAACACTTTAGAATAAGACTTGGTAAGTGATAAAAAGGGAATATTTAGATGAATTATGATAAGAAGAGTCTAGAAAAGTGTAGAAATGTGTTACAACACTTCACAACACCTTCACAAGACATCATAAAATCTTAATAATTTGAGTATTCATAACCTAATGTGAATGCATAAGTTACATTACAACATTAAATCATGGTGAAATCAAGCTAAATAAGCACAAGGAGGGACAAAACAAGAAAAAGTAAAAGGGTTACTTTTTTGTGTCCACAGTTAGCCCCCACTTTAGTGAGAGGGTGAACTTGATTCAAACTCACACTAAAGAAGTTGAACATGCATCTCAAGAGGGGTCTGAATGTACTTGTTGTCACCTAGAAATGTACCCTATGCAAAGTTTACAAAAACTAAGCTTTCTAGAGCAACATGGGATCATTTCAAGGTTGTGGGTCACCTATAGTTGAAATGAACCTCCGAAGAAGGTCGGCTTCCTTTGCGTATCACCTAAAACTATTGATCTTGTAAAGGAAAAAGGGAGAAGCAGTACATGAGAATGAAACTAAACTATGGTGATACACCGAATTGATAAGAAATCATGAAATGAAACAAGAAGAAAATACACTAGGAAACTTAATTGCTACTATTTCACATACTCAGAACAACCTATTTTAGACTTATGTATCATTCTTAACAGGTTTGATCTACATACACATCTTAAGAAGGAAAGATGAAATTCACAGCTTCAAGATATGAATGCAGACTTATAAAACACAGTTGAAAACTTGCACAATCAGAGAATTACATAAATGAGAGTTATACAAACATTAACAGTAGCTTCCCAGGTAAACTTTGTGTTGTATTCTAGATTCCAATTGAGTTACAAAACATACATTTAGTCGAGAAAGGATTGATAAAAATCACTAACTCTTTCGAATGCACAATCCGAACTCCTTACAAAAAAGGCAAAAAATGCCTTATATATCAAACTGTGTCGGCCCTCTAGGGCTTACAAAAATATCTGTCTCAGAAAAATCTATCCTAAGATGTTTTGATTGAATTAAATGTTGCACCCTGTGTGTCCATGTTGGCCAAGAGTCACCCCGGAGAAGCCTTCTTCAGATATTTCGCAGCTACCGCATTCATTCTGATCCTGGTGTTGTGTCCCGTTCGAACCACTTCAGCTAAACACTTTGAATGCCCTGAGCTCACAATAGATACGTGTTGCATTCATCCCATTGATATTCTTCATTCTAATCAGACTACCACGGCTCGCCTCAGCTCCTCCTGGTTGGTTGAGCATATTCCACGCAGGCTTTGTAGGTGGTCAAAACTCTTTTGAAAACAATTGCATCCCAGTGAGACACTGAAAGTGTCTCACCTATGCGATCATGTCCTCTATAACTCATCAGCATGACTCATATCGTCGCTGAGACATCATGACGAAAACCCTATCCCCTAGCGAAGGCATCTGTTTCAGGTAGACCCACTTTACTCGGTGAGACCTCCTATAGAATTCCTTTTGCTTCTCGCATTACACCGAAGGTGCTAGGCATGTCGGTGTGACCTCTCGTTGTCAAAGAGACCTCCCGCCGAACTCTCTTTTCCTTAGCGACGCTACTTTCCTTCGGCGAAAAAATCCTGACTTCGCCCAGACCTCACACCGAGGTCTTTTCATCCCGCCGAGCTGTAGATCTTCTTCGGTGTGACTCCCATCGGTCAGGAAGACATCATGGCGAAGGGAAAACGCTACACCAAGCCCCCCTTTGTTTCGGCCAGACACCCACAGTTGGGAAGACATCTCCCTAAAACGTGACCCTTCACCGAGCTCACTTCGGTTTCCCCAAACTTTTTTCCTTTCAGCCAGAGTGGCGTTTCTCGCCGAGACTCACGCCGAACTCCTTCATTCTGCCTGAGCTCTTTATTTCCTTCGGCGAGACTGTGGTAAGTTGGGAAGACATCATGGCGCAATCCACCGGTCATACTGATTCCCGTTTCCGTCACTAAGACCACCTTCATTTGCCGAGACATCTTGTAGACTTTCCTCCTTTTGGCGATGACATTGTTTTTTGGTGAGACCACAAAGTAGGGGAGACGTCTTGTCGGTAGCACCTCCCTACGCCAAAGATAAACCTTCCTCGTCCCGCTGAAACATCTCCCTGTCGGCAAGACCCCTTGTTGATACCTGTATCTTTTACTAAAACCCGTGGTCACCATGAGTCTCCCCGATCGATGATTGAATGTCCTATCAGCCAGAGAAATCCACATGATATGAGGTCATACCGAACCCTTCCTGTCACAGCAATAGGCTCTGCAGCTTCATTTGGCAAGATAGAAACTAGGTCACAGAGACCTATTCAAAACGGAATGTATCAAAGCAGCCAGTCGGCCAGACAGTGAAGATGTCATACCGACTTGGCTCTAATGGAGGATGAGCCTATGACTATTGAGGCATATTTCCAACAAAGAAGGCCTCCCAACTGAGCTCCCTGTGAAATGTCATCAAATGCATGAACTAACCCTCAATGGAAATATCCCATTTGGCCCTTAGGAACACCTGCAACATAGATGCCTTGCCTGATTGAGCCTGAGGGTGAAAATTAGGTAACATTTATGGCGACCTTTGTTGGATACTAGCCTACTAAACATGAAGACCAATAGTCTAGGCTTATCCATTGGGCATGGAGTCATTAGGAGGCTCAAAAAATAAATAAAAATATCAGCTTTGCACATGGCCGCAACTCGCTTGAGATCCACAGGACACAACAGGTTCCCAAAAGAAAAACAAAACAGGAGAAAATGAAAGAGAAAAACATTGCGCCATCATAGCACCCAGGAAATAGGAAATAATTAACCTGAAGCGCAGAAGCACTTATTGAAAACATAAACCTAAATTAATATGTACAAAAGAGGAACTCCATTAGACTTGAAAACAGGGCTTAAGATGTATCCCATTGACTGGGATAGGGAGTACTTCCCCTTCTATTGTAGCCAGCTGATAAGCATTGTGCTCCTTAGAGTCTTTGATAAGGAATGGGCATGTCCACATGTTGTCAAACTTGGTGTGATGGCATGGCCTACTTTTCAGAACATCCCATTTGAGCATGAGGTCTCCCACCTCAAAAAATCTTGTTGTATCCCTTCTATCAAATGTTTTCTTTGTTTGGAGCTGATGATACTCCAAATCTTTCATTGCTTTGTCCCTTAATTCTTCAAGTTCCATGAGCTCTGTATATCTCATGGACATTGGGTCTTGTTCCTCAAACATCTCCAACTGGCAAACAATGTCAAGGGCTGGAAGCTCTACAGACAAAGGCAATCTTGCCTCTTTGCCATAAACCAATATGTATGGTGAATTACCAATAGACCTCTTAGGAGTCACTCTGTCTACCCAAAGTGCATTTTTTAATTTAGTGTGCCAGGTCCTTTGATTATCCTTCATTGTTCTTTTGATAATCCTGATGAGATTCTTATTTGTGCTTTCAGCTAAACCAATACCGTGAGGGTAATAATTTGAGGATGTATTCAGATGAATACCCTGTTTAACAGCCCAATCAGTTAGTCTTAATCCCACAAATGCGAGAGCGTTATCAGATATGATAGAGTTAGGAACTCCAAATCTGGTGACTATATCTTCATAGAATCTCAAAACTGAAGACTCTTTTGCTTCTTTCAAAGCTATTGCTTTTGTCCATCGTGTGAAATAGTCTGTAGCAGTTAGCGCCCACTTATGACCAGCACTGGATGGTGGGTTTATTGGCCCAATGAAATCAATACCCCATCTCATGAAGGGTTGCTCCACTTGAATTGGATGTAGAGGCATAGCAGGCAGCTTTTCCTTTCTTGTGAATATAGCACATTTGATACACTTTCTTGACCAGGAATATGCATCTTTGAACAAGATGGGCTAGTAGTAACCAGCTCTCATGATTTTCCAGGTAGTAGTTCTTGGGACAAAGTGACCTCTTGTAGCTCCATCGTGAAACTCATGAAGTATCTTCTTAATTTGATGACTGTGAATGCATCTTAACAGGACACCATTCAGATCCTTTTTGAAAAGAACATTGTTTAACAATACATATGGTATGGACTGCAATCTGAAGTATCTTCTTTTATCTTTGTTTAACCCTAATGGGCATTCACCAGTTTGTAGGAATTGGGTCATATCTTGAACCCAATTAGTTATCCCCATTGGCACATCATCTTGAGCATTTTGAAGTTCATTTCTATTAGCAAGTACAACATCCTTTTCTAATTCAGTTTTACTGCTTCACCCTATAGCAAGCTGCTCACAAAGACCTTTACCTCTAACCAATTTGGTGATCTTAATATCTACATCATACTCCATGACCTTGGTGATACATCCTACTCTTTTTTCATTCAGATCTTTGTTCAATAGAAACTCCTTCACACTTGAGTGTGCAACCAGAATATGAATCTTATTGTTCGAGATCAAAGTTTTGAATTTCTTTAGGCTTCTGATCACGGAGAGAACATACTTCTCAACAAATGTATACCTCTCTTCATAATCAGCAAGTATTTGACTAAAGAAGGCTATTGGCTATTCTAAGTTGTCACTATTTTTATGTACCAACATAGCAGAGATTGAAACAGTGCCGCCAAAAGCATACAAAAAGAAATCTTTAGAGAAATCTGGATTTACCAATGTCGGGGCAGATGCTAAAGCCCTCTTGATTTCTTCAAAATTGTTCTTTGCTTCTTTTGTCCAACTGAAAATTGCATTTTTCTTTAACATTGTTGTCAAAGGTTGTAACAGGTTTGTGACATCAGGGATGAACCTTCTCAGGAAGTTGATTTTTCCCAAAAACCTCTGCAGACGCTTCTTGTGACTGGGTAATGGCAACTCAATTATGGCTTTGACTCTCTCAGGATCAATAGTAATTCCTTGCTTTGACACTATGTGTCCTAATAATTTCCCTTCATGAACAGCAAAGATACTCTTCTTTGGATTGAGAGAGATACCAAACTCTCTGCATTTCTCAAAAACTTGCCTAAGATGTAACAAATGTTCATCAGCATTCTTGGAATAAACTGTAATGTCATCTAAATAAATTAGTATAATCTTATTGATCAAATTTTGAAATGCCATGTCAATGGCCCTCTGAAACATGGCACCAGCATTAGATAGACCAAAAGGAATCCTTTTTTATGCCATGGTGCCCCATTTAGTTGTAAAAGCAGTTTTAAACTGATCTTCCTCTTTAACCAGCACTTGATTATAGCCCGAAAAACCATCTAACAAGGAAAACCTTTCAGAACCAGCAACTACTTGTAAGATTTGTTCCATGGAGGGCAGCGGGTAATGATCTTTCAAAGATGCTTGATTAAGATCCCTAAAGTCTACACAAAGTCTTATTTCACCACTTTTCTTCCTAACTGGCACAAGATTAGAAACCCAGGAGGTGTGTTTAATTGGAAAGATGATACCCCCTTCAACTAGTTTGGTCAGCTCTTTAATCATTAGGGGTTCGAATTGAGGATTTAAGGGCCTTTGTTTCTGCCTTACTGGCTTAGCATTAGGTTCTAACTCAATTGTGTGTTGAGCAATATGGGGATCAAACCCTTTCAAATCTGAATATTCCCAAGCAAAGACATCATAGAATTCTTGACATAAAGCAACAAAAGATTGTTTATCTTCATGTGAACAAATTTTTCCTATCTTAAGGAGTTTAACTTTGAAAATCTCCAGTTCTTCATAATGTTCTTGTTTGATTTGCAAGCCAGCTTTACCCTTTTTAAGTTGATCGTCAGTACTGAAAATTGACTCTAAGGTAACAAGACCTTTGGGTAACTTATTTTTCCTCAGCTATATGACTTGATCATCATACTATTGCTTGAGTTTCGCTTGATTCACCATGGAGAACTGATCTTCTTCAAGCAAGAAAGAAAGGATATGTTCATCACTATCAAAAACTTGTCAGTGAATGTTGTTATCAGGAATTGATGGTCTGACTACAACCTTCACATACTACTGCACTTTCTCTTTTCTAATGTCACCTGGAATATCAAATTGTGCCCCAATGGTTGCAAGCCTATCAGCATGCTTGTTCTGATTTCTTGGAATAGACACTAAGTTAAAGGCATCAAAATCCTCAAGCATATTCCACACTCTGTTTCTATAAGACTTTAGTGTGTCATTTTTAGCAACATTCAGGCCTCTCACTTGATTAACAATTAGCTCGCTGTCCCCATATACTTTCAAGCGGGTTATTCCTCTCTTCCTTGCCCACTCAAGACCTTAAACAAGGCCCTCATACTCAGCAGTGTTGTTGGAGCACGCAAAAGCAAAACGAAAAGCAGCATAATACTTATCACCCTGCAGAGATACAAGCATTGCACCTCCTCTAGCTCCATTTTTGCTTCTAGACCCATCAAAAGACATTTCCCATAATCCATTCTACTACTCAAACTGACTTTCTCACTTCTTTCAAGATTTGGCATTTCTGTCCCAGCTTCATGCAATACATAATTTCCTATACCAACATCTTGAATAAGCTCATTTGGATTATCAACTATGTTCTCAACTGCCCATTCATTCAAGAGCACCTCAGGTACACTCACAACTTGTAACTCTTATGCTGCAACAAGTTCAGTATCCTCTAAAACAATAGAGTTAACATTTATAGCAGATGGCACATAAGGTTCGATGTGATCCTTGGCAAGGGACTCAGAAGTTATAGTTACCTTAGTACCATACCTAGTCCTAAAAAGCATATGGGACCAATCTGAATACAAATACCCTCCAATTTTAGTTGTGAAGTTTCTAGATAGGCATAGAGGAAAAAATGGAGGCAATTCTATAACAAACACATCTTGTGGGATTGAAAAGTTGGGACAGGCATGTAGTGTGAGATTCAGGTTTTTAATAACACCTATAGTGTTTACTGTTGTCCCTTCCAATTGAAGTACTCCTTTTTCCAATGGTTGGTATTGTAAACCTAGCTGGTCTGCAATCTTTTTCGGCATCACTAAACTGCTAGCCCTGCTATCAACCATGCAATTGTGTACCAATTTATTTCCCACTATTAAGGAAACATAGAAAGGAGGGGGCTTGACACCATTACTTTGCTGTGTGGTGCCATCCAAAGGTGCATTGGTTAAAACTGACTTTTTTTGGCCTAAAGAGACTTCATTTGTAGGATTCAAACTAACTGGATTTGATAAGCCTGACTGTAACAAATTTATCTAACCAAGGATTGCTAAAGAATCCCACATTGAAATTGAAACATTCATCTTTTTCATACTTTCAACAATGTTGAAAGGTGTAGATATATTTACCTTTGGTTGTGTCTTTACAACATCATGGTCAGGTTGCATTTGACTTGCGAATGAAGCATGTAAAGGCTGCTCCCTGAGTGTTGTCATAATAGTGGTTTACAATTCCTGAGAGGAACGAATTTTAGCTGAAATCACATATTTTTAGAAAATATAATGATTTAAGCCTTAAAAAGTTCCATTTTAAGAATTCCAATTGAAGAGGGTTTGATCAAATCACCTTAGATCAAACCCCCTTGGATAGAACCTTGCTAGTTTTAAACCATACCTATAAATGCGTCTCCTTTACACCTATCAAAATCTGATAAAAATCACTTTTGATTTAGATTTTGGGGATCAAATGAACTCATTTAAAATTTATTTCAAATGATTATGGTATTCCTTAGAACAAGCTATCCAATGAATATAATTTTAATATGTTTTGGTTTTGTTATGTATTTTTTTAAAGTTTTATTAAACATAGGTTTTTCATCAAAAATAAATTTCTTTGTTCTTCACATGTGGAAAAATAGAAGATTATCAAAAAAAAATTGAAAAATATTGAAGTCCTTGATCCAACAAAAAAATTAAATTAAATTTTGACATATACAAAAAGTTACGCGTTATACAATCGCTATGTCGAATTATAATTGTTTGACTTTGAAACTTGATTAAGGAAAAAATATTCAATTAAAACTATCTAACCAAGTGGAAGCACTAGATATCAGAGTTACAAATCTAAATTTGAAATAATTAGAATTTTATCCTTCATGGAAAAAAAGTTATGCGTTATACGGTGTGCGTCACTTTTTAAAAATGTTGTTTTCTGAAAAAAATCTATTTTCGTGGGAGATGGAAAAGGAAGTGCAATTTGATTTCAAAAATTTTGAAAAAAATATTTTTAGAATCTACAGACAAAATTTGATGAGACTCTAGTTTACACCATCTTCAAATTCCTCACAGTTTAGCCACTATAGGTGCCCGAATGTGAAGATTTAGTTAAAAATAATAATTTCAGTGTACAGTTTGGCCAAAAATTGTAAACCACTATTATGGGATCACCCCCCTACTAGTATCATAACCTTGCTACAAGGTGCATGGTACTTGCTGATTTGATGGACTAGCAACTCCCTTATTCTTATTCGTTGCTTGTTCAATCTCGAAAGCCCTCTTCTTGGCTCTAGTATTAGCAGCAACATATGTGTCATCTTGGTTCACTCCACAAAATTCTTCTCTTTGCCAACTCAGGAGAGTTGAATCATCTCCAAGTTGATCCTGTTGTTGTGGATACCCCTCCTTAGGAAAATCTTACGCACCTACAGCATTTTGCACCATAAGAGCTTGATTGATGACATCATTAGAGCATGTAGCTTGATTATGTGGCTGATTACATGGATAACACCATTCATAATCAGCAGCCAGATTGTTTTGAACAGGAACAATCTCTTTGATAGCACTAATTGGAGCTGGACTGTAGACCTAAAAAGGTCTTGTAGCAACATTTTGTCTTGAGCCTTAGTATGTGCCTTGATATTGTTGTCTATTCCCCTAGGATTGCTATTGTTGACCTAGAAAAGGCTGACTTGAGGCCTGACTCTGTTGTTGATAAGGCCTAGAATAGGATTGTTGTTTTTCCAAGTTCACCAACTTGTTACCAAAAGTCTGTAAAAGACTTTTGATCTCTTGTAACTCTTGTGATGAGCCTGAAGCAACACTTTCTTTTTTATCAACGGTTGAAACAGTAGCTGGTAGCGTTGGTACAGCCGGTAGAGGTGTGAAGGGGGGTATTTGCAAATGAATGTTTGCATGAATTTCTGGAAATATAGGCATTGGAGGCCTAGGAGGAAGTTTACCAGCCTATATTAGGCTGTTTTCAGCTCTGATAGCTATTTCAAAGGCATTTGGTAGAGAAACCCCTCCCATTGATTGTACCATAACAGCTATATCACTGTTAAGAGCCCTCAAAAAGTACAAAAATACATATTCTGGAGGTGGCCTCACCGTTACAAGGATTCTATCCCAGGTTCTCTGAAATCTGAAGTTGAAGACATTCATATGCTCTTGTGGAGCCCTCTTAATGGTAGTCAATTTTTCCAATAGAGACAAGTTGTCAGACCTGTCTTGAAATTTCTTATGCAACTTGTCTCCAAATTCATCCCATGTTGCAATTGAACTAACTGGTAGGCTCCTCTACCATTGCACAGCTCTTCCTCTCAGTGAAGCAGCTAGTAATCTTACTACAACATCTTCTTGGGTTATGTGATGGACTCCACATAACGAAGCCACATCTCTCATATGTTCAATGGGAGTAGTTTGGTCCTCCCCTATGAAAGTTGGAAGGCTCTTCAGGGCTGCCATCGGGATGTCGTTGTTCTGTGCCAAATTTAAAGGACTCCCTCCATTGAAAGCATCAAAGGGTTGACTCCTTGGAGCAGCCATTGGAGGTATCTGAGGTGGATTTGTTGGTGCAGTGAAATGAGACCCTACAGATGGAGGAGTGGACTGAGTTCTTCTATAATAAATAATTGTTGTTTCTTTCCTCTTTGTTGCTTTGCCTGGTCTTCTTGGTGGTGACAGCTGCAGATATTCGAAAGGGCCTGAGCTGCTTCTTGTTCGAACTCTTTTCATAAACTGTAGAAGGTGTTGATTTCTGGAGTTCTTCCTCTTTGTGGAGTCAACAAGTATGCCAAAGGACTTATATAAAGTCTGGAATTCACTGGTTGCATACTAAACCAGCAGTTCAATCTAATTTCAGTGTCCCACCAGGCGTGCTAGAAACTGTTGTCACGTAGAAATGCACCCTATGAAAATTTTACAAAAACTGAGCTTTCTAGAGCAACATGGGATCATTTCAAGGCTGTGGGTCACCTATAGTTGAAATGAACCTCCGGAGAAGGCCGGATTCCTTTGGGTATCACCTAAAACTATTGATTTTGTAAAGGAAAAAGGGAGAAGGTGTACATGAGAATGAAACTAAACTATGGTAATACACCGAATTGATAAGAAATCATGAAATGAAACAAGAAGAAAATACACTAGGAAACTTAATTGCTACTATTTCACATACTCAAAACAACCTATTTTAGACTTATGTATCATTCTTAACAGGTTTGATCTACATACACATCTTAAGAAGGAAAGATGAAATTCACAGCTTCAAGATATGAGTGCAGACTTATAAAACACAGTTGAAAACTTGCATAATCAAAGAATTACATAAATGAAAGTTAAACAAACATTAACAGTAGCTTCCCAGGTAAACTCTGTGTTGTATTCCATATTCCAGTTGAGTTACAAAACATACATTTAGTTGAGAAAGGATTGATAAAAATCACTAACTCTTTCGAATGCACAATCCGAACTCCTTACAAAAAAGGCAAAAAATGCCTTATATATCAAACTATGTCGGCCCTCTAGGGCTTACAAAAATATCAGTCTCAGAAAAATCTATCCTAAGATCTTGATTGAATTAAATGTTGCACCCTCTGTGTCCATGTCGGCCAAGAGTCACCCCGGAGAAGCCTTCTTTAGATATTTCACAGCTACCGCATTCATTCTGAACCTGGTGTCGTGTCCTGTTCGAACCACTTCGGCTGAACGCTTTGAATGCCCTGAGATCACAACAGATACGTGTTGCATTCATCCCGTTGACATTCTTCATTCTGATCAGACTTCCACGGCTCGCCTCAGCTCCTCCTGGTTGGTTGAGCGTATTCCACGCAGGCTTTGTAGGTGGTCAAAACTCTTTTGAAAATAATTGCATCCCAGCGAGACACTGAAAGTGTCTCACCGATGCGATTATGTCCTCTATAACTCATCGGCATGACTCATATCGTCGCTGAGACATCATGACGAAAACCCTATCCCCTAGCGAAGGCATTTGTTTTAGGGAGACCCACTTTATTCGGCGAGACCTACTATAGAATTCCTTTTGCTTCTCGCGTTACACCGAAGGCGCCAGGCATGTCAATGTGACCTCTTTTTGTCGAAGAGACCTCCCGCCAAACTCTCTTTTCCTTAGTGACGCTGCTTTCCTTCAGTGAAAAATCCTGACTTCGCCCAGACCTCACACCGAGGTCTTTTCATCCCGCCGAGCTGTAGATCTTCTTCGGTGTGACTCCCACTGGTTGGGAAGACATCATGGCGAAGGGAAAATGCTACACCGAGCCCCCCTTTGTTTCAGCTAGACACTCGCAGTCGGGAAGACATCTCCCTGAAACGTGACCCTTCACCAAGCTCACTTTGGTTTCCCCGAACTTTTTTCCTTTTGGCCAGAGTGGCGTTTGTCGCCGAGAATCATGCCGAACTCCTTCATTCTACCTGAGCTCTTTATTTCCTTCGACGAGACTGTGGTAAGTTAGGAAGACATCATTGCACAGTCCATCGGTCATACCGATTCCCATTTCCGTCGCTGAGACCACCTTCATTCGCTGAGACATCTTGTAGACTTTCCTCCTTTTGGCGATGACATTTTTTTTCTATGAGACCACAAAGTTGGGGAGATGTCTTGTCAGTAGCACCTCCCTATGCCAAAGATAAACCTTCCTCGTCCCGCTAAAACATCACCCTGTCGGTAAGACCCCTCGCCGATACCTGTATCTTTTATCGAAACCCGTGGTCGCCATGAGTCTCCCCAATTGACAATTGAATGGCCTATGGGCTAGAGAAATCCACGTGATATGAGGTCATACCGAACCCTTCCTGTCATAGCGATAGGCTCTGCAGCTTCATTTGGCAAGACAGAAACTAGGTCACAGCGACCTGTTCAAAACAGAATGTATCAAAGTAGCCAGTCGGCCAGACAGTGAAGATGTCATACCGACCTGGCTCTAATGGAGGTTGAGCCTGTGACTATTGAGGCATATGTCCAACAAAGCAGGCCTCCCAACTGAGCTCCCTTTGAAATTTCATCAGATGCATGAACTAACCCTCAATGTAAATATCCCATTTGGCCCTTAGGAACACCTGCAACATAGATGCCTTGCCTGATTGAGCCTGAGGGGGAAAATTAGGTAACAGTACTAATGATTGGTAAGATGAGAAAATAGTGATCAAGAGGGGTGATCAAGCCCCTAGGATGAAGACCCCATGGAAAATAAATCATAAGCACAAATGAACACACGTGAAATTGATGAAGAATGAAGGTAAAGAAAGTTTCGATCATCTGTCCAAATCGTTGTGGATTAGATCTAGGTTGTTTGTTTGGATCAAGAAATGTGTACTCACTCTGGGCTGAAAGAACTCATGGCTTTCCGTCAAGTGAGAAATCCCAAGTATACTCACTTTGGGGCAACGGAACTTATGGTTGTTCGTGGGGTGATAAATCCACAATGTGGCTATGGGGAAAGTTTGTGCCTCGAAATGGGATTTCCCGCTCAACCATACTAAATTTATGCCTCCTGATAACTTTAATAAGATGACACAAAGAAAAATGTTGGTTCATGCTTCATGAGACAAGCAAATCTTCGTATGCTTAGTACTCATGAACAAATGCAATGGTACCATAGGCATGCAAGTTGTGTTATGCAAGGTGGCCATGTAAATGCAAAATGCAAAGGAATGTTCAAATGAGTCTTGCTACATTCATGCGAGGTCTTAACTTAGGGAACATTGTGTCTAATGTCTCCAAGAGAGGACTAATCAAAGAATAGAATATTCGCAACTTAGGGGATGCAATGTGTCACATCAGGCCACTAAGAGGAATGTAATAGGCTAAGATAGATCACACTTATCAAGGACATCACACCTAATTTCATCCACAAAGTGACAAACACGTCGTATAAAGTAATAATGTTGCACTAAGAACCAAGAAAAAGAAAAATGCCAATGAATAATGCCAATGTAGGCCCCCCCTTTTAAAGGGATTGCTATGCACCATTCTCTGAGCAATTACTTTAAAGTAGCAAAGAAAAAATGCAAAAAGAAAACAAGACATGAGAGTCAACTAGGAAAGCCCCTAATATGCCAAGTCATACATTTTTGGGAAAGGTTGCATCATGCAAAGGAAAAAGGAACAAAAGAAAGAGGGGTTTCCCCCAAAAAGGATTACACCAAACACATAAGGGATCTATGGATTTGGGGTTAGTATTTTCTTTGCTGAAATGTTTTTAAAATATCTCAGAACTTTCATCATTCCTTGAATACACAGAACTAGAAGTATGACACAAAGAGAGCAAAAAAAAAAAGAAAGAGAAAGTCCATTTTGGGTCAACATGGAAAAGACGTGGGATGTCTCAACACTTTGCATCATCCCAAAAGGAAAACACAAGCGAAAAGAAAATGAAGATGCAAAAGAAAAGGAACATATTTTAGGTCAACATGAAGGAGAAATTTCGGTCTCAATGCCTTGCATCATACCCAAAAGGAAAACACAAAACAAAAGAAAAAAAGAAAAGAAAAAGGACCACTTGGGTCAACATGGAAGAGACATAGGGCGTCTTCCCAAAAGGAAAACACAAAATACATAGGGCATCATCCCCAAAAGGAAAACACAAAAAAAAGGAAAAAGGAAAAAGCAATGTATGACATATAGAAGAATGGAGGTACAAATAGACGAAGTGCACAAAGAGAGGGAGAACATCAAACGTCACGCTATGGGTAAACAAGATACACACAGAGAAAAAAAAATCAAAGGACTACTAAGGCAGATGGAAGTCAACCAATGAGCAAGTCATATGCATCCCAATCATGTTCAGTGTATTGTGAGGGCGGTTGACTGTCCAAAGGGAGAATTGCAAGTGTCGAACTAGGGGAAGTACTAGGTTCTTCACTTGGTGTAGGATTTTTGTCATATAAGCTCGTGGAAGAGGAAAATAAAGAATTCAAATCATTATGCACCTCTTCATCTATTTTAGAGATCTCCTCATCGTCATCATCATCATCATCATCCAAGTTAATCACGATGGGAGGATGGATGGTAATTTCTAATGAAGGATGTATCAGGATTTGTGGTTGTTGTATCGGATTTTTTTTTTGTGATTTGAGAGGAGGGTCGTTATTTATTGCTTATGTCAAAGGCAGAGGTTGATTTTCTTTGTTTTCTTTAGTTTGTAATTGACGAGCAAGGAGACGACATAGACACCTACACTCCCTAGCACCTCGGTTGATTCTATTTTGAAGTTGTGTAGGTGTAAGAGTAGGTTGATCCACCATAGGTTCCTTTTCTTCCTGAGGAGGAGGAACCGAAGGAGATGGGTCAGTCACTTTCTCTTTTTCTTTATAAACTTGTTTTATGTGAGGGGGCATGATGAGATTGGTTTCATTATCTCATGGACTTTTGGATGAGGAAGGTGAAGTGTTCATGTTTGGTTGATCTGAAGTTGGTGGCTCAGGTTCAAGTTGAAGCATTTTCTCATCGAGGATGGGGGTGTTGGAAGTAGACGGGGAGGGATTTCCAAGGGACAATTCGGCAATTTTCTTTGCTGTAAACTTTTGATAAGAAATGTAAAAGAAATCTTTGCGAGCTATTATGGGTTCCATGGGCTCTAGTCAAAAGGCTTCTAAGGAGAAGTTTCTTTTAGAAGAAAAAGGGTTAAAGCCACTATGGTGAACAATGAATATGTCATTGTCATGTGGAAACTTTAAATATTTATGTATGACTGAAGGGACAACTTTCATCAAGCGAAGCCACGGATAGCCTAGCCACAAACGAAACTGGTTTGATTGTGGAATGATGGAAAATGTTACATCCACTATCTTAGGTCCTATCTATAATGGAAGGATGATCGATCCTATTGTAGGGCACGTAAAACCATTATGTGTTTTGATCCATGTGTGCGGTTTGTCATAAATATCTTGATAAAGATCATGTAATACCAAAAATTCCTCAGTGATCACATTCTCACCATAGGCAGGATCTATGAGTATCCCATAAGTGGGCTTATCATAAATACAGTCGGCTATGTAAAGAGGACCATCAAGAAGATTTGGAAGAATATCAGTAGAAGAGAAAGTAATATAAGTATTTTTCTTAGTTGGGCCTTTATGAGGGATAAAATCTATCGCTCCTACCAAATCATGCATAGGATTAATAGAAGTAGAATGTTGAATAGGATTGGGATATTAAAAAAATTTATGAACAGTCATCACATCATTGTTTTGAGTTTCACTAGCTTTGACAAATGACATGGTATGTTTGGGCATCGGATTGGTAAAAAAATTTAAATTTTGATTGGGTGGGGCAACATATGGATTTCCTTTAACATTGACATTTGAAATGGATAGACGGCCAGAATCAATGAGGTCTTGCATCATGTGTTGAAGATGCTTACACTATTTTTTTCATGTCCATTTTGTCTATGATAATGGCAATAAGCATCAGGTTGAAAGTTTGGAAGCAAAGGTTTTGTTGGATCAAATGGTTTAACAGTAGGTAAAGTAATCATTTGTTGTTGTAGCAGTTGATTCAATGTGTTATCTAGAGTATCAGGTAAGGGGGTAAATTGTCTCTTAAGGTCCCCATAGGTAAAGGCCACCGATGCTTTAACAACAACCACCTGATTATGAATGGGTTGAGTTGGTTGCAGGGGAGGGGGATTGAACTGTAAGAATCCTTTATTTGGTTTTCTAAAGTTTTGTGAGTTATTTTGGTTGTTTTGTTCAGACTTCTTATCTCGGCTAGAAGTGGATTTTGCATCACGACCAGTAACCGAGTTGTGATAGTCACAAAGAGTTGTGCCTAAATGCATGAAAGAAGGAAATTTCATCATAGTCAATTTATCATGAATGTGAGTTTGAAAGCTTTTGATAAACATCTTTTGGAGATGTGAATTAGGAACCTTGCATCTACTTGAGCATACAATGACTGATAGTGTGAAATGAAATCAGTTACTTTTTCATCCGCATTTTGTTTACACCTCATTAAATCATCCATTATCTTTATGGGAGTCATATGGGCTTGGAAATGAATTATAAATGCATCAACAAGTTCATTAAATGATCAGATTGAATGATTGGGTAAGGAGTAAAACCACTCCAAGGAAGTATCTTTTAAAGTTCTAGGGAATAGTTTAGCTAATAGTTTATCGACAAGGAAAAAATCACTGCATAAGGTTGCATAGGAATTGACATGATTAGTAGGGTCTCCTTTGTCGTTGTACTTCTCAAACCTAAGCATCTAAATTCCTTGTGGCATCGGTGTTCTTAATATTTCCAAAGATAATGGGCTACTATGGACATAGTATGTGGGTGGTACAGTTTGGTTTTGGTTTATGGTGGATATTTGTTGTTGCATGGAAGAAACAAAGTGTAAAAGTTGTGTAATGAGACGATCAGTGTAAGAGGTATGAGGTGGAAGAGAGAATAGTGATTGAGTGTATGTAATGTTGGGACAAGTGAAGTGGACACTAATAGGGGTGAAGGTAGTGGAGGATGGAACATTCGATGCCACAAAAGAACTAGGAATGCTCGTTGGAATAGCGAAAGGAGTTACATGACTAACATGTTGATTAGTTGTTGTAACTTGATGAGTGGTATAGGTGGGAATGGATGTTGTAGTTGAAGGAGGAGTGTAAGGAAAATTTGGGGGCATCTTATAGAAACTCCAAACAGTAGTGCCTTCGGTAACTTTCATTTCGATTAGGTTGCCTCAAAGACATGTACTACTATGTCCTATAGCGGAAACAGACACAGTTATTTCCCACATTAAACCTTTTGAGAAAACCACATGTGAATTCAACAGCAAGCAACAACACAGATGAAAGATACTACAGAAAATAGAACACAAAGATTTTACGTGGTGAAAACCCTTTTGGGTAAAAAACCCCACTCTCTAAAGTTTGAGCCATTGTATTATTCAGCAACAGAAAGTTACAATACAGTTTCAGGCTCTTAGCCTTTTCAGAGATTACATCTTGTTCATTCTAGATATAATCTGGTAGCAACAGATTTCCCTGTACAGTTTCTAATCAACCTCTCAAACTAAACGATCTTCGCACTGTTACAATATACAGTGCAGATCAACATAAGAGAAATCAAAACATGCTTCATGATCAAGAGCTCTCTCTTCTCCTCTATTTAGGCCTCAAGGCCCTCGGCCATCCAGCCAACCTCTCGGCCTTCACATCTCATCAGCTCTTTAGCTTTCTTGGCTCTTCAGCCCCCTTCATATTCCAGAACATCCAATGCATACATATATGCATTTGTTCTCAACAGTCAGAAAGAAATCTCCAGCTCAGCATCATCATCATAACGAAGATGTTTCCACTTCCTCGTGTAGAGTTTTCCCTTTCCACACAAAAACGGTCACAACGGTTTCACAGCAAATGGTTCACATCCTGCTTTCTCGAATTGGTCCACATCGCACCACATCGTACAGTCTTCACTCGGTCAACAGCGATCAACTTGTGTCACATGTCAGTGAGACACAAGAAGTGTCTCCCCAATGCCACAAGACCCATTTACACGTCACCAAGAGTTGTCTCCATCAGCAAGAGGTTCCACTGAGCTTACAAGTTGCATTGACCTCAGCATGCACATCGGTGAGACTATCGCTATTGCCAGGAGATCACATCGAGCCTTCAAGTCATACCGAAACCCATTGTATCGGCATTCATCTATCGGCAAGAGTCTCCTCATCGGCATGATCAGTGAGACCTCTCACCGACCTCTAGTTGAACTCATCCACCAACGCTATCGCTAAGACATCCAACTATCACCAAGAGGTTATACCGAGTCTCCTCAAGTTTCACCGAAGCACCCAACAGTCGGCAAGACATTCCTCTTTCGCCAAGACCTCACATCGGGCGAACATCTCATACCGAGTCAGCAAGAAATTTGACTTCCGCCAAGACCTTACACCGAGCAAACATGTCATACCGAGGACTATCGGTGAAACTCTCCAAGTCACCAAGTCTTCACACCGAAGTCTTTTGTCACCGAGAAAGCACCAAGTATATCCTTTGTCGGCAAGAACTTTATCGATCGCTGGGACATCATACCGAAACAAAAGTGTTAGTCTGAAGTCACCTTTCGCCATGAGTCATACTGACCATCCCATAGCATCAATGAGACAAATTCCCATCGCCAAGAGTTTATAGCGAACCCTTATGTCACTCTGAAGACTCCTAGTGTATAACCGTCGATGACACCAACCCACTTAGCAGAGGGTTACACTGAACACACCAAGTCACATCGAAAGACTATCCTATCAGCAAGACATCTGCTAGTTGCTAAGACACCATACCAATAGGAGCAAGTCATACCGACTACCATATCAGCCAGAAAGACCAAAGGTCATGCCGATATTGGCAAGACTTCCTATCATCGTCGAGACATCATTCCAACAGTCCATGTTACGTCGAAGGTTTCAGATTCCGATCGCAAGACATTCAGGAGGTCACAACGACAGTTTAGGATCAACTAGCAGATCGGCCAGACATCTCGCCAGTCTCAAAATAATTTCTCACAAGAGGTTTCAGCTGGTGAGATTGAGGCACATTTTCCAACAATCTCCCACTTGACGAAGATCACACGGGCACCTCCAAAGCAACCAGAAACTAAGATCACACTAGCTCCACCAGTTAGACCCCTGCAACACTCAAGACACCCGATCAACATGATTTCACAGATAACAGTCGACCCAACAATCTGCAAAACAAAGACAAGGCATCCAACTACAACTCAATGACCAACAAAGAAAACTGATCACAGCCTTCCAGGAAACCACATAGATCTCGAACATGCTCTCCTGCTCCATCAAGAATTCTACTCCAACATCCAAGATGTTCACCTTCAGGCAACAATCATGTCATCTTCCAACATGCCACCTATGGAAGAAGAATACAAAGCAAAGGTGTATAAGCACCATTCCAACGAACACAAGCAAAAGATCCCAGTGATATTACCAAAAAGATAATGCTACCACTTCACTGTGCTCAAATGCTATACAAAAGCAATTTCAACATCAAAGCTTCAATCAGAACACAATAGTGAAGTCATTATCTAGAAACAAGATATAGAACATCAACTAGAACAGCAATCATACTGACTACTTCCATCCAACTCATAAACCCATGTGACTGGAAATAGCACCCACAACTTGTGCTATGCCATCCAATCTCACATACCTCACAGGTATCAACATTAGTAAACTTATGCCAAACAATAACCAACTCATTAATAGCAAAATACAAGCTCCAAGTTCCAACCAGTCGAAGAAGACAAGACACATACAGGAACTCCCACTGCCTGAGTAATGCAGATATGAAAGATCAAAGGCATTACAAGTCTACCAATTTCAGCACATAGAAAATGTAACCATGTAGTACCAAGGAATTATCCACAATGATATGCACAACCTGCAAAAAAACACTACAAGACACATTTCTCTCACCACAAACCATCACGGCCATAGAGAGAAAATCTACACATCATCTTCCTGTAGAACATCCTCCTACATACACTTCTAACAGCCAGCTATGTCAAGAATGGTCTTCTTCACATCCTAAAAGAAAAGCCTTAACAACATCCATCCGTTCAATCACCAAGATCAAACCATCTTTAACAAACATGGATGTAACCCTCTCAAAGAAGATCAAACTAGTTCATTTCCCATTTTAGGAAATCAGCCCATACATCATCTCCTACCAATTCTCATTAGTAACAAGGAGATAAAAGAAACTGTACAACTTCCACTATGAATCTTCCAAAATAATTAAACAGTAATTCAAGATCCTTATCATAAAACACATCTGAAAAATATAATGGGCCAAATACCTTTCAGATAAATTGCTGAGTAGACCAAGAGTGGGAACGAGAATACTCCTTCAAGATAAACAAGTCATCATGACTAATCCAAGAGAAATCTCCTCATAGATCTCTTATTGAACTCACGTTCAACCAAGAATTCACCAAGAATAACAAGCAGCAACACTTCTCTCATAAGAGACAGACAGCCTCACCCTATTCTTCATGTATCCATGAGTACTAGCAACCAATCATATCATGTTAAAATTCAATTGCATTACTGCACTATCACGAAGTACCAAGCAAATAATCAAAGCACCCAATACACAAAGAATTACAAGACCACTGTCAAAGCTCCAATCATCTGAATCAGGAACTTATCATGACACCATGATGTACACATCCCCATAGGAGATTCCATGCTTCAAGTGACCTCACTATTGTCTCAAGTACAATGCACAATGCCAAAACTTCAGTGCGCAAACAAGAGTATACCATGACATACAGTAAATAGACTCAAAAATAAACATCACCTGTCAAGCACCACCAACACCTTAGCCAAAGACTCCAAGCGTCTTCCATGGTTCCAAGATGTTGCACATCTTCAAGTAATGTCCATGCAAATGCGAAAGAACCCTTCTGCAGCAATAGGATCTAAGAGCTCTCCCAAGAAACATTTGCAACACTAAAGAAGACCATTCATCCACAATCACTGCTAAAGCTCCCACTGAAACGTGACACCCGAGCTCTCCAAGAATCATGACCACCTGCTACAGGTTCCCATAATCGACTATTCAGGTACTCAATAGTATCCATCCTCTCATCTCAAAACACCACACCAATGCACAAGTGACCACAGACAAGGCCAGCTAACAAGTTTGCACCAACAATTAATCAACCTCCTGGATATAGATAGTCCACTTCCAAGTTGTCTCACAGCAACCATGTAGGTAAAGACAGCCCGCAACATTGCACAACCTGTAGATCCATTCAACAGAAACATGCAAACCCATCATCGCATTGGAAATGCAAAACTGAGACCTCATAGAGAATAACCACATAGACAACATGACTCAAACAGCAGATCACGCCAAATCTAATTTTCCAATCATGTCTACAACGAGCACCATAATAAAGTAACCCACAAGCACCACCATAGGAATGTTGAGTGACAAATCACGTACCAACACTCCCATGCAGAGAAGAAAACACACCTCCTCAAAACCATGCACCAGGCATGCATGCAGTTTTGCAACTATCTCATCCAGCACTACCCCAAAAGCCAGGGTCTAGAAAATAGCTTAACAGCAACTCCACAAGATCACAAGTTTTTCTTAACCATGTAAAACCTGCAAAACCAAAAATCCATGCAAGTACAAATCATCCTTAGAAAGAAACCAACGGTTCAGGAGAATCCAGGCCCCTTTCAAACCAACTCTAAAACCACCACCGTGTACATGCATCTGAGAAAGAGAGAAAGGCTATTTCAGAAGCTTGCAAATCATCTAATGATTAACTCCATAGAATTTTAGTATCTGAGGTTAATAGGAAACAGTGCCTTCCAACACCAGGAACCACCACCTAGCAAAAGCACTCTCTTCCATGGCTGAGAAACAATCTAGGCTTCTTCATATCACCCAGGAGCCTGTCACACAGACACCCGATATGAAAGCTTTACTGCTACACAGCCACAGAGTAATAAAATACACCTCATACTTCAAGGTTAAACCTCTACCAGCCAAGAGACACATATCACAACATGATCAACTCCCTTTTCAATCTTGACCATCCTTCAAGCTGCATGTTGTCTCAGAATACCACAAGGCTTCCACTCAACAAAGGATCAATACATCAGTCCATTCATCCAGATTTCTTCTAGCCTATCAAGCTAAGAAATATTCACAAGAGAAATATCCAGAACCAACAACCAGAAGAAGGCTTTGATACCACTTGTAAGGAAAATCAGGGGGGGCATCTTATAGAAACTCCAAACAGTAGTGCCTTCGGTAACTTTCATTTCGATTAGGTTTCCTCAAAGACACGTACTACTATGTCCTAAACTAGAAACAGACAGTTATTTCCCACATTAATCCTTCTGAGAAAAACACATGTGAATTCAATAGCAAGCAACAACACAGATGAAAGATATTACAGAAAATAGAACACAGATTTTATGTGGGGAAAACCCTTTCGGGTAAAAAACCCCACTCTCCAAAGTTCGAGCCATTGTATTATTCAGCAATAGAAAGTTACAATATAGTTTCAAGCTCTTATCCTTTCCATAGATTACATCTTGTTCATTCTGGATACAATCTTGTAGCAATAGATTTCCCTGTACAGTTTCTGATCAACCTCTCAAACTAAACGATCTTCGCACTGTTACAATATACAGTGCAGATCAACATAAGAGAAATCAAAACATGCTTCATGATCAAGAGCTCTCTCTTCTCCTCTGTTTATGCCTCAAGGCCCTCATCCATCCGGCCAACCTCTCGACCTCCACATCTCGTCGGCTCTTCAGCTTTTTTGGCTCTTCAGTCTCCTTCATATTCCAGAACGTCTAATGCATACATATATGCATTCATTCTCAATAGTCAGAAAGCAATCTCCAGCTCAGCATTATCATCATAACAAAGATATTTCCACTTCCTCGTGTAGATTTTTCCCTTTCCACATAGAAACGGTCGCAACGATTTCACAGCAAACGGTTCACATCCTGCTTTCTCGAATTGGTTCACATCGCACCACGTCAGACAGTCTTCCCTCGGTCAATAGCGATCAACTTGTGTCGCATGTCGGTGAGACACAAGAAGTGTCTCCCCGATGCTACAAGAACCATTTACATGTTGTCACTAAGAGTCGTCTCCATCGGAAAGAAGTTCCACCGAGCTTACAAGTTGTATCGACCTCAGCATGCACATCGATGAGACTATCGCTATCACCAGGAGATCACATCGAGCCTTCAAGTCATATTGAAACCCATTGTATCGACATTCATCTATAGGCAAGAGTCTCCTCATCGGCATGATCGGTGAGACCTCTCACCGACCTCCAGTTGAACTCATCCGCCAACGCTATCGCTAAGACATCCAACTGTCGCCAAGAGGTTATACCGAGTCTCCTCAAGTTTCACCGAAGCACCCGACAGTCGGCAAGAAATTCCTCTTTTGCCAAGACTTCACACCGGGCGAACATCTCATACCGAGTCTGCAAGACATTTGACTTTCACCAAGACCTTACACCGAGTGAACATGTCATACCGAGGACTATAAGCAAGACTCTCCAAGTCGCCAAGACTTCACACTGAAGTCTTTTGTCACTGCGAAAGCATCAAGTATATCCTTTGTCGGCGAGACCTTCATTGATCGCTGGGACATCATACTAAAAAAAAAGTGTCACTCTGAAGTCACCTTTCGCCATGAGTCATACCGACCATCCCATAGCATCGATGAGACAAACGCCCATCGCCAAGAGTTCATAATGAACCCTTATGTCACTCCGAAGACTCCTAGTGTATAACCATCAGTGAGACCAACCCACTCGGCAGAGGGTTACACCAAACACACCAAGTCACACCGAAAGACTATCCTGTCGGCCAGACATCTCCCAGTCACTAAGACACCATACCGATAGGAGCAAGTCATACTGACTACCATATCAGCCAGACAGACCAAAGGTCACGCCGATATCGGCAAGACTTCCTATCATCGCCAAGACATCATTCTGACAGTCCAGGTTACGCCAAAGGTTTTAGATGTCGATCGCCAAGACATTCAGGAGGTCACAGTGACAGTTCAGGATCAACTAGTAGATAAGCCAGACATCTCACCAGTCACAGTGAAATTTCTCAAAAGAGGTTTCAGCTGGTGAGATTGAGGCACATTTTCCAACAATCTCCCACTTCACGAAGAACACAAGGCACATCCAAAGAAACCAAAAACTAAGATCACCCTAGCTCCACCAGTTAGACCCCTGCAACACTCAAGACACCCGATCAAAATGATTTCATAGATAACAGTTGACCCCATAATCTGCAACAAAGACCAGGCATCCAACTGCAACTCAATGACCAACAAAGCAAACTGATCACAGCCTTCCAGGAAACCACATAGATCTTGAACATGCTCTCATGCTCCATCAAGAATTTTTCTCCAACATCCAAGATGTTCACCTTCAGGCAACAATCCTATCATCTTCCAACATGCCACCTATGGAAGAAGAATACAAAGCAAAGGTGTATAAGCACCATTCCAACGAACACAAGCAAAAGATCCCAGTGATATTACCAACAAGATACTGCTACCACTTCACTATGCTCAAATGCTACACAGAAGCAATTTCAACTTCAAAGCTTCAACCAGAACACAACAGTGAAGTCATTATCCAGAAACAAGATATAGAACATCAGCTAGAACAACAATCAGACTGACTGCTTCCATCCAACTGATAAACCCACGTGACTGGAAATAGCACCCACAGCTCGTGCTATGCCATCCAATCTCACATACCTCACAGGTATCAACATTAGTAAACTTATGCCAAACAATAACCAACTCATTAACAGAAAAATAAATGCTCCAAGTGCCAACCAGTCGAAGATGACAAGACACATACAGGAACTCCCACTGCCTGAGTAATGCAGATCTGACAGATCAAAGGCATCACAAGTCTACCAATTTCAGCACATAGAAATTGTAACCATGTAGTACCAAGGAAATATCCACAATAATATGCACAACCTGCAACGAAATGCTACAAGACACATTTCTCTCACCACAAACCATAACGGCCACAGAGAGAAACTCTGCACATCATCTTCCTGTAGAACATCCTCCTACATACACCTCTAACAGCTAGCTGTGTCAAGAATGATCTTATTCACATCCTAAAATAAAATAATTAACAACATCCATCTGTTCAATCACCAAGATCAAACCATCTTTAACAAACATGGATGTAAGCCTCTCAAAGAAGATCAAACTAGTTCATTTCCCATTTCAGAAAATCAGCCCATACATCATCTCCTACCAATTCTCATTCATAACAAGGAGATAAAATAAACTGTACAACTTCCACTATGAATCCTCTAGCATCATTAAATAGTAATTCAAGATCCATATCATAAAACACATCTGAAAAATATAATGGGCCAAATACCTTTCAGATAAATTGCCGAGTAGACCAAGAGTGGGAACGAGAATACTCCTTCAAGATAAACAAGTCAACATGACTAATCCAAGAGAAATCTCTTGATAGGTCTCTTATTGAACTCACATTCAACCAAGGTGTAGGCTTCTCGGACTTTCTGCTGAAAACTTCACCAAGAATAACAAGCAGCAACACTTCTCTCAGAAGAGAAAGACAGCCTCACCTTATTCTTCATGTATCCATGAGTACTAGCAACCGATCATCTCATGCTAAACTTCAACTGCATTACTACACTATCACGAAGTACCAAGCAAATAATCAACGCACCCAATACACAAAGAATTACCATACCATTGTCAAAGCTCCAATCATCTGAATCAGGAACTTATCATAACACCATGATCTACACATCCCCATAGGAGATTCCATGCTTCAAGTGACCTCACCATTGCCTCAAGTACAATGCACAATTCCAAAACTCCAATGTCCAAACAAGAGTATACCATGACATACAGTAAATAGACTCAAAAGTAAACATCACCTGTCAAGCACCACCATCACCTTAACCAAAGACTCCAAGCATCTTCCATGGTTCCAAGATGTTGCACATCTTGAAGTAATGTCCATGCAAATGCAAAAGAACCCTTCTGCAGCAACAGGATCTAAGATCTCTCCCAAGAAACATATGCAACACTAAAGAAGACCATTCATCCACAGTCACTGCTAAAGCTCCCACTGAAACGTGACACTCGAGCTCTCCAAGCATCATGACCACTTGCTACAAGTTCCCATAACCGACTATTCAAGTACTCAATAGTATCCATCCTCTCATCTCAAAACACCACACCAATGTACAAGTGACCACAGACAAGGCCAGCTAACAAGTTTACACCAACAATGAATCAACCTCCTGGATATAGATAGTCCACTTCCGAGTTGTCTCATAGCAACCATGTAGGTAAAGACAGCCCGCAACATTGCACAACCTGTAGATCCATTCAACAGAAACATGCAAACCCATCATTGCATTGGAAATACAAAACTGAGATCTCAAAGAGAATAACCACGTAGACAACATGACTCAAACACCAAATCATGCCAAATCTGATTTTCCAATCATGTCCACAATGAGCACCATAATCAAGGAACCCACAAGCACCACCACAGGAATGTTGAGTGACAAATCATGTACCAACACACCCATCTAGAGAATAAAACACACCTCCTCAAAACCATGCACCAGTCATGCATGCAGTTTTGCAACTATCTCATCCAGCACTACCCCAAAAGCCAAGGTCTAGAAAATAGCTTAACAGCAACTCCAAAAGATCACAAGTTTTGCTTAACCGTGTAAAAACTACAAAACCACAAAGCCATGCAAGTACAAATCATCCTTAGAAAGAAGCCAGCAGTTCAGGAGACTCCATCCCCTTTTAGACCAACTCTAAAACCACCACCATGTACATGCATCCGAGAAAGATAGAAAGGCTATTTCAGAAGCTTGCAAATCATCTAATGATTAACTCGATAGCCTTTTAGTATCTGAGGTTAACAGGAAATAGTGCCTTCCAACACCAGGAACCATCACCTAGAAAAAGCACTCTCTTCCATGGCTGAGAAAAAATCTAGGCTTCTTCATATCACCCAGGAACCTATCACACAGACACCCAATATGAAAGCTTTACTACTACACAGCCACAGAGTAAGAAGATCCACCTCATACTTCAAGGTTAAACCTCTACCAGCCAGGAGACACAGATCACAACATGATCAACTCCCTTTTCAATCTTGACCATCCTTCAAGTTGTATGCTATCTCAAAATACCACAAGGCTTCCACTCAACAAAGGATCAACACATCAGTCCATTCCTCCAGATTTCTTCCAGCCTATCAAGCTAAGAAATATTCACAGGAGAAATATCCAGAACCAACAAGCGGAAGAAGGCTCTGATACCACTTGTAAGGAAAATCAGGGGGGCATCTTATAGAAACTCCAAACAGTAGTGCCTTTTGTAATTTTCATTTCGATTAGGTTGCCTCAAAGACACGTACTGCTATGTCCTAAAGCGGAAATAGACACAGTTATTTCCCACATTAATCCTTCTGAGAAAAAACATGTGAATTCAACAGCAAGCAACAACACAGATGAAAGATACTACAGAAAATAAAACACAAATATTTTACATGGGGAAAACCCTTTCGGGTAAAAAACCCCTCTCTAAAGTTCGAGCCATTGTATTATTCAACAATAGAAAGTTACAATATAGTTTTAGGCTCTTAGCCTTTCCAGAGATTACATCTGTTTCATTCTAGATATAATTTGGTAGCAACAGATTTCCCTATAAAATTTCTGATCAACCTCTCAAACTAAATGATCTTCGCACTATTACAATATACAGTGTAGATCAACATAAGAGAAATCAAAACATGCATCATGATCAGGATCTCTCTCTTCTCCTCTATTTAGGCCTCAAGGCCCTCGGCCATCCGGCCAACCTCTCGGCCTTCACATCTTGTCGTCTCTTCAGCCCCCTTCATATTCCAGAACGTCCAATGCATACATATATGCATTCGTTCTCAACAGTCAGAAAGCAATCTCCAGCTCAGCATCATCATCATAACGAAGATGTTTCCACTTCCTTGTGTACATTTTTTCCTTTCCACAGAGAAACGGTCACAATGGTTTCACAACAAACGGTTCATATCCTACTTTCTCGGATTGGTCCACATTGCACCACATCGGAAAGTCTTCACTCAGTCAACAGCGATCAACTTGTGTCGCATGTCGATGAGACACAAGAAGTGTCTCCCCGATGCCACAAGACCCATTTACACATTGTCACCAAGAGTCATCTCCATCGGCAAGAGGTTCCACCGAGCTTACAAGTTGCATCGACCTCAGCATGCACATCGGTGAGACTATCACTATCTCCAAGAGATCACATCAAGCCTTCAAGTCATACCGAAACCCATTGTATTGGCATTCATCTATCGACAAGAGTCTCCTCATCAGCATGATCGGTGAGACCTCTCACCGACCTCCAGTTGAACTCATTCGCCAACGCTATCGCTAAGACATCCAACTGTCACCTAGAGGTTATACCAAGTCTCCTCAAGTTTCACCGAAGCACCCGACAGTCGGCAAGACATTACTCTTTCGCCAAAACCTCACACCGGGTGAACATGTCATACCGAGTCGGCAAGACATTTGAATTTCGCCAAGACCTTACACCGAGCGAACATGTCATACCAAGGACTATCGATGAGACTCTCCAAGTCGCCAAGACTTCACACCGAAGTCTTTTGTCACCGCGAAAGCATCAAGTATATCCTTTGTCGATGAGACCTTCATCGATCGTTGGGACATCATACCGAAACAAAAGGGTCACTCTGAAGTCACCTTTTTCCATGAGTCATACTAACCACCCCATAGCATCGATGAGACAAACGCCCATTGCCAAGAGTTCATAGTGAACCCTTATGTCACTCCGAAGACTCCTAGTGTATATCCGTCGATGAGACCAACCCACTCCGCAGAGGGTTACACCGAACACACCAAGTCACACCGAAAGACTATCCTGTCGGCCAGACATCTCCCAGTCGCTAAGACACCATACTGATAGGAGCAAGTCATACCGACTACCATATCGGCCAGACAGACCAAAGGTCATGCCAATATCAGAAAGACTTCCTATCATCGTCGAGACATCATTCCGACAGTCCAGGTTATGCCGAAGGTTTCAGATGTCGATTGCCAAGACATTCACGAGGTCACAGCGACAGTTGAGGATCAACTAGCAGATCGGCTAGACATCTCACCATTCTCAGCGAAATTGCTCACAAGAGGTTTAAACCTGTGAGATTGAGGCACATTTTCCAACAAGGAGGACTATGAGATCCACCTTGGCTAACCACAGTGTTTGTTGGTTGAGATGTGCTAGTTGTGGGAGAAGCATGTTTTTTATATATCTCAACAATTTATTTCATGACATCTAAGCCCTCATCACTTTCAAGCATTCGATGGATGTTGTCTATAGCAGGAATTGCAGTGGTGGAAATGTTTTCAAGACACCAGTTTTGTTGCAAATTTGTTAAACCCTCATGAATGTTAATGACGTTTTCTTGTGAAAGGGAATTAATTTATGTGTCAACATGCATTGCATGTGAAGGTAAAGGTTTACGAGTGGTAGTATCCATGCCTAATGTGCCATTTTCCATACCAGGAGTAGGAGCTTGAGACAACCCAAGGTCCACAATGAGCGTGTTATCATAGCATGCCATTGTAGAGAAGGTGGATTCGCTACTCATGAGTTCTCTTTGTTCAGAGAGCCTCACAGGGCGAACTACCCTAAACTACCTCAAGGAACAACAATGAGACTTCTAAAATAAAAAAGAGCAGGTCACGAAGATTTTTCTAGAAAATTTGACAGGCTCTCAGCCAAAGAACATCAGCGTGGGATGCGGACGACAACACGGCACACTGGCATCTCAAAAGCATGCTAGCATCTTGTATGGACCAGAAAATGAGTTTATCATAGAAAATAACTAAATGACTACTTCTACTCTAATTTCTAGGAACTTTTAGAATGTGGAAAAAGTAACAGGATGTAATGGAACTAAAATAAAGCATAGTAGAAAAGATAAAGATAAAGAGAAGAAAGGAAAGAAGATGCTCACAATAATCCAAGTAAAGAAGCCTCCATCTAGTAGATATCTTTAATACCTGCGTCTGTAAGATCTGGAGAAAGTGTTGGGGTTGTATAGGGGTTTGCCTCAGTCAAACCCCTGTTTTAGTGTTCCCACCTACATAAACAACCAAATAGAAAGAGAGAGTGTAATTAAAATGGAAAAAATGTGTGGTGAAAGCAAAACCCACTTCATTAGTAGAACCTGCACCACCAAGTGTGAGTTATAAAATAAATCCCTGCTTGAGGAGGAGAAACCGTATCACAAAAGAGGTGACAAAAGCAATCACCGCTTGAGGAGGAGAACCCGTATCATGAGATGTAGATGCAATTGATAGGGGATGTGGAATCCCAAAATTCTCACAAGCATGAGACAAGGGAGATGAAGTTGCAAGAGTGAAACTAAGAGAGATTGAAATTGCTTGAAGCTACTATAGCAAGCTATATGGAGCTGTGTAAGCAAGATAGAAAAATAATGAGAAGATGAAAATGGTAGATCCAAAGCTAGAGAGAAGTTAGAAGTAGAAGAATGGAGCTAGAGGAAGTTAGAGGGCCAAATGAACTAAAAGGATGGCTTTTAATGAGGGAAAAGAAGCTTCTCCAGCCATTCCAAGGCATCCTAGGTCGTTACCACTAGAAAAAGGTGAGGACAAGTGGAAAGCATGCTCGAAGACAGTTGTTTGAGTGTTGAAATGTCGTAGAATGCTATCACAACATGTAGATTTTTGTGCGGCGCGCTAGTGTCTGGACACGTCACACTACAAAACAACAAGAATGGGAAAAGCACAAGTGCTGAAAAAAGATGACCCACAAGGGTAGATGTTGAAAAGGGGTGTTGGAGCATCCTGAGAAGGAAAAAGGATGATGTACGGGCTAAAATGAGCCTACTCAAGATGCTAAGGGAGTGGATACTAAAGAGGGAGAAAGAATGTATGTGAAATTGCAAGGGGTGTAATTTTACAACTATACATTTTCCCCCACTTTAGTGGGCATATGAATCTATGCTAATATGCATGCTAAAGGAAGTCTACTAAACATAAATAAAATCATATGCCAAAATGATACTATAGAGGAAGCATATAACCCTTCAAACCATGGAAGCATGCCCCCAGGCTGAAGACCTGCAAAACAAATGCAATAGACAAGGAAAACATGCACTAGACAACAATGTTAGAATATAAAAAGATAAAGGATTTGAGTCAAAAAATTAAAGAGACCTCGATGAGAAAGTTTGTCTCAGTACTATGCATCATCCCCAACCTAAGAAATAACTCATAGAAGAATTCTAAAACGAAGAGAGAAAGGGTATATACATAGGATGAAGAAGATATAGATCTTCGATCTTGTATATAAAAAATAGAAGAGAAGAGAGAATTTAAGAATGTAAGTACTTCACAGGGCCACAGACCTGCAAGGAAGGTGTCCTCCAAGATCTCTCACATGAAGGATACCTGGAAAAGTTCCTTATAGACCCACAGACCTACAAGGAAGCGTCCCCCAAGATCTCTCACATGGAGGAAGCTGAGAAAGCACCCTACAAACCCATAGACCTGTAGGGAAGGTGTCCTTCAAGATCTCTCGCATGAAGGAAACCCAAGGAGGGGGACTTTGTAGAGTCAAAAAATAGCTTCACAAGTGCACCTGAAAAGCAAAAGCGACCACGTAGGAAAGTAAGCAGGAAGTCACGTAGACTACCAATAGATTGGAAGGATTTCAAAGGGGTCCCTTGAGAACCCTTCAAAAGCAGAGGGGTCCACTCAAGGTTCACACTATTTGAAAAGCAAGGTCTATTCAGGTTGTCCCAAAGCTTGACATGATAGAATTCATTTGAGAGAAAATCTTTCACAGGAGGGTCTCTCGGGAAACCTTGAAAAGAAAAAGGGGTCCACTCAAGAGACACTTCAATTGAAAGATAGAGAGAAGAGAGGGATTCCTTAAGAAGGACACACATCTCCAAAACAAGTTATCATTGCCCCCATCATGTAGGGGAGGAGAACCATGCAAGATACATAAAACATGTAGGACAGAGGTAAACCTCGATATCACTTGTCATGTGAAGTAAAGGTAGGCGCATCAATCAAATAGGAGTTTGATGGCACCTAAATCAAAAATTTGTATTTTATCCTTCAAGGCCTTACATTCACTAGTGGAATGGCCAAGCACTCGATGGTATGCATAGAAAGAATGTTTTGCTTCATCATCTTTATAAAATTTCTTACATGTAGGAGGAGGAAGAGTAATTAGCAGGCTTTTAGAAGCCGTAACAAAATACACTCTTGCTCAAATGGAGGATGAGGAGCAGGAAGCAACCCTTTCTCTTGTGGATAAAAGTTTGACTGATCACAAGAAGAAGATACAAAGGTAGAAGACAAAGGAGGATCATCATGGAGAGTATTATTTTGGAAAAGGGGATCACACTCTATGAGATCACCATCATCTTTCTTGACAAGACTACTAGCATTAACTTATTTAATATAAGTGTGATCATCTTCCTTAGAAGGAGGATTAACGTCAAGAACATTACAATTTGCATTCACCTTACCTCGTGATACAGAAGAGTAGTCATCTTTGATGGCGGGTTTGGATGATGTTATTGGAAGGTCTAAGTGGATCAGGTTGACTTTATACTCCTAAATGAAGGAATCTATAAAGTCTAAAGAACCCCAATCATCACCAAGACATGCATTCTCTTGAGGAGAAGTAGAAGGAGCATACTTAATGTTTCTTTCTTCAGAAGGATCTTCCTCAGGGACATCTATCTTGAGAGTATCCTTTGTAGTAGGTATTGTTGGAGTAAACATCGACACAGTGGAAGATAATGAAGGAATAAGAGTAGGCACGACTAAAACCTGACCGGTAGTTACCATCTCACATAAGTGCATAGCATCAGGGTCAACCTTGACTGTGACTACTTTATTATTGCAAATAAACTTAATAGATTTATGCAAGGTAGATGGGACTGCACCCATAGGATGAATCCATGATCTAACTAGAAGAAGGTTATATGGTAACTTTTCTGACATAACATATACAAGGGTGGGTATAATAATGGGTCCAAGCTACAAAGGTAATACTATTGTACCTAGAGCTTGCCACCTAACATTATCAAACCCATGAATAACAATAGAAGAAGCATTAAGAGAAGACGAGTCAATATTAATCTTAGGCAATAGATCAATGCTACATACATTGAGTGTTGAACCAATGTCAATGATAGTACATCTAATGCAAATTTTATTAATGTTGACTATAATCATTAGAGGATTTTCTTGCTTCTGTACTTCCGGAGGCGGGAGCTCTTGTGGATAGAACATAATATTCGGTGAATCTGCATGAATATATGCCATCAACACATCAACATCTGTCAGCCTAGCAGAAGAAGGAAAGAGGATCTTTTGCAAGGCTTCTTGAAGCATACCTTGATAAATTGGAGTAAACTGAAGCAAGTCCCACAGTGACATCTTAGCCGAAGTAATGCAAGGTTGCTCAACAAGATCATAATCACTAGGTGCTTTAGTTGTAGGTTTAGGTGACTGAGGAAGGATTGGTTGTTTATTCATACTATTATCATAAGTATGGGCTAACACTCTATAAGAGGGAGTCATAGAAAGATCAAGGGGACCACCATCAAATGGAACATTGTCAATAGAATAAATCCTTTTAGAAGGACTAGATAGATTCTCATAAATGACAGGTCTCTTAGGCCTTTGAGGGGTAGCAGAGACATCGATTACATTTACATAATCATCACAACTAGTAGAATAATTATTTGAAGACATATTCTCAACATTGATCCAAACAAGATCAAATTTGGAAGGAGATTCATCATTTTCTAATGCATCATCTCTACAGGAGAGTGGATTGGAATAGAGAAGAGATTCATCATTCACTAATGCACCATCTCTAGAAGAGAGTGCATTAGAATGAAGAGAAGGTAGTGTAACATTAAGAAAGGTATCAATGATTTCATCTTCTTGCAACAATATTTCCACTGAAGCAAGAGGACTCTCATGAGAAGGATCAAAGATATCAAGTGACATGGGTAAAGCCAAGTCACTATCACATGCATCAAATGGAAAATCATTAACATTTTAAAAACAATTAGATATTGAACTAATAAAAGAAGATATTAAACTCATTATGATTTTTCTTGGTATTTTCTATGTTCTAGTAATTTGTGTTTTTGGAGGTCTTCAGAGTGGAATTTGAGGTCGTAACTTGCATTGGTCCCTAAAATTCAATTGCCAAACGCACTAGTATTTTAGGGACTAAACTAGTTCTCTAGGAGACCTTTCTGATGGTGCAAACGGTTCTAAATTCTAAGCACAGAGTCAAAAGTTATGACCCCACCAAGTAGGGGTAAATAAATTCCTAGTTTTTTCTGAAAAATACCCTCTTCACGTCAGGTTCACCAAAATGTAGAGAAGGTGGATTTGCTACTCACGATTTCTCTTTGTTCAGAGAGCCTCACAGGGAAAACTGCCCTAAACTACCTTAAGAAACAAAAACGAGAGTTCTAAAATCAAAAAGAGCAAGTCACGAAGATTTTCTGGACAAACTAGCGGGCTCTTGGCCAAAGGACGTCAACACGGGATGTGGATGACAATGCAGCGCACTAGCATCTCAGAAGCCCACTAGCATCTCGTACGGAGTGAAAAATAACTAAATGACTACTTCTATTCTGATTTCCAAGAACTTTTAGAATGCGGAAAAAGTAATAGGATGTAATGGAACTAAAATAAAGCAAAGTAGAAAAGATAAAGATAAAGAGAATAATGGAAAGAATATGTGCACAACAATCCAAGTAATGAAGCCTCTAGCTAGCAGATATCTTCAATACCTGTGTCTGTAGTATCTAGAGAAAGTGTTGGGGCTGTCTAGGGGTTTGCCTCAGTCAAACCCTTGTTTTAGTATTCCCACCTCCACAAACAACCAGATAGAAAGAGAGAGTGTAACTGAAATGGAAAAAGCATGTAGTAAAATCAAAACCCGCTTCAGTAGTAGAACCCGCACCACCAAGTGTGAGTGATAAAAGCAATCCCCGCTCGAGGAGGAGAACCCATATCACAAAAGAGGTGACAAAAGAAATCCCTGCTTGAGGAGGAGAACCTCCATCATGAGATGTAGATGCAATAGATAGGGGATGTGGAATCCCAAGATGCTCACAAGCATGAGACAAGGGAGATAAAGCTGCAAGAGTGAAACTAAGAGAGCTTGAAAGTGCTTGAAGTTGCTATAGCAAGCTATATAGAGTTGTGCAAGAAAGATAGAAAAATAAGGAGAAGAGGAAAATGGTAGAGCCAAAGCTAGAGAGAAGTTAGAAGTATAAGAATGGAGCTAGAGGAAGTTAGAGGGCCAAATGAACTGAAAGGTTAGCTTTTATTGAGGGACAAGAAGCTTCTCCAGTCATTACAAGGCGTCTCAGGCCGTTACCACCGAAAAAAGGTGATGACGAGTGGAAAGTATGCTCAAAGATAGTTGTTTGAGCGTTGAAATGTCATAGAATGCTAGCACGGCATGCTAGTGTCCGGACACGTCACACTACAAAACAACAAGAATGAGAAAAGCACAAATGCTAGCAAAAGATGACCCACAAGAGTAGATGCTTAAAATGGGTGTTGGAGCATCCTGAGAAGGAAAAAGGTTGATGTAGTGGCTAAAATGAGCCTACTCAAGATGCTTAGGGAGTGGACAGTAAAGAGGAAGCAAGAATGTATGTGAAATTGCAAGGGGTGCAATTTTATGACTATACAGCCATGAGTCAGGAACTTCTTCTCACTAAAGTATTATCAATAGGGCACCAAACAATCATACAAATACCACAAGAGGTGAGGTGGATGCAAATGCAATGCAATCTAGAGATAATAAAATGCAAATAATAGAAATTTTGTAAACTGAAACAGGAATGCAATACCAGAAAACAAAAATGCAGAAATTACTATGAAAATGATAGAAAGTGTTGTACAGAAAGTGCAACTAGACTGATTCGCCCAGGGTGGCGAATGAGTCCAGGGGTGAAATTTTTTGTGATTTTTTAGAAAATTTAAAGTGATTTTGATGCTTTTCAAATGAAAAACTAGGATGAAAATGCAGAATTTTAGTTTTTGTAATGTTTTGAAGTGCAAAATTAAAATCTATATGAAATATTCACTAACGCAATTTTGTAAACCCTAGGATGCAAAACAATGCAAAACCTAATGCAATGTTGATGCAATTTGTTTCTAGGATGAAAATGCACTAAAAATGAGAAGTAAGAAATGTTCTAAACTCAACTTCACCAAAATTGAAACAAATATTTTGGCACCTGAATACTATATTCTCCCTCTAGGGTTTTTCACCTAAAAGAATATAAGATTGGAGCCAAAATGTAGTGTTTAAACTCAAAGAGGGATATGATATAGATGTAATATACCTAAATGAAGTAAACTAAATGCAAAGAACTAAAAAATACTATTGATTATGTATGCAAAACTAAGAAATATGAAGTGTTTGAAAACACGGTGTTGTATGCAAACATGAACTAGAAACATGCACAAATGAAACATAATTGAATGAGACTGAATGGAGTGCACTTGGAGATGGAATGCTAATGCGGGAAGGTTATATAATGTCTCAAAAATCACTCTTGATGGCCATTGGGACTCATTTGCCACCGATGGTGAATCAGTCCTGCTTCTGGTAAACTTTGTTGAAACTGGTTTCTAAGTGTTGCAAACTAAAAATTGGACAAAAATCCTTTTCCAGCCTATCAGTGGGACTCATTCACCATTGATGGTGAATTAATCCACCCACAAAAATCTACAAATTCTAAAGTCAACTATGTGGGTCCATATCTACATTTGTCTTCTTGTCAGGTTGACGGAACCAAATCTGCAAAAAACGGGTTGAATGTTGTCTCCAAGCTTGAATTAGGTATTTGTTGACTTGAATAGCTTTGATGAATTTTTTACCACTTTTCAACACCTATCTCTTTGAAAAAAATTCCTACAAGACCTACAAACACACATGCAAAGAGGGGGAAAATGGTTAAGGGTTAGAGTATAGGGATTTGTCTTGGTCAAATCCCACTTTGGTAATCAAACCCTTGATAAAGAAATGAAATTAAATAAGAAATGAATGATGAATAAAGAACATGCAAGTGTCCTAAACTCACCAAACCCTTATTGTTGAATTATGAAGATATGTCAATGGTTGCTCCAAGATGCTTCATAATTGCTTGGTTGAATGATCCTATGATGCTCAAGTACTTAGATGGATGCAAGGATGATTGAATGGATGAATGGATTCTTGAATTAATGGGTGAATGGGGGTTAAAATGGATGGAAAAAAACTTATTTATACACACTTATGCCCTAATTTCCCAAAAATACATCACATGCTGACCTAAGGTCTTAATGAATAAAACCCGAAATAAATTTGAATTTATTTTGAATTTTGTACCAAGAGGGACTCATTCGCCACCCATAGCGAATGGGTCCCACTCAAGGCATGCAAGTGGATGTCGGGAATTAAGTAATCTTTAATTTGTTTGTCAGGTTTGTATTCAAAAACACACTTAATTAAGGCCTATAAGTGCATAAAGGGGCCAAATAAAGCATAAGAAAGGTGTATTTAGTGATGAAAAACCTAGAAAAGCATGAAAGTTTGTTAAAATACTTTACAACACTTTAGAATAAGACTTGGTAAGTGATAAAAAGGGAATATTTAGATGAATTATGATAAGAAGAGTCTAGAAAAGTGTAGAAATGTGTTACAACACTTCACAACACCTTCAAAAGACATCTTAAACTCTTAATAATTTGAATATTCAAGACCTAATGTGAATTCATAAGTTACATTACAGCATTAAATCAAGGTGAAATCAAACCAAATAAGCACAAGGAGGCACAAAACAAGAAAAATTAAAAGGGTTACTTTTTCCATGCCCACAATAACAATGGAGATTATGCACCAAGGTATAGGGAAAAGGTGGAAAGGTAACCTTTGCATGGACTTGACTCAAACAATAGGTTGTTGTAATACACATAGGGCATGATCAAACCTTGGGGGTCATGTAAAGAAGTGAATTTAAGCACAAATAAATCCTTGTGCACCTAAGACATTGGTTTTTCCTTGATGGTTCTATACAAATAATATCCACAATACATAAAGGTGATCCTACACACACAAGGTTAAAATTATTCTTGGTGGGTCATGTTAAGAACAACCAATCAAGAAAGGATGGCCTCTTACATCCAATTTTTTTCCAAACTTGGTGGGTCCTTAAGGGTACAACCAACAAAAATAGCACACAAAACCAAAATACCATTCCCCAATTTAAACCAATTGAAACATACCAAGATATGAAAATATCATGGTGGCGTCCCACGGACATAGTATGGGACAAAAGATAAATCAATACAAAAGACCAACTGACAAACAAGTGCAACCATCATCTCTTTCCAAATTCGGATAAATTATGTGGGATTGGATTAATCCTAGTGTGGGAAGGATGCATCCCTAAAGGTATGATGTGATGTAAATGAGGATGATGATCAATAGTTATAGGGACTGCATGTTTTCTAAAATATAATATTAAGTGTTATTTTGTATTGTTATGTGATGTTTGATGTGTGGCTTGTTAGTTTGAAATGTGTCCTATGTTATGCATATGGCCAAGTCTCTCATCTAGTAGCTCAACTTCCTAAAGACATGCAATTTGATACTCCTCATCAATAAGATGTTGAAGAGATATTCTAAGGGGAATTTGACCTCAATTGGAAAAATGGATTTAGTTCCAAAGACGAGGGAATATGAGGTTGCACCAATTAGTATGTAGATACTGGTGTGATAGGAACATAAGGAAAGGTTGATTTGAAGCTTAAAGCAACATAACAAAGATACAACACAAATAACCATAATAGAAAGAGAAAAACATGAACTTTTTATATGAGAATATATGTACCATAGATAATGCATGCAAGTCATATTCTTGTCAAATACAAAAAATTTGTACATAAACTCAATAAACACACCAAGTTAAGGCATTTAAAACACCCTTGCCAATTAAGGTCAACACCTAGAGGAGGTGATTTCTATCAATCATGTTCTTTCCTATGAACACCATTCCCTAATAAATAAATGTATTGATTCCATAGACAACACTTCTAGACCCAATGCAACATCAAAACGATGAATTTGGATAGCATTTAGCAACTCTAATTGTTACATTGCATGTGGATATCTCTCAGCCTCCAATTTCCATAGCATATGACCACTAGAAACCTCTAAGACACCAATGTAGCATGCTAATAACAAGTTCTTTAACATTAATTAGTTTATGTCTCTACAATATGAGTCTAGACATTTCACCAAAACTAATTTAGTAAGAATCCTAGAGACTACCATTTGACACACTTCTTTCCCTACCACCCTCCATTTCTAACCATGATGGAACTGTAACATTTCCTTTGCCACCTCATCTTCCTCATTTTCTAAGTTTATAAGAAGCTCCCCCAATATTTTCCCTAATCTTGTTATTTTCCATTACCACTTTAAGCTTTTTTTTAAGTATGCCATTATTGATCCCTATAACAACAAACTACCATTATCACAAATAATATCAATACCCAAAACTACCTTTATCACCTTAAGGGTGCTAGGGGATGAGTAACAAAAGATTATATTTAGTTGATATTCAAACACTCTCTTTGTTGAAGAGGATTCCTTGCAAAGCACTCTTGCATCCCACCCAACCCCTGTCATCCATCGATAAGAAACTAATACACCTAAGCTATTAATATCTCGAAGGGGAGGAAAATGAAACACCATATACTCATATCAACAATTTTCATTTCCTTCTATTTAGCATGCATCTTGTTGTCTCTACTTGTACCAGTCACAAAACAAGACATATGGGGGATTTAATTGATGATAAACATCATACATACAAGTATTTTCTTTCCATGTTGAAAATAAAATTATCTTACCATCAAGTGACACCTCATAAGTTCCTTTACAAAGGAGGGTGATCATGAAGAATCATCTTATCTAGATTGGCCCAATCATCAACTACATTCCTTTCTATGGAGGTGAAATCATTGTAAGGAAGCTAATGTAGCAGAACAACTTCCTACACTAATATTGAGAGGAGAAAAATGCAAAACTTAACAGATCTTTAACAATTACAAAATCTTAAATAGAAATCAACACAAATATCATGCATACAACACAATGATTTACGTGGGGAAAACCCTTTCGAGAGAAAAACCCCACGCTCCAAAATCCACTCAATATATTATTTAGAAACCAAAAGATTAAAATATACTTGTAGAGAAAGCTTCTCATAGGAGTATCACCACCAGAGATCAAGAGACAACACAACTACTATCAAACTCTCAAAATACACCCCCGTCTACATACAACCCAACTGCTTATAACAAGCTTTTTGGAACCTTCTAGAATTAGGTTTTTACATGGTCATTTTTCATTTGACGTGTTAATGGAAAAACCTTGATGTGTCAACCAAAAAAAAATTCTTGGCAATTCCAACATGATCAGTCGCCACATACCAACATACATCCTATCAACAATAAATGATATATAATTGTAAGGTGGAGACACATTTTCCCAACAATCATCATGGTGCATCCCTTGATTAGCAAGGTAGTCAACACCTTCATCACATTTTCTAAATTAATGTGGGATAGACACCTTTCTCCAATTTCTTTAAGTCTATCATTCATACATGTAGCAAGTATCCTTGGGTTACTACTATTTTTTCAATTCAATTCTCAATATATACTAGCTTAATCAACTACCATCATGGTGAAAACTCCATGCCACCACTCAAATCTTACACTAGAACGTGATAAGATCTCAACTTCAAGGTCATTCATAAGCTCAAACCTAAACCTCGAGGATTCATTCATGATGTCCCTACCTGTGTATCCCCTTTTGGAAGTCAAATACTTTGTAGTTCATACACCAATGATAAACTTCTTCCTCTCCTCTTGTATGAGATATTTGATCTCTTTTTATATCATAATTGTTATTTAATCATATGCTTTTGAATTTTTCTTGTTAAACTAGAATGAAAGCAAATTACCATCAAGTGTTCATCCATATCAATCATTGGTACAAACACCCACAAATTCACATAGGGTCATATTATTCCATAATTCCAAGTTCACACAATGATTGGCTCAAGCATATATCACAAGTACAATAGCAACTAGCTCATACACATATCATGGGTACAACAATGACTAGTTCAAGCATACATCACATATATCCAATTTGAATGATCCATATATCATAAGTACAATAGCAACTAGCTCATAAACATATCACGGGTACAACAATGACTAGTTCATATGAATATTACAAGGACAATAGGGACTAGCTCATATGCACATCACAAGTACAATAGTGACTAGATCATACACACATTATAGGTACAACAATGACTAGTTCAAGCATACATCACATATATCCGATTTGAATGATCCACACATACATCGCATGTTGACATAAAGATCAACTAGTAAAGTGGAAATGGATGCAACCTATTGCATGCATCATCCCATTACTTGGTTCACAGTAACGTAAGCTTGTAACTAAATCTCACTTGGAAAAGGAATGTCGGTGCATCCCATACTACACCATGGTTCTCATCCTTTTTTCCAATCCACTGCCATCTATGACAGAAATCAAGCATCCCATGCTACTTAAAGGCATCACTAGCAAGGGCATCATTATAATAATGTGCATAAAACTTGAGTCCATTTACATGTGCACAGTGAGTGATTAAAATATACATAATGAATGACTAACATATACATAATGAGTGACTGGCATATACATAATGAGTGATTAACTCTAACCCTTTTAGTGCATCCCAACTAGAAAAGGATTTTTGGTGCATCTCATACTACACCATGGGTCCCATCCATTTCCCTAGTTTTTTGAACCAACCATGATGATGCCCAGCATCCCATACTACTTTCAATCACCATTGGATAAGGAGTAAGTGTAACAAACATATCGTGTATAAGTGGACTTTAACAAAAAATTCATAGCCCTCTGAACCATCAAGTTGGTGGATTCTAACATCTATCACCCCTAGGCCACCAATGACTATCCATCCATGGAGTAGAATCTAACATATACCACCTAGTGACCTTAGTGATACTATCAACTAACCCCTTCATAATATGTGTAGCACCTAGCATTACTCAACTTCATGTTATAGGTGAGTACTCGCTAACCCTCATGATACAATAGTTAGCTCTAATTTATGCTACCTACATAATAGGGGTAAGAGCTAGCTTAATTGCTCCAATATCACATTCTGGATAGCCCCTAACAATCTTTCACTTTTGTAGTACAGTCGAATGTCGACTAGTCCATAAGATACAATAATAGCTCTAGGCATCCATCATTGGCATGGTCCAACAACAACCTACTACGACTCTAGTATCAAACTCAATTATAGCATGTGAGGGTCTTGTAATCACATACGCACAGTATACACATCATAAGGGTTCACAAGTCCTAATCAAGTGGACCTAAATATGTATATCACAATTGAGTGATTGGAAGTCTATACATAGATCCCTATTGGTTTGGATTTGAATTTTACAAATACATAAGAAGCACATTGAACCCATTGTAGCATCGTAGATTGTCGACCTTGACAATATCATATTATGTTTGGCTCCCCCTTAAGTGCTTGGACCTAATTATGCATATTATTTTTTTGTTTCATTATCATTTTTAGAAAATGAAGACAAAATTGGCAATTAAAATTAATTATTTATTTAACGAGCATCGAAAACCCAAAATAGGTATGTTCTAGGGTGCCCTCACCCTTGACCACCCTATTTTGGCCCAATTTTTAATATTTTATTATTGGCATTAATACATGTTTGTAAATTTAAATCCATTTATTGGCTTCTCAAAATAATTATTGCTTGAAATGAAGAAATACATATAAATATAAGTCTTTTTCACCACTTGAAAATCTAAGCAATATAGAAGGCAATTAAAATTCAAATTGAGCACCCTAAAAGTAGTCAAGAGCATAATAAGCATTACTTTACAACATTTTCATTAGTCAAGGTTCATGTTAGCAATGCATCATGTAATATTGTTTCATGTTTTATGTTCATTATCATTGAGAATACTAACACTTGTAGGAGCTTAAATCAAGTATCAATTTCTCCTTGCATGAGATGTGTGACATGAATTTAGTCCATCAAGGAAAGTAGATTTAAGTAGTAATTTTTAGCATTTTTGATTTATCATTTGTTTTGTCCATTTTCCTCTACCCGACCTAGGGTAAGCACTCTTTATCCAACATCATCATAGGCGTTGTGGAGGTGGAAGCACTAAAACAAGGTTTGAATTAGGCAAGCCCCTATATGATAAAACATTTTCTCTCATCTTTTCCTTGTAGGTTGCAGATCTGAAGTGGATTTGGAGAATATTGAAGACATAACATCAAGATCAAGCATTCAAGCATTCTACTTCATCAAATTAGGGCAAGAGAAATTATTCATCAAGAGAAAAATTTATGAAGCTAAGTCTAATAGAGAAGTAACTATAGATTTTAACCTACTTGTACCTATTCAAAGATTCCAAAATCCCTAATTCTCAACCTAGGGTGCCCACACCCCCGACCAGTTAGTTTTCATCCATATTTGAATGTCAGGTTCCTCCGTATCTACCCTTTTCTTTTTTGTGCTTAATTATGTCAAACAGTTGTGTTATTTTGTATTTACATTAGTTTGTTGTAGTGACATAGTTAACCTAATTTTACATTTACAAAATCACATATAATCTATCAACCCCCAAAGGGGACCAAAACCCTTATCATCCATTATGACTCTTCCTTGAGGATAGTAACCAAGTGATTTTTTATGATCATTTTTGTGCCCCTTGAAGTGATGTAGGCTAAAGGTGTGATTTAGACCGTAGATCATCTTTTCCTACACCATACTCACATGAGATGGTCTCTACTCAACATGTACACATCAACAAATATTGACTTATAAAAAGAAATCAAGTCAACCCACTTCATTCAAATTGATATCTAAACACACTATTAAGAAACACATTCTTTATTAGATAGATACAAGGGTATAATATCCAACCTTAATAATAGTTATACTTTTTGTCTATAGATGGCGTAGGCAATCTTAAAGAAAGTCATCCCAAGCTCAATCCAAAATTAGGCACATACAAGTAGACCATTAGTGGCCAATAACAATACTCATGGTCCACCCCATTCAATCCTTTAAGCCATATTTTACATCATTATTATATATGAGATCAGATTTCCTTAACTCATCCATAACCATCTAATACAGATTTTAACCTCAAATTGAAGCCTACTAAAGAGGGAAGGTCAAACAAGTTTAGGAATAACCTCAAATCATGGAGTTATTCCCAAAATCCTTCCCTGTAGACTTGAGGCCACAAGGTCATCCTTCGCCCAAGCACTACCTACATACTTTCTTCCAAAGGGGATCAAAGTCACAAATAATTATCCTCACAAGGTCTCTCTCAAGGAACACACAACTATAACTCCTACATAAAAAACCCCTCATCTAATTAATAAATATGGATAATATAATTTGTTTCCATTGAAGGGAAGTTAATTACCTTACCAAAATGATACTTATTATGTCTTATACATTGAGGTTCTATATACCTTAAGGTTCTCTTACACATGAGAATAAGGATTTTCTAGGTCTTTTTTCAAGAGTATGATTATATAAGATATATTTCCCTAGGCATGGAGATCCAAACATACCTAGGTACAAGGTTGCTAGGAAATCTAGACTCAATCTAAGAATAGGACATCGGTAAAGGAGTGTACATCCCTAGATGGTAGTAATAAAAAAAAGGTTATGATGCAACAGCAATTGAAAAGCCTTGATAAGGCTCCCAATAAGGTCCCCCACAAAATGGTTCTATAAAATCAAGTATCATAATCATATATGACATCCTCCTATACCTCCATATACATATGACAATAATTAAAACTTTCTCTAAGCATGATCAATGTTCAAGTCATAGTTGAGACAAATGAGCAACACTTTATCCTTTATATTGTCATATGAAGATGTACACTCAATACTATATTAATAATACACTTAACCCTTTGATTTCATTTATCTTACAATGCAATGCAATATTCTTATATTAGTCTAGTTCCTTGACTATATAATATTCACGCTCACCACTTATAATTGATTATGATCATGGTTAGCAATAAGATATTAGGAGATGTTACACTATATGATTTCAAATGATTTGGCTCTTCATCTCATAACATCATCAAACTAAGACACAATTTTCTCCTTAGTATTACAAAATTGTACTACCATTTAATACAACTTATAATACCCTCCCTTCAAAATCACCTGATAGGTCCAATATAAAAGTTCCCATATTTAAGGGGTCAACAAACATTTTATAGTCATATAAAGCCTTTACCACAATATCAATGGATTACCAAAATTACCAAGATGCAACATTAAAGATATGTTTAGTAAAGTGTGGTTGGTGTACCACTAAATGAAGTTCTCATTACTTGCAATTTTATACGACCATGAACCAAACCTCATATTAATTATATCCATTTCCCAATTCATATTATTGTCCTAGTTGGTATCATTAACTCTATTTAAACAAAATAAATAAAAATTCATTTTACATAGATGAGTAAGCATGTGATATTTCTCTTGGATCACATTCATCTTCTCCAACAACATTCTCAAAAGTGTTATTCAACCATCTCACTTGGAGTATCATGCAAAAGCTTATACAATGTTATTCTCCCCATTACTAATCGATTCCACTTACTCATATGCTAAGGTAAGCTTGCACGAACTATAATGATTACTTTAATAGTTAGTGAACTAAATAGAGATGATATTAAGATTTGATCCTTTAAAAAAATTGTACATGCAATGACTTAAGAAAAAAAAAAATTGTGTTCTAACACCTCTCATATGTTAGAGTAAATAGGTTGTTTACTTAATTAATTTAATCATATTGATTAATTAATTAAGTCACCTTTACTTTATTTCACTTAAGCTAAACTTAGGCATTCCTTATTTTATTATTATTCCTAGGGTTTTCACCTTTAGGGTTTGGATCTTCTTTTATAAGGATTGATCTTTTGTAATCCAATACACCGGTTAATGCATTTTTGCTTCATGTTTGTAGAGCAACATTCTTGTGTCTCTTGATCTCTTTTGTAGATTATTCGCTTACAAGTATTCATTGGGATCTGTGAGGTTGGATTATCAACTTCTACATGGTATCAGAGCTCTAGATCTGCAGCTTCCTGTTCCTTTTTTGAGGGATCTTGCCTTGAAGAAATTTTTTAGTGCATCCAAAGTCAAATCGGACCTCTCCATTAAATCCAGAGCTTCCAGAACAGTCAAGATTGACCTTTGTTTTGTCAAAATTGGCTTTTGTTTTTTAGATCTGTGAGGGTTTGAAGAAAGGGTTTTTTTGCCAGATTCAGGGGTAGTTGGTTTTTCGGAGCACTTTGGGCCCAAACAGACCTCACCATTGTGCTCAGAAGGCCCAAAAACCCTAAGATCAACTACCAAATCATTGAATTTTGAGTCGAGAGCCTCCGAGGCAAAAAAAATTGACAAAGAGGTTGTACGGCCTCCCCAGCACGTAGATCGAGGTAATTTTAAAAAAATATTAATTTTTTCCCTACGTTAAGAAAAAAAAAATTACTAATCAAAAAAAAATCAAATTGAAAAAAATATATATATTTGAAAGCCTTTTCTAAAAGCTAACACATGTTTTTGAATTTTTAAAAGTTATTTAAAAAAAAAAATGCAAGCTTTTATTAAGGGGTGTCGGCCCCCTGCCATGGCAGGGCGGTGGCCCCTTGGGTCCCACCCATGGGTGGTACCATGGGGTACCACCTCCTACCATTGGCAAGGCAGTGATCCCTTGGGAACCACCCAGTGGCGGCAACCTATGGCCTGCCTTCTTTAAAATATTTTTTTTAAATCCATTTTTTTAAATTAATAATGTAAAAAAAATTATTGTTTTTTTTTTTTAAACATTTTTTTTTAAATTAGCCCAATTGGGAAAATACGACGATGGTCATTTGGTCATCAATTTTAATGCCATATTTTTGCTATGACAACCATATGGCCGTCAATTTTTTTCCAACAAACTGTGTAATTGCCCTTTAAGGGAAGTTTTCTTCCAAAGGCCATAACTTTTGCCCACGATGTCGAAATCGGGAAAACGAGATGTCATTAGAAAGAGGACTCAGAGCACTTTCTAGTGGTGCAAGTATTTTTTGGATATTTTTTCTCAAGTCCCTTCCAGTCAAATTAAAATCTTCTTTTTTAGAGTTGCCTTCAGTGTTTTCAGCATTACTTTTGCATACAATGTTGAAAATGGGAAAAAAAGATATCGTCAGAAAGCTGGTTCTGAGCTCTTTGTAGTGGTGCAAGTGGTTTCTAGATTTGGTTTTTGGTTTTTGGTTTTTTTCCTAAAATCCTTCTTCTCAGATGTAGTCCTTTTTGGACCTTATGGGCCCACATTGCATGAATTTATCATCTGTAAATGCACTAAAATAAAATGCCTCAGCTTTGTATGTGTAGTATTGGAATTATTTCACATCATATTGTGCCATTATTGTACTTGCACTATTCTATAAATTTTCATGGGGGGTTGATGTTTTCCTTTGTTTTCCATCATACATTTGTCTAGTGAGTGTTCCTTCCACGATAGCAGTGAATCACATTGATTATTGCCTCATGCATGTGTGCCTTTGTTTGCACACCCTTTATACTTTTCCGGTACTTTCATTTTTTCACATTTAGATGTTCTTGTTTCTTCTTCATTAACTTATTTTTGGCATTCAGTTTCAATGTACCTGTCCATGACTCTCCCTTGTCAACATTATGGGGGGTTTCTACTGTTGGTGATATTGCTTCCTTGGTTTCGTTGGAGTGAGCTATGTATTCAGTATTTTTTCCTATTTACTTTTGGATATAGAGTACATCAGTGGTTGGTTACCTGTATTTCGTTGAGATGGATCACTTACCATATGGACACTCTTGCATTCAGGAGGCAACCTTCCATTTTCACTTGATCAATTCTTCAGACTATTGGTACTTGTGCCATCTGTATCTTTGAGTTCTTGATGTTTGCCTTGGTTTTCCATCGAATAAAAGTAGTATTGTTGGGGGCACTCATATAGATTCTTTTCTTCTTGATCCTGATCATCATATGTTTCAGCAGAGGTTGTTCTTTCAACATTTCAGCAGTCATTCTACAACAGTGTTTGCAGCTTCTTCATGCTTCAGTGGTGTTTTTCGTGTTCATCTTTTGTTCCTATCTTTTGGGACAATTTCTTCTTGGTTGGAGGATTCTTCGTCCTTCACTCTTGTTGGAGTCTTCTTCAGTCCTTCACTTTTGTTTGGAGGCTTCTTTAGTCCTTCACTTGTTCCTATTCTTTTTGGGACATTCTTGTTCGGAGGCTTCTTAGACCTTCACATGTATTTCTCTCTTTTGGGGAGGAGTTTTTCCCACGAGGTTTTCTTGTTTTCTCCTATTGTGAGAGATCTTTTACATTTGTACATGGGTACCTCATCAAGCCTAGTTGTCGGGACCCATATTTTCTTTCATGCATCTGTCCTTTTTTTTTAGCTTCTCCCTAAGTTCATCTTAAGGGGGGTGTTAGAGTAAATAGTTTGTTTACCTAATTAATTTAATCATATTGATTAATTAATTAAGTCACCTTTACTTTATTTCACTTAAGCTAAACTTAGGCATTCCTTATTTTATTATTTCTACTATGTTTTTCACCTATAGGGTTTGGATCTCCTTTTATAAGGATTGATCTTTTGTAATTGAATATACTGGTTAATGGATTTTTGCTTCATGTTTCTAGAGCACCATTCTTGTGTCTCTTGATCTCATTTGTGTGGTAGGTTATTTGCTTGCAAGTATTCATTGGGATCTGTGAGGTTGGATTATCAACTTCTACATCATATAGTTGTCTTTAAACATTGCTTAAGTGACCTTATGATCCATCATAGTTTCACATAGCTAAAAGTAGTGTCCCAACTTTTGCATCTTACCTAGACTATATGTGATTTGTAAAAATGGAAAAACTTTTAACACATATACTACCAAATCATTTATCTATGGTGCACTTGTATACAAAGGTGCTTGGTGTTCGAGGTAACATAGAATCCAGAATTACACCCCAGCAATCTTGTCTTAATTGTAATGTAGATATTTCATTTACTTCAAAAGATATGATTATCACCTCCTCTAATTCACTTGAAGAAACCACTCGTTGTTCCTAATGATATTGACTTGAAATCCCCTCCTATTTCATTCTCTTTTGAAATTCCTTAGTTCCTTATGCCTGATGGACCTACAAAGCATGTTTGAAGCTCTAGATTTGGCCTCATTAAGAAGGATTCCAAAAGGTTCGTAGAGTCTTGACTTCATGCCTGCCTAATTGCATTTGCTTTGAAGTTTTTATCAACTCATAGGAATGACTTGACAACATACTAGAGTAAATGAGAATGTAATTTGTAGAACATATACAAGAAATATTCATGAACGCATAATGTGCACAGAATAATGGTGCTATCATTCATTAATGCAATAGATACAGTAAACAATCATCTGTGCTATGTCACATCATAACATGTCCTCAACTACAATGAAACAAACATATATATAGTTTTTGGCAGTGGTTGAGAACACCAATCATCACAACTACCCACTACAACTAATCAAAACTACTTAGTGACTTAATTCTCAAAACATGTAATATAAAGTATTTTGTTGCATACACTATATTTTTATTTAATTACATTAATTGGCCAACTAAACAATATGGACACTCTAAGCTGACTACATCATCCACCCAACAAAAGAAATCATCTTCCAGATGGAAAAACCAAAACGGGGATTACAGAAAGGAAAAAATCAAGAAGAGGGAGGGTGAGAGGGCGCCCTTGAAGAACTGATGATGTAGGGGTCGTGTTCGCTAACTGTTGTTGATGACAGTGAATTTTTTGGTTAGCTTCCAACTACCTCTCTTGTATTGTCTTCACCATTTGCACTGCCTCTAAAAGTTTGGCATTCATCCTCTCGAGTTCTTGGTTCCTTCCCTCTAACTCCTTGTCCTCCTACAGTTGGCCCTCCTTCTCTACTAGGATTCTCTCTACCTCGGCCAACTATGCATTGCATTATGCAAGTAATCTCTCCTTCTCACCCAATTGCACATCAAGCTCTGCCAGTACTTTCTCCCTCTTGGCCATTGTCTACTCAAAAGTTGTGACTCTCGTACGCTTGGCGATAGTCACTTGAGCCAGCTACTCCTATGGCTTGCGAATTTGATCTGCCAACTCCACTCTATTGCTCTCCACCTACTCTAATGCTCTATCTCTCACCTCAATAGCTTCCTCTATAGAAAGTGTCTAGTGGCATCATTGAAGGAAGACATCTTTGTAACTCTTCTCCATCCCATGGAGTATTGTGAGTACCATGTCTTGCCTCCCAACTACAGTGGGTCGGGTTGGCTTCCAGGCGACCAACATCTCCCCAGTCTCCACCCCTAGCCATCATCTTGAAATAAAACATTGAAAGAATTCGCTCTCACACCCATGTTGCATAGAGGCCAAGATCCTCTTAGCCTCTTGTGCCACCAGAGGATCGAGCCCTGTGACCAACTGTTATCCTATCTCTCCCACCTCATATATGACTTGAGCCATCCCCTGCAACTCACTCAGATATCTTTGCATTGTACCAAGGGGGTTGTGAGGATCAAGTTGGCTAATCTGAAAGAGCCCCTCAGACTCCTCCTCACTTGACTCTACCTCTCCTGGTCCTCCTGGATGTGTCTATCTTCGTGTTGGTTGTGAGGGTGAAGGTTTCATGCAGCTCGGCTGTGAGGCTGGTCGAGCTGGCTAGGAAGCTACCATGAGGGTGGCCAAACTATCTATGCAACTGGCCAAGAGGCTAGTTGGGCTGACTTGGAGGTCAGTTGTGGAGGTCACTAGGCTAGCCTCACGATGAGTTAGAAAAACTGTGGCTATGGTTGTGGTTATGTACTTGGTTGCTCTGGTCATGAGGTTGGTTCTATGTGTGGAGTAGGTGGGTGAGTGGCCTCTATCTCAGTCAACTCATAGGGTGGCTCTTGAGTGGGCTCTAGTGATGGTGGAGGGGTGCCTATCAGTGCACCCATCTCCCCCCACCACGCATCAAGCTTTGTGTCCTTTATTGCACTCTCGTCCACTTCAACTGTTGGTGGTGGTACAGGCACTATTGGCGGTGCAATCGTGGTGGTATGGGCACTACTAGCAATGCAACTAGTGGTGATATGGGAAAAAAAAAATCTACCGATTGTATCGATATGGCTAGTTGTGGCTCCACTACAAGCTCCAAAGGTATTGCCTCCTCCACCTCCTATAAGTTTGCATCCCCCACTAGGGAGACCTCTGTGCTCATCTCCTCCTTCGAAGAGGATAACTTGATGGCCTCCTCTACACTCGATGTACCATCATCTCCACTCGGCTCACAGTCATCCTCGCTTAGTCAGGGTAGTGAGATGTTTTTGTTCCTCCTCTTTGTTGGTGGTATTGAGTGAGGTATGTCCTCGCCTGCAGTCTGCACCCCCAAGTTCGCTGAATAAAACATAGTCGGCCAACCTGCATCTAGCTAGTCGATTAGATACAATTTCCCTAGTTGTCAGTCTGCACCCAAGTGTAAATGGCATACAGCAGCAACCCAATGGCATGTTGCATCATGTAAAATGATGTGTCATAGGCACAAGAACTCATAAATCCGCTCTAAGAGTAATGTCACCCAGTTATACACCTCTCCTGAATACAACCCTGTCATCAAGCCAATCATCCACATCGTGATATCTGATGCCTTGCTCGCCCCAGTCAGCCAACTCTTAATTAGATCGAATAGAAACTTCCATTCGATATTGCCCAGGAAGTTCTTCTACAACCCCCTATTGTCGGCACTCCAAATGCTATCTCTCTCCTCCTGGGAGAGATTAGATCTACACACCCTCACCATCAGATTCCCCTTCATCTATTGTGGCATTTTCCCCAAGGGCTTTGCAATCGACACCCCTCGAGAAGGTATCCTGAATACCCTTGTAAACTAGGGTGACTTATATGAGATGGTTACCTAGCATCCTTTGTAATTGATGACTAACTTGTGGCCATTTCGGTCATAGTGTATAATCATTTCCCTAAAATATGGCTACTTTGTCTACTTGTTCCTTCTCTAATGACCACTTCACGATTTGGTCATCCTAAGTCGAGAGCCACTAGGAACGATACTCTGTGTTGTTGAGACTCTCCCACGTGATATTGTTGGTTGTGACTACATCATCACTACTCTTTTCCGTCCTTCTTATTGTTATCCATGGATGAAATGGTGGTGGCCTTTTTCCTTTATTGCTACTTGCGGCTGCCATGTCCTTCTAACAATAACTATCTTCTGACACACTTGGGCATAGGTTATATAGCCAATGTGTTTCTTCCTAATCATTACGCAACTGATTTTTGTCACCCCCTTTCTCTGCACTAACTTCTCTTTTACTTCTTCTAACACCTTCAATCTCTGCACAGGACCTATCAACACCCTCCTGATTTTTGTACCAATTGCTTTTGGTTTCCATACACTCTTCACAGTATTTTCCACTATACAATTTTATGTCTCCTTATTGTTCATCTAGTGTTGGTCACTCTTTCTTAGCATACGGTTTCGCTTTTTAACCGTACTCTACCTCCCTATGTGGATCGTACACTATTGGAATGTTTTCTGCTCAGTCGTACAATGCCTCCTTTTTGTCTCTGTCATACCAAATTGTCCCTTGTATGTATGATCAACCTCTGTACGTTTAACCTTCCTCTCACCTACTCACCATTCCATACAAAGTTCTTTTGTTGTGTGCATCATCGTATGAGCTTCAGCCCTCTATCCTTTATGTCATGCACTGAGCATACACTCCCAACTGTTCTGAAAAATATGGTTTGAGTTGATCCTTCTATACGATGAAATTTGTACGGGTTTGGCTTTGTTTTATTTCGTCCAGATAAAACTTTCTCCAATCATACGCCCTTTGCTTTGTGGTGTCGTATGATTTTATTGTCCACGAACTTTTGTACAGTGCCCTCAATAGCTTTCATACAAGAGTCTTTGCAGAAGCTGTCATCCGATTTTCTCAACCTCTCGCCCAATAGTATCTAATTTAATTTCTCCTATGAATTTACTTTCTACTCGTATGAACATTGTTGGATGCCTTCTTTGTACGGTGTACGGATTTGTTTTGATTTTTCGTGCAGTCTCTCATTCTACTCAGGAACTTTGCTTGGTGAACCCTCTCTCTACCTCCAAAATATCGTACATTCTAACCTTGGATGTATTCTTCAATTGTTGTGCTTATTCCTTATGCTAACTTTTCCCTTCAATATGTCACCGTACTAGTTTCATGTTTTATATTATGCTTTTTGATATGTTGAAGTAATATCCTCCCTTGGTCGTACATTATGAGCCTTCCTAGGTTGTATGGCCTCTTTTGTTGTCTTTTGTGATTTTCTCACATTGCCTCGTACTTTAACTTTCGAGGTGTATCGCCATTTGCAAGAAAAGGGCAATCTCTTATAACACTCCTCACAACATGTTCCTAAGTACTGCAAATAAAAAGAAATCAACCAATGGCGCAAGACCCATACCTTTGTAACTCTCATCTACATATTGTCTAATTTCTGGTAACAAGTGATGTTTTCTCTGGCCACAATCAATGGGCCCTCAGGATTTTGTATCACTCACCACAATCCATACGAGGTCACCAATGTGGGTGGCTCTCAACCATTGTCTCTGGCATATTTGGCTAAGTCATCATTGTATTCATTCGTCTAGGCACCAATGAATATATCTCCCATTATCATTATCGGTTTCATACATGGTCCATTTATTCATTCGTCTAGGCACCAACGAATATATCTCCCATTATCATTATCGGTTTCATACATGGTCCATTTTTTTCTAAGTACTCATTCCAACCTTCCTCCCACCATTCGTCTTCATCACTTTTGGTCTGTTTTTCTCTTTTCTTTCTTCCTCTTTTAGTTCTCCTTTTTCTCCTTTTGTGCTTCCTCATCTATTTCATATGACACATATACCCTTCGTTCGCCTTCGTAGGGTGCTTGATATTTCCAATGACCCCACACCCTTCTCCAAAGGGTGAGTTTCCCGAACAAAGCATTGGTCAAGTGTTTGTGGACTCAGGGCACTGCAATGCCCTCCACTATCTTTTTGGCAAGCCTCTCTTCGATTATCTTCTCACCTCCTGGTGCAATCCAATCCTCTTCTAGTGCATACTAACTTCCTCCTATTCTCCAATCCTCTTCTTCCCTAGTTTCTTTTTCTTTCACTTTCCAATCCTTTGTCGTTGTGTATCCCACCATGTTGATGGCTATTGTTTCTTTTATCCCCTGATACGGCTTGAGCTTTGACCCATTAATGGTCCCTGATAACAACGTCCCATCTAAATTCTCCAACTTGATTGCTTTGTTCTCGCAGACCTCCCTGATTTAAAAGGGTCTGAGCCACCTAACTTTGAACTTCCCTGGCTTGATCTCATTACGGTCGTTATATTTCAAAACTAATTGGCCCAATCAAAAATTCATCTAACGGAGGTGTTTGTCATGCCAATATTTTTTTCTCTTTTGCATTGCCTTCGTCACCCACTGTGCCATAATTATTCATTCATCAATTTTGTTGAACTAGAATAACCACTCCTTCAGAATCTCTATGTCACCCAATCAATTCTCAACTGCTATTCTCAAGCTCGACACCATGTACTCTACTAGCACTATCGCCTCTTGACCGTACATCAATTGGAATGGTGTGTGCTCAGTCGTCACTGTGTACGTCGTACGACATGCCCATAGTATGGCGGGTAACCTTTCCTCCCAATCAACTTCTTCCACGCTGCACGACATGAATTATGGAAACTAGTACTTTGTTTATGGACTTCGCCTAGTCGTTGGCTCTCGGGTAGTACGGACTTGATAGATTGTGGAATATCTGAAACTCTGTCGTCATCAACTAAATAACGTGGTTGACGAAATGCCCTCCTCAATCACTAGTGATTTGTATCAAGATGTCGTACCATGTCACTATCTATTCATAAATAAATCTTGTCATACTCTATGCAGTGTTGTCCAATAACACCCGAACCTCGACCCATTTTGTCAAGCACTCAGTGGCGATGACTATGTACTTGCTCTGATGCAACTGGTTGAATTTCAATGGTTCAATGAAATCTAGTCTCCATCATTCGAATAGCTCTTGAGGTCAGGATGGAAATAATGGCATGTAGTCCCTCTTAAGAGGCTTTCCAACTCTTTAACATGTGTCACAACGGGTCACCCACTCTTAGGCATCTGTGTGTACCATCGGCCACCACCATCCTGCCAAGAGAACTTTTCATGTTGTGGCATCCAGTCCCATGTGTCCTCCGGCCATACCTTCATGTGCTTCTTTTAGTACGCCAAGAATTTCTTCTTCCATAACACATCGCTTCAAGATTTGGTCTGAACCCATCTTGTATAGTAGCCTATGATGAGATATAAAGTCTTGCTTTTTAGTACGAGTTTCCTTCGTTCAACCGGTAGCATTTCTTTTGTGAATGTCGATGTCGACAGGTACTCTCCAATCTTGTACCACATGGGAAGTGTTGCAATCTAGAACGAATGAGCGTCTAGGAAGTCTTCATTCACTCCACCTTCGTTGGGTTCACCAGACCGGATTCTTGACTAGTCGACGATCACATGACTTTTCTAGGATGTACGATTATTGTGAATGTGAACTCTTGCAACAACAATAGCCATCGGCTTACTCTCCCTTGTATTATGGGTTTGTTGACCAAGTACATGAGGGTCTGATGGTCAACGTAGAATGTGAACGGTGTCGCTAATAGATAGTGTCTGAACTTCTGCACTACGTACACCATCCTAAGAGCTTCCCTCTTTGTCGTACTATAATTTTTCTCTTCCTTCGACAACAACTAACTAGCAAAGGACCATCTCATATCCATTTCGTGAATACCCTGAAATCTTTGCAGTCTATGAGACCATGTTTATTTGAGGGATTTCATCCATATTTGTGCCCTCTCCTTGCTACCTAGCGTATGATGATCTTCTTAGACTTCAAAGGGTGTCTACCCAACACCAGGCACCCATACATGCCTTGAAATCTCTCAGGGAGCCACCAAAGCCTCCCCTCCTTCAAATTGCAAAACTAAATTTTTTCCATCTATGTCTTACCTCCCTCTGTGCCATCTGAAGACCAATCAAAGGCCTTCATTCAGGCTATTAAATATGCCCCTTATTTTCACACAATTCCCTGCATTTCCTCATGTTTCTTTTTCTTTGTTCTTTCTCCCACACTTACCCTAAAATTGTGTTTAGCAAATTGAAAAAATCAACCACAAAAAGGGCCACGAACTTCCTCTATCATGTATGCTTTGATTCATGTTCATAGCTCCCATTTTGGCACCAGTAAAGGACATCAACAAAGGTCGCAAGGTTTGGTCTCTTTCACCTCCAAACACCTTTGCTTCCAAGTTTTTAAATCATTTTTCACAAATATGTCATCATGCCTTCCTCTCATCTCTTCCTGCATACTTGATAAATGCAAGGAGATGGTGTCGTTCATCATTAATGACATAGGAAATGCCATACCTACATTGTAGGTTTGTCTCCTTGTCCCCTTTTATTACCCATCGCGCTCCACTTACCCCAGTAGTTTGGGCCCCTTCGTTTTTTATTGCAAGGTCCCTCACTCAAGGGTCGAGGGTGTGGGGCAAAAGTAAGACGCCGGTAATCATCCATGTAGGAGCACCTTCGAGTGAGGTAACCTACCTGAGTTACCTCACTCTACGATTTTCCAACAAGAGTCTAGTGCCTGGCCCAAAAGGTGGGCTAAGTCTATCCCATATAAGTTATAAGAACAAGACCCTACCTCTGCCACCTGGGGGGCCCAACCAATGAAGGTGCCCCTCTTTTCTATTATTGTTGGGCAATGATCCTTTCCTATATATGGTAGGGCATCAATAGTATCCCCTACTATCTTTGACTGTGAGGGATGTGATAGTACAATATTTCTTATTTACTATTTACAACACAAATTTGGAATCTCCTCTCTTATTTAAAGCACACCATATACGTCACCTTAATATCTACCAAGAGAACTTCTCACTTTGCTTCAATGTTGACTTTCTTATCAAGATGTTTCCCACTGGTATATATGTGAATACATGTCACCTTTATGCCTACTAAGAGAACTCATTTTGCTTCAATGTTAGTTTTCTTACAAAGATGTTTTGATCCAACCACTAACATATATCCATTTGTTTTGTGCATACCCCAGTATACGTTTTGTTGGCCTTCACACACCAAATTAATTTTTACACCATATGATAGTTTCCATTTAGCACTTCCATATTGATTATCAATCATTAATGGGTATCCTTAACATTGATATTTAGTGGTATTTTTATAACTTTTTTATTGAATATTTGTTATTGTTTAATTTTTTTAATTGATATTAATTGTAATTTAGACACAAAAGTTTGTCCCACTCAATTCTTTGAATATATATCAAAATTGAAATATTTTTTCCATTAAAATAAACGCATCAATATAAAGGTATACACACTTTTTTTTTTATACTTTCTGACATCACCCACTATTTTTCCTGATGTCTTGAATAGATGTCCATTTTTTCATAACAAATCTGTTGATTAAGAAATAGTACTAAAATACATAAATAAATATATTTGAAAATTTGAAAATTTAAGTTATTTGTGTAAAAATTAATATCTTTGACTTCATTTGACTCCCAAAAAAACATTATTTGAATTGACAAGTTTGGTCACATTAAATTGTGACATGTGACGGGAGAAATGCTATCACATAGGTGTCATGCAAGCATGTTGAATCAAACTCCTTCCAATATGTAAATGGGCACATGCACATGCGAATAAAAGATTAGCATTGTAAGAAGCAAAGCGTAGGGTAAAAAGAAAGACCAAAAAAGTCATTGATTATTTTGTAAAGAAAAAGTGATTATATGGTACTAAAATGTTCCTGGCATAAAATTGTGTTAAAAAAGTTCTGATAAAAAAAATTAACACAATTTTATCCCAGGAACATTTCAGTACTGTATAACCACATTTTCTTTACAAAATAATCAATAATATTTTTTTTGTCTATTCCTTTTTTTTCCCCATATTTTGCTTATTGCATTGTTAAACATTTCAATACAAATTCAGACTATGGAAATATCATATCTATAATCAAGAGGGAAAGCCTGAAAAATATTAATAATAAAAGTGTATCTAAATTCCTTTGTAATCCATTTATCTTTCACAAATCTCTCAGTAATTAATACATAATATATAATATTATGTGCTATTTATTTGATGAGGGCAAATTCCTGAGTATATAATGGCATGGAAAATTACTTTTAAGTTTGAGTTTTAATTCAATGATGTAGTTATTTTTTGGCATGCAGTGTTTCTTTTCAATTATTAGATGTAGTCAAACATATACTATTCTTGATCTATAATTTTGGTTCTTAAGCCCCTCTATAATACACCAAAGCCCCTCTATAATGCACCGAACACAACAATTAACAAGAATACCCTCCTATAAATTGATATATTAGAGAACTATAAATTGAGGTGATGACACTCCTGGAGTGATAAGAAGACTACATTCTCTCTCAAGCGCGCACACCAATATTTACAGCCAGCCATCTTATTTATTTGTATTTAATATACGGTGGGATTCGATATCTTATTTCTTCATGCATGTTCTCTTCTAAGTTTAATTCAGATTGTGTCATTTAGATTTAAGACACGTCTTCAATTTTCTTGTACTCATAACCTGAAAGCTTTTGGGCCTACGAAGGCTCCCATAAATCCAGAGATATTTTTCTTGAATGAACACATTTCCTCCATCAAGAAAGAAACCTTTAGAGGGGCTTTCAATCATAGGTATCAGCAGTATTCTTGCTGGCTAGGAAATAGAGACTGAGGAAGGTCCTTTGAGCATTGTACCACAACAGGTGAAGTTCATTTCAAAATTCAGATATGGGTGCGATCCTATGAAACAGCATTGATGGAAATTTGGGTTATAGGCTTGATCAGGCAGGATTTATTAGGAATCCTTAGCTTTTGTCGGGGAGGGGTGCTGGAGCCAAAATTGAAGAAATAACTCACTCCGGAGGGCAACAGATTACTCTTTAATATTTTCTATATGTTACTTGATTAAAGATGAGGATTAGTTGCAATATCCAGTTCTTTTGCTCTTAGACTTTCTTAAGATGAATTTTAACATAATGTGTAATGGATTTTGTCCGTGCTCAATATTCACACTAATAATTGACTGAGTTTTTATCACACCCATATAAGGGTTGAAGTAGCAGCATTAATCGTCTGGGGAAAAAATCGGCAAACCAAAAGTTCAGGATTTTTTGAAAAAATCGGATTTACAAAAAAACACAAAAAATTGAAGAAAAATATTTTTTTAAAAATTTTAATGGCATTTCCATAGCATACAGACATTGAGAGCAAATAAAATACAGAGTTCAATCCATGAATAATAGAAAATAGATTTTTGTTGGTTATATTCATATCGCTGATTACATTGCACAAAACATACTACAACTGATAAATATCGATGGTGACTTGTCTATGCTACCACATTTTTCATACATGTCTAAAGCATTTTTTCAAACAGTTCACGCCTTGCTGCTATGGCTAAAAGCCTAAAACAGGTGCTTTTGAACAAGTTATGGATGCTTGGAAAAAATATCAAAGCATAATAGTAAGCAACAAAGGAACTATTTCAAAAATGTCAAAGAAATGTGGTCTCATGATGGAATGCCATGACAATCCATAGCAATTTGCTTGTCATGGCATTTATGGCATTCCATCACCATTCACTTTTGAAGCATTTTTTCAAATAGTTCACTACCTTTTCTATACTACCACATTTTTATACACAAAAGATTTTATCCAAATGCATACAAGCTATGGATGCTTGGAAAAATCTACCAAAGCATAATAGTAAGCAATAAGACAAGGCAGAATTGTTTGAAGCCTCAAAGAAATGCCTCACGGTGATGGAATGCCATGACAATCCATAGCAATTTGCTTGTCATGGCATTCGTCATGGCATTCCATCACCATGAGACTAAAAGCCTAAAACAGGTGCTTTCAAACGAGCTATGGATGCTTGGAAAAAATCTATCAAAGCATAATAGTAAGCAACAAGCCATGGTCTCATGGTTTTTTTTGCACGAAAATCAGCTCGATTTTATTCAAGTTTTTTTGCAGATTTTATACACGTTTTTTTGGCGATTTTGTAGTTTGAGACAGAAAAAAATCATTGACCAAAAAGTCAACGATTTTTTCAAAAAATCGGGGAAAAAATCGTCCAGCCTGCAGAATTTTTAAAAATCGTGATTAATCAGGATTTTTTGCAGATTTTTTTAAAATCGCGATTAATCAGGATTTTTTGCGGATTTATGCTTCTATGGGCTGAACTACATCTAGAGATTGGAAAAAAAGTATGGAATATCAAACACCTAACAAGAAAAGCCAAAATATTGTTGAATGAACAAATTAGTAACATTAAGAGCTACTCACCTTAAAAATTTGGCCCATTATGATACCCAATTAAATTTTCAATGCCTAAAAACACTAAGAGTGTCTTAGTTGTTTGCAAGATTAAACAAGCCCTTGATAGAAACACAATATTAATTCAAGCCAGCTAAGGAGGCTTGTTGCACAAAATATTATGCATTAAGCCAGCTAAGGAGTCTTGTTGCACTAAATATAAAGCATTATAAATGCAACTTTGTTTCGTTCTATTCATAACTGAGAAACAGAAAACAAAAGCCGAAACATTTATTGAATGAACTAAAATAACATCAAAGAATTGCTCTCATTGAAGAATTAGACTGCCGTTATACCAGATTACATTTTGAATGCCCAATGAAAATTTCTGTGCTTTAGTTGTTTGTAAGATTAAAGTACCCTTGACGGAGGAATAAAATATTAAATCAAGCCAGCCAAGGAGGCTTTCTGCCCAAAATATAGAGCATTCTACAATTAACTTTGTCCAAACCTTTCTATGCAAAACTGCTCTCCACTGTGAATACCGTTAATAAGAAGCAAAACTATTTCAACGCTTCACCTGTAAAAACACAATAACTCGCCACTTAGATACCAGAGTGACAGATGTTGTAAGAAACTATTAGTTCAATATATATGCTTCAGGGGCCGAATTTTCAAATCTTACTACAGAAAAAAATATCTCATTAATTCTCTCGTGACAGTCGGAAGGCATAAAATAATAGCTACTCAGTCTTTGTATAGTCCTTGACTACTGTTTGCTATAAGTTTTTGATCTTATGCTCTATGCTAAACAGCATTGTATAATTCTTATCCTGTCTAGACCAAGGCTTGGGATATCAAACAACCTTTTTAATAGAATCCTGAACCTTTTTGAAAAAATATACCATCTTATAGCTTTGAATGAACTTCTGCATCCTTGGAAAGTAAAATGCTTCAGTTCAATGGTTCAATCTAGTTAATAATTATTTGGCATTGAAAAAGTGCAATTAAGAAGCTTAACAGTCAAAATGACGAGTATCATTAAGATATAGGAATTGCTCTTAAGCTAGATCCTAATAATCAACTATAATTTATAATTGATGTATGATGCACCAGGAAGAAAGCCAAACTGGTAGGACCAAGCAGCATGTCATCTGAACAGAAAGATATCATGACACTGCTAACTGCATATTTGAAGTTTTCAAGAATGAATTTTGCATGATTACAGATGTACGTGACTATAAAATGCACTAACATATAGGGTCATACTTATTTCTCTTCAAACAAACCAAGAAAATAAACGCATCTTTTTTAATTCCAAACTCAAATTTCTCAAATTTGAAAAAATCTTGAGCTGTGCGAGTAAGCAAATTGGAATGTAATAATCAAAATAGATGCAACTAAAACAGGTTTTATATCAAGAGCAATCAAGTAAAAACACAAAATTCCTCTTCTGAGCAGGAAACAAGAAAGAAAAAGGTAAGAGAAACAAAAGGTCACACAAGAAGTCGTCCCACCTAATCTTCATAGTGAAATCTACAGACGAAACTGTTCTAAGCAAACCACTTCAAATTAGAATACCAGCAAAAACAGAAAATTGAGTTATATACCTGCTATTTTTCAGTGTTCTTGGGGATACATCCCCAGGGTTTTCATTCCACAACAACCTGGGGATGAAGGGATAGGGATATCCCCTTTTTTTCTGTTTTTTGGGGCCATACCAGGAATGCCCCCCAAACATGGGGGAAATCTCCCAGGACATTCCCTGCAGAGGGACTCCAGGGGGAATGCCAAGGTGTCCCTGATGTCCCAAGGAAGTCCTGTCATCCCCCACAGCATCCCAATTTCACCATATTATAAAAAATATAATAAACTCAAAAGTTAAAATAACTTCAAAAACCCTTATGCTTGTGGAGGTGCCACAAGGCTCCCAGCTTAAAAAATTAATATTTTGTTCCTGTTTGCCTTAGCCTACTATCATTTTCTCGTTTCCATTTGCATTTTCAAATTTTTGGCATGCAAGAAGAAAGCTCAAGAAACTGAAAGTTGAAGGGAGGTGAGCATTAACTTTTGACTCTTAGAGTCCAGTTTGGTCTCTTTGCATTTGGATTCCAAACGTATGCAGTACAACCGAAAAATCTTTACATGGCTCAACTTTGGTTTCCTCCCAAACTATGCTTCCTCTTGGGTCTTCTCTTTCACTGCCTGTGTTGGAGACCTGTTGCAAAGATAAACAGCTGTGTAAACAGCCTCAGCCCAAAACTTATTGGATATACTCTTGTTCTCCAACATACACCAAGCCATTTCATTAATAGTACAGTTCCTTCTCTCAACAACTCCATTCTGTTGTGGAGTGTAGGGTGTGGTGAATTGACGTTTGATACTGTGTTTAGCACAAAAGTTTGTGAATTTGTTTGAATAGAATTCACCCCCATTATCAGACCTAAGAGTGATTATTGAACAACCAAACTGTTTTCTGCTAATGCTTTGAACTTTTGAAATTTCTTAAACACATCTGATTTTGCTTTTAGAATAAACACCCACATTTTCCTACTGAAATCATCAACAAACAAGAAAAAATACCTAGCACCAGTGACCATCCACATACATTTGCATGAACCAACTGAAGGACCCTCTGTGCTCTCCAAGCCTGTCCTGAAAATGGAGATCTTTGTTGCTTCCCTACTTGGCAAGCTTCACAAACACCTTGTATCTGCTGCTGGATTTCAAGTAAACCCCTGACCATATTCTCTCAAGCCAACTGAGAGAGAAGAAAAGTTGAGATACCCATAACACTGATGCCAAAGAGTACTGATAGCAGATAAACTCTTGCCTGCCAATGCAATGGTTTTCTTGGACTCCTTGTCAACAATATGGCACTTGCATGTGCTGAAAATGATGTCCAACATGGGACAAAGACACGTAATCTAACTCGCTGAGAGAAAATTGAGCTCCATGCTCAGAACATAGTATACATCGAGGAAAATTAGAGTTTTCCCTCCAAAGATTATCTGAACATTGCCTTTGCCGACAACTGTATACTCCTCACTGCCACTGAAGATCACTGAATCAAAGCAAGCCGTGTACTCCATGAACCAATCCTTCCTTTGAGTAAAATGTCGAGATGCTTTAGAATCAATATACCACGCAGAAGACTTGACCTAATCTTTTAGTTGTTTGGCCATGAAGGCAAAGAAGGATGACTCCTTCTGCTCAAAATGCTCTGCACATGAGCCTTTTGTTGAGACCCTCCTTGGTTGAATTTCTAATCAGCCGACATCTTTCTACAGTGCTTCTTCATGTGACCAAGTTTACCACAATAATGACATTTGACGGTCTTCAGATTCTTTGAAGTATAATTAGAATTGCCTTGACCTTTCTTCTGAAGCCACTTGCCTTTGCCCTTGTACTTGATTGCAAAGGCCTATTCTACACTCAATGAATCACTATTGCTACCAAATTGCTTCTTCCATCTATCCTATTGCAAGAGTTTGCTGCACAAAACATAGAACTTTGGGTCAAGATTGGCAGAAGTGATGTTAAGTGTTTCTTCCATCTTGTGACCTATGGCTTCCAATTGATTGAGAATATATTTGATCTTCATCGAATGATCATACAAAGACATTTTCTCGTCCATCACGATGGAAAAAGCATATTCTTCAAGAAGGTTCTACCTTTATTTGACGTCTCATGCAAGTCTCGCAAATGCATCCAAATTTTCCACAAAATTTTGCTTGATAGAACCTCTTAAAGCATTTCATCTGTTATAGATAATTTAATGAGCATACCAATTTCACGATTACACTCATCAAATTTGTCCTAGTCGTTACCCACAACTGTTGGACAAGTGTATGTACCGAGGATGATCTGATCAAGGCACATGTATTTGAAGATCGTGAGCATCATTTGTTTCTAGGTGTTATATTTTTTGCCAGTGAACCTCGGGCTGCCTTCCAACATGATGTTGGGCAATGAAACCATCCCTCCTACAATATGAAATCACAAAAAATGAAAAAAACAAGAGCTCCCTTGATAGAAAATCACAAAAGAAATTAGAAAAAGAAAATTCAAAACATGACTAACAAATGACACCCCCGATTTTATTAAAAAATCTCAAAAATCTGCAATAAAAAATTATGGAAGATTCTGGAATCTTTGAATAAACCCTAGCTGTCCAAAAATTAACCACGATTTTTCAAAATAATTGACAAAAAGTGGCAAAAAAGAGGCACCAAACCCTAGCTGCCGCAGTTTTTTGCATAGTTCCACGGAGTTTCCTAACGGGGGATGCAGGGACGTGGGGACAGGGGGACCAAGTGCCTAAGTTTGGGGACAGCGGGGGTGCAATGGTGGGGGTGGCAACAAGGGGGAAACATTGAAATACATCTAGTACTTGAAAAAATAGTTAAGTATTTAAAATTACAAATGAAACTTTGGCAAACTAATTTTAAACATTTGAATTTTGAAGAGAACATTAACTTGGTGTCACTCCTCTGCTTGCTCTTCTTGCTCCTCTTCATTCTCACTCTTTTCACCTTACACTTGCAGCTCTCACTCTCACACTCACACTATTAGCTTCTTGTTGATTTGTTTTTGTGAATTAAAATGAGGATAGGAGGCAATTTTATAGAGTTTGTGAGGTTTGGGTGGAGCCCATAGACCATTAGGGTTCAGCCTTGGGCACAGAATTAAAAGGAAATTTGGATTTAAAAAAAAAAAATTGCTTTGTGGTCGTCTGACCAAAGGAGACTCCTAGGCGTTCTGGAGATGGTCAAGAGACTCCTAGGAGTCCCCCAAATGTCTCAAGGACGTCCCTATGTCCCAACGTCTCAACAACGTTTTGGAGATGGCAACACTAGTGGTGGGGCAACGCATCCCCCCCAAGTCTCTAAGACATCCTCGTCCAAGAAACAGGGGGTTCTTGGGGGGGTATGGGTCCTCATGGAATACTGATATTTTGTTTTAAAATGCCAAAAAGCACAATGAAAACCTTGAAAAATCCACACTCAATGCAAAAGGAAAAAAGGTACGAATTTGCAAAACCCAAAATTGCGATTTGGAGAAAAACCCTAGCGTGTGAAGTTGGAAAATAATAAAACAATGCTTTTTAACTCAAAAATGCCACGATTTCTTCAATAAACCAATAAGATTTATTTCAAACAATGGCCTGATTTTTTTACTAAAATTAGTCATGCAATTTAGGAATAAAACAAGCCACAATTTTTAATAAATCCCTAGTCATGATTTCTAAGAGAAAATCCAAGCAATTTCTAGTCCCAAAAAAACCCATGAATTAAAAAAAAAAAAATTCTGCCAAAAACCTTCAAGGAAAAAACTAAGATTTTCCTTCCTTGGCTCATCAATACAATCTCCTTTAGCACGTTCTTTGATGTCTCTTGTGTGCAATTTGTCATTGCCATCACCTGTCAAATTCATGCACTCACCAATCCCGAGAATTTTCAAAACCCAAGCTCTAATACCATAAAATAATTAAAAACACGAATGATTATCAAGATATTCAATATTAAATTTAAGGAGCGAAAGTCTCCTTATATAAGAGATACAAAAGATCTATCTGTAAAGGATAATATCCACAACTAATAAAGCAAGAGATAAGAACTTAACTAAAAGAATAAAAGAAAATTACTGAAGTCTATCCTAACGACTTAATTAACCATTATAAACTAAATATTACAATATTACTTTAATAGTTCGCTTCTAAAATTCTATCTACTCGCAAGGATAGCATTTGGAATTGTTGAATATAATCATTTTCTGATCTTTTTTGCTATAGTTTAGCTAACTAGTTGAAGTAGTTGTCTAACACACTATTGCTATGGTGTGTATAACTTTTCTATAAACACTATCCATGTGACAATGAGAGCCTTTTTCTTCTTTTGTGCACATTGCCATCAATACCAAAATGAATTTTCACTTTTGTCCACTTGGAATTTGATGCATTTCAAAAAGTTATCCATTTGATTCATCCAAGTCAATGGATCTTTGCCATCAAACTTGCGAATATCCACCTTTGGTATCATTTTCGCTTCTAAAATTCTATCTACTCGCAAGGATAGCATTTGGAATTGTTGAATATAATCATTTTCTGATCTTGTTTGCTATAGTTTAGCTAACTAGTTGAAGTAGTTGTCTGACACACTATTGCTATGGTGTGTATAACTTTTCTATAAACACTATCCATGTGACAATGAGAGCCTTTTTCTTCTTTTGTGCACATTGCCATCAATACCAAAATGAATTGTCACTTTTGTCCACTTGGAATTTGATGCATTTCAAAAAATTATCCATTTGATTCATCCAAGTCAATGGATCTTTGCCATCAAACTTGCGAATATCCACCTTTGGTATCATTTTCGCTTCTAAAATTCTATCTACTTGCAAGGATAGCATTTGGAATTGTTGAATATAATCATTTTCTGATCTTGTTTGCTATAGTTTAGCTAACTAGTTGAAGTAGTTGTCTGACACACTATTGCTATGGTGTGTATAACTTTTCTATAAACACTATCCATGTGACAATGAGAGCCATTTTCTTCTTTTGTGCACATTGCCATCAATACCAAAATGAATTTGTCACTTTTGTCCACTTGGAATTTGATGCATTTCAAAAAATTATCCATTTGATTCATCCAAGTCAATGGATCTTTGCCATCAAACTTGCGAATATCCACCTTTGGTATCAAGTTCCTTGATCCCATATGAGTCTTAGCATTTGGATCCAGATTGGCTGACATGGATGATCCACCTTGGTTGCTTGAAAGTTGAAACATCTGATTGTGATCCTAATTGATTCTAGATATATGCATTGATATTTGCCAATGCGCTATGGATCCTAGATATATTTCCTTGTATGGTATCCATTTTTTCTTGCAAGCATTTAATATCCTCCTCCATCTTCTTGGTTTCTTCCTTCCTCTCTTCTATGGTATGGTATCCATCTCCTCTACCAATAAATCACCCTTTGTCAGGAATCTTACCATAAGTGTAGGAATTCTTGCCCTTGCAAAATCTATTTTTTTCAAAGAGTATACCCCAAATGATTTTTTCCAAGCTTTCCAAAAATGTACAAGAATAAATTGAAATTTTCCATAAATTGCAGTCTATAGAGTGCATTAATGAATAACCCTAAAATTGCAATAACTTACTGAAAACAACTCTAAATACCTTCAAATCAAGACTGTAGTTGGACCAATACACCCTTGTTCAACCCTCTAAAATTCAAAAAAAAATCATTATTTTGCTGCCTTGGGAGCAAAATTATTGGAAGCCCTAATTTTGCAATAATTTACACAAATTTGTTCCAAATGACATCAAATCTGGACTGTAGCCACTTCAATATGAACTTGAAAAACCTTTTAAAAGTTTAAAAAAATTGCCAATTTGAGAGAGATATATGCTTCCCCATTTGACCTCTTGAACCGAAAAAGATTGTCTTGATTAATGCCCTCTAAGCCAAGACCATTCTTGATACCACTTGTAATGAAACAACCTGCTGCAAGCACTTAATAATACTTGACAATAATAAGCCACTTTGAGGGGACAAACCTCCAAAAGTCTCCAAGAATAACACACTTCACAATATGATGCCCATAAACTAACCATTACCTCGTATTTATACCATATTTATGCCTTGGATGCCACTCAAATTGACTTAACTACTTATATAAGACTATAAACTAACTGCTACCTCCTAGTTATACTATACTTATGCTTTTAATGCCACCCAGGCTAACTTAACTAATTATATAAGACTGTACTAATGATCATATAGCTTAATTAAAAGTTAAGGTAGCCACAAGTTGACAACTCATAACCCTATGCCCACTATAAGATTAAGGGTGTAATAGAAATCATCTTTTCATTTGGTCCCCCCCATCCAAACTTGATTGGGAATCCTCTTGAACACTAGGATGCATATTATGGCTATCTGAATTTTTGTTTTAGTTTTTAAGCTCCTATTTGTCTCCCACTGATGTTCCTACAATGCATTTTCTTGATCTTATTTCACTCAGCTTTCATTTCAGCCCTGCCTTTTGTGTCCCTTGTCATTAATTTAAATGGTTTCCTTTTATAGTTAAAAATTCAAGAGCCTTCTACTTATTTTGTTAGTTGAAAATTTCCTCTAATTTATGTTGGTGGCTCTATATATAGTAATAAGAGAGAACAGTTGTTACTTGAGACACTTTTAACGTGGGAAATAGTTTATATACTGGGGCCAAACTGATGTTTCTCATCCAAAAATTATATATACAGAACTAAATCACTTTAGACTTCAATTGTCATTGAAAGAGTCACACCAATTTCAACATCTCTACATCCTTCAAAGGTCATTTGAAAATAAAGCCTAAAATTTGTCACTCATTAGCTTTGTACTCAAAACCAAAGAACATTTTGATTTTACCATATAAAGTGAAGAATTAGATATATCCAAGAAATGCCTTTAATAAAAATCTACCTTGCGTTTTTTGAACTTTTTTCTCCCTTCTCCCTGTCTACGGGAATGGTTGGAAGCAAGGTCACTCCCATCATTTTTTTCCATTGCAATCAAACCAGATATATCATCATTAAAGTCATCCATAAGCCCCAACAATCTGTAAAATTAAATAGTTTGTTGAAAAATGTGATCAGAACATCATATTACAGTAGACACAATGCATACTAATGAGAACACACTAATTCCTTACATGCTAATACTTACGAAATACAAAAATCAATAAATTATAAAAAAATTCAAATGATACTCAGGCTGCAGTTACCCACCCATTCCTTGACCGCTTAAGATGCTTAATCTTCTTCTTCTCAATCCTTGAAAGTGGAACACGAGTAAACAGTTCCTCTTCTTGACGGGCACGTTCTACAAGCTTTGATTGTTCTCTCAGCATCTCTTTACTTTCAGCTCCAACAATTTCTCTTACCTATCCAAGTAGTAAATAATTACAACACTGTACATTCATAATGTACATCAAGAGAAAATTTTGAATTATATACCTCGTCTGGCTTTCCTTCTAGGTTATTTGCAAGCTCTTTAACAAAAGCACTGCGCGATGCTTTGTGGAGCATCTCCTTCTGTTTCCGCATTTGTAACTTTTTATCTCTTGAATTTTTTTCCTCATCCATAATTGTTGGAGCAAACATTGGAGGCCGATAAACACCCTCACCATCCTAATCATAGGCTCATAGAAATACAAGTTAGAACAGTATTATGAGAACCCATAGAAATAAGGTTGTTAGATAGCTCATAATTTTCATTGCACTCAATCAAACAGCTGATACTATCAATTACCTGAGCTACAGGATCCAGCTTAGAGACAAGCATATCTGGATTTGGCCTATATTTTAATGCATCCTCTTGATGCACATTAAAATTGCCTTCATTTTTACTAGCAGTTCCTTGCGCAGAAACATTAGCATCCACCCTCGAAAGCTTTTCAATTAGATACTGATGTTTTTTATCAATTGGTCGTATCTATTTAAGCACAGAAAGCGTGAAACTTATAAATGTCAAAGGATAAGAAAAACACATTAAATCTATTAGAATTACAACAATCAACAAAAACACCACAGAATCTTAAAAAGAAGTTAGAGAACCAAGCATCAAACCTTCTCCAGGAATAACCTGATTTCAATAAGATACTTAGTTACTGGGTGTCCTTGAATGGAAGAACCTTCTGCTTTCCGAAGCAAATAGTATACAATGGATTGACAATAGCTCAGAAGCAACAGATACTTCGCATCTAGGTAGCTTATCCCATCTTTGGTGCAATAATAGTTTTCTTTCACCTAAACAAGGTCACAGTTCAACTGAAATAAATTAGCACAAGTGGTCCTCTTTCTGTGGGAAGTCCTTTCTCCTTATCAAAGTTCCCCCCATGAAGTTTAACTCATCACATTTCCTACCTTCTGAACTAGCAGCTGCACTTTACTTCTGACCAGATCAAGTCCCTCTTTCATCTCCGCTAGCAGAGTCGCTAACCGTAGGCTGTCACTGTTTAGTCACAATACAAGTTATAACTATAAGTTTAGAAATAGAATTAATATGATTTCGTAAAGCAGTTCAAAATGCTCCAACATACACAATCAACACAAAGACAATTTAGTCAAACAAGCAAAATTAAAGTACATCATAATCAACACTCCTCTCCTATCAGTTTCACACCTTAATAGACTAATTCAAGAAATGAGTAACATTATTTCTATATGCCGTCAATGATTCATAATAAGGGATTGCTGTGTCATGTTATGTTGCAGTTCAAAAGCTACTGTATTTTTCTATTTAATAAATACTGGGAATCTATGAAATATTGAAATCTATAAAACTATTTAAATTAACCAATCAACCATCCAGCAATTAAAACATGAAAGTATAAGTGTGTAATGATTTTCCTACTTTTTCATGCAGAATTCAGACATATTTACAGTTCCTACATCACAAACAACAATAACATCAATTATGGCATAGGAATATAGAAATCTACCAAATGTCAAAGGCCAGATTGATATAAAATCTCACAGATTTATTTACCTGAACTAATTAATAAACAATATTTTTCCATTACCTGTTTCCCAAGTTTGATTGAAAGCTATATAGAAAGCTATTGAGAAACCATAGTAGAAAACCATATATGGAGTACCAGCACTATCACAAGTACCATCAAAAAACCCCACAAAAGAAATCCAACGGTAGTTAAAATTATTAATAAATCTCAGATCCCAAAACTGGTATTCTACTTTTCAAAGCTAAGATGCATTCTAAGAGGAATTTTGAGTTGGTTTTAAGATCTATCAGTATTTTAAAAATGGTCTATTGAATTTACTTCTTGCTGATTTGTTCACTGCAAAATTTGGAATTGTTGTTACCATCGTTAAGGTGTTTCCAGTATACCCGAACAAAACTTTTTTGCATTTTCTTTTAGTCTTTTAGGGTGGTTTTGATAATAGAATAAAAAATGAGATTTACAACTTTTCTTAGTACCCTTTCAGTTACACTGAGTGATTGAAAAAGGAATGCCCAAAATAGCTTATAAGATAGAATCATAAATCCAATATTACATTTCATGGACTTCCATTTATTAAAATGACTTTCATCTTATGCTTCCAAGTAGCAAGTAGTTTACATATAACTTGTGTCTATGAAAACATTTTCAGATTTCTTTCAGAGTTACATCATACCTTGATAAAATGTCAGGTTGATCATTCTTGTGAGAGGTGTCAACAATCCCACCAGATTTGGGGATGAAATAAATTTCATCAAGTTCTTCCATGTTTCCCTTTAGGGCGTCCAAAAAACCAGTGTTGTGCAAGGAAAAACTATTTCAAATCCACTTACCTGTCAGCTATAATTGAATAGCTTTTGACTATACACACTAAACCATCAATACATTTTATTTTTGCATTACTTGGGGACCACCTTATCATTTCTACATCCCATAGTTCTAGGAGTGCTTTTGTTTTACTCTTAATGAGTTTGAAACAAGACATGTTACAAATAAAGCATTTGCTATGACTGTGGAATGTGGAGACAGTAAGAGACAGAGTAATGACCAAGTCTAAATGTATAAAATATAATAACGCCTGCAAGAAAGAGATAAATACAAATTGTGAACACTTAGAGAGTTCAAACAAGTCATAAATAATAAAAATGGGAAGTGTGAAAGGTTGATGAAACTGAATTCCTGGAAAAAAGTAGCAGTCTGCATGGTCTTTCAAGGCCCCTGCATTCTAATAAAGAAAAGCCATCAATGGACTCAACCCTAGGAGAAAACCTAGCAATGGATGACTTCACATGGAAACCAACCAAATGCACAGTAAAATTGTTGATGTTGGTAATCAGAAAATCGTATGAATAAAAAACACCTCAACAATGAACCATTTTTACATGCATGATACAAGAATGAAATCAAGATGAAATCAAACAGGATCAACTGAAATGTAGGCAGCAAGTAGCAACAAAACCAAACCCCTATACACAAAACAATGTCGAAAAGAGCAGTTAGCAACTCCATGGTAGACACTTTCCCTGCAACCCTTCCTGTAACTAGAAGTGACTTGTGGTCAGATTTACAAGAGTGAATGATGTATGTTGAGCATATCTTTTAATGTACAACCTGAATGGACCTAATGGCAAAGGCATTTGTACACCGTAGAAAGGCATAGAAATTGTTGTCTTGTTTTGGTGATGAATAACAAATCCTAATACATTGACAGAAAGATCAGTCCAAAAACTGGCCAAAGAGTCAAAAGATCAAAATAATAATAAGCTGCTTGGCAACGTCCTGCTCAACCAGTCAAACCAGCACTGCAGACCATTGTCATGTCTTTATTACTGCTATGGAAAATCTATTGTGAAGTAATAGATACAAGACAATCTCAATAGGTGGCCCTCATCATCATTTTTCTTTTCAAAAAGAAGCTGGACATCTAAATCATCTGAACTCCTAAGCACATAGAGTCTTTAGTTGCAGATGTTAAAGCACTATCCAAAACGAGAAAGAGAAAAGGTAATTGTTCCTTGTAGCTAGAACATCACTACACACATGCATATATACCTAGGGCCTACAAAGTGACCATCAGGGATCAATTCTAATTTCTCAACCCACGTATACATCCAATACCATAAGGGATGAGATTAAATTTGAGTCCCAGGCAAATTTCCCTATGTTCCATGGAGAGTCGAGACACATCACCGGCCCTCAAACCCCCATCTCCATCCCCAATGGCATTCTGGGTATGGCGGGACAGCAGAGGACATCCCCTAGCTGTCCCCAAAAATCTTCAAAGCTTAAAAACGTTCCCAAAATGTGTTACAGAAATAGGAAATGCAGCAGGGACGTCTGGCCGTCCCCAAGATGACTAGGGCCCCAAAAATCTTCAAATCTTCAAAACATTACTGAAATGTGTTGCAGAAATACAAAATGCTGCAGGGGTGTTTGGCCATCCCCAAGACGGCTAGGGACTTCTAAATTATCCCTCAACTGTCCCAGGGATGGCCAGACGTCCCCAACAGCAAAGTAATTTTTATGATTTTTAAAAATCATTCATAACATTAAAAAAACTGTTAAATATATCGTGAGAGCAGTATAACAGCAATTAAATTAATCATGACAACAGTGACAGAAACAACAGTAGTATAACAGCAACAAATATATCATGATTCAGATTCATAACTAATGATATAAGTTATATAACAATTAACACTAATAGCAATAATTTATATAACTCAAGGTTCCTTTTTATTTTATTACATGTGAAAAATACCAGAAAGCTCTTCAAAACGAATAAAACATTATACACAGGAGAACGCTTGTAAGTGAAATATTCAATCATCTATAAAGTTACAAAGCTCTTATTTTAAAAGTAAAATTAGAGTACAAATTGAGAGAAACACTCTAAGTGAGCCACTATGTGACTCACTAAGTGTGGAAACTAATCATGCAACAACTTAACTAAAAATTGAAGAAGCTACCTAGGCAAGCTTATCCTATGTGCATAATGAGCTTGAGATAATAAAGTAAATATCCATAAATATAATGCATTCCACCACCCTCTCGCCCTCCTAAGCACAACTTACTTAGGTAGTGCTGATGATGATGATTGGTCCCTGCAACTAGATTATGCTAGATAACTCCATAAACAAGATGTTCTCTCAAAAAATAGAGAAAAAGGAGAAAACTCATAGGAAAAGTCCGCCCGCCTACCCGCCCCATCCAAAAACAAGAGAGAAGAGAGAGCAAGACTCTAAGAGACCTTTCAGTGAAACAAGCTCCTATACAAAGAAGCTATAACTACTTGGTGCATTGTTTTCTAATTACTTTATTGCATATTCACACCTTAGATAGGCTAAGCTTGCTTAGGCAGGTTGCATGTGCACATATAACTTGTACTTTCCTTGTTTGGCAGAGTTGTATTACACATATGTGACTACATCTCCTTTGTTCCACATTGGTTGTAGATTAACATCTCTTAGCGGTGTAGCCTATATGTACCCACCTCATGTACTCTTGCGTCTAATCCATTCTAATGCATCCTTTAGTTTATTATAAATTCATCTTCTGCACTCTTTATGCCTTCCATTAGGCCTTCTTGATATTGGGTGGCTATCTTTATAGCCAAATCTTGAATGTTATCAAAGTAGCTAAGAGCCTTTGGCTAGTCTTCCAAAAGATCTAGGATTACAAATCTTGTATTTTTTTGAAACATTGAGTATCCTCTTCTCTCTCATCACTGAATAATCTTTAGAATCAAAAAAGTGATAGAAATGCCAATTCTAGAAGGATCATCTTTATGGCCTTGTACTGTAAGTGTATTTGGGAGATTTATGGAGCGAATCCCAGCTCACCATTGCATCAAAAGTACTTTAAAAAGTCAAATTTTCCTTTTGTTTTATCCTAGTTGTACATTTAAATTGATCCTATCTAATGTCATTAATCGTAACTTTCATAGTCTTGATTTTCATTCTTGTCTCATGGCTGTAAAAATGGTTTGTTGTTGAGGTATTTTTTATTTACAAGATTTTCAAATTATAAACATCCACAATCTTACCATGCATATGGTTGGTTTCCATATTAGGTCGTCCATAGTGTTAGGTTTTCTCCTATTGTTGAGTCCGTTGTTGGATTTTCTTTATTAGAATGCACGGGCTTTGAAAGACCATGCAGACTGTTACATTCTTCCAAGTTTTCAATTTTATCAACATTTCACACATCCCCTTTTTTTTATCATGATCACTATTGTGTTTAAACTCTCGAGTGTTCACAAATTTGTATTTATCTCTTTCTTGCTGGAATCACAATATTTTATGCATATGGACTAAGTCATTAATGTGTCTCTTATCATCTCCACATCCCACAATCATAGCAAATGCTTTATTTATAACATATCTTATTTCAACCCCACAGCTGCCAAGCGGATGGTCTCGGGTTTGGTGTCGTCATGGGGTACGTGGCTGATGACATAGGCTTGGCTGGAGCGGTCCTGAAGGGTGGCAGCAGAGGGCATTTATTTCTGGAAAGGTGGTGAAAGATCAAACGGTGGCCGACAGCCTTTCATTTATGGCTTGCCCTGTTGACAGACTTGAAGGGCGCAATGGGTTTGTGGTTAATGTGTCGATGGGACGACCGCACAGATTGTGGGTGTTTTGTCTGCCTTTAAAATATTCGGTGTTCTCCATTTTTTTCCATCGAAGATGATGGAAACACTTGTTTGTCTACAGTCCTCGAGGAAGCTATGGGCTTTCTTTGGGAAAATTGGGCATGGTCGTCTGAAATCCGTTTTCAAAGATTGGGATGAACTGGTTTTGGAGGCGATTCAACTGCTGTTGGGGGAGGAGTTTATGTCCATGGTGAAGCGATGGCAAACAAATGCTGACATTGTTGCTCATTTTCTTGCTACGTTATTAGACTTGGAGGTTTCGAAATCTATGGTTTTGTTAATGGTTCGAAAGCTGGTATGGGAGAAACTGTTGGACAGTGCCATGGACGTGGTCATTATTGCAGAATTGGGAGTGGGGCTCCCTCGTCCCAGAGATATGCATCGTGCACTTCTTCCAAGTGTGAGGGTTAAACATTATCCCTTCCTCTTGGATATCAAAGGCGAAGCTCAGCGAAGGCATCGTGATCAGGCGCGCTATGGGCTGATTTTTTTGAAGCACCATTTGTTCCTGGAGCCATCAGGAGGGGTGGATTGGTGATGGCACTTCAGGGGAGTACCTGCTTGCAGAAGGTGCGGTGTTGGATGGGTAATATTCTTTGGTGGGTCTAGGTGGTTTTTGTTTGGAGTAAGTATCCATAGTAGATGTAGGGGTGTCTGTCTTCGAGTGTTTGGCTCGGTATTGCATATATGGTGATTCCTGGCAGTTAGCGGGTATGGTAACTGGTTCTAAAGTGTCTAGGCTTGTTGCGTCTGTTTTTGGGGTGGTTTTTTGGGTGGTACTGGGGATGGGGTTTTCTGAAACTCTGCCAGTTGATGGGCTGAACAATGTAATATCTTTTTTTGCAATCAATATAAACAAATTTACGTATCAAGAAAATATATATCTTATTTCAAAATAATTAAAGTGAAAGCATTCCCAAAAACTATGAGATGTAGAAATGATAAAAAGGCCCTAATGCAAAAATAAAATGTATTAATAGTTTAATGTGTATAGTCAAAAGCTATTTAATTATAGTTGACAAGTGGATTTGATAAAAAATTCCTTACATGACACAATGGGTTTTTGGATGCCCTACTGGAAAATATGGAAGACTTGATGAAACTTATACATCCTCGAATTTAGTGGGATAGTTGACACCTCACACAAAAATGATCAGCCTGAAATTTTATCAAGGTATGATGTAATTCTAATAGACAATTGAAAATTTTTAGACCATAGTTCGCATACTCAGCAAGTTGCGAAGTACTCGCCATTTTTTTTGCTCCACGAGTTTTGGTGAGGTTTACTTACAGTGCCAGCAACATGTCAAAATTTAGGGAAAAAACATGGGTTAGACGCTACAGAAACTCTAATTTTTTGGCTTATAAGCATTGTTTTTGGCCTTTTAAAAAATTATGAAAATGGTGTGCACCATAGAGGTTTGTGTGGTTTTGAAGGTCTTCATTCGGGGCTGCCCCTCGACCCCACTAGGGGTGCTGCCTCCGAACCTCCGCAAGGGGCGTTGCCCCCAACCCCCCACCAAACTCATTTGACATATTTTATAGCTATATTTTTTAAAAATTTATATAAAGTGTTTTATAATGCGTCCAGTTTTGCCAAGTTTTTCATGTGTAATCTTCAAGGCGAAATTTTTTGGCTTGCTGAGTACTCTTCGAGTCCAAGTTTGCGAACTATTGTTTAGACATACACAAGTTATATGTAAGCTACTTGCTACTTGGAAGCATAATATATAAAAAACCATGAAATGTAATATTCAATTTATCTTATAAGCTGAGCTTTCCTGTTTCAATCACTCAATGGCAATGAAAAAGTACTACTAAGAAAGGTCTTGAATCTTATTTTCTTACTTTATTATCAAAACCACCCTAAAAGATTAAAAGAAAATGCAAAGAGGTTTTATTTGTGTGCGTTGGAAACACCTTAATGGCAGTAACAGCATATCCAAATTTAATAAACCATTCTGAAAATATCTGTAGATATTAAAAACCAACTCAAAATTCCTCTTATAGTGCATCTTAGCTTCAAAAAGTAAAATAACAATTTTTAGATCTGAGATCTACTAAGAATTTTTAAGTACCACTCAATTCCACAGTGGGGTTTTTCAATGGTACTTTTAATAGTGTCAGTACTCCAAATATGGCTTTCTACTATGGTTTCCCAATTGCTTTCTATATGGCTCCTGATCAAACTTGAGAAACAAGTAATGGAGAAATAGTGTTCATTAATTAGTTTAGATAAATACATCTGTGAGATTCTATATCAACCTAACCTTTGACATTTGCTAGATTCCTATATTTCTATGCCATTAATTGACGTTATTGTTGTTTGCGACCTAGGAACTGTAAATATGTTTGAATTCTATGTGAAAAAGTAAGGAAATCATTACACACTCATGCTTTCAAAGTTTCAATTGTTGGATGGTTTGATTAGTTAATTTAAATAGTATTTATTAAATGGAAAACTACAATAGCTTTTGAACTGCAACAGAACATGACACAACAATCCCTTATTATGAATTATTGACAATGTTTAACCTAGATTTGGAATGAACGACGGATACTAATGCAAATCTAAGATCCCTATTCAAAACCTAAGAATTCATTAGATAGAGCAAACAAGGAATGCAAATACAATTGAAAATCAACAAACTGTTAACAAATACAAACCTTGAAAGTGTTGGATATGCTCTTGGATGCTTGATGTGGAAATTTTCTATTGCCCCTAAAATCAATACCATATATCTCTCAATTGATCATTCATTCATGATTTGATGAAGGATTTGGGATTGATTTACAAATTTATGATTTAGGATGTGAACGATGAGGATTTAATCAAGAATGAACTATTGAGATTAATTAAGATGAGTGGAGAATCTTCACTTACTAAGAATAGTCGAGAAGAGTTGTGAGGGGCCCTCAGCGGAATCTAAATGGGTAAGGATAATAAGTTGTTTTCAATAATTTATTTTGGCTAACTAGTTGTGCATGGATTATAAATAGAAGGGAATATAGTGAAGTTTTTTTAACATAAAGGCAAAAAATAATATTAAAACGACAATTGATTACAAAGTGGTTTGCCAATCTTAAAACAACTCTTGGTGTTGATGTTATAGCGGCAGGTGATATCCGTCACTCGAATTAAAATAATAAATAAATGCAAAAGCAAGTCGGACTTGCTATAAATATTAATTTATTTTATGAGGCCGACCCAAAATAAAAGGTCGCCTTGTTTTGTGAAAGAGGCCAACCCTAAATGAAAAGACGTCTTGATTTGTATATATACAAGGCGATTCTCATTCATTTGTCAATTCAATTCATTCAAAAAATAAATTCGCACTTCAAGGAGGAGTTTGCACATTTGCAGCAGATTGACATTTTGCATCAAGTTGATCGATATCAAGGAGAAATCATTTTATTTGTATATTCGCATCTAGGAGAGGTGCTATCTCTCATTACATCAGATCAGCCTTGTGTCTGGGCCAAGTTGTAAAGCAGATTTCTGCTCTTTTTCATTCAAATATAAGAGATCTATCTTTGGCTGGGTTTTTCTCCCTCGAGAAGGAGGGTTTTCCCAGGTATTTGCTGTGTTTTGTTGTTCATTATTTTGTATTGCTGCTTATCTTCATTTCTGGTCTAAAACTAACAAGGTATTAGAGCAGGTTTAAGCAAGATCATATCATATCAGATTTGTTTAAGCAGCAAAGTCTTCTTCTTATCTAGGGCAATCTATCTAAGTATCGAAGATGGTGAACGGGGTCAAGGTTGAAGATAGGCTTGATGATGCATCAAACTTCACCTCTTGGAAATTCAAAGTTCTTATTGCCCTAAAAGAAAATGATCTTCTAGACTTTGTCGAAAATGATGTGCCCGAGCCATCCGATGATGCCGAGAAAACTCAATGGAAGAAGAATGGCACAAAGGCTAGGAAGATCTTAATAGACTCCGTGAAGGATCATCTAGTGCAAATTATCTCCAAGCTGAAGACAGCCAAAGAAATGTTCGAGACTCTACAAGGATTATATGAGATCAATAATACCAGCAGAGCTCTTGCCTTGAGACAACAGCTCCATCATATAAAAATGGCTAAAGGAGATTCAGTCATCTCCTTCTTCATGAAGATTGCTGAGTTGAGAGATCAGCTATGTGCCATTGGAGATATAGTTGAAGATAGAGACCTGGTTATGTTGGCACTAAATGGTCTTCCTCAATCTTGGGGCCCTTTATCCAAAGCATTAGTGGGAGATCTAAGTTGCCCAAGTTTGATCGTCTTCGAGCTGATTGCATTCAAGAGGAATCCAGATTGGCAGCAAGAGGAAATGGGCGAAGCTCTCATAATGAAGAAAATCATGTCCTTGTTGCTTAAACTTCAAGAAGAAAATGAAGAGAAGGGAGAAAAGGCAATTTCAAGAGGAATAGAGGCAGAAAATCAGATTCTGCTCCTGAACCAAAGAAGAAGAAGAATCTCTCTCACATTCAATGTTTCAGGTGTGACAAGTATGGTCACTATGCTCGAGATTGCATATCAAGACCAAAGCAACATGCTTCTACTGCAGATGTTGATGATGTGTCACCTCAAAAAGAATCTAGAGACAACTCAAGGGGATTTATATTCATCTCTGCTCTTTCAAGCAATGTTCCAACCGACAGTGACACTTGGTTGATTGATAGTGGTGCTTCACGACACATTATAGGATATTGAGAGCATCTTTCGGGCTTGGTAGAAAGAGAAACCAACTTGCAAGTGATAATTGGAGATGATGCTTGTTATTCCGTAAAAGGAACTGGGACCACCTCTCTTCATCTAGATTTTGGCATCCCTCTTCATTTGAGTGATGTCTTGTTTGTACAAGGAATCAAAAGAAATCTTGTCTCCATTTCAGCATTGGAGGACAAAGGGTACCAGGTTGCTTTCTCTGAAGGGAAAGTTCTTGCTTGGCCTAAGAACTCTAGTATCAAAACAGCTCGTGTGATTGGTGTCCGTCAAGAGAGCCTATAGAGACTTTCTATTCGTCCAGTTCAGGCATTGTTGCACGACTCTACCAATTCGAGTGAGCTATGGCACAGGAGACTTGCTCGCTTACACTTCAAAGCTCTTCCATCTATGGAGAAGATGGTTATTGGTCTACTGAAGCTCAGTCAGGAGCACGATGGCATTTGCAGAGGATGTGCACTGGGTAAGAATATCAAAGGTCCTTTTCATAGTAGTGATAGTAGATCAAAAGGAATTTTAGATCTTGTTCATTCTGATTTATGTGGCCCAATGTCTATGGCATCTTTGAGTGGATTTTGGTATTATACTATTATGTGATTTTCATTGATGACTATTCTCGAAAGACTTGGATTTACTTTTTGAAATCTAAGGAGTCTGAAGAAGTACTTGATAGATTCAAAGAATTCAAGGCTCAAGTTGAAAACATGTTAGGGAAAAGGATTAAGGTTTTGAGATCTGATAATGGAGGAGAATACACTTTTGGAGGATTTCGTAATTTCTGCATTGAGGCAGGGATCAAGAGGGAGTTTTGTGTTTTGTACAACCCTCAACAAAATGGAATTGCCGAAAGAAAGAATAGATCCATAGTTGAGGCAGCCAAAGCTATGATTCATGATCAAGATTTACAAACCTTCCTTTGGGCAGAAGCTTCCAGAACTGCAGTGTATGTTTAGAATTGAAGCCCTCATCGAATATTGGAAAACATGACTCCTGAAGAGGCCTTCACAGGTGTGAAACCTGAGGTTAGTCATTTAAGAATTTTTGGTTGTCCTGTTTATATTCATGTGCCTAAGGATAAAAGATCTAAGCTAGAACCATCAGGCAAGAAAGGAATATTTGTGGGTTACGGTGAGTCTTCAAAGGCCTACAAGATCTACATTCTAGGGCAGAAACAAATTGAGATCGGCAGGGATGTCTCTTTCGAAGAGGAAGTATCCTTCAAAAGATCTAAAGGATCTTACATGGAGATAGACAGTGAAGAGCAAGAGACACCTCAGGATATGGACATTTCTCCTAATCGTACTCTTGAGATTCAAAGGGAGTCTAATGAACCAGTCGAGACTATTGATCCAGTTGATCCCATAGAATCAACTGATGGGCCAAGAGATATTGCTATAGGTCAAAAGAGACCTTTATGGGCTAGACAAACTATGCAAGAGGCAGAACAGTATGCAGCTCCTCGAGGCACTTTTTGGGAAAGCAAGAGAACGCAAAAGTTTTCAGGTTATGTGGCATTGATGAGTCACATCATTTAGTCGGAGCCTTCCAGTTTTGAGGAAACATCCAACTAGCAGGTATGGAGAGATGCAATGATAGAAGAATATCAATCTATCATCAAGAATGATGTTTGGGATGTTGTTCCAAGACCTTAAGGGAAATCAGTTGTGTCTTCCAAGTGGCTCTACAAAATCAAGCATGCAGCTTATGGTAGCATTGAGAAGCACAAGGCGAGATTTGTGGCAAGAGGATTCTCTCAGAAGGAGGGAATAGATTATGAGGAGACATTTGCTCCTGTTGCTCAATATACATCTATCAGAACTATTATTGCTATTGCATCCGCTAAAGGCTGGAAGCTACATCAAATGTACGTAAAGACTGCATTTCTTAATGGTGTGATTGAAGAAGAAGTGTACATTGACCAGCCAGATGGTTTTGTGATTCATGGGAAGGAGTCTCATGTATGCAGATTGAAAAAGGCTTTGTATGGCCTTAAGCAAGCACCTCGTGCATGGTATGAAAGGATTGATCAATATTTGATGAGCTTGGGATTCTCCAAGAATGATGCAGATTCCAATCTTTACTTCAAGGTAGTTGATGGTGAGGCTTTAATATTGGTTCTTTATGTTGATGATTTATTTCTCACTAGAGCAGAGAATCTCATTGTCAAATGCAAGAAAGAGTTAGCCTCCGAGTTTGAGATGAAGGATCTTGGTCTTATGCATTACTTCCTAGGACTGGACGTGTGGCAAAGACCCAATGAGATTATTCTAAGTCAAGGGAAATACACTATAGAGACATCTTGAAAAGATTTGGGATGATGGATTGCAAGTCCATGTCTACACCTATGGAGACAAATTTGAAGAAGTCGAGTAACTCTGCAGCTGGTTCAGATTTGGTCGATCCCACCATGTACAGATAGTTGATTGGATCATTGATGTATCTAGTCAATACTAGATAAAACATTTGTTATGCGTTGAGCACTCTCAACCAATTCATGTGTGAGCCAAGACAAATTCATCTAGTTGCAACAAAGCATATTCTAAGATACTTGTGCGGCACTGTGGGATATGGCTTGAGATATACTTCCTGTGAAGATCTAAAGTTACAAGGCTATACTGATTTTGATTGGGCTGGGAGTGTAACTGATAGGAAGAGCACCTTTGGATGTTGCTTCAGTTTGGGGTCTGCCATGATTTCTTGGTGTAGCAGGAAGCAGACTTTTGTGGCTGAATATATTGCAGCATGTGTAGCAACTCGAGAAGCAGTGTGGCTTTGAAAGCTCCTTGCAGGATTGTTTGGTCAAACATTGGAGCCAACTGTGATTCATTGTGATAATCAAAGTTGTGTGAAGCTCTTTATCAATCCAGTGTTTCATGATAGGACAAAACATATGGAGATCAAGTATCATTACATCAGAGATATGGTGTTGAGGAAAGCTATTCAACTCAAGTATATCTGCACTGATGATTAGACGGCTGATATTCTCACCAAGCCCCTTGCCAGAGTGAAGTTTGCATATTTTCGAGACAAGCTTAGAGTAGTGGAGAATGTCGCCCTTGCTAAGAGGGAGACTCAACATCAGTGATCTTTGCTATAATGCATATTTCTCTGAGACAGAGAAGAGGTTAAAACCCTCGTCCATCTCTGAGATGAAGATGTGGTTCTTTCCACACATGGGAGTAGCCATGGTGGACGTCATGTTGAGAGACTCCATGACGACATCACGTTGAGAGACTCGGTGATGAACCCTTTGTACTTGTGTTTTTCCACACATGGGAGTAACCATGGTGGATGTCATGTTGAAAGACTCCACGACAACATCACGTTGAGAGACTCTGTGATGGGCACTTGTGCACATGCTCTTTCCACACATGAGAGTAGCCATGGTGGACATCATGTTGAGTGACTCCATGACGATATCACGTTGAGAGACTTCGTGATGAACTCTTTTCCACAAATGGGTGTAGCCATTGTGGATGTCATGTTGAGAGACTCCATGACATGGATATCTAGAAGAATACCTCCCTAGCTAAGAGGGAGAGTTGATGTTATAGCAGAGGGTGATATCCTTCACTCGAATTAAAATAATAAATAAATGCAAAAGCAAGTCGGACTTGCTATAAATATTAATTTATTTTATGAGGCCGACCCAAAATAAAAGGCCGCCTTGTTTTGTGAAAGAGGCCGACCCTAAATGAAAAGACGTCTTGATTTGTATATATACAAGGCGATTCTCATTCATTTGTCAATTCAATTCATTCAAAAAATAAATTCGCACTTCAAGGAGGAGTTAGCAAAGTTAGCCTCCAAAAACCCTAGCGCAGTGATATTTCAGTGTAGGAAGGGTATGTGAGCAGAAAGTTTGGACATATACATGAGGACAGCATTCCAGTACCAACTTGACCCAAGCCGTGGTCTGTCCAAGCTCTTGAAACTTCATTTGCAGCAGTTAGCAAGGTAAAATTGGCACTGAGGGCAGTGATCACTTTCCAGGAGACGATTTTCTTCATCGCCACCACAGCCCCATCAATGAGCAAGAGTCTGGGAAGAAAGATTCTGAGATCTTTGCATCCATTTATTGCACTGGTTGTTCGAACAAGTTGCAGATCTGTGTTGCTACATCATCTAGTGTGCCCAATTTATGCAGCAAACCCTTGTGCAACCCAGGTCAGCAATTTACACCCAAGGTCATGATCAAAAAGTGCATTTGGAGTGTGTCTGGACTGTAAACTCATTTCAATCTATCCAGATTTTTATGATACAAGATCTGCATTTTGTTATCAGTGTACCTATATGAACACATTACATAACAGTGATGTATTTTGGACTGAATTAATGATGTTATTTCACTGCTCAGATTTGGTGTAAATAGTCATTGTTTTATGATGTGCTGTGTATATATATGATAGTCCCTAGATCATTAATGCCCTAAGGACGTATGTAATGATGTGCAACGTCAAATTTAGATTTTTATATGGCAGACTATAAACAATAAATAACCCTAACTGAAAAAGAATCATATAAGGGACACTACATCCATCAACATTAATTTTTACAAAGCCTGGAAGAGGACCAACCCATTTAATAAGTTAAGAATCATGAGGAATATCGAAAGAAGCAGAAGATGGAGAAGCCACAGAAATACCAAGTCTCATCAAAACACTGAAGTCCTACCAAGAACTCGCTTGAAAATCTTGAATCCAAATGATGGAATATGGGTGGATAATCAGATTTTTATTATTTACAAAGAAATAAGTGAAAATGAAATTATTTATTCATTTTGAGATAAATGGATAAATATTAGTCTAATTAAGTAAATAACATGAATTATTTAATTAATTATATGTGGTAAATAAAAAAGGGGAATTAGCATGAAATAAGGAAATGTTGACATGGTATTAAAATGTAATGTAAGGTGTGATGTTGGAAGGTGGTGAGAATTGTCTACATTTTGCCCCTCTTCGAAATGGTGCTGTGAAGTAAGAATGTTTCAAAGAAAGTAGATCTGGGTACTCAGTGGGGTAAGATAACATGCCCCAAGAGTTGAGATTTTGATTTTAAGATTGGTTGATTAATTAGGGATGCAACCTTGATAAAACAGGCAGGGTTGAAGAATATAAGTGTGCTCTCAAAATGTATGAAAGAGAGATAGAATGGTTAGGGATGAATGGAAGAGCTAGATTTGGATATGTTTATGATAGATGATGGGATTGGTGATAATAGATAGAATTAGCTAAATGATGGTTATTGAGGATGAAAAGATTAGTGATGAATGGAAGGGAGTAGTATGAAAAAGACGAAAGATGTACACCTAAAGGTGATAGGTGAAGTGGTTATTTTATTTTTTGGTTGTTTAGAAGAGATAGATACAATGAAGGGCTAGGTGGAATGGATACAATGGAGAATGAGCGAATTTTATTGTTACAATACATGCTATGAATCTTGCACCAAGGTTCCAATTATTTTGAGCAACCTAATGTTTGTTATAGTACATGACAAGATGCACCATGATATGGAAAACCATGATGACACTGTTGTCATGTGTTGTAGGACTAACCCTATTGAAAAAGTCACAAGACATATGACATATGACACCATGATATGAAAGAACATGATGTTGTCATAAAATGCCTCAAGGACCAACATAGATGCAACGCAAGACAAAAAAAAACATGTAAAAGTCCAAAAAACAAACAAAATTGTGCCCTTGGTCAAGCTAAAAATTGAAAATCGATTGAGGATGATGAAAGCTGTCATGCCCTGATCGCTACTTGCACAGAATTTCAAATCGACAACCAAGGAAGCCTCAAAAGGATCGGTGAAATTATACAAGGCAAAAATTAAATGCAGCAAGGTGGCACTAATAGACTTTAACTTAAGCAGCAAACTTAACTTAAGGCACCAATATTAATTTTGAACTTAACTAAAGGCAGCGATCAGTAATAATTAAAGTTTAAAACAGCAATCAAGGAAAGGGTGCATCCTTTGTAAAGGATACAAGGGTAATAAAAGGTGTGACTTTTCACCCCACCTTGAAGGGTAAATAAGGAGGAGGAATCATTTGGTGAAAGGGGGAATCAAGCTAATAGATTGGACAAAGAGAAATAAGAATTGGAAATTATAGGAAACCTATTGGAATAAATATTATTTCTAGAAAGAAGATTAGTGTAAGTTTTAAATATAATTAGGAATAATTGTATGTATGTATGTATATATGATCATGCAATAATGATACTTTCAGCAATTATTGATCATTTGAAGTAATCATGATGCTTCCTTTATTATGAATATGGGATAATAGATTCGTACAATAATCTATTTTGAATTTAGAGAAATGGATTGCAAATAGGGAGGCCGATCAACCTGTCGGGTTCACGAGAGGTGAAGGAAGACTGGCCTTCATGTTCTTTATCAAGTACACCACCCCGAAATGGAATGGAAGACCACCCTTCCATGCTCATGGGCCAAGGGGTGGAATGGAAGACCGACCATTCATGCCCTTGGACTTGATCAAGGAGGACGACCAACCTCCAAGGTGGACTAAGGGATGGAAGGGCAACCCACCTTCCATGCTCTCGTAGTACAAGGTTGACCAACATTGAGACTGCGGTTTGCAAGTATTTCAACGAATTCTTAATAAGATTGTTATGGGAACATTGGAATGGATATTGCCTTAATTAGAATTTGATGTGACTAATGTACATGGATATCATGATGTTTACTAATGATTAGTAATGTGTATATTATCATGGCTTATAATTTAATGTCAATTTCCAATTACTAATATTGTGTGCAGGACCTAAACCAAGATTTATCTTACAAAGGGCAATTTAATTGGTAATTTCATTATTCTTAAATATATTGCATTTCTTATTTCTTTTTGGAATTGTGGTTTTAGGGAAAAATATAGAGATATCCCAACAAGGGATATTACAGCGGTATCAAAGCATTGTTCTTGCCAACCTGCGAGACGAAAGATAGTTGATGCAACTAAGCCAAAGGGCTCAAAGGGCGTTGGAAAGGGAAACAAGACAACTTGCAGCAAGTAAAAACTCTATTCAAAGTAATAAAATGGGTGAACAATTGGGAAATGAGTTGAGGGCTTTCATGGAGCAAAATGAGAAAACAACCCAATTACTCCTACAAACCCTTCAAAATATGAACACAATTAACACTCTTAGACCCAACCAAACTAATGGGAGGGATGCTAGTTCTAACCATTCGGAAAATGACAATAGAGCTCCACTAAGGTCAACACCCAGGGTAACCAGACCATTTTTATTGCCTAGAGAGGGACCATCAAGAGAAGAAGAAGAAATTAATGCACCAAACAATAACTTAGACGAGTATGCACAAGCTTACTCAAGACTTGACCCTGAAATAAGGAGGAATATTCCATTTGAAGAGTATTGTGAAGCTGGAACAAAAAGCAACCTTACAAGAGGAAGGGGTCAACCTAATAAAAATTTAGGTCAAAAGGTGGGTAAAATGACTCTACCCAACTTTGATGGGTCAGGAAAGGGCACCACCCATTCATGGATCCAAAAATTGGACACATATCTATCTCTCAATCCCATGTCAAAAGAAGATGCCATCAAATTTTCCATCTTACATTTAGAGGGGGTTGCACATGACTGATGGCACCATGGTTTGATTACTAAAGGGCACCAAAACATAACAACCTATGATGAATTCATGCAAAAGCTTATGGACCGATTTGACCAAAAACACCCTGAAAGACACTTTAAAGAACTAACACAACTAAAACAACAAGGATTTGTAGAAGACTATATAACTGAATTTCAAAAGGTCTCAATCATGGTACTTGGGATTACGAAGAAAAGGCTAACTTACCTATTTGTTGAAGGATTATCGGAGTCAATTCGTGGTTTAGTGAGTGCTTTTGACCCCACATCTCTTCAAGATGCAATTCAAAAGGCCCTAAGGTTAGAAACCACATCAACCAAGGAAAAGAGCTAATCCAAAAACATACCTTCAAGATCACAAAACCAACCCCCTTACAAAAGAAACTTGCAACAAAAGTCATTACCTTCTCAATCACACACAACATGGGAAGAAAGGTCAAACCTTCGAAGAAAGGGATTATGTTTTGATTGTAAGGAAAAATGGCAGCCGAGACATAAGTGCACAAGGAGAGGAAAAGCACTCAACTTAGAAGCAATATCAGATGAGGAGATAAGTGAAGAAGAATATGAAACCCAAAGGAAGAAAAGGAAACAAGAGGACGAAGAAAATGCGAGTGGTTCATTAGCCACACTTTCGGGAGCAGCCAAATACCACCCTTTTAGAATTCATAGTGTTCTAAAAGGACAAAAAGTGACTGTCCTAGTGGATAGTGGCACCACTCACAACTTCATCGATGAAAGTCTTGTGACAAGAATGAGATTAGAAACAAAAAATCTGAAGGTTTCAAAGTGGTCATGGTGGACGGATTTACTACTCCATGCACATAAAGAATCCAACAACTAAGTATTACCTTAGGAAGACATCAAATCAAGGAGGACTTTTATGTGGTAAACATGGGTGATACCGAAGTGGTGTTAGGCATCCAATGGCTGCACTACTTAGGAAGATATTACCAAGACTTTCAGAAGATGGAGCTTTGTTTTCAACACAATGGCCACAAGGTGATCTTATAGGGTTTATTTGATGGGGGCCCAGGAGTAGTATCATCCAAAAGAATGGAGAGAGCCTTTAGACATGGTCAAGTAGAATGGGCTGCCCAATGTATGGTACATCAACAAATCTTCAACCAATAAAGGAAAAACTATACAAGTAGACATCCAACCTATCTTGAACAAACACAAAAAAGTTTTTAGTCACATTCCTCCAGGACTTCCACCAAAAAGGGGTTTTTAACACACTATTGAGCTTGAAGAGGGGGCAAAACCCGTTGCTACCACACCTTATTGACATCCAAGAAAATATAAAGAAGAAATTGAGAAAACCATAAAAGAATTATTGGAAATGGGACATATTCGACCTAGCTCTAGCCCCTTTGCCTCCTTTGTAGTATTAGTGAAAAAGAAAGATGGTACCATGAGGATGTGCATTGATTATAGAGCCCTTAATAAAAAGACCGTTAAGAACCGTTACCCCATCCCTAGGGTAGATGAACTAATTGATGAGCTTCATGGGGCAATATACTTCTCAAAACTCGACCTTCATTCAAGGTATCACCAAATTAAGGTAAGAATGGAAGATGTCCACAAAACAGTTTTTAGATGTCATTTTGGGCACTTTGAGTTCTGTGTTTTACCTTTCGGACTAACTAATGCCCCTGCTACCTTCCAATCTTGCATGAACCACCATTTTAGCAAACAACTAAGAAAATTCCTCTTTGTATTCTTCGACAAGATACCGATTTATAGCAAAACTTGGGAGGACCACCTAAGACACATAGACGAAGTGTTGGAGATACTTGAACGGCAATCCTTATTTGCCAAGATGTCCAAATGTGAATTTGGATTGGAGGAAATTGAATATCTAGGACACAAAATTAGTGCCCAATGAGTTAGCGTTGATGAAGAAAAGATTAAAGCCATAAAGGATTGTGGTTTTAGGTCAAAATATAGAAATATCCCAACAAGGGACATTACAAAAGCAATGGTAGATTAGGAATGATATATCTCGATGACAACTTTGTTGCACCTCCAAGCAACAATATATGCAAGGGAGGCAGATCGGGAATGCTATATCCCACTAAAAGTTGTAATGACTTGCTTGAATCTTTTCTTAGGATGTTGATTGGGAGAAAAACCTACAAGTGGTCTTTCTTCAAATGGTTGAATGTTGCCTTAGATTGTTTGTTATACATGGACCTATAGTTGATTGCTATATGGTTTTGAGGACTTGGATTTGGATGCTCTAATTAGGTAGTGTTTCTTTAGTTCACATGTTAAGCATCAAGTAAGAACAATGACACAAATATAAATGTATCAAAGCACCAAGTTGTTTCCTATTAGAGATTGAGGGTATCAAGATGTTTGTACCAAAGCATGTATAATGCTCTTGCCAAGTCCTAATCAAGATCAAAGTGGGAAAGGTACTGAGAGGATGGATATAACAATGGGGGATGGGTAGGGAACTGCACGGGATGAGTAGGTAATTGATAAACAACCAGAGGTAGATGGAACAAGCCTTTCCCCAAGTGTAAGGTTCTTGTAAGCAACAAATAAGGTTTATACATGATGCCTGTGATAGGTTTTCATCATGATACTTGTCCAAGGTGCCATTGGGCAAAAAAATTCTCTTCATTCTTGACTTTTTTTGTCTTTTTTCTACTTCTTGCACTATCTTTATCTTTTCTAATTTTTTATTTCTTTTCTCTTTTTTCTTTTTTTCTAAGTTGTTACTAAATTAGGCATAAAAACATTTGCCATGCACAATGTTCACTGGCTCTTCTAGCTCTTGACTAGCCAACATATATGCTCGCAATTTGTATTTAGCATCAATGATATAAGGGCCTAACCAATTAGGCTTGAATTTACCTTTCCTCTCATGATCTCGATTGGTGTTTTCCTAATTTTCTCAAGAATACCATCTTCAAATTCTCAAAAAAAAATTGATGCATTTATTATAACTTTGTGTAGCCTAGTCGGATATGCTTGTAAGTGATTTAGAGCATGATGCCTTTTCTCATCAAGAAGTTCAAGCTCATGAAGACGTACAATCTTATATTCTTCATGTTCAATCAAACTTATACAAAGAGATGCATAGGAAGGTAACTTAATCTTCGATGGTAAGATAGTTGTGATACCAAGGCAAAAAGGAGGTGCCCTTGTGGGTGTGAAAATACTAGTTTGATAAGCCCATAACACAATGTAGACCTGAAGATACCAATCTCGATCTACATCATTAACAACCTTTTTAATGATTTTAATCAAAGTTTTGTCGGATGCTATAGTCAAGTCATTTCCTTGGGGGTTAAAAGGTGTGGCCTACTTGTATTGGATATGAAATTTGTCATAGAGGTCTTTGACTTCTCAATTTTTTAAGGACTTACCATTATCATTAATGATGGCAAAAGGGATGCCATAACGACAAATGAGGTGATTTAGGATGAACTAGGAGATTACATCAAAAGAGAGGAATGGCTTCAACCTACTTAGTGAAATGTTCAATGGCAACGAGGATGTGTTTATGGCCATTGGAGGAATAAGAGTTCATCTTAACAAAGAGATCAAGCCCCCACATTGAGAAGGGCCATGTATCTATAATGGGTTACAATTCTTGAGAAGGAGCATGAATGCAATTGCCACGTTTTTGACAAGATATACATTTGTGGGCATACTAGCAGGCATCATTTTCCATAGTAAACCAATAATATCTTGTTCTAAGAAGTTTCTTTGCCTAGACCATGCCCAACCTCATAATACTTGTACCCACTTCTTAATACCTTTGTTAACCTCTCGTAAAATGAATATTTTTGTTGTTGTGTTGATTGTGGGAGGGACCTCTTCCTCTAACTCATGTTCATTCAAGTGCTTTCAATTGGGTAGTTGTAATGTAATTCTTTGGTTGCTTTTCTCTCTACTGAAGTTCCCTTCAAAATAATTTTGGATTGTTTTTCCCTAAGTATATTAGCACTTCTCACCTTGTGCTCACAAACTCCTTCTCCTTCGACTATCTATTTCTACAAAAAAATTATTCCCTCCTTTACCAAACATTTGATAGAAAATTACCTATTTTCTTCTTCCTACTTTCTGCCCTTTTACATCTTTTTAGTGTATATTGACTTATGCTTGTTAAAACACAATTTTCAAAATCTTGAACTTTTGTTCCTTATCCCTTCTTTTATGTTCTTTGATTTATTGCCTTTGTTGAACATTTTGTCATTGATGTCAAAGACATGGTTCAATTATATAGGTTGAAGAATCAGAAATACTTGTTCTCATCTGTGGTTTGATGCATTTCCACTATGGTCATCCTGATGTATTTGATCGTCTATTTCATCTTTCACAAGGTGGAGTGTGCAAAGCATCCAAAGTGATCAATTTGGCATGTTAATGGCCTTGCATATGGTAATGGAGATTGGCTTAGAAAGAAGCCTTTGCACTGCCTTCAATGATTTTGTGGTGTTGCAGGTACAGTTGGCTCTTGTTCAATTCACCTTCTCTCTTGGGACAAGGATTCATTTCTATGAAAGGTTTCTACTTCATGGCAGTACCAAATATAGAGATTTTGGGCATAAGTTCGTAGTTTTCCATGCAAAGTTTGTTGACAATCATCGCTTCTACTCTCGCAGTCACTTTCTAAAAGAATTTGAACTTATTGTGTTAAGAGTTTCTAGTGAGCTTGTTTGTGGCTTCCTCACTGTCACATTTAATAGGGGAGCTCCATCTTAATTGGGAAATGAATCCTAACTCATCTATTTAGAGTGACGGCTCCCGTTGACTATTTTGTGTGGCCACCTCATTTATTTCATTCCTTTCGTGGTTTTTCAGACTAGTTAGTGACATCTTTACCTTTGTTTTGAGCGTTTGGCACATCGATGTTGTGAACAGCCAAGGAAATTATGGCAAGATTCTACCTTGTCAAAATTCTACGAATCTTCAACGTTTTTTTCTTAAAAGCCGTAATATACTTTTTTGAAGATTTTGGTTATATAGAGATACCTCATAAAAACTTTCTAAGTATGGTCAATTCATGGGAGTGTGGTTTCAAAAGAGAGGTCGTGTGTATTCAAGTGTTGATATTTTTTCTAAAGAAGTTGTGTATATTCAATGACGTCTACCTTCCTTCTTTCTGGTTTGTTTTTGTGTAAGACGTGATTATTTTAATCTATCGCCATCATTTTCCTTTGTACGTGTTGAGTGATTCAATGAAACTACATGAGCCATGTGATGTGGGTGCGAATATCAGAAATGAGTCTGTGTGTTTTTGTTTCTTGGATTCACATGGCCCTTCGATGCATGGCGAACCATACAGGGGATGCGTCATTCCTGAATTAGATAAGCCTCCGTGGTGAAAAGGAGTGCAAACCATACGTTTTGTGGTGTTGTGTATCATTCTTGGTGTTGGGTGTGTGGCATCTTACTTTATCGAACCTTTCTCTTCAAAGAGTTGTGAAAATTTGCTCAAGTATTCTATATGAGTTGTGCATAGGAGACATGGGATGATGCTTATATTTATTCTGGGCTAAGGTGGTTCTATGAAGATGTCGTAAAAAGCATATGATTGCCGCATTCATGTTTGTGACGTTTTGCAGTTGATTGTGTGCATGTTGTGAGATTTGAATCCATTGCTACTATTTATCACTGGCAGGAACTGTATGAAATGGGAGTTGTCAAAGTCATTTTAGGCCTCACGTGAAGTCAACTTTTAGTGGGGTTGTGTGGTATGGTGAAGCCAGAGTTATGTTCATGATCTTTCTAGAGTCTTGAAGAGTTGCATACATGATTCATTTATGTAACAGGATACAGAGTATGGGATGGCTAGCGAAATTGTGACAAGTTCGATTCATTTCTTATTTACAGATTTTTAAATGACTTCATCAAATTACTGAGGATTGTGTGTGAGCTTATTTGGAAGAAGTCATGAGGAGCAAATTTGGAGTCTGCTGTTCTCAATTTGTCTGAGCGTAACTAACTTCAGTTTCTGGGTGTTGTGGTTATGCCATTTGTTGGCATTGACTGAAATGTTGTATTTGAAATCAGAGTTATAGTGTCGTGATATTCATCAATGAGTCGGTGCTCACACTGGAGTTGGTGCTTCAGTTGTTCAAAGTTGGTGCTCACTTTTGTAATCTGGGTTGGTGCCCTCTGAAGTTAATGAAAGCAACTATTCTGCCATGGTTTTCTACCAGAAAGGGTTTTCCACGTGAAATCGGTGCTCATTTTGTTCAACGTTTTCTCTTACTGTTTTGATATCTGACTCTTAAGGTTTCAATGTTAAAAGTTTAAAATACTAATTCACCCCCCAAATTCACCCCCCCACCCTCTCAGTATTTTCTGTGTGCTCTTCAGCCTCCTTAAAAACTAAATAGTTCTCTTGGGTTATAAGAATGTTTCCTTTGTTATGGGTTGTTGATTGGGCTGCACTTTTCGTGTTTATTGATTTCTTTCTTGCCATGACAGCTATATACACACTTGCCTATGGTCTGATTTTAGCTCTATTGGAGAATCTTTGGTCACTACCTCTCTTATCTTCTTTCTCAAATTTAATGAGCTAATGACATAATCTAATCAAACCATACATGCCAAAAATTCAATAATTCTTCACCAAAATGACTAATGACTCCTTTATCCTCCTAACATCTTGACCATTGATGGCTTTCCTCTTACATTAGCCATAAAGGATTGTTATCTTCCTTGCTGCATAACATTCTAGTTTGCCTGTTTGCCATCCTTGCATTGAAATTCCTTAAGAGAAGTACATCAATGACATAATCTAATCAAACCATACATGCCAAAAATTCAATAATTCTTCACCAAAATGACTAATGACTCCTTTATCCTCTTAACATCTTGATCATTGATGGATTTCCTCTTACATTAGCCATAAAGGATTGTTATCTTCCTTGCTGCATAACATTCTAGTTTGCCCATTTGCCATCCTTGCATTGAAATTCCCTAAGAGAAGTACATCTCCAAGTTAAATCTTGACCATACCATTTGGTTCAAGCATTGAATAGTAGATAAGGATAACCACCTACTTCTTTTCTATACAAGGCTATAGCTAAGGCTAAACAAGTAGTAAATGTCACATAAATTCATGACGAGAAAAAATAAATATTATTGCATTGCATTACCACTTATATGTAGTGGGATACAACTTCAACACATGCTTGGTCTATAAGGAAACTTCATGAAATATAGAGGGTCATTTGCAAGCATTGAGATACTTTTCCCTATGTTACAAGCAATGGAACAACCTACAACCTTGGCTCTAGCCTAGAAATGTGTGGAATTCTAGTATGCGTGCATGTTCTCCAAAAATGTAGAGCCCTTCACAAAAGCAAGCCAAAAGCATTGACAACATTTCCAAGCCATTTTCATGAAGGGACCGACATTACCATGGCATTTACATGAAGATCACACAGCCTTAAGCAACTAAAGACAAAAAAGAATTAAAGCTAAACTTAACTATCAACACACTACTAATCCCCCCAAGCTAGCCCAACATATGATATCCATATTATCAATAATGAGGTGTTTTTTGTCAACAAAGTTACGGTTAATTGGTATGACGACTTGGTTCTCATGTTAGAGGCCAAGATTCAACTCTCTCTAAGGACATCTAAGCATCAATGGAACATGCTAGAGTGATATTCCCACTCCAATGATAGTGTGTAGTAGAGGAACGTAGGGAGGAATAAGGAGTAGTTGCCTTGAAAAAGGAGAACGAAGAAGCATTCAAGATATAGGAGCAAAGGATGGAGAAGATGAAAGTGAATTCCTTGTAGGAGGATAAAGGAGGTGAGAAGAAGGTGAGACATTCAAGCAATAGGAGTGTCGTAGGAGTAGGGGTTTGAAATGTAACTACAATGGTATTATGGTACCCCTACTAGTAAAGTGTTAGTTAAAACGATATCCCCACAAATCTATTGTTCAAGATGTGGGTCCCATGAATAAACCCTCACAATTCAAGGTTGGGGGCCCCAATAGAACCCCCACTAAATAATCTAAAAATCCAATAAGGTATTTTCTTTAATTTTGTTAAATTTTATGTTGACTACATACAAAACATTCTTCTTACCTTTTTTACATATTTTCTACGTAGAAGTTTCTATGTCGCACAATATTTAGAGTCCTTGAAAAGGATAGATATTTCTCATAATTGAAACCATATCTGTTTTGTTTCATGGTAAAATAAATTTTCCACAATCCTAGAAGACAATTAAAAGCCATAATCCACAACAATAGAAAGGATTTATGTCTACCAAATTATTGTAACTTTTCTAGGGTAAGGAAAAACTGATTATACTAGGTTCCAATCAACTTTTTGTTTGTTATAGATGTTCTTATTTTAAGTAGAATTTTGAATTATAATTAAATTAATACAGTATGTTTTAAAAATACAAATATCCAAGGTCAAAAGTCAATAGTGGGATTTATTTGCCAACAACACTCCTAATATTTAATTTCAAAATAGTTGTCAATGCTGAACCAACCCTATAATGTCTCCACTTGTGAATACTCTTTGGAGTGTGCTTGAACATATAAACTCCATAGAACTCACCTAGTTAAGATAGATGGACATAAACAATATGGCTTTCGTCCACTACAAAGTCCACTCCACATTACGATATTGTGAGGTTAAAGTTATAACTTGGTCGCCAAATTTAAATTTGATGTCTTTGATTGTTTTGAAATTTAAGCAATCATAAATTTTAATTTCTCTTTTAAATTATATGCCCGATATAACGGGCTCTTTTTTTTCAAATGAGGACTTCACCTTGGATGAAGCATTGGTAGAATAACAAGGATTGCCCAATAACCAAAATACAAGACCTTTGACTTCATAATTATAGCCTTATAACTTGATGTTTTGTTGGGTACTTCCCATTTAAGCTTAACATTCTTAACTTCTACAAAGCAAAACATTGATGATGTATTGAAATTTCAAAATTGAAAAAATAGAGGTAAGATTTTGGGAGTAGTGTTTAATGGTATTGAAAATCTTGACCTATTTGCCAAAATTTTCACAATAGTTGTTATCATTTTCATATCTAATACATATTCTTCATTTTATTTTGATGTCTATGAACCATATTTGGCATGAAATATCAATATTTTTGTTGTTATTTTATGATTACAACATACTTATTAATTTTTCATGTTTTCTGTGATTTTTTTAATATTAAATCCATGTAACTGAAAAAGGCTTTGGCCTGTAATTATTGTGTAAGCATTATGATAATATGTTAATTACCATGGGGAAGTGACCTTGACCTATGGCTATTATCCAAGCTATCTTTTGTTGGGGCAAGGGTTAGATGCAATTATTGACGCATGCTCCTATAGAGTCTATACATGCAATACCTCCTAATGGAATCACAATATCTATAAATTCAAACTTATCAATAGAGTAGATTCAATTAATTTCTCAACAGCTATCTTTTCTTGGTCCAGAAACTGGCATCGCCAGCAAATAGAAGTACAGAATGAGATTCTCTTTCTTTTTTAATAAGGAAAAAAAATGATAATTCACAGAGTAAAATATCAAAAACAGAATACGTCTCTTTGCTATGAATACACACAGAAAGGAGCACTTTTTCCTTGGCCAATTTAAAACTTAGACAAACAATGCCATAGACAAATCACTGATTACAAAATGCCTATATACATATGTGACTCTACAATATATCCATCTCTAGATTACAACTTGCAGTAAATAATTACTTCAGTCCTTTTAATCTCAAAAATTAATGACAGATTTCAAATATCCAGGTGCATGAATAGACAGCTGAACTCACCAATTATCTCCCACAATTCTTAGAAGGGTATATACGTGTTAATTTACCTATCGACATATCTAGATTCATAGACAATAATATCCTAAGTGATAGTACCTAGTATATTTTCCTTACTTGATGGTACCAACCTTATCTGATAGAAAGTGTCTTGAAACAACTCAGTTGATGAATACTGCGATTCTCAATGCCGCATACTCCTCCCACGACCATGGAATTCAATTCTGAGAAATTACTTTTTTTTATCAATCAAAATTGGAATATCTGATTACAGAATAATACAAAAACCTTGTCTGTATATGATTCCCAACTTTAACAATGTACCACTGTGGGTTGCCCTCCTGCCAGAAAAAAAAACCTTCCTTTATTTGCTTTCAACTGTAATGCATTTTGCATTTTGATTTTGAATGTTTCTGGCACTTTGATCTGTAATCCAATTCCTTGATTGACTACAGAATCTGTTGCCTCAGATGAGATCATCTTAGTTATAGCAAATTCAGTTCTGATGATCAGAACCAGTACAGCTCTGGCAGTCTATCCATTATCATTTGTCTTTCAGAAGTGTTATCTGCTCTCATTTTGTTTTCTGAAGCATTTTGGGCATTCTTGTAGATCAGTATTGCTCCACAATCTATTGATTTTCTCGGCATGCATCCATATTCAATCATATATAATCATGGCTCTTCAGTCTTTGCAAATAGTGGATTAAGACTGGGTAGGTGCATGACAGTAACAGTCTTATATCCATTATCAAGTTCAACAACGAATATTTAACATTTTCTTAATCTTCAGAATCAGAACTACAATTCATTGTGGGAATTACTGGAACTTCTTCCTATTTTCTTCAAAAAGATAAGACCCTAAGAGCGATTTGTGATATATTGTGAAATTCATTACTTGAACTTTAGCAACGTATTCCATGACTGCAATTATTTCTGTAGACACCTGAAATATGACCTTAACCTAACCACACTTGACTTTACCTATCCTAATATTTAATTAAATAAATATTTATTATTTATTTAATTAATTGAACCTTTTCCCCTATCCTAATATTTAATTAAATAAATATTTATTATTTATTTAATTGATTTATCCATTACCTTCATCCACCACCTTTAATTAAATAAATTTTATATTTATTTAATTAATTATATTCTTATCCCAAAATCTTCCAACTAAATTTAATTAATTTAGGCTAATTAATTACCATTATTTTTTTCTCCATTATTTAGTTCCACCTCACCATCAATCCTTGTCCACTCAATCCTAGCCCTTCAATCCATCTACATGGATCAAGATCTAAACTTGTCCTAACCTACCTATCCTACCCCTTTCTCACACATGTGTGAGCATATCTATCACACATGTGAAGCCACCCTACCTCTCACACGTCATAGACATGTCACTTTCCTAAGCCACCCTAGCTCTTACATGTCATAGACATGTCTCTTTCATAGTCTTCCCTATGTGTGTTCACCTTGCTCTTACACCTCCTTTCCTTTTGTGACACTTGTCACAAGGTTAACCATCCATCATCCCATTCAATCTTGACCCTCCATTTAGTAAATACATCTTAGCCATTGATTCCACCCATCAAAAATCTGTAAATTGAGGCATTTGCTCTCATTTTTGTTCGCATAATGTTTTTTCATTCATGTCAAAGGTGTTGGTTGTTGGCATAATGTTTTGTCATTGATGTTAAAGGTGTTGATTATCAGATAGAGGCCTCAAAGAGTTGTTTGTCAGAGACACTTGGTTGAAGGTTGAAGTGCTCTTTCAGTGAATTCATTCATGATTGATATCTATGTCAAGTTCTTGTTTAGCATTTATTCAGTGAGTTGTAATTTGGAAAGGTTGAAGCTTTATTGGTGTTGAAGTAAAGGGAAGGCAAGTGCAAGTATTGATGCATTGGACTGTTAAAAAATTAGTAAAGGTGTTGGTTCAATTGGGAACATATATGCACTGTGATCTTGCAATTGGTTTCATGGTGGGTGCTCTTGTTGAAATGGTCATGCAGTTAATACCTTGCTCCATACCAAGGGTAATTGTTTCAAGATAGTATATGGCAGTTTTTCTACAAGGTGATTGTTGATTACAAGTGTTCATGACAAAGACAACATAGTTGAAGCAATTCTCATACTTTTTCCAAGCATACTTCAAACCCCTAAACATCTAGAGTTTAGGGTTTATGGTGATCTTCAATGCAAATCCTTCTTATCTTGTAGTGGCTTATATTATAATGTTTTTATAACATTATTGGCTATCTTTTAATAGTTAACCTGGCGGGTGTTAAGAAAGGAAAAGGCTATCATTTAAATTTCAAAAAGACTATTTCCAGGAGATAGTACTTTGAAAGGTTTTTTTTTGACAAAGACCTTATTTTTCTGTTATGCGCAGTTAGGTAACTGCTTTGCTACAACGATGAATTAAAAGCAGTTTTTCCAGTGTGTGTTGTTGTTGGGAATGAAAAGCAAGCACTGTAAGAATGCGTGATAGAAAAAGATGCCTGAGATTGTGTTAAGCTTCTGCAAAAGGAGAGGTTTTTTATGACAGTAATATATGATTCTATTATATTACTGTATATCTGAAGCAAATCTTCTATGTTTATGCCAGTGTGACATGCAGCTTATGCCTGTGATTGGATTTGTATTATGTGTTCCAAAGAGTAAGATCTACGTGCTCATATGCATAATGTCAGGATTCTGATATAAATCATTGATTTTAGGAAGGTTCAAACAATATGCAAAAGGTATAATCTTGTTTGTGTTGGTATAAGGATGATTGCGAGTGAATGATTTATTGTATGTACAAGAGTTGTGTATGTGTGTCATTATCTGCAGAAGAAAACTCTAGAGTCTTTTATCAATATGTTGAGTAACTCTCAAAAGTTGAGTTGAATATATGTTAAAGAAGATGCAGAATTAGAATGTATGGATGGTGAGTTTAATGTGCTGCAGAGAATCAGAGTATCCCTCTGAGTTTTCCTCCTTGTATTCAAATCTTTGATGTTTATGTCAGTGAGACAATCTCTTGCCAGTGAGGCATATTGTGTAGCCAGTGAGGCATATTGTTTAGCCAGTGAGGCTGATTTTCCAGTGAGGCATGTAATGTATCTCAGTGAGGGTTGGCTAGTGAAGCCTAATAAAAATTTATCTTTGTACTGGTTTTTTACCCTTCTAGGGTTTTCCACTCAAATCACTGGTGTCATCTCTCATCTTGATGTTGTGTCTTAAGTTTGATCATCTTTTCTCATGGTCTTATGTTCAAATGTAATTGTTATGGTGATGCATTCAATATTAAATATCTAAATTCACTGGAGTGTCATAGTTCTTTCAACATTGTCAGTCAAGTGGATTAAAAGGTGTAAAAGTTTGATTGTTTATAGACCACTGATTCACCCCCACCCCGCTCCCTCTCAGTGGTCCTGTACTCCAACAATTTTATCAAGGCACATTTATCATACCCTTATGCTGCAAAAATCATGAGCAACCACATCCAAGTCTTCAATCTATCAACATATTACATTTAATCATTTTGGGGTTTGCATGTATTTGGTTAGATTTAGGCTAGATTATGTGCATATTTCATTTATATCATTTGCATGCAATACAATTTTGAACTGGGAATTCGAAGTACACACTGTACTGAAATATGTGTTCCACAGGGTCGCATCAACACCTATAGGTCTACTGTTCCTGTTCCCTTTCTTCTATCCCATCACTTCAAATATCAATCCTACACTTTTGCCATCCCTTTTGCCTGTCACTGATATAGCCAAAAGGGTGCATGATAGAACATAAATTGAAAATAATTGCAGCTCATAGCCAGTTAATAATACTTAAAGTTCAGAATGCAATACAAATATAATTGGGAAGTGAGGAATTCTTAAGCTCAACTACACCTCTGTAAAGCAATAATTGCTACAGAATATCCCAGGAGGTTGTGGTATGAGGGTAATGCGCCACACTTGAAACTACCGTGACCTAAGTTCCGACCTTAAAGGACATGCCCTCTCATCCAAAGGCTTGTAATATAAAGGACGAAATAACCTTCCTTAATTCATCTAAATTTATTGGATTTATTCTCAGCTACTGAATACTTATTATTATTTTTGCAAGGGGAAGAGTAATCTTTACCATTTGAAAGAAAGAAGAAGAACAAATTGAGTCTGAATACGTGATTAACTTCAACACAACGGTCAAAAAAATAAAATAGGAAAAACAACAGAGTGTCGTACCTCATGCTCTCGGGAGCCGTCTTCTGAAGTCTTTCGACATATGGTTCAGACTGATGTTTCAACGCTAAATCTTCCTCCGACTATTTTGACAGAAAGAGCATAAAAAGAAAATGAATCAAAACCCTACCCCTAGCTCTGAGTAAATTAATTACTACAAAAATTAAGCAAATAAATACCAGGTCTTCTTCCTCCTCCCCATCTTTGATTACTATGGCGTCCTTGGAAGGAGGACGAGGTCCCCCCACGTTGCCATTGCCTGTGTGGGCAGGAGCCATTGCACTAATCTGTACCGAGCGGCGACAGCAGAACAGAAAATTAAAACTACTAAAATACCCACAAAACAGACTAAGGAGCCAACGGATTCTCTTTTGATTTACTTCTATTAGGTAACACCGCTTGTGAGTTACACCATTTGCGTGTATCTGTGTATGATTTTTATAAAGCTAGAATACTAATTCATCGTACAAAATTTTTAAGAGGCAGAGTAGGGGCCCTAGCTTGATTGGCTAAAGCATCTTGTTGAAGGCAAAGAGGTCACGAGGTCTAGTCTCCCCCCAAACTTGTTATATTCATCTAATGACCATATATAAAGAGAGGGTATAATTTTATTAAAATTTTCTTTCATCTATATATTATAAATTTTATATACTTGTACGCCTTAGAATATGTTCTTTAATTTTCATTTATTTATACACTACAAATTTTATATATTTGTACATCTTTGATATGTCTGTTGATATTATTTTATTTCCTTGATAAAATTGTTATTGCAATTATATTCATCCAATTTAAATTCATTTGAAACAAAATTGTTATCTATGGACTTACATGTCTTTAAGATTTCTGGATCAACTGTGTGTATCTTTTTACATCAACGTTTCGGATCATACTCCATGATCCATCATCAGGATGAAAAGCAAAAAGAGAGAGAAGTGAAAGATGAGATAGCAGACTTGGATATAAAAGGAGAGGGGTTGAGAGGGTTGGGAAGCACGATGGACTGTGGAAACAAAATGCTATATGGACTTACATGTCAAGATGTCTAAATTGGGATCTAGGTTGTCATATATAAAGACACAACTTAGGTCTCTATTTTAAGATAACTATTATGGACTGTGGAAACAAAAAGCTATATGGACTTACATGTCAAGATGTCTAAATTGGGATCTAGGTTGTCATATATAAAGACACAACTTAGGTCTCTATTTTAAGATAACTAAAGCATGACTTGAGAGCATATTTAATCCAAGAGGAAGGATTCAAAGCATTGTTGATGATAAGATTATATTAGTATTGAAGAATAGCTAGTACAACAATCTTCATTGTAGGTAAACTACATCATCATGTCTTTGACCATGTGAATGAAAACAACAATAATAGGATTCTAACTCTCCCATGGTAAACTCCTAAAGGTGCTCCCCATTGTTACATTTTACATTCAAATAGCTAGCAAAGACAAAATATGTTCTTTAATTTTTACTTATTTATACACTAAAAATTTTATATATTTGCATGTCTTGGATATAATTGTTGATATTATTTTATTCCCTAGATAAAATTGTTAGCACAATTACGTTCATCTCGATTTAAATTCAATTTTTGCTTATTTTGAGTCATCTTAATTTGAAAAAAATTGTTGTATATGGATTTACATGTCAAGATGTCTAAATTGGGATCTAGGTTGTCATATATAAAGACACAACTTAGGTCTATAGTTTAAGATAACTAAATCATGACTTGAGAGCATATTTAATCCAAGAGGAAGGATTCAAAGCATTATCGATGATAAGATTATATAAGCATTCAAGAATAGCTAGTGCAACAAACTTCATTGTAGGTAAACTATATCATCATGTCTTTGATCATGTGAACGACAACAACAATAATAGGATTCTAACTGAGATGTAAGGTAGTATCAAAATTTAACTCTTCCATAGTAAACTCATAAAGGTGCTCCTTGATGTTACATTTCACATTCAAATAGCTAGCAAAGGAAAATAAAGTTGTAGGTTTTATAGGTGGGTGATCCCACAAAGCTAGTTTACAATTTCTGGGAGATTCTGATTTTTGCTAAAATCGCATATTTTTAGAAAATATAATGATTTAAGCCTTTAAAAGTTTCATTTAAAGCATTCCAATTGAAGAGGGTATGATCAAACCACCTTAGATCAAACCCCCTTGGATAGAACCCCGCTAGTTTTAAACCATACCTATAACAGAGTCTCCTTTACACCTATCAAAATGTTGATAAAAAAATAACTTTTGATTTACCTTTTGGGGGATCAAATGAATTCATTTAAAATTTATTTTTTGTAAGTATGTAGTCCTTATTATAAGCTTCCCAAAAAGTATAATTTTAAATAAATTTAATTTTATTATTATATTTATTTTTTATTTCTTGTGAATGTACGTTTTTCACCGAAAATCAAACTCTTTGTTGTGCACATGTGGAAAAATAGAAATTGTCAAAAAAAAATTGAAAAATATGAGTGCACCAGATATTGAAGTCCTTGATCCAACCAAAAAAAAAATTGAATTTTGGTACATACAAAAAAAGTTACGCGTTATACGGTCGTGCTATGTATGAATTATAATTGGTTTGACTTTGAAACTTGATTAAAGAAAAAATATTCAATAAAAAACTATCTAACCAAGTGGAAGCACTACATATTGGACATGATCATGGCTAAAAGATGGAATCACATGTGAATTAGTTGGGATTACAAACACAGTATTCTATAAGAATATAAAATAGTAGAGTTCAATCAATCACTAACATTTTTATTGAAAAAATTACAAATATAGCTTAAAGCGAGCACCAAATCACAAAGTCCACAAATATAAACCAATTATAATATGGAGTGAGCCAACTAATACAAAACAAAAACTCAAGTATACAAAATAATTCATAGAAGAAACAACCTATAGCAAGATCATAGAACAATTTCATAAAAACAACTAATTGAAGTCAACACTACTCTGAACCCATTAGGAATCCTTGGAATTTTTCTTTTGGTTCAAACTATTAACAAAATGTTTAACATTTCTCTTTAGAGTGTTCACTCTCAAATCAAGACAATTTTTAAGCCACGCCTCTAGGTATAAATTAATAGGAACAAAATAGCCCTAAGGAAAGCTCGTCACTGCTACCAAAGAAATATCAACACCATTAGAATCAACTACAATAACATAAACATCTATTGATAAGTAGGAGGTATTTTTCCACAGCGCGTCAAATGGGGTAACAACTCAAGCGGGCTTAACCTTGGAGAAAACTCCCTGGTTAAGCGCGCTTGAGCTGGAGCAGTACTGGGATGGGTGACCTCCCGGGACGGACCAGTGCTTCACCTCTGTGAGCATCACCTAGATGCAATGAGTGCTAAGTGGACCATTCGATATCATGAGAGATGGGTTCATGTTGAACCACTACTCATGAAACATGGGTCAATGAGTTTGACTCGAAACTACACGGTTGAATCCTGATAGCAATATCATAATAAACATCTATTGCCACTTTTTAAACTTTATCCTGCAAAGAACAAGGAGTCACTAGATCCTCAACACCAAATTGCTATCATTTTTTACATTATTCTAATCTCTAACATTGTATGTACAGTCAACACTAAAACACAACACATCAATCAATGGGACACAATAAGATATTTGCCTTCTTATCCCTTCTTTATCTCAATTACACTTTTATATTTACATGTCATGACTTAACTCCTTATATTTTTGTTTTTTGGTACGCAAGATTTACTTTATATTAAAATATAGATAAAAGTTTTAACATCAAATATCAGCCATCACAAGAGAAAAAACCAATATCGACCTTCCGACAATTATTTTCAAAAAACCATATCAGTCCAAGATCAACTACCCACCAGATCAACCAAATTCCAACCAACGTACCAACACCAAAACGGCCACCATGCCACCACTAAAACCAGAGCAACAACCAAACATTGGAAACGAAAACCCTAACCTATGAAACCAAAATTTGACCACCAACCACTTACATAAAATCATTTAGTTCTGCAAAATCTTTAAATTCGCTCTTCCAATCCTCGCCTTCAGCAACCACCATCCCAAAGAACTAATTTAAGAACTTCACTGCCATCGCCATGACCATCCTATGCTTCATGAGATCAGGTACACTCAAATCCAGAAGAAACGAATACAATTTTATGGCTTCATCTGACTCCAACAGGTGCTCCAAGTCGCAAGGACGCAAGACGCCTCTCCAAACTACCATCGCATGCAGGACGCCTCTCCCAGCTACCACTGCACGCAGGACATCATCGACCCCTTCCACCAAATCATGCCTAAACATCTTTTCTAGCAATACCTTTGCCTTGGCTTTTTCGACTTGGTTATCTAAGAGAGAAGCCAAGAACCGAGACAAAATATGCAAATTATCTCGGCCATACTCCTTGTTCACCAAATGCCTGACACCCAGGACCATTTTAGTCGCCACCACCACCAAAGGGTCATTTTTTAGCAGAATTTGTTTCAAGCGTTGGTCTGTCACTTCTCTAAACGAAGCCTATTGAACCGACGATTGTAAAGAAATCAGGGTATCCACCCCAAATTTCGCCACCCCATCCACTAACACCTCTATCACAAATCGAGAACACTTGGCCATCAAAGCCCAAGCGTCGAACACACACAACCAAAAGAAGAAAGCACACCATCTACAGTTAGCAAAAATGAAGAGAAAATCCACTTTCATCGGCCTAAAAGCCAACCCATCTTGGAGTAAAGCCAAGTACGGATTGGCCGCCACCCTTCCAAATAAGGCTCCTCCAAATGTGTTGAGGCCAACCAAAGGACTAAAAATCTTAAGGAAAATGCAAGCTAGCTATCATCGAGGCATGCAAACTCTCCATCTCTTCATTGCATTTAATACGGATGAAAAGACATCTTCATCCACCAACGACTCCAGGAACCGCCCACCTCAGCCCATAAACCCCACCATCTAACACCGTGGAAAAAATGCCATGTCCTCTCCACCTTGTCGGAGGGGTGCCCACCCTTCCACCCAAACTTAACTCCTTATATTTAGTATAGCATTGTTAATTGTATTTATCTGATGTATTTATCTTTTTAACATTTCAGCAACCTAAACATATTTGAAGGGTCATTTTATTTCTTTTCATTTTGGAAAACTTGTATAATCCTATGGCTTCCAAGATTTTATCTTAGGTTTTGTCCTTCTTTCGTTCCTAATATTTAATATGATAGTTCTTGAAGAGTAATTATTTCACTCATTTTTTTAACTTTTATCCCTACTTCTCCTCATCTTGTTGTCCCATTTTTCTATTCTCCAATAATTTTCTTGTGTCCTAGAATTGAAAATCAATAAGAGAAACTTTAACTCATGCTCTATTTTTATATTCCTATTGAGCCCCATTTATCATGATCCTTATTTGTGACCCTCTACATTAATAACCAATTTGGCATTATTTTAATGGTCATATTCTATGTCCTTGTGCCTTGGTTCTTGCATTTTTTATGTTAATCATTCAATCTTTATATATCACAAGTGAGCTCAATGTTTGTACCCCTAATAAATTTACTTTGTGTTCTTAGTCAATATGGGTGAAGTGTTATGTTCATAAAGGTCTTGGAATCCACGATCTATTAGATCTCTGTATCTAATAACACATGGGATGTTTGAGTCATTTTTATGCTCTTAATACCTTTGTTTTTTTCTAATCATCCATCTTCTTAATTTGATATTCAACTAGAGTCATGAAGTATTTATAGGAGAAAGGAATGGAGTTCCCACCACCGATAAGATGTTAGCATGGTATTTTGGTTTGTTCACAAAGATCCCTAAGGTCTCAAACTCTATGAGCCATTGGCTTAGCTTTAAGGAGCATGGGTGGGCTATCAAATCTTATCTTTTGTGTGTCAAGAGTGTTATGTAATTCAATTCCTATTGGTTGAAGCAATACAATGGGCCTTTATCACTTGCTTGGCATGATATCATGGTTGTGCACATATCTCATTGGTCCACACCATAAAATGATAATGATAAATAATGTATAATGGTCCTTTAGACCAATTAATGAATCATTAAGAGAGGTTGTGCATTTTTTTATGAATGAGAAGTATTCATCAATCTCCTTGATCATGTGGCTCCCAGGGTTTTCTAGTAATAATTTGGGAAGTGTCGAGTCTTGAATTGCATCATTGATCCATTCAAGTGATATGAAAGTCTTAGAAAGATGGTATTTATTTAAAGGATTCGGTACAATAGTTTGATTAGCTAGTAGGAGGCTAAGAGATGTGAAAGCACAATTATATTGCATGCTTCACTAGTCATTGATCTCTGATGGAATGACCAACAAGAGACAAAGGAAAAAAATCATAACAAAGTTTTATAAATGTTTACCAACCATCTAATTGGATGCAATTAATAGTCTATAATATACATTGGAAGCTACTTTCTACTCCATTAGCATTATGATAAGGAATTATACGCTTACCATGAACAACAAATAATATTTATTCATCTTAGTAACCTACAATTCTTTATGGAGTATGTGCCATGGTTTTTAATTTGGATTTGTGTGTTGAATTTGACTTAAAAATCAAAATTCTCACTAACATATTCAAATCTTGACAACTCTTCTACAAACCCTAGTACAAGTTTTCATTCAAGTTTGGTCAATCCAAGTGATTAATGTGTGATAATTGAAGGGAGATTTCCAAGTATATTGTCCATAAAATTAGATTTGGTCTAGATTTTCTTTCACTTGCATAGAGAAACAAATCTAATGGAATGTCCTTTGCTAGTAGGTAATTTGAAGTCGAGAGAAGTTGTTCCTATAATTTAACAAAAACCGTCATTAAACAACTCCAAAATTGTCACATATGTGTTGATCATGTAGAGTGATCTTTTGTTGTAGGATTTTGTGAAGGTCAAGTCATTGATTACATCATCCTTTCCTAACTATATCTCTCTCTCTTCTTAAGTGTTATGAATGTAATACGTTTGTATAAGCTAAGAGGGAATGGAGAAAGTTTTAAGCGAAGCCCTACTATTTTGTAGATTCTAGCCTTACAATAGTTATATATCATAAACATATTCTATGAGTGAGTTGGTGAATGTTTATCCAATTTATATAGAAATTTTGCATCATGTGATGTTTTTTCTAATTGACAATATACTTCTTGCATGAGATGAAAGTTGCCCTCTTATATATATGGATTCTCCAACATGTACATGTATTGATTCATTATTCATTTAAGAACCCATAATATATTTTTTATAGCTACACATATATTATTCATGTACCTATATGGTTAGAAAATTCCTAATTTGTATTCTTTGAATTATGTATTTTCACTAATTTTAATGTACACTCTACAATACCACAGGTACGGTGGGAGACTAGATCTCGTCACCTCTTTGTAGATGTTTTAACCAATCGAGCTAGACCCACCACCCTTTGGTTTGATTTTTTTTTATCAGTGCTTTCCTTGCTTAAATTTTGGCTTTGGCTTGTGAGGAGTGAATGATGGGGGGTGGCAGTTACAACGAAAAAGTAGAGGGGCCGGAGTCTTGCAAACATTTTCGCACAGTTTTTTGGGTTTTGAAAACTGTCCAAGATCAAAGGTCACTCTTTGGGTAATCAGCGAAGGATGTAATCCAGGTTTCATAGTTTTGAAAGAAGCCATTATTTTGGAAGCTTATGAGGGTGAAGGCGGACTGTTCTGGGAGACAGCGAACAGAAAAAGAGGAAAGATTGAAGAGTGTGGAGTGGGAAAAGAGGGAGGAGCGATTCTGGTAGAAGCCGATCTCTTTTGAAAGAAACCAAATAAACAAGAAACCGGAGCAAAGTGTAGGGCGGCTAGGGGAGATTCAACTACCAGTAGGAGATTTTTGAAGAGGAAGCAGCAGCTTATCGTTCAAAGGTTTATGTCGAGCTGAGAACAAAGAAAGACAGTCTCGTATAAAAGAGCAATTCGCTGTAATTTGTATTTTGCTGAGTGCAATAAATATGCCAATCTTGGGTTCTTGTGTTGTGGTTTGTTTCTTGTCAGCAGGAAAATAATACAAACTCTGTGTTCTTTCGTTGGTATCTGTTTCTTTGGAATTCGGCCATTTTGCAAGATGAATGAGTGGTAATGTTCCTGTCGCCTGGACTGAGAATCGGTTTCATTTTGCCTCCTTCGTTCTGTAGTTGTTCGTTACTGTTGCAAATTTGTCTGTTTTTAATCAAGGCTAGCATCATTTTCGGTATCAAAGCGTATGAATGTGTAAGTTGAGTCATCACTTTTCAAAAGCCTTCTCCCAACATTAGACTAATTTATAACTACACCAAGCCAATTCTAACCTTGAAAATCTACCCAAAAGAATTAGGTTAAAATTAAAAAATGGACACCTAAATTCTTGTGTCTTCCACCTCAATAGCTAAATGTTAGTGTATGTTTGGAATTTTTTAACATTTGAATCCGCATGTGGGTAGAACCCTAAACCTCTAAGATTGTCCTTGTAGTTTTTTAACGGTCTAGACCTGAATATGAAACAATGTCATATGAATAATCATCTTAAAGGATTTGATATTTGCAAATCTTTGTTGCTACTAAGTTTCTTTTTTATCTTGTTGTGTTATAAGGATTTTAAAGCTATTGTATTGAAAATACTTTGCATAAAATATTTATAGTTGTATTCTTCTGATCTTCTTTTACCAATCTCTTCCTCTCCACAATTAGATCAACCTTGTCTTCCTCCCTTCCTTGTCTCCTTTACAATTTATCCATTATTTCCCAAATTCACTTCTAATGGTCTCCTAAAATCCCTATTCCCTTATATTTGGACATTCTCAATTATGTTCTCCTATAGATCATACAACCAAAAAATGTATTCATTTCCTTCAAATATTCCACTATTTTTGTCACCCATCAATTCTCCATCACTTGCACATTACACCATGAATAGATTTCCTCCTAGAGTTTTATTCCTTAGCTTCAAAGCTACACACCATTATTATTTTAATTTATTTAATTAATAATAGATTAATTATGTGTACATCTCCAAAGATAATAGAGAGAGCCAACTTGGATGGCCACAAGAGGTTGGGGGTATTTATAATTAATTGTTTTTCTCTAGTTGACTTAGAAAATGTAATTGGCATGATGTGAGAAGAAGCATTGTAATGCATCACTAGACACCTAATATGAAGTGGAAGAGAATCTATGATAATTCATGACATTGTAAGATGTGTAATAAGCATCTATGACATTCTAAGAGGTGTAAGAAATCACATATGATTATGTGGAAGATTTTGGCTATCTTTTTTCCATTCGGGAAGTTGTTATTCTGTCCTTTAGTGGGTTATTTTTGTCCTCTAGTAAAGTTATACAACCAAGTTCATGCCAAAGATCTTGAACCTTCTATAATGATGCTTGTTATATTGCAAACACATAGCATGAGGTCCCTTTTGCATTTTGGGTATCTGGGTCATGGTTTGAGTCCATTGTTTTGAAAACTACTTATAATTTATTTTATCACATTCAGTTATATATTAGAGATACAATATAGGTTATGTTGCTATCGAAATGTTATTGGATTTAAGAGTGAGTTTTGTTGATGTACTCTACATTTGTGATCAATACAAGTTTCTACTCTCTTTGGTAGTGGGGTTTTTACTCAAAAGGATTTTCCCTATGTATATTAATGTTCTTGTGGTATCGCATATTTTATATTTATGTTTTTTTTAGACATTAAAATAAATTTGCATCTGTTATAATTATTATCAATAGACATTATCATTTATTATTCATTTATCACCCACCACCCTTAGTATATAATCATCTAATTAAGTAATTCCTATGATTTAATTAAATTGAGCTATCCATTAAATTCATAAATTAAATCCATTTATCATCTATTCATTGTTTATTACAAATGTTTTTATTTTAATTAAAATTTTAAATTATAATTAAATAACTATAATAGGTTTTGAAAATGAAAATATCTAAGTTCAATATTTTAATTGAATAAATATAATTTGTTTTGAACATAAAAATATCTAGGGTCAATAGTAGGATTGCTTTGCCAATGGAAAACCTAATATTTTATTTCAAAATAGTAGTTCAATTTTGAACCAACCCTATAATGTCTCTACTTGTGAATGCTCTTTGGAGCGTGTTTGAACATATAAACTCAACATAATTCAACTAGTTAAGATATATGGAGATACACAATATAGCTTTTGTTCGCTACAAACTCCACTCCACATTACAAGATTATGAGGTTAAAGTTATAACTTGGTCATGAGAATTAAATTTTGATGTCTTTGATTGTTTTGAAAATTAAACAATCAAAATTTTATTTTCTCTTTTAAATTATATGCCCGAAATGTTGGACTCTTTTTTTCATATGAGTAATTCACCAAGTGGATGAAGCATTAGTAGAATAAGAAGGATTGCCCAATAACTAAAATACAAGTCCTTTGACTTCATAATTATAGCCTTATAGTGCACAATGTTTTGTTCTGTACTTCCCATTTAATCTTGACACTCTTAACTTCTACAAAGCAAAATATTGATGATGATGTTGAAATTTTAAAATTGAAAAAATAGGTGTAAGATTTTGGGAGTAGTGTTTAATGGTATTAAAAATCTTGAGCTATTTGCCAAATTTTTCATAATAGTTGTTATCATTTCATATCTAATACATATTCTTCTTTTTATTTTGATGTCTATGAATCATATTTGGCATGAAATATCAATTTTTTTTGTTGTTATTTTATGATTGTTACATAATTATTAATTTTTCATTTTTTTTATGATTTTTTCTCATATTAAATCTATGTAATTGAAAAATGCTTTGACTTGTCATTGTTGTGTAAAAATTACGATAATATGATAATACTATGGGAAAGTGACCTTGACCTATTATGCAAGATATCTTTTGTTGGGACAGTTTCAGATGTAATTCTTGATGCATGCTCTTATAATGTCAATGCATGCTCTTATAATGTCTATACATGCAATACCTCATAATATCTATACATGCAATACTTCACAATGGAATCACAATATCTATGAATTCAAACTTATCAATAGAATAGATTGAATAAATTTCTCAACAACTATATTTTCTTGGTCCAAACACTAGCATCACCAGCAAATAGAAGTGCAGAATGAGATTCCTTTGTGTTTTCAATAAGAAAAAATGATAATTCAGAGTAACATATCAAAAACAGAATACATCTCTTTGTTATGAATACACACAGGAAGGAGCACTTTTTCCTTGGACAATTTAAATGTCAGATCAACAATGCCATAGACAAATGACTGATTACAATATGCCCATATACATATGTGACTCTACAATATATCCATCTATAGATTACAACTTGTAGTAATTAATTACTCCAGTCCTTTTAATCTCAAAAATGAACAACGAATTTCAAATATCCAGGTGCATGAATAGACAGCTAAACTGGCCAATTATCTTCCACAATTCTTATAAGGGTATAAACATATTAAGAGCTTTAAAGTTGTAAAATCATGAATAACTGATAAATATATTACTTTTCCTTTCAGATTTTATCTAGATTCATATACAATAACATCCTAAGTGATGGTACCTAGTATATTTGCCTTACTTGATGGTACCAAGCATATCTGATAGAAACAACTCAGTTGATGAATACTGCAATTCTCAATGCCGCATACTGGACTACCACGTGGTATACAAAATAATGCAAAAACCTTGTCTGTATATGTTGCCCAACTTTAACAATGTACCATTGTGGGTTGTCCTTCCCAAAAAAAAACCTACCTTTATTTGTTTTCAACTGTAATGCTTTTTTGCATTTTGAATGTTTCTGACACTTTGATCTGTAATCCAATTTCTACTTTTGACTACAGAATTTGTTGCCTTAGATAAGATCATCGTAGTTATAGCAAATTCAGTTTTGACGATTAGAACTTGGACAGCTTTGGCATTCTATCAATTATCTTTTGTCTTTTAGAAGTGTTATCTACTGTCATTTTTTTTAAAGCATTTTTGGAATTCTTGCAGATCAGTATCAAGCTCCACAATCTATTGATTTTCTCAGCTTGCATCCATATTCAATCACATATAAGCATGGCTCTTTAGTCTTTGCAAATAGCGGATTATGACTGGGCAGGTTCATGACAGTAACATGCTTATAAATATTTGTTGTTGAACTTGATAATGGATATAACATTTTCTTAATCTTCTAAATCAACACTATTTTTTTTGTGGGAATTACTGGAACTGCTTCCTATATTCTTCAAAAAGATAAGATCCTAAGAGCAATTTGTGATATATTGTGAAATTCATTACTTGAACTGTAGCAACATATGCATGACTGCAATTATTTCGAACTGGGAATTCAAAGTACACACTGTACTGAAATCTGTGCCCCACAAGGTCATGTCCACACCCCTAGGTCTACTATTCTTGTTTCTTATCCATTTAATCCCTTCAAATATCAATCCTACACTTTTGCAATCCTTTTTTCTTGTCACATATATAGCCAAAAGGGTACATGATAGAACATAGAATGAAAATAATTGCAGCCTCATAGCCAGTTTATAATACTCAAGGTTCAGAATTCAATACAAACATAATTGGGAAGTGAAGAATTTTGAAGCTCAACAACACCTTTGTAAGACATTGGGCCTTCATGGGAGGTCACCCATGTCAAATTATGCTCATAGAGGTGAACTCATTTCTAGATGCAATGAGTGTTAAGTGGACTATTCATTAGCATAAGAGATGGGTTCTTGTGAGTCACTACTCATGAAACAAGGGTCAATGAGTTTGACTCAAAAAACTACACGGTTGAATCTTAATAGTAATATCATAATTTGACAGGCTATGGAAAATGCCTCCTACTTATCAATTGATGAGTTAAAGGGGCTCTATAATGAATGTTTCATAAGGCACAACATTTGTTGAAGGTTTTGTAAATGAGGTTGCAAGCTAACTAGACTTAACCTTGGGGAAAACTGGACATGGTTAACCACACTTGAGTTGGAGTAGTATTGGGATGGGTAACCTCCCAGGAAGGCCCAATGCTTCACCTCTGTAAGCATCACCTAGATGCAATGAGTGCTAAGTGGACCATCCATTATCATGAGAGATGGGTTCTTGTGAGCCACTATGATGGCACCCACTTCCTTGCAAGCACCCACAAACCATTTTAAGGAGAACTACCAAGTGGAAAAGGAGAGGTTGTGTTGTTGTAAGCAACTCACAACCTCTACAAAATTTTAAACACTCACTATAGGTCATGTAAAATATTTAAGGGGAATAAAATAAACTACAGGACAAATAACTACGTTGTTGTCCAAAACAGAATAGTTGTTTTAGGTAATAGTGTTGGAATTGTTGTCATTGATGTCAAAGGGTATTCTTCATGATCATTGATGTTTGTGGATTTGCTCAACAAGTTTGTTTGCAATTGCATTGCAAGTCCTAAAGAGTTACAAAAGTTTGTAGTGCAAGTGTAGTGCAAATGATTGGAATATGGTCTATGGGATCCTATTGGTAATGATTTCACTTTACCTGCATACACTGATGTAGATTGGGCTAGTTGTGTGGATGACATAAAGAGCACTAGTGGTGGTTCCTTCTTTCTAGGAGATAGATTGGTAACACAATTAAGTAAAAAACAAGAGTTGGTTTCTTTATCAACAGTTGAAGCTAAATATATTGCTAATGTATCCTGTTGTACTTAGATACTGTGGATGAAACAAGCACTGCAAGATATTGAAATAAAAAGAAAAGGGGGTAATGGTGTGGAATGATCTAAGGGTTTAAACACGCATACCCTTTCCCTAGTTTAATTAGAATGAGAGATCTCCCAAGGATAGGATTGACTTTCAACCTTGAGGTGCATCAACCCTATTGGGAATGTATGTTGTTTTCTTATGATAGAAACATGACTAATTTGCACTTTTTGGAGATGAATTAAAAATCATTAACTAACTAAATTGCTTGACCTAGCACTTGAAATGCATAATATTATGATGGTAGAAATGGAAACAACAATCTACAAACATATCTAAGAAGGGAAGAATGGCATGCACCTGGCCTAAAAAGCATGTCTCAGGCTCTATAGCAGGACTGGTTTTCCCTAAGGTGAATGGGTCCTAGTACAAGGATCCAAATTTTGATTTTGTGGTCCTCGAATCCCGGATCTAAGCTTCCGATTTCTCTAGGTTTGACTATTGAAAAGCCAAAAATAAAATCTAAAATTGAGTTTTTGTAGCTTGACAACAATGATGACAACTTTGTAAAATTTCTCTTTTGATCAATCTTCAATCCTTCTTCACTTGTAAATCTGCACATATAAAGAGAGAAGAAAATTTGTTTGTTTTTTGGTGAATGGGGGTTTGTCTTAGTCAAACCCCATGTTGGTAATTAAACCTTGATATTGAAATGATGACAAATGAAAGGAATTGATGAATGAACAAAGCTATGTCACAACTCACCAAACCCTTAATGGTTTCCCTTATAGGACTGAAGTCTAACACATCACTCTAAGGATTGGATCTTGCATGAATTGACTTGATTGATTGCTTGATTTGATTCTTGAATGCTTGAAACCCACATCACAATGTTATATACAAACATGACATGAAGATGCATGCACTTTGACATGATGATATGATCTTGATTGTTGTTGTAGATGACTGATAAATCTAATCTTCAATTCTCTTGACAATAACATTTGCTCTTGTGAAAGTTGTCTTAATGCTAGATGATTTGAATTGATAAAATAATTGTATTTATAGGCGTTCATCTTATTTCCTAAAAAATAGATTCCACAAGCCAACATTTGAAACTTGAATTTGAATCATTAAAATATGCCAAAAACATATTAAAAATTGGGTCTTGGCACTTCAAGGGCACCCATTCGCCCTCAGGAAAATGGGTCTTAGGACCTAAGTCCAAGACACACAATTTCCAAGGTGTTTAAATTAATGTAGGCAATTGTTTAATATAGGTTGAAATCCCTTTCGGAAAACAAGGATAATAAGGCATTGGAATGTATAATTTAGGTAATTAGAAGCTTAATTAAGTTCAATTAATTAAGGGGATGAAAATATATTGTGACACAATGTAAAGGTGTACATTTTTCCACACTACATTTAACCCCACTTTAGTGATAGTATGAGCCCACACTCAAACTCACACTAAAGTAGACAAATAACTCAAGAGAGGTCTGATTGTACAATTGTTAGAAAGATGAGATAACAAGGATCAAGGAGGATGATCAAGCCCCTAGGATCAAAGATCCCTTGGAAAACTAACAAAGGCACAAAGAGACACATGCATGCAACAATGACACAAGATACACAATCATACAATGTCAAAATTAATGCAAAGATGAAGAAGGGGTAGATCAAGCTTCGACTGTTTGTCCAAAAGGTATGGATCAAGCCTAGATTGTTTGTCCAAGAATACGCTCACAAGGGCTAGTGCAGTTCAATATACACTAGGTGAGCCCCAAGGCAATATAAGAAACACACAATGGTCTAGTGCAGTTTGATATAGACTAGATGTGTACTCATAAAAAGGTGGTAGATGGGCACTTGAGTCATGCCAAGTCTATAGGTGCCCATATGTCAACCATACCAAAAGTTATACTCCCTGGTAACTTTGATAAGGTGCCACACAAGATGGTCACAAATTTTACAAGGCACCACTAGTAAGCAAGTTGTATTATGCTTGGTGTCCAAGATTTAGTTTTAGGATAGTCAAAGGGTTTTTGCTTAGTTTATGAAAGGTCTCACTTTAGTGAACATCACACTCGATATCACCACCAAGAGAAGATAGCTGAGGGATAAAAGATTCACACCTTAGGGAATGCAAGCTATAACATTACCATTAAGAGGAATGTCATATGCCAAGAAAGGTCACACTCTTGAAGGACATCAAACCCATTGTTACCATCAAGAAGATACATCACATGAATTGAGAAGATAACACTTTAAATAAAGGTCATGTCAATAAGCAAGCAATGAGTGGGAGGCATAATGCACCCCACTTTAAATAAATTGCTAAACACCATGTTATGAGCAATTACTTTAAAGTAGAAGATGATAAAGGCCAATACATGAGAGCTTATTTGGAAAGCCTTATGCCAAACATATGTTTCCAAATGAAGTTGCGTCATGAAAAGGAGGTTGCCCCCATATGCAATCCTAAGATTACACATAAGGGATCCACGAATTTAGAGTCAACATATGTCTTTTCCATAGTGATATAATAGAGCTTGGAGCCACCATAATTCCCCAAATATCTCGTGGAACAATGAACACAAAGGAGGAATGACACATAGGGAGATATAAGACAAACAATCCTTTTGGGTCAACATAGAGGAGACCTAAATGTCTCAACCCTTTGCATTGTCCCCAAAATGAAAACACAAGACAAAGACAATGTTTACGATAGATAGAAGAATGTAGATACAAATAGAAGAATGTCATGACAGATTCGCTTCCTTTGTATCTTTGCACCAACGAAGTGACAAGGGTCATCCAAAGTAGGCTCCCAAACGTAAAGACACACCAAGCAACACATTACGAGGGATCACATTACACACATGCAATCACACAAAAAACATGAATAGACATAAAGCTAGTATGACACATGCGATCCAACCTAAAGCTTGAGTCGTTGCATCCCAATTTTGTTCATCATAAATGGAAGGTAGATGACTATCCAAAGGGGCAACAATGAGTGTCTTACTAGGACAATCACCAGGTTCAACACATAGTGATGCACTCTTGTTTGGAGGATCATCACGGTTGTTCTCATCTAAGCTCATGGAAGAGGAAAATAATAAATTTAGCTCATTATGCACTTCCTCATTAATCTTAACAATCTCATCACCATCATCCAAATTTATCATAGTAGGAGGTCTAATGATAATGTCCATAGAGGTTTCATGTTGTTGTTGTGGCAAAGGTAGAGAATCATCATGCTTTGTTTGAGTTAAAATTTGGTCCTGGTTTGTTGGTTTGTTCTTTTCCTTTAACTTACGAACAATAGCATGACATCTACACCTACACTCTTTAGCATTTTGGTTTCTTTTTGCAAACTTTTCAAGTTGTACATTTGGTGTAGGAGTAGGTTTATCAACCATAGGTTTCTTTTCTTCCTGCAAGGGAGGAACTAAATGAACCATCAAGGTTTGGTCAACCACTTTCTCTTTAGGTTTATAAAGTTGTTTTATCTTAAGAAGCATAGTGGGAATTGTATGGTTGTCTCTTGGTCTCTTATAGGATATAAGTGGAGGAATCATGGTTGATTTGTCTTGGTTAGGTGGAAGCGCTTTTGGTTCAATCATAGTGTCATCAATGATGGTGGTTCAATCATGGATTTAAGAATATTGCTAAGAGATAATTCTGGTATGCACTTTGCTTTGAACTATTTCTAAGATTTGAAAAAGTCCTCACAAAGCTATATAGGTTCCATGAGTTCAAGCCAAAAGAAATCCAATGAGAAATTCCCACGAGAAGACAAAGGATTAAAATTGCTATGATGCACAATGAAAATTTCATTACCAAATGGAAATTTTAAGCATTTATGTACCACTGAGGGGATGAAATCCATGGAGTGTAGCCATGGGTAGCCTGACTTCACATGGAATTGGTCCAATGATGGGATGGTAGAGAATGAGACATTTAATTGCTTTGGTCCAACTTTTAATGGGAGAATGATCAAACTTATTGCAGGGCAAGCAAAACCATTATGTGTTTGGATCCATGCTTTCAATTGTTCATAAGAGTCTTGGTAAATTTCATGCACAAAGAAGAATTCCTTAGTGATCACATTCTCTACACACACAAGATCAATTAATATCCCATTGGTAGGCTTGTCATTGATTCTTTCGGCTATGTAAAGAGGACCATTGAGTGCATGTTTAAGTATGTCATTTTGTGAGAAAGCAATGCCAAGAGACACTTTGATTTGGCCCTTACAAGGTGGAATGCCAATGAAGTTGACCATAGTTATGTTATTATTAGTTATGTATTTTAGTTTATCTTTTGAATGCAAATTTTTATTTTGAATAATGCACTTGTTTTGACCAATTTATGTGAACACAAACAACTACAAAAAATTACAATTTCAGAAACTAAAATTGAGATCTGTAAACAACAAGATATAAAGAAAACAAAGAAAAAATTATGCCCAAAACTTTGGAAAATGACCTGTACAAGGATATATTTTCTCTAGAGCGAATGGGTCTTTGCATAGGGGTTTGAAAAATTAAAGTTTGAGTTTATGAGTTAGTGTTCAAGGTCTCTTTTTTAGGTTATAGATAGATTCTTTTACTTACAGATTTCCAAAATTTTATGATTAGATGCAAATGTAATTTAATGGAAAACAACAAGCAAAATGATAACTTTTTTGAGGCAATTTTGATTGAATTTTCTGATGTAAATGATTGAAAGACACTAATATGCAGACTACTATGCAAGACAAATGCAATATATATGCAATATTTTTGGATTTTTGTGATTTTAAAGGATGCAAAATACAATTTTGAATGATGCAAGATACAACTTTGAAACCCTAACTAAGATGCAAGACTAATTGATGCAAATCTTAGATCTAGGGTTTTAAAGACATCCAAATAAGAATTTATGATATACAATGTTGGGTTCACCAAAATAAAATAAAAGGAAAAGAGGGTAATGGTGTGGAATGATCTAAGGGTTTAAACACACTTACCCTTTCCCTAGTTTCATTAGAAAAAGAGATCTCCCAAGGATAAGATTGGATTTCAACCTTGAGGTGAGTCAACCATATTAGGAAGGCATGTTGTTTTCTTATGATAGAAATGATTATTTTCACTTTTGGGAGATGAATTAAAATGCATTAACTAACTAAATTGTTTGACCTAACACTAAAATACAAAATATTATGATAGCAGAAACGGAAACAACAATCTATAGGCAGATCTAAGAAGGGAAAAATGGTATGCACCTAGCCTAAAAAGCAAGTTCTAAGGTCTATAGTAGGACTGGTTTGCCCTAGGGTGAATGGGTCCTAGTGTAGGGGTCCAAAATTTGATTTTGCAGTCCTCAAATCCTAGATCTAAGCTTCTAATTTCTTTAGGTTTGACTGTCAAAAAAACTAGAAATAATATGAAAGTGAGTTTTCATAGCTTCACAACAATGATGACAACTTCGACAACATTGCAAAATTGCTCTTTTGATCAAACTTTGATCATTCTTCACCTATAAATCTACACATACAAAGAGAGAAGAAAGATTGTTTATTTTTGGGTGACTAGGGGTTTTCCTTAGTCAAACTATCAAACCCCATGTTGGTAATTGAACCTTGATATTGAAGTGATGAAAAATGGAAGGAATTGATGAATGAACAAAGCTATGTCACAACTCATTGAACCCTTAATGGCTACCCTTAGAGGGTTGAAGTCTAACATATCACTCTAAGGATTGGGTCTTGCAAATTAATTGACTTGATTAATTGCTTGATTTGATGCATGAATGCTTAAAACCTACATCACAATGTTAGCTCCAAACATGACATGAAGATGCATACACTTTGACATGATTATATGATCTTGATTGCTACTATAGATGATTGATAATTTTTCTCTTCAATTCTCTTGACAATAATATTTGCTCTTGTGAAAGATGTCTTAATGGTAGATGATTTGTATTGATAAAATAACTACATATTTATAGGTGTTTATCTAATTTCCCAAAAATTAGATTCCACAAGATGACATTTGAAAATTGAATTTGAATCATTAAAATGCCACCAAAAACATATTAAAAATTGGATCTTGGCATTTAAAAGGACCTAAGTCTGGGACACACAATTTCCAAGGTGTTTAAATTAATGTAGGAAATTGTTTAATATAGGTTTCCCTTTTGGAAAATGGAAATAATAAGGCTTTGGAATGCATAATTTAGTTAATTAGAAGCTTAATTAAGTCCAATTAATTAAGGGGATGCAAACATAGTGTGAAAATGTAAAGGTGTACATTTTTCTACACTATAGATATTAAGGTGAATTTTGATGGGCCAGTTAGTGTTTTTGTGATAATACTAGTGTAATAAATATCTCAAAGAATCTTGTTATCATTTTCTCAAGGAAAAATTTGTTACACGGGAAGTCAAATTAGAATATGTTGCTACAAAAGATTAGCTGACAGATTTTTTTCACAAAACCCCTTCCAAAGGAGTCATTTGAATAACTCAAGGAGAAATTTGGAGTTTTTCCTTCTATTTTTACATGAATACATAATGTATTCATCCAAGGGAGCATATTAGAATACATCTTTATGCCTGGTCTTTCCCTTTGTGATTGATGTCAAAGGGGGAGAATATAAAAAATAGAAATGAAGAAAATGACATATATGATGATTGGTGTTAGGGGGAGAATAAACAAAATTGTAGTATGGAAGGAAGAAAATTGGAACTTATACAAGGAAGATGATGGAGTGTTGTTGCAGACAAGGGAAGCATGATGTGATGTTGGATGAATAATTTTGGCATTCATATTTAGAGTTTCAGAGGTTTTCTGAGTGTTGTCATTTTTAGAAGTGTTTCCATCAATGAAAAAGGGAAGATTGTTAGAGTTGTTGTCATTGATGTCAAAGGGTATTCTTGATGATCATTGATGTCCATGGATTTGTTCAGCAAGTTTGTTTGTAGTTGCAGTGCAAGTCTTAAAGAGTTGCAAAAATTTGTAGTGCAAGTGTTGAAGAGTTGTTAAAGTTTAGACTTTAGGGTTCAAACTTTCCTTATATTGCATGCTAGAAATGTTAAGTTAACATTGCTTCATACTTTGGGCCTCAAGCTTTTTTTACATCCCATGCTACAATAAAAGGAGTTGGACTATGTAAAGTCCGATTGAGTTTTGAGCTTCGGGCTCAAGGATTACATCATACTAAAGGTTTTCGAACTTTGGAATTTAGTCCTACTTTATATTGAATGCTCAAAGAAATTAAGATAGAAAGAGTGAAGTTTAGATGGTGTCAGGCATTGGACATCAGTAGGAAGGCTTATCCCTTAACATAAAGTTAAGTTAGAAGTATGGTGGAAACCCGAACGCTAATACTCGAAAGGGTTTTGGGGATCGTGGGTTGGCATTAAGGCTTACACCTTATCAAAAAGTTAAGAAATACAAATGAGGGAATCCGAAAGGCCGATACCCAAAGTCGAGTGTTGAAGGTTGATATGAAGGTTGATGCCTTATTGCAAGTTTAAGTCAAAGGGTATGATAAAAGGCCAAAGGTTGATAGGAATGCATAATAGATTTTTTATCATTATTCTATTAAACATGTGTTAGTCCAATGCATAGGAATGTAACTTGAAGATGTCGCTTAGATTCTATCCAACTCTCTACATGCCAAACTTTTTTTAAGGAGGAATGTTAGGAACCCCATTTTGATAAATGCATGCATATTATTTAGTATTAGCTTGGGTATGTATGCTTTGTATGTCACTCCATATGTAAAACTAGAGCAAACTTATTTATCCCAAAAGTATGAGATAATGGTAGTTGCACTTAGCTAGGCTCTATATATTATAATGAATTAGTAAGTGAAAATAATTTTGACTTGAAGAGGCACCACAAAAATAATATACATATATGTTTTTTTTTCTTATTTTTTGTATATATCTATATATTATTATAATAAATAGTTACAAAGGGCACAGTTTAGCATTGGGAATACTCTAATAAATAAAAAATTTAGATCCTTGGACTATACAATTTTGTAATGAGTTCACGAGTTAGGTTTGAGCCATTTATCTTCAAATTTATATGGATGAGATTACCTTGCAAAACCTATGCTGTTGTTTGAGGCTTAAATTATATTAGATTGCCTCTATCAACACTCTTTTAAGGAAATTTTTTTATGGACTAATAAATGAAAACTTTTCAATATTTTACTATATGTATTTGGATATTCTATTATCTATTATTCTTTACTCTTAGACATAGTAGTTCACAATAGTAAATCATAAGACATGATTAAATATATTAATACTCTTCAAGATTTCTCCTCTTATAGAACTCATTTTTTAAATGTAAAAATATCAAAACATAAATTCATAGCCCCCCTCTCTCTAAGATTTGATTGAGGTAGATCCTACAAAAATCCTTTAAACATTCCTTTCCTCTCCAATTATAGGTCATACTTTGATTTCAATAAGTGCAAAGGACATGGCCACACAAAGCAGGAAACCAACCCACCATCTCCAAAGTTTGGCACCGAATGCTCTTAGTAATTAAAAAATCTAGATCCTAGACTATACAAATTTGGAATGAATTCAAAGGGTAAATTTGATCCATTTATCCTCAAAATTATATGGATGAGATTACTTTGTAAAACTGATGATATTGTTTAAGACTTAAATTATATTAGATTGTCTCTATCAACACTCTAAGACAAATTTATTAATAAGAAATTAAATGTTTTTAATCTTTTACTATATGTATTTGGATATTCTATTCTCCACAATTCCTTATTGTTACGTGGAGTAGTTGGCAATAATAAATCATGATAAATGATGAAATAGATTAACACTCTTCAAGATTTCTTCTCTTATATAACTCATTTTTTTACCTATAAAATTTTAAAACAGAAATTAATAGTCCCGCCTCTCTCTTTGCCTGCACCATGATATTGCAAGAATACTTCAAGAACAACATAATGGTGTGATCTTGACATTCGTTGGTTTATAATTTTTTTGTAAGGAAAAATCAAAGACATTGGTCAAAAATAATTTCAAATGAAGAGGTGTTAGGTGGTCCTCACAAAGCATCAATAAATATATTTAATGACATCTACTAAATAGATATATAGAAGCTCTTCTAGTTATGAGTGAACCTCTTCTAATTATGCAATCAACCACAAAAACACCATGAACTCATTGTATATACAAGTGATTAGACAAATCCATCAAAAATATAAATAACATTCCAAGACAATTATTGATGCAAGCAATTTAGAGATGTTCAATGTTTTAAATTTATAGATGGTTACAGTTATGTAATATCAAATTAGTTTTAATTTTTTTTATCTATCTATTAACACATTAATAAATTAGTTTCTTCATTAATATAATCGATTCACTACATATAATCATGTCTCCTGCAAAAGTTTATTTACACCATCCAAACTTTGTACCCCTATTTCCCTTGTAGTCTACAAATATTCTATACTACCTATTAATGTGCCTATCGCATCTTAGATTGCTAGTTAGCTAGTTATAACATCACTATATATATATATAGAGGAAAGAATGACAAATTAATTATTAATGCAAAGAGTTGCACGGAAAAGAGTCAATTTACTTAATACTAAATTATATACGTGTGAAATTGAAGCATGGAATATACACTCATTGTTCATATTTGACATAAAAATAAAATTGTGTTTCGCATACTAAAATTTCATACTCCAAAGCAATCCACATCATATATATTTCAGGTGGAATCTTTTTTTAATGTAGAGAGTTGTAAGAATAAAATTTCATTTGCTTAATACTCAATTGATATGTAGATATGCATGAAATTAAAATATATATACTGAAAGGAAAGATTGACATTTTTTTAGTGGAAAGAGTTGCAAGGATAAGATTCAATTTACTTAATACTAAATTAGATATGTGTGAAATAGAAACATGGAATATACACTCATTGTTCATATTTGACATAAAAAAATAAAATCTTGTGTTTAGCATATTAGAATTCCATACTCCAAAGCAATCCACATCATATATATTTAAGGTGGATTATTTTTTTAATGTACAAGTTGTAAGAATGAAATTTAGTTTGCTTAATACTCAATTGATATGTAGATATGCATGAAATTAAAATATATATATATTGAAAGGAAAGAATGACATTTTTTTAGTGCAAAGAGTTGTACGGATAAGATTCAATTTAATTAATACTAAATTAAATATGTGTGAAATAGAAGCATGAAATATACACTCATTGTTCATATTTTTGACATAAAGAAACAAATCTTATGTTTAGCATATTATTATTCCACTCCAAAGCTGAATTCTTTTTTAATATAAAGAATTGTAAAAGTTTAATTTAGTTTGCTTAATACTAAAATGACATGTAGATATGCATGAAAACAAATCTTATGTTGAACATATTATTATTCCACTCCAAAGCTGAATTCTTTTTTAATGTAAAGAATTGTAAAAGTTTAATTTAGTTTGCTTAATACTAAAATGACATGTAGATATGCATGAAATTAAAATATGAAACATATACATATTCATAATTAATATAAAATAAATAAATTTAAGAAAGTAAAATTGTATTACTTCAAAGCAATCTAATCATAGATAATTATAATATTTTTTAATGTAAAAAATAAAATAAAAAGATTACGTTTGCTTGATACTAAAATGACATAAATATATATAGAATTGAAATATAAAATATATGCCTATGTCTACATCTACCTACTCCACAATATTCCACATCATAGGATAGATCCGAAATAATGGTAGGTCATTTTCTGCCTGTTGGGTGGGGCCCCTTGCCATTCAGTCCTGTCTTATCCCAAAATTTTGGGGAGAATATTCGATCGAAACCTTTTCCTTTATCAAAAACTGACGTGCATTAACGCTTGTTGAGAAAAAGATAGAATAATTCTATAAAAGATGGAAGCCCACTAAGACTTAAAAACGATTTAAACAATTTAAATAGTGTACGTTATAGATTTCTCACTATAGCAAAATGATATGGGCTATAAGTAAGTCTGAAGGAAAATACGTTAAAATTTAAAAAATGTTATTAATAACATACATTTAGTTCGGTTAGAATATAATTGCCAGTAATTTGTTGAATTTGATTTTTTACTATTGTAAAAATAAGAATTTTAGAGTGTAAATTAGGTTTTAAGTTTGTATAGATTTAGATTTTGTTGAGGGTTAATTCAATAGATTAGGATCTATTTCATTGAGTAAAGATTTTATCTTTGGTTTGCAATTTTGATCTAGATAGGTGTACGGTTCTAGGATTTGGATCATTTCAATATCTACTCTCTACTAATATGTAAGGATTGACAATATTTAGAAATTCTTTGGGGAGATTATTGAATTGTGAGGGCTCACATTCTCCTTGGTCAATCTCCTTTGAATGATTGGTTTTAGGGTCGTCAACATTTGTTAGCAAATAGTAACAGAGTATCAAAGAGCTTTATTGTGAATTTTGATGCAAGTATTGTTCTTTTTAGTGCTCGAAATCTAGATGTTCCTAGGAATACTCCTTGTAATGTGGGTGGTGCTTGATGATGCTCAAAGGCTCAAATAAATATATTTAAATAATAATAACAATTTGTCGCACAACCATGTATTAGGTTGTTTCCCACCAATTAGTAGAAAAGAGCAAGAGTCAACAATTTTGAATTTTTAAAATTTAAAGTTCAAGTCAAATCCATGTCATGCAAGATTGACCTACATGTCATAAAAAATGACCTATAATAGATAATGCCAAGTTTTGAGATTAGGAATGGATATGTGGAAACATGGGCTAATAAATGAGTTGAATATGTGGGAATAGGTGTAGATGGTGTCAAGATAAGATTGAAGGTATAGGAATTTGTGTAGGTGAGAGAAAATGAGGGTGGATAGGGATAAGGAAGGGAGCCAAACTTAATAAAAAAGTGTGCCATATACAAATGAGATTGGGGTCCACACTCAAAACTATAATGTGAAGTGAGCACATGATATAATAGAGTATTTCCAACTATCAAATATTGAGAATACCTTGTATTTACTCTTGACACATACAAATAAGCATTAATAAACCAATTAGATTATGTTATCTTAGTGTGGGGACAAATACAGTTCATTAAATGAAATAGTAGCTATGACTCAACACTCTCAGACACATGGTGTAATATCACTAGCTCATAATTTTAGTAGAATATTTCAATCTAAAACAACAATGTGAAGGGCCCTCACAATGTTAAAAAAATTGACTCATGGAATATTGGTGGGGATTTAAAGTAAAAGAATGACTATGACCAAGATATCTTAAGGAATAAATCAAAGCATGAGCAAACATTAGTTAACTAAATCAATAGATCAATAAGATTATGGAACTCAAAGGGATTAAATCATTATCTTAAGTGAAATAATTTGGGCGACTATTCAACATTAAAATAGAAGATTACAATAACAATGCACATTAAGGGCCACAAACAATAAAGATTATGGCTATAACAAAGAAATATATGGGAAAAAACTCTAGCAAACCAAAAAGGCTAAAACCCTAAGGATTTTTTAGAAGAAAAATAAAATGGAGCACTCCATCACAATGATTACAAGATACAAGGGGAATACATAATGTACAAGAAGAACCTTGCTTGTATAGGCAAGGTGAAAGATAGGACAACATAGGATTATGCCAAGTTTCATAGTCATATGACATGAGACAAAAAAATTAAATGACCTAAATGTGCCATAAGTAAACTTAACTAAGTGTGAATAGGACCTAGTTAGAAACTAGATAGGTAATATACCTTGTTCACACCAACATCATCTAGAATAGGGAGTTAATATCCGATTTTAATATATTAAATTCAACATTTGGAACACTATTCTCACTCAATACTAAGATTTACATAGCTAAGATGATTGCTAAAATATCATGTTCATGTTTATTTATGTAACAACTCCTAGCTCAAGCCTTAATTAATCATGGAAATTTAATCATCACCCACAACAAATCACTTTAGTTTCTTGAAGATTTATGAGCATGTCAAGTAAAATTTCTTTTGGGATGGGCTTAAACAAGAAGTCAAATTTTTTGTAGTTGAGTGTGATAAATGTTGAAATAATAAAGGGCATACGATCAAACTTCTAGGATCTTTACAACCTCTTTCTATTCAATACATGGCTTGGGAAAATATTTATATAGATTTCTTTGTAGGGCTATGTGTAAGACAATTTTCAAGCTTTATAGTATGCCTTGTTCCATTGTAGGTGTTAAAGATTAAGATGCCATTAAACTTGAAAATATTATGTATATTTTATGCATCTCCAATACTCTTGGATGTACTTGGATGACCATGGTGTAAATGGAGAAATATTTTGTATTTATATTCTCCTAAGAATCTTGATATTAGTTGTCATATACACTAATGAGGGAGGTGGAGCACTCTGTGTAGAAGTTGTCAGATCCAACTTCAGAGCCGAAGAACACCTGCATGCAAGAGATACCTGTCACAGGAAAGAGAATGGAGAAAGAAGCAAGAGAGGGTTTTGAAACTCTGAAATATGAAAAATGTATTAATTAGAGAGTAAGGATAAAATACAATGATCAATCCTTATAAAAGGAGATTGTGCAACCCTAAAGAAACCCTAATAGGAAGACATTTAATAATTAATATAATTATTAAATGTCACAATATGCAACTAAAGTGAAATCTTAACAGTAGAATAAAGGTGACTTAATTAATATAATTAAGTGAAAACCTTTACTCTAAGACCCCCTTAAGATGAGCAAGAGTGCAGCTACAAACATGTGCAAAAAAGAAAATGTAACTACAATGCATGAAAGTAAAATTGGGTCCCGACAACTAGGCCTGATCAGGTACCCAAGTACATGGAAATCTCTGTAAAGTGGAGAAATAGAGAAAACCTCATGGGAAAAACTCTACTCCAAAAAGAGAGAAAAGAAAGGAATGAAATGCACTAATGAAAGAAGGATAGGAGGTGGATTACATGATACCACCCATAGACAACTTCTATCATATAAGTACATATACAATGGTCTCCATAGGAGAGATAAAAAGAGAGAAGAAGGCCCCCCCACAATGAAGAAACTCCTGTCACAATGGTAGATGCCTGATGTAGAATCCAAAAGGAGATCCTGAAGCAGCAAATGATATTGCTCCCCTTGGGAAGAAACGGATCCAAAGGATGATGTCGAAGAAACCCTATGAAGAGTGATGAACCAATCTGTCTCAAGATGTGTGCCATGATAGGATGTTGAAGAATCTCTCTATCTAAACTGAAACAAATGATGCCAAATCCAAACTTATGTGGAGAATCCTGAAATGCAACCTTTGAATGCACGGATAATGGTGGGCGTACAATGATAACCTGACTGCCAAGGTAGAGGAGATGAATGTCCTCAAAATAATCCTCCAAATCTGCAATATAGGACTCAACAAACAAGAAAGATATGTCTGCAAGATAAGAGTCCAAAGTAGCTATGTCTGGAAGGTGAATGATGCCATGTTGCACTGAATCAGGATCAACAGGAGATGCTGATGAAGTCTCAATATGAAGAGTAGGAACTGCGAGACAAGCCTCTGATCCATCAAAATATGTAAGGGTGTCTAAATACTCAAGTTTCTTTAAAGTATCATGATCAAAGGGTGTATTCTCTCTCCAAGCAATGGGTAAGAGATAATCTGAAGCAGGATCCTTTGGGAATGGAGAGAGATTGGGGTCTCCATAGATCTCCCAAAGACATGTCCAAAGTGGGTGGGGACAATCAATGTACGATATAGCCCACACAGTGTCATCATCAACACTAGATAGTATAAGTCCTACTATGAGATCTCTAATGATATCCCAAGCTAGTTTTCCCTCTGAAGTGGATGGTTTAGGTATGAGATCATACAAATAAGGCAAAATATTAAGCCACCTACAATGTGTAAGTATGCCCTTTGCCCATGACTCATAATTACCCCGTTCTAGAATTACAACTGAAGGGTGAGTAGAAAAACCCATGATAACTCTTCAACTTAAAACATCTGAGAAAACTGACCTTACAACATGTAGATCAAATTAAATAGACCATCCCACACAAACGGAACCCATGAAGGTGCCAGAATGTCCAAGTAATTGAGCAAAGTGTAAAAACACACAAAGCTAAATAAAATTTACCTGGTAAATTTTCTGATGAAATAGACTATAGATCTAGAAAGAGCATAGAAACACCTTTCCGACGCCTATTCATTTGCGCAAAACAGAGCAAAAATGAGCAAGATATGCCCCTCGGAGTGCAAAAAGATCATCTGACTTTGACTGCGAAAAAAGACAACCAAACTAGAAAATTTTGAAAAAATTCCTACACTATTAGGACGGGCTTAGAGCCAGCTTTCCAACACCTATTTCTGTTCGAAAATCCGAGTTAAAACGCCAGAGATATGTTGATTTTACTAAAAGTTGGTTTAAAAGGGCACATGCAATGGTCTTAAAGCCCTCAGGGGCTAAAGATCTTTGGCCCCTGGTCACGTGGACGACCAGAGGGCTGCTAATTGGCTCCTGGGCGCAGGTGGTGGGCACATGGAGAACCCTTAGGGGCTGGAAGCTAGCGGTGGGCACTGGTGGTGTACTGCTGGTGGTTTGTCGCTGGCGGTTACCGCAGGTGATTACCGCTGGTGCCAGCGGCTTGGCGGAGGCTGCCTGGCTGCGGCCGGCTATTGCCGTCAGTAGCGGTGGCGGCCAAGTGGCTCACTGGTGGTGCAGCCCATATGAATGGGCAGCGCCCAAAAAAATAAAAAAAACTATTTTTTTAAAAATTTGTTTTTGATTTTTGTCTCAGAAAGCGTGTCCTAGGGCCATACGACCGTAGGGCAAAAAAAATTTGCTTCCCTGAGCAATTGTGGCTGAATCAGATGTATTTTATATGAAAATATAGGTTTTCAAGTGCTACGAATCCAATGGCGAGGTCCGTTTGGGCCTAAAATGAACCCAAAGAACGGAGTAGGCTAGATCCACAAAAAATCAACCCGAAAAACCTGTGAAAGCCTGATCAAACCCTCGTAGCTCCAAAATCTTCAAAACAAAAACAGGCTGCAGTAGGTTTGCTCTGATACCATGTAGAAGTTGTCAGATCCAACTTCACAGCCCAGGAACACCTGCATGCAAGAGATACCTGTCACAGGAAAGAGAATGGAGAAAAAAGCAAGAGAGGGTTTTGAAACTCTAAAATATGAAAAATGTATTAATCAGAGAGTAAGGATAAAATACAATGATCAATCCTTATAAAAGGAGATTGTGCAACCCTAAAGAAACCCTAATAGGAAGACATTTAATAATTAATATAATTATTAAATGTCACAATATGCAACTAAAGTGAAATCTTAAGAGTAGAATAAAGGTGACTTAATTAATATAATTAAGTGAAAACCTTTACTCTAACACTCTGGTGGTGGTTAAATTTGACTTTGGACTCACTAAATATTATTTCCCAATTCTAAGCACTAAGATTGAGAAGTGAACAATGTTTCCATAATAGATGGGATCCACATGAGTTTCATTCTCTATAATGGAGTGCTACATTTGAGGATATTGTTGAAAATGGAGGTAATTATGTAGCTTTAAAAACTTGTAAAACTATTATACCGTAGATCTAATTAAGTGTTCTTTGTTACAATTTCTTTGTGGATTATTATCTGTTTAGATTCATTTTACCATTTATAGAAGTAGATAGAAGATTGTAGAAGAATAAGACCAAAAGATAGAAGTGACACAACATATACCATGGAGAAACCCTTTCGAGAAAAAACTCCACCACCAGAATCAATAGTGCTTGTATTATTTAACCTTAGAACAAGATTACAATAATTCTTTATCAATCCTTGCTTGAGATGCTTCTTTTTCCTTCAAAAATTCTTCTTCACAACTTGCAATAAACTCTGATTGAACTCTCTTCAACTTGTTGCAATTTATAGACAATAACAAGCCTTGTAAACTCCAAAGAGTTTACAATTACAAAGCACAAATCTTATCTCACAAAACCTACGCCTATTCTTTGCAAGTAGATTTCTTATGTGAAAAACAATGTCAAACCAAGTCCATCAATTTGGGCATCCCAAACTGAAGTCCTAACTCAAACGTTGATTATGAAGATATCTTCTAAGCTCCTCCTCAAAGTTGGTGCCAAATAATGGGCCCACTTAACTCATCCTTATAAAATATATTCTCATGCAAAAGTGTTAACTCTTTTAAGATGCCAACTTGGGCGCCCAAGGTGGGTCCAAGTCAATATCTATTAACTGAAACATATCTCTCCATCAATTCATGCAAACATGATGCATGATTGATCATCCCTGCTTAACTGAATGTATCACCTGTTATCTGTCATGCAACTCAAGCCATTAGTCATGCATTACAAGTCAACTAAATTCAAGTGGCATTCAACTAAAACTAACTACATGCAACTGAAGATAACTGGACCATAATTGAACTAAGTTGAACTTCATGCATGTAAACATCAATCCCTAACTTCTAAGATCTTTACATGCATTACCGAAGTGTTATCTTTCTCCAAACAATTAACTTAACTCAAGGTGGGTTCCACCTTCCATGTGGGTGCCCCATGTGCTCCTATTTTGTAAGAGCTCTTCTTAGGCATCCCCACATGTTCCTATCATTTAGAATTAATTACAAATGTCAATTTACATGTTTATTTCATTTGAATTTAATCTCTTTCTAATCCTAGTGTTGGGGAACACTTTCCAAGGACTTAGGAGATAAATGAAATAATGTTTAGGATTGCAATTAAATGGCATCCTATTCCCAACATATAATCCATCAAGGACATATAGTCAAAGATGCCTTTGTGGTTACATATGTTAATCGAGGATAATTGATTGTGCCCATGTGATGTATGTGCATAGTTATTTATCACATTTATTATTCTTAGGAGATGCTCTTTAAGGTGGGCTTGGGTTATTTGCATGATACCATGGTTTTAGTATCCAATGCTTTGTCGAAACCATTTATAATTTTGGCCTCTCTCTTTCCTTATATATATTTGATATATAAGATAGTAATTTGATATCGTGTTTTATAGGTACACAGGTGCTTTGAAAATGCTATCAAAGTGTAGTGAGGAGTTGTATTGATATTGTATCCATGTTCTTTGAATATTAATATATACTTTTCCTCTTTATTTGGTTCTAAGTTTTTTCTTGAAAGGGTTTCTCCATCTAAATCTCGTGTTACTATACTTTGCTGATTTTATTCTTATTGCTGATTTATACTCATAAAAAAATATTTTATGGCAATCCAATTATTAAGAGATTGATTTGAAATTTACATACACTTTGAGAATATTGTATTTTAGTAGTTTCATCTTGTTTTTCAACACTTCATATCATATCTTATAATTTGTGTAAATAGGGATGCCTTTTTGGAAAGTGTTGAAGGGTTTTTGGATACAATAGGACCTTTTTATTTATGTGGTTTTATATATTTGTCAAGGATTAAAAACTATTGTCTCTACCTCTTGTTTGTAAATTGATAGTTTCAATAGCACTAAGTACAATATATGGAAGCTAAAAATGTAAGATCTTCTTAAAGAAAGATCAATAGAGAGCAATTGAAAAATATACTATGCCTTTTACAATATTTGATGAAGATTGGTTAAATTTGGAAAAGAAGGCACAAGGAACCATCTATTTGTGCATTATGGATTATATCTTATTGAATTTCTTGAAGGAGACCTTTTCATACAAGTTTTGGAAGAGTATATTTGATATTTTTCAAACTAAAAGTCTAGCTAATACACTGTCTCAAAAAATGGTTATATTTCTTGAAAATGAAAGATGGTGATTCAATTACAAAATATCTTTTAATTTTATTTTAATTCATCTTGTTTAAATGTAGACATGAAGCTAGAAGAAGACAATAAATATATCTTGTTTCTTTGATCTTTACCTGTATCTTTGAAAATTTAATTATTCAAACAATAATGGTGGGGTAGAGATCAAGATGGATAATATCATTAATACTTTTATTTTAGAGGAGATGAGAAGAAAGTCCATCAATGATGGCTCAAAAGATGTCCTATATGTTCAAGGAAGACCCAAGAATATAAGTGGGTCAATACGGGAAAAAAATATATATATCCAAATTAAAGAGATGATAAAAACCTCAGGGAATAGAAAAGTTAAGTGTTGGAACTATAGAAAAAGGGGGCATGTGAATAATGCTTATATAAACAAAAATAATTCTTAATCTATTCCTCCATAGAGAAATTTTCCAACGACAATGATATTAATGCTTTATTTATTTTTTCCAACACTATTAGCGATGATGTTTAGGTCATTAATACATGTTGCTCCTAACATATGACTCCTCACAAGGATTAGTTTTTTACTTGCACAACTTATGATGGAGGAGAGGTTTTCCTTGGTGACAAAAATACTAAGTGGAGTGTTGGTAAGGGAAAGGTATAGTCATATTTTAATTACAGAAGGTTAAAATAATTATTAATGTTTTTCCTATTACAAGCATGAGAAAATTACTTTTTATATCCAATTTGAATTATTCTAGTACACGTGACATTTGAAAATTTTGGTTGCAAGTTGGTGAGAAAGAGCTTGGAGGTAGCTAAAGGATCTCAGATTGGGACCTAGTTTAGGCTAAATACCTCAACATTTTGTAACTCTACCAATTATATAACTAGAAAGACTAAAAATACATGTATGTCATGGCACCCATAGGTTAAAAAAGGTCTTAAGACTATTATTAATAAAAAGGTCAGATAATTTTTATAATTAATTTCTTGGTAAAAGTGTTTTTTGTGAGCATTGTGTGTTTGGTAAATAAAATAGATCTTCATTTCACGTTGGAAGCTATAGAGCAAAGAGATTATTGAAAATAATTCATTCGAATATGTTTAGTCAAGTGGATGTGGGTTATGTTGGGAATCAAATTTGTCTCTTTTTCCTTATTGAGAGTTTCTACAGCACTAGGAACTATTGGTTTTTTTGGATAGTTCTAGAACCTTTGGAAATCTCCAATTTGAATTTAACCTCTTTTCTTTCCTCCTTTTTTTGATAGTTTTGATCATATTAGAAACACCAATATTAAACATGTAGGAGGCTTCAATGGCATCTAAGCATCGTAATCTTTAAGGTCTTGCTTTGCGATTGTCTTTCACCTAATCCTTTGATTGAATTAAGATGCTTTTAATGTATTTTCATAATCCATGGGTCTAATAAGTGATTTCATGAATTTTTTTGGGTGCCAAAATTTTTAACGCATGGGTTTTGATTTCAGCTACTACCATCACAACAAAATGGCCATCCAAAGACCATAATTAATTATAGGTTTCTTCCTTCAATATGAGGCTTTCATTTTGAGCACAACTCATCCTCCACCATGGATTCAATATTGCTACAGTGTTGTGAATTATGGTTTGGCATGTAGCAAAGTGTTTTTACTAGGTTTCACCCCTCATTTTGACAATTGGACAGTAATGGGATACAAAAAATAATAGAAGAATAATCTAGAAGAGATTCAACATACATAGACAATAATTTCTAGAGAAGTTGAAACGAGCAAAGATAGTGTTAGATCATTGAAAGAATATTATAATATCATTGTTCAATTTTATCTCCATTGATGTATGAGTAGATTAAAAAATGTACTAATTTTAGAATATTTCCTTCAACACATTTGTCATTGTGAATGTAAATGCATTTTCGTTGTGAATGTAAACACTATTAGAGGAATATGACAAAGTTCTAAGCAAGTTGTATATCTTGAATGGTTCATTAATGGATAACAAAGTAGATAAAACTAACAATGATATATGTTGATGCATCTTAATGTGTATATCACTTGATGTTTTCTATTTTCTCATGCCATATATCCATGTCGGTTGTGAATCTATTGCCCTTGGATAGGAATTGGTCTCCTTGTACTTCTAATTATATACATCAAAACAAATCATTAAACATTTTTCCATTTTAGTTTTAGTTTAGATGGTTCATGATATCATTGTATATAAGGAATAATACATATCAATTTATGTGAACCATGCAATTCACTCACACCTTGCACTCATTTCTAAGTTGTTAAATCAACTATATAGAGGTAGTAAGGTAGTTAGTTGCTCTCTATCTAGCGAAAACCTTAGGGTTGAATCAATAGTACGAGTTTACCTACCAATATCATTTACTTGTTTTATAATCCAATCTCTAGGAACAACTTCCCGAGTATGAGCTAAGCTCAAAGTGTAGGAGAGAAAACCCACTCTTGTAGAGTTGACCTTAAACCCTCCATTATTTTTTTGATGAACCATTTTCACCCATTTGATGAAAACCATTTCCTTCTGAGTGGAGCTTAGTTCTAGAAAATGAAGCAAGGGTTTTGGGACCCAATAAAAAGACACCATTGTCGAGGCTAATATTTAATTCATATACAAAATTATTATAAAATAATCAACATAATTAAAAAACACAATTATAATAAAAATATATATTTTTTATAAATTTATATTTAAATTAATTATTTAAACTGTGTCATTAATTGATCATTCAAATGATTTTTTTTAATATTTAAAGTAACATTTCAAATATTATAAAATTTAATAATTTTTATTTGCATTTAAATCGTATTAGCCATCCATCATTAATTAAAGAAAAATATTTTTTAATACGAACTTTTAGTCACCTACCACATATAGATCAGTACATTGGATGTTCCCGTAAAATTTCATTTCATAGGTATCATGAAAGTTGAAAAAGCTTCCAGAAAAAACTCTGTATGAATTGTTTTTGATTTCTGTGTCATGCGATAAGTTATCCTGCGAATGGATAACCAACAAACCATAGTGGGTAGTACATGCCAATACGCAACGCCACTTATCCCAAAGAAGATCACATGTCGTCTCCACAACGGGTATCTAAAATTCCAAATGCAAATTTAAAAAAATCGTGCCCTGCTCAACTTAATGGCATACGATACGATCTTCCATTACTGTAAATGGGATAATAACAGGTAAATAGATATTGACAGAAAGGCATGTAATAGGAAGAGGGAAGTTAATGGATTTACGAATAGAACAAAACGACGGGGCCCTTAGTACAACTTTGTCACTGGCATCGCCATCTTGTTTGATTTGATGAGACGTCATTTCAATTTAAAAAGCCAACTTATTAACCCTACCATTGCGGGGTTTTCAAGCTGCACTGTCTCTGCCTGCTCTGCTCGGCTTAAATTTGTTCTTTGTTGCTGCAAATAAGCACTGGACGATTTATTGTGGTTGGATATTTTTGATTTGCGATGAAGTTTGGAAGTGGAGAAAAGTTGAAGGTGTTGGAGGAGTTTCTGCAGACAGCAGGAGGCTTTGGTATTATCGATGGAGGACTTGCCACGCAGCTGGAGAGTCATGGCGCAGATCTCAATGATCCACTCTGGAGCGCTAAGTGCCTCATTACCACTCCTCATCTCATTCGGGAGGTATGAACATTCAGTTAGTTCTTATTTTGCATTTAATTTTTTTTGTTTGCTAACATTTGAGAGTTGTAAGTTTTTTTTTTCGTTTTTGTTTTCTGATTTAAGAGTTGTTAAGGATTATTTTTTAGTTGCTCTTATTTTTTTTTTGTTTTTCACTTATCAAGAGTTGTGTGGATTTTTTGTTTTTCATGATTAAAGAGTTTTAACGATTTTTATTTTTATTTTAGAGATGTAAGGATTTTCTTTTAATTTTAATTTTTCATTTTATTTCATTTCTTAATATTTTTGTTTTTCATGATTTTAGAGATGTTAAGGATTGATTTTTCATTTTGTTTTTCATGATTTTAGAGATGTAAGGATTGTTTTTTCATTTTGTTTTTCATGATTTTAGAGATGTAAGGATTGTTTTTTTCATTTTGTTTTTCATAATTTAAGAGTTTGTACTTTCACGATTGAATTGTAAGGAATTCTTTTTTTCATTTTGGCTTTTAAAAATATAAGAGTTTTAAGGATTCAGTTTTCAACAGGAATGTGGGAATACAGTATCTAAGCATTGAGTTTTTTAGAATTCACATTTATATGCATATTGATTTTGGTAGAATTTACAGTTGTATCGTTGTTTTGGTTTTATCTTTATTTTTCAATTGATATTTAGGAACACATTCAGTGATGTATTATCCGAAAATGATTGTAATCTGAAACATCAATTGAAAAAAATAAAACCCCTAGTATTATATTCAATAAAACCTTTGCAGAGTGGAATATTCCATGGAATTTGTGAACTAGCTTGTAAAATTTAACTTGTGTCACATGATTACAACAAGCGACTAGCGAAGGATCACAAGGTACGATTCCAAAGCTGCCGGGGATGTTAGTACAGGAGAGAAGAGGCTTTTAAATTATAGAAAGCCTGTATTCATACATGCTCGACAAGGCTCATAATGTACGATTCTGAAACTACTGATGATGTTAGGATAGAAGGAAGTAAATTACATCACATGGTAACTACCAGTAGCTAGAAGGTTCACAAGATGTGTCCAAAACTACTGGTTATGTAGGACAGTAGGAGAGGTTAGTAAAAGGTTTTAGACAGTAGAATATTACAGATTCTGTATACATCACATGATAATGATCACAAAGCTAGAAAAAGACCAAAAAGGCATGACTCTGAAACTACTGGGGATGTTTGTATTGGAGAGGATAGAAGAACCTAGTAAATTACATCACATTAGAACAACCATAAGCTATAGAAGGTTCACAAAACACAACTCCCAAACTACTGCAGAAAAATGAAGAAACTTAGAGGATAGAAGAAACTTGCAAATCACATCGCATGATAATATTAATAACCACACTCTTGTAAGTCACAGAATCTTCTAAACTACTTACATGATAACAGCCACAAGTTAAGAAGGCTCACTAGGCATGACTCCGAAGCCACTGGTGATGTTAGTGACTTTCACCTGGAAACTTTCATTTCAAGGCCATTTTTTTTTTGGCAAAGCTTTTGGTTTGGATAATACCTTATAAGGTTAATCTGAGTGACAGTTGTTTCACATGTGGGATTGCTATTTAATATTTACAATCTATATAGTATGTAGATACTAAAATTATAAAAAGTGTTATCTATGTGATAGAATCACAGATACATGCAACAGAAACTTAAAACTTGATGGACCTCAATGTAAACTTAACAGAAAGGGGAAGAGCATCAACACGAATCTGTTAAACTTGACTCATCAAGTGTAACGTCCCTTTCTAGAACATTTCCCTTTTTTGGCCTCTAAACAATATTTCTAACTCAAAAATGATAATTGTATTTATATTTTTAAATATAACTTAATAAAAAATTATGAATTTTATTATAACATTCAGATTTATCACTTTGACATAATTCTAAAAGTAGACTTATCTTGATTTTTCCGCTATAATTCTCCTTCTTATTTGCAGCTATTTTTCCTTGAATGTTTGTCCTTGATATCTAGACAAGTTATGGGTTTTCGTCCAATAAGTTGGTAGAAATAAGGGTTTTCATCCTTAAGTCTCTTAAATTCCTTGGAGGGGTTTTGTCCTCTTTGGCTGTAATATTTACTTGCAAAGTCACATAATATTTATTCTCAATTGATATCCTCTTCATAATGAAATGATTTCCCTTAATACCCAATTGTTGAAGGAGTCACCATCCTTCATACCATTGCTGCTCTTTGAAAGAGTCACCACCCTTCATACCATCTTTGCTCTCTGAAATTGAAAGCCATAATTTAATTTTTACTAAACTATTTTGCTAGCGCTGCCACTTTATTATATTATTAATTGCATATGATATGGGTGCTACTTTTTAATTGCCTAGTTGCTGGTTTTTAATATGTATGCTGTGATTTGTAGCATTTTGGCAAGAGCAACGACTGTCCTCCCTTCCCAAGATTGCTTGTCCCCAAGCAACTTTAAATTGGGATGATAAAAATGTCTGCTCCTTCCCAAGTGGCATCCTCCATGGGCAAAATCTTGGGATAACCTTATTCGTTAACTTCTTTTCTCTCATGTCGATGATGGCTTCGGGTTCCAAAATCAATTTTCTCTCATCATCAAGTGGAGGTAACTCTGGCAATGGTGTAATATGTTGACCTAGCACCTTCTCGAGGTGAGATACGTGAAAGACATTATGAATTATAGTGTTTGCTAGTGACTCCAATTTATAAGCTACTTCACCAATCCCTTCTATAACCTTATAAGGGTCCATAGAATCATGAGTTTCTTTGCACCACTTATTTTAAGGAATGATTGTTTATAAGGTTGTAACCTTAGGAAAACTAAGTCTTCAACTTCAAATGTTCTCTCCAAGCTATGGCAATCAACATACATCTTTTGCTGATTTTGAGCGTGTTGTAAGTTTTCTTTGAGTGTTTTTAAAATATCCACACTTTGTTGTACCAAGTCTCATGCTCCAGGGACTCTACTATCTACCAGAATCAAATCCTCAAATGATATTTCCTCATAACCATATATGCCTTGAAGGGAGTCATTCCTATTGACATATGATGGGTAGAATTGTAGCAATTTTCTCCAAGATATAACCATTTGACCCATGTTGTTTGTTGCCTTGTGACATAATTTTGTAAATACTAAATACCCTTCAAGCCACTTATTTATGATCTTTGTTTGTCCGTCTATTTTGGGTTGGTAGCTAGTGCTTGGGGTTAGTTGTGTTTTGACCAACTTAAAAAGTTCTTGCCAAAATAAAATTGATGAATTTACTATCTTTGTCACTTATGATGTTTCTAGGTAGTCCATGTAGTTTAAATATTTCTCCATAGAAGAGATCAACTACTTGTGGAGCTTTATATTTGGAAGATATGGCATAAAAATGGGCATACGTAGTCTGTCTACTACCACAAATATACAATCCTTTTCTTGTGTTTTTGGAAGCCCTGTGATGAAACCCATCGAAATACTCTCCCATTTTTGGTTTGGTATTGGCAAGGGTTGCAACAAATCATCTGGAAATGTTTGCTCTATCTTGTTTTTTTGACAAACCATACATTCTCTGATATGCTTTAAAACATCCCATTTGAGACCTTTCCAAGAGAATCTTTCCCTCACTTGTTTATATGTTTTATAATATCCTTGATGACCAACCAATGGGGTATATCATGGTATGCCCTTAAAATTCTTTCTTTCATTTTCGATCCTAGGATGAGATATATTTGGTCTTTGTAGAGAATGAGCCCCTCTACTACCTTATACTTATCGTCTTGTAGCTTACCTTACAATATATTATTAGCCAATGCATCTTTGGCATGTTCTACGAGTATGGATTTTTTCCAATCAGCAGCAATATCCATCATAGAGCATAAGTAAGGTCTTCGTGACAAGGCATCGACCGCCACATTATTTTTTCTCTTCATGTACTCAATATTAAAATTATAGGCTTGAAACTTGCTAACCTTGTTTTGTTGTCTATCATTTAAATCCTTTTGATTCAAGAAGAATCTTAGACTATTATGGTTAGTCTTAACAATAAATTTCCCACAAACTAGGTATTGTCAAAACTTGGCTAATGCATGCATGATAGCTAGCATCTCTTTTTTGTAAATAGAATAGTTCTTTTTTGTTTCCTTGAGCTTGCGACTCTCAAAGGCTGTTGAATGTTTATTTTGCATTACAATGGCCCCAATACCTTCTCTTGAAGTATCACATTCTAATTCAAATGGAATAGAGAAATTTGGAATGGCTAATATTGGGCAAGAACTCATTATTTCTTTGAGCTTGTCAAAAGCTCTTTGTGCCTCTTCACTCCATGAAAAAGCACCTTAGTTAAATTTGTTAATGGGGCAGCTAGCCTTGAAAATCCTTTGACAAACCTTCTGTAATAACTACAAAATCTTACAAATCCCTTTAAATGTGTTACAAGTCTTAGGTTGAGGCCAACCCACTATTGCCTTGATTTTCTCTTCATCTACACTAACTCCTTGGGCATTGATCTTATGCCCCAAATACAATATTTCAGTCATCCCAAATTCACATTTGGATGCGTTAGCAAATAGTGATTGTTGTTCAAGTATTCCTCAAATCTCATCAATATGTCTTCAATGGTCTTCCCAGGTTTTACTATAAATCAATATATCGCCAAAGAAGACGAAAATAAATTTCCTTAATTGTTTACTGAATACTTGGTTCATGGAGGATTGGAATGTAGCCAGAGCCTTATTCAATTTGAATGGTAAGACTCGGAATTCAAAATGTCCAAAATGACACTTGAAAGAAGTTTTGTGAACATCCTCTCTTCTCATCCTTATTTGGTGCTATCCAGAACACAAATCAATCTTAGAGAAATATATTGCACTGTGAAGTTTGTCAATTAATTCATCAACCCTAGGGATGGGATAGTGGTTCTTGATAGTCCTATTATTGAGTGCCCTATAATCCACACACATCCTCATAGTTCCATCTTTCTTTTTTACCAATACCATAGAAGAAGCAAAAGGGCTAGAGCTAGGTTGTATATGCCCCATATCAAGCAATTCCTTAGTTGTTTTCTCAATCTCTTCCTTATATCTCTTTGGGTGGTGGCAAGGTGTGGTAATAACTGGGTTCGCTCCCTCTTCTAGTTCGATGGTGTTCTCAAAACCCCTCTTAGGAGGTAATCTTGGTGGAATATTGCTGAAAACGACGTTATGCTTGACTAGAATAGATTGAATATCAATATGAGTGGTCTTCCCTTCTTTGGGATAAATTCTATCAGTGATCATACATTGTGCTGCCCATTCTACTTGCCCATGTCTAAATGCTCTCTCCATCCTTTTGGCCATCACAACCCTTAGAGATCCATCTGATAGTCCTTGTAGAGTCACCTCCTTGCCATTATGTTGGAAACATAGCTCCATCTTCTAAAAATATTGATAGTATCTACCCAAAGAATGTAACCATTAAATGCCCAAAATTAAATTTGTATCGCCCATGCCTACCACATAGAAATATTCACTTATTTGGTGTCTTCCCAAAGTGATGTCCAGCTGTTGAATCCTTCATGTACAAGGGGTAGTGAATCCATTAGCCATAACTACCTTGAAACCCTCAAAGTTTTCAGCCTTTAATTTCATCCTCATCACTAGACCCTCATCAATAAAGTTATGTGTAGCATCACAGTCAATTAAGACAATCACCGATGACCTTGTAAAACACCACTAATTTGAAAAGGGTGATATTTGGGTGCCCTTGGAAGTGTCGCCAATGTCCCCCTTTAAAATTTACTTCTTGTTTCTCTAGTTTGTCTTCTTCCATTACATATTCGGGTTTGGGTTCTTCTTCCTCAAACTCCTCATCCGTCATTGCTTCTATGTGACACACTTGTCCTTTCCCTAAACATCTATGACCCGGCTCCCATGGTTCCCTACAATTAAAGAACAACTTCTTCCTTTAGAGCTCATTCTTAGTGACTTCTTCTTGGCTTTCCTTTGGAGTTAATAACTTAAGTTGTGAAAATGGTTTCCTAAGTTGCTCAGGTGGTGCGTTCTTGGAGTAGGACTTGCTCTTATTCATAGAAACTTCCAACCTCAATGCTTTTTGAATTGCATCTTGTAGAGATGTAGGGTCAAGAGTGCTCACCAAGCCCTAGAGTGACTCCATCAAACTCTCAATGAACAAGTAAGTGAATCTTTCCTTAGTAACATCTATCACCATGACTGAAATTCTTTGAAATTTTGCCACATAATCCTGTACTGATCCTTGCCGCCTCAATCATGTTAATTCTTTTTGAAATGCCTCTCTAGATGCTTTTGATCAAATCTATCTATAAGTTTTTTTTGTAAATTTGGCATATGTCGGAATACGTTGATGTCCTTGTGTGACAATTCCATGATGCCACCACTCATGTGCAATCCCATCCAAATGAAGAATAGCAAACTTAATGGCTTCCTCTTCTATCATAGGACTAAGTGAGAGATATGTGTCCAATTTTTGGACCCAAGCTCTTGTTGTGACTCTTCCTAAACCATCAAATGTGGGAAGTGACATCTTGCTTAATCTTTGTTGTAGATCTCTATTGCCTTATGGCATGGTTTGTCTTCCCCTAGACCCATTCCTAGCATTGCATAATTGTATGAAAGGAATATCATGTCTAACATCATGATCAATCCTTGAATATTCATCTATGCAAGCCTCAAATGCTTCTTGATTTGACTCTTCTGCTTGGGGTGGTTTTATTCTAGGAAAAAATGTGGGTTGAGTAGGACGTGGTGCCAATCCACTTCTATTGTTATTTATGGTTACTCTATTCCAATTAGTGTCACTGCCTTCTTTCCCATTGTTTTGTGTGTGTCCGTGAGAATTATTCATGTTTTGCATCATTTAGATGAGTAATTGATTGGTTTCCTCATGTTGTTTCATCATTTGTTCGTGTCTTTTAGCCATTTGTTCCATCAACATCTTCCACTCATCTTAATCGGCCATCTTGGTTTTACCACTAATTTGCATGTTTTTTTTTTTTTTTTCAAGGGGTAAATGCTTTTGAACCGAGCTATGAACTGAAAAACAACCAATCAACAATAACATCCAAATGGGGTTTGAACCTTGGTGGCAAGAACAACAATGCCACCTTTAAACCATTACACCATGCCAATACCAACAACTAATTTGCTTGTTTTCCTTTTGTAATGTTGCCTCTATTTTTTTCTCTTTCCAAAGCCCTTACTGGCAACTGCGTTAACTAGATTTAGACCCTCAGGCTAGCAAGATTGCTGTGCTCTGATGCCAATTGTAATGCCCCTTTCTAAAAAATTTCCTATTTTTTTTGCCCTATTTTTTTTGCCTCTAAACAATATTTCTAACTCAAAAATGATAATTGTATTTATATTTATAAATATAACTTAATAAAAAATTATGAATTTTATTATAATATTCAGATTTATCACCTTGACATAATTATGAAAATAGACTTATCTTGATTTTTCTGCTATAATTCTCCTTCCTATTTGCAGCTATTTTTCCTTGAATGTTTGTCCTTGATATCTAGACAAGTTATGGGTTTATGTCCAATAACTTGATAGGAGAAGTAAGGGTTTTTGTCCTTAAGTCTCTTAATTTTAATTTCCTTGGAGGGGTTTCGTCCTCTTTGGCTGTAATATTTACTTGCAAAGTCACATAATATTTTTTCCCAATTGATATCCTCTTCATAATGAAATGATCTCCCTTTATACCCAATTGTTGAAGGAGTCACCACCCTTCATACCATTGCTGCTCTTTGAAAGAGTCACCACCCTTCATACCATCTCTGCTCTTTGAAAATCATTATTTAATTTTAATCAAACTATTTTGCTAGCGCTGCCACTTTATTATATTATTAACTGCATATGATATGGGCACTACTTTTTAATTGCCTAGTTGCTGGTTTTTAATATTTATGCTACAATCTGTAGCATTTTGGTGGGGGCATGACATCAACAGGGTGTCCAAATATTTTTTTCTCATATACAGCTGTTCAAAAGTAAGTGTCAGATAAGACATTCCTTTAATATACACAAAAAATTGTGGGCAACAAAATAATCACGCACAAATAAAACATCTAAGTTCTGTTCTTAGTCTGTCAAATGATATTCCCTTTTCAGTTGGTGTGCAAATCTAGAAAGTGTAAAAAACAGAATGTTTAAGATTATAAAGACCGGTTCTTGGATTGTCAAATGATATTCTCTTTTCAGTTGGGTGTCCAAATCTAGACGGTGTAAAATGCCATGGATATTTAAGATTCTAAAGGTCATTAGGGATGAAAATGCTTACTATGTAGTTCACAAATAAATATGTTGGGAGAATAAGTCACATATGGTAAGATCCTAGTACCTTTTCTAGTTCTTATTTGGATTTGTCAGGAAACAAGTCCCTTTGCATGAACTTCTGGTGTAAATGGATTGACAAGGTTTGGATTGCTCCTGAGCTTTGATAGAGGTAGATATATCTTCTTGCAGGCTTCCACAAGCAGGGTCCATTTTCATTATTTAACTTGTTTGAATAAATCCTAAATGAAGAAAGAACTGATAAAGAAGTATGCAACAAAAACAAATCCATTTTCCACTTCTTTCAAATGACAAGCTGTAAAACCCAAATGTTAACCTTGTTGACAAACTAACATTGATACCATTGATAACTATCTATATTATTGATGTTTCTTGGCATTTTCTCCAGGTCCACAGCTTTTAACTCAAAAGCAATAAATTTAAGCATTGTATATTCTTTGAAAGATTGCTTTTGGAATCAACTATGTATGTTTTTGTATTGACATTTCAGATCACACTCAATGATCCATCATTAGGAAGAGGAAAGTGATCTGAAATGTCAATACAAAAACATACACAGTTGATTCAAGAAGCAATCTTTCAAATACTACATGGACTGTGGAAAACTTATGCTAACTATCATTGTATATTCTATGTCTCATTCCTCTGATTTTACTGCTTGTTTCAAATAATTAGGTTCATGAAGAATATCTTGAAGCTGGTGCTCAGATCATAATAACAGCATCATATCAGGTCTGGGATTTTAATATTCACTATTCATAAATTCTTAAATGTTCACTCGTTTTTCCTTTAAGTTGGCATCTATTCTTTCATTTCATGGCTGTTGGGTTTTGATTATAAACAGGCAACCATTCAAGGTTTTGAATCAAAAGGGTTGTCTACCATTGAGGGAGAAGCTCTATTGCGTAGGAGTGTTGAGATTGCTTGCGAAGCACGTGATAACTTTTGGAAAAAATGTGCAGAGATTTCAGATGGTAGTGTTGAGTATGCTGAAATTCCAAATTATCATCCTGTATTGGTGGCAGCTTCTGTGGGAAGTTATGGAGCATATTTGGCAGATGGCTCTGAATACAGGTAGATCATTAATAATCATATATATATTTGTTTAACAAACTTCCCTTGTTAGTTTTGGCACATACCATCAAGATACTAAAAGTTGATGTAAAAATATATTGGTAATTCCGCCAAATTATCTTACTTGCAGTGGAGATTATGGACCTGGTATGACCCTTCAGAATTTAAAAGATTTCCATCGAAGACGAGTGCAAGTTCTTGCAGATTCAGGAGCTGATTTACTAGCTTTTGAAACAATACCAAACAAATTAGAGGCTCAGGTACGCCATCAAAATCCTAAAATCGATCATTTTGCTTAATATTACAATTTTACCTAATTCTCCTCTTAAGATTAACTAACCGAAGTACATATGTTACAGTATTTGTATCTTAATATGGAGATCAAGGTTTCAACCTCATAACTCCCCATGAATTAGTTATAGAGAATCCTAGAATAGCCTTGCTACACTTCTACCAAATGTTGGAAGTTGGAACAGCCTTGGCTTGACTGCTAAATCTCCGTTGTGTTTCCAGTTTTTGCATTGAAGCATCCCTTGGTGTGGATTGAGGCTTTGCCATAATTTGGAAGACAGCTTTTGCATGAACTCCTCCTTCATTGGGTGGGTTCTCTCCCATCTCCCATTAGTTGAGTGGGGAAGATGACTCTCCTCCCATTCTTCAGTCAATGACAATTCTGGTGACAAATGTTGGCATGAACCCTGCATCTATCTTCACCCTCTCTTTGGTTGCCACACCAAGTTTTGGCTTTGAATTGCACTTTAGTACAAAGTTGTTGGTGGGAGATTTGGCGTCACATCTTAAGTAAGATTTTTCTTTTTAAGGGTTGATGTGGACTTTGGTGCAAGTCCAATAACACAGAAGTTGGTGCTGCTTAGTGCTTCATCAATTTCACACTTTTCATTGCCCTTGGAATTGAAGTTTTGCTAAGAGTTTTTTCAAGACTCGAGCCAGAAATTTGACTGTATTGATCTGTTCTGGAGCAGGCCTTCCCCCTTAATTATGGTGACTTATTAGATAGTCCTCAATCAGCTTGGTTTTTGATTAGAAGTTGTTATTCTTTACAGCTTCTCTTGATGGTGAGGAAACTTGTATGCCAAGTTGCCAACTGTAGGGCTGAAACTTGTTTAACTCTGCAAGTATCATCTATGACTATTGTTGAGGCTAATAGGTTTTATCTGATACATAACCTAATTTATTTAAATTTATCTGAAAAATATTGGAATGGGCAAACTTTTGATTTGTGACTAAATTTAGATGCATGTTCACTATTTTTATAAAATATTTATTCTATATAGAAAAATAAAATTATTTAATCTTTATATTGGTAAGCATTTCCTATCCTATGTAATGCAAATTCACAATGTCTCTTACAATATGGGATGCAATTAAGTATTGCAGAGTGAAACTGCAGGGAATTGTATGTAAAAATCATGACATAAACTTTCATTTGAGCATGGTATGGATTTCTACCTTGCCTTCCAGCGTAACATGGACTTGCACATATTAAACTATGTTGCCCTGACCTTCAAATATGGGGAGAAGGGGGGATGGATTATGTGGATGTCCGGAGGAAATTAAAGTATTAGTCAATTAGTATGCAGTTATGTATATATGTCGAGGCATAAATTAGCAACTGACATAGCCTAAAAATAAATATAGAGTTGTGAGAAATCTTGAAGTTGTTGCCAAGTTATATAATTTGATCAAGCAAGAAGACACAATGGTATCCACATACAATTGCCATAGTTATGAGCAGTTACTTTTGATGTCAAAGAACTAACATGAATATATCAATGAAAATGAATTAACATACTTAAAGTTGAGCAACAATAATTAACAGTTAATAATGGAATTATGCTCTCAGAAATCATGGATGCATTGTTTTATTGTAATTGATACAATTATATCCAAGAGAATCATGTAAAGAAGTAAAGCATAGAAAGTTACACTGTAAGCAGTTACCTGTCATATCAATATGCATGCTGTTAACTTCATATACTCTAAGCAATGGTCAGGAACAATAATAATGCTTCCAGTCAGACTGTATGTTTTTGGGCATTATACTATATTCTACTTGTTCATTCTTTATTATTCATAGCATGTTTTTGGTTTTTATAGTCACAAAGAAACCAAAAAAATCTTTTGCATTGGGAATGTTGAGCTGCACTGGGCAAAGGTGGAATGTCACTCAATCATTCTTGGAAGTTGGAACTTCCCCGACTGAACTCAAGATGTCACTTCACTCCTGTGGTGTTAAGAAATGTAGAATGTGTCACAAACTGCTGAGAAAATGTTTCCGGGCAGCACAGAGTGTTAGTAACACATTGGTTATTAAGCACTCTTTGTTTGTTAGTTTACTTATGAAATGCTTTTGTTTCCATATTTTTGTTTTAAACATAAGAGAACATTAATACTTGGAATAGCTAATGATATTTAAGCCATCATTTAGAAATTAGATCATATGTAGCTAAGAAGGGACTATTTTCTGACTGTTTGTATCAACAGGTTTTGCCTTTTTATAAAATAATTGCATAAGAGTTGTTATTATTTCAGGCTTATGTTGATTTGCTTGAAGAAGATGATATCCAAGTGCCAGCTTGGTTTACTTTCAACTCCAAAGATGGTGTGAATGTAGTGAGTGGTGACTCAGTGACAGAATGTGCTTCCATTGCTGATATGTGTAAAAAGGTGGTTGCAGTTGGTATCAATTGTACTGCACCTCGTTTTATTCATGGATTGATCGTTTCCATTCAGAAGGTAGCATCACATTTCTCTAATTCATTGAATAGGATCTCTTTGTTTTATAAATTTTTATAGGTAATGTATGTGATGCTAATGAAAAATCAACTTGATCTTTGGTATTCCGTACAATTTCACAAAGAAGTTTCTTTTTTTCTTCCTGAAAAAATTAATAATATTAGATTAACGGATCTTTCCCATAAAATCACACACGGAATCATATTTATAATTTATCCAATTTTTAAAACTTGAGGGAACCTTTTTCAGATAGCAGAGTAACTACAGTGGCTATAATAGATTCTCCAAGATTTTAATAAGATTTCTTTTCTAGTTTTTTACTAGTAAATTTAGTAACAATTACTAAAGACTATGCTAGTTTTACAGAATGTCTTTATGAAGAAACTAGAGCCATTTAGCATGGAACTGAATTGCTGTTTTCATCTCTGCTTTGCTTGAGATTCTATTCTCCTCTGAAAATTGCCACATATGGTCGAGACAGATTTGGGTAAGATTGACAGTTTAAATGTTGTTATACATTTATATGCTTTCGCCTCATCCAGAAACATGGCAAGATCTTGGCTTTCTAGATTGGAGTTAAGTGTCTGTATCATCTACTGGGGTCTCTTCAAGTCCTTACCTCATTAGCCACCTACTTGATATAGAAAATAAATTTTCTACTGTGCATATATTTTTTCTTCCACATCTTTGAACATAATGTCCAAAGCACAAGTGAGAGTGGTTTTAACTTTTTATCAGAATCTCTGCCATTGAAGTCTAATTTTGATCTATATATGAAGGAAATCCGTAATATGGTTCATAAAGCCAGTAATATGCATGTTTTAAAGCATTCTTATAAAAATTAATGTGTATTTTAATGTTCAATAAATCTGCCAAGTTATTGCCGAGTCTTGAGTTCTTAAATTTTTTGGGTCAGCTGTGTAATTGCGGAGTCTGAGTTTTTAAACTATGGACTACTACTCACCACTGCATGTTCCATCATGATTTTAATTTTCTTTTATTGTCAACACTGTTACATTGAAAATTAATGCATGTATTTGATATTAAGTTGAGAGGTTTGACATTGAGTCCAGAATAAACTTAATCAGGAAGAATAACAGGGCAAAGGACATCCCCATTTTCAGACTTTTAAATTTTTAATGATCAAATTATGAAGGTGAGGTGTTTCACGGCTGCATATTTGACCCAAATATGTAGCTGATTATGGCACCCTGGATTAATTCTAGAGGTTCTTCCTAGTGTCATTTTTTGGAAATTTCCTTAAATGTAACGTCCCATGGACCAGTCATCTTCAAGAACTTTCATTTCTAGTTTGGAAACCTCCTTTAAGTTTTTCTTTCCCATGCAGCTTGTGGTTTGAAGTGCTGTTAAAATGCACGTGCTGTTTATTAGAATGCTACAGGTTGCACTGCAACCTGAGCTTGCACACTGGGGTTGTGGTGGCTGGTTCCATCCAAATTATTTTGTTTCTTCAAAATTTCACCTCAGAATTCACAATTGGGTGGCAGATGACAAAAGTTACAGGTAGTAACGAGTGAATTGGATAGTTATAAAGGGTAACTATCTTCTTAGAATTAGTTTTTTCATTTTTAAAGTAAGGACTTAGAATTGTAAGAATTAGGAGAATCCATTTACCATTCAAAAATAGAGTGAGCATTCTATTATTTACAACTAGTTTTCATTTCCTAATTATAGAAAGGACCTTAGAGCTTTTTCTTGAAGGCAGTTCTTGAGAATTCACAAATCTCATTTTGAAGTTTATAGATTGCTCTGTGCCTACCGAGCATCCATTAGATAGCGTATTTGAGCACATAATATTAAGGAGGAGATTCTAGTGCTGCTTTGCATTAGTGCTTCTAGTTGTCACTTTTCTCTGTGAGGAAAGCTATTTCACAAATTATAGATTTTAGAGGAATTGCATCTAGGAGGGAACACACAACTACTTTGCACCAGGAGTTTTGTGAGGGCATTCAAATTTCTTTGCTTATATTTTTATGGAAAATAAGCTACATAGATCTTCAATGCCTCTTTCTTTTAGCGACTAAAAAGAGAGACGAGCTTAGTCTTGCCTTTGTTCATTTCTTATTGCAATTTGCTTTCCTAGTTATTGCTTGCAGTTATCTGCCTTGTAATATCAATTAGTCTCCACTGGTGTTATTTTCCTATTGCACACTTTTCTCAGTCCATCAATGAGTGTTGTTGCTGTTACCACACAATCAGTTGGTGCATTTATACATCTTGAGGAGTACATACTTGTTTGAACACGTCTTTGGTGACTCTCATAGCACTCTAGATTTGTTGGGTTTTTTAAAGTGATTTGCATCAATATCCTTGTTTACTAGTGTCACTTCTCTTGCTTAGAATTTATTGTGCTATAAATTAAGAGGTCTAAAGTGAGATGAAGAGCATTTATTTCTCAAGTTTCCACTTGCTCCTCCTAACTTTGAGCCCATTTAAGTGCTAGACATGTTCGGATCCTACTACTAAGGACCCTTATTGTGACAATTAAAGAGATTTCCAAAACTCCCTCCCTTCACAAAGCTCTGAGTTTTTCTAGAGCTAATGCAGAAGGTGTGAATGCATGCCCCAGTGTAGTCTGCTTATCCAGATGGGTTCCCTGTTCAATTCTTTTAGGTTTTCTGGGATATTTTAAAGGTTGGTAGATGTTAAGATTTATTAATACAACAACGTTAAGTCTCAACTCCAAAATAAGACAAGGCTAAGACTCCAGATTCTTTTAGGTCAGTTGACTGTTCATTTGAAAACAAGGGGAGACTGATACTCTAGATGCTTTCAGGTCAACCTTTATGCAGTACAGACTACAATCTACAAAATTATTTCGAAAACCATAGCCCATCAAATTCAGCTGTCATGAGAATATCATTGCTGTACAAGAAATTATTCTCTGTGCAAAGCAATAAGAGTGCAGGGGTGATTCTAATATTGGATATGGCTAATGTCTTTGACTGTTTTAACTGGCTATGTTTATGGCACGTTCTTGTGGCATTTAGCTTCTCATATAACTTAATAGAATGGATTTTCTGTTGTGTTACTAGCCCTACTGTTCAGTCTTACTCTTAATTAATAGGTCAGCAGGATTACTTCTCATTATTTGATGGGGGTTAGAGAAGAAGATGCTTTACCAGTGTATCTCTTTATCTTAGTGCCTGATGGATCAACTCACCTGTCAACAGAAGCCTGTGCAACATAAGTTATATGTTTACTTGCAGTTCCCCATGGTAAGGGATTATCTCAAATTAGTACTGAGTGTCTACCATGCTGCTTTGTGTCAGTTGATTAATTTAGAAAAGTTCCAGGTATTTCTTCATACAATAGTTAGAAGAAAGCAAACATTCCTTGGAATTTTGCAAATCTAGGAGTTATAATTCCCCACAAAATATGTGTTGATGTTATAGCAGCTTCGGGTTCATCCTTCCAGCCACGAGTCAAGACATAAAATTGCATATAGCCTATCGGCTATTTATTTTATTGAGATAATTAAGTGAAGAGGCGCTTCACTTGGCAACAATATAAATTCTAATTGGGCCGATCTTCCTTGTAATTCTCATTTATTAATTGTAATTATATTGTTTGTATTATGGCCGACCTTGTACATGAAGAGTTGTGACCTCTCTCACATTTGTATATATACAAGGTCATTTCCCTTCATTCAATCATCAAGCAAGTTCGATTCATTCTCTCATTAAAAGTGCGAATTCCTTCAAGGGTAGTTTGCGAATTTTCTTTAAGTGCAGATTTTGAGATCAAGTGCGTGCAGATTATTATCTGTCATTGCATCTAGTGTTGGTGCTGAATATTGGCCTTGTGATTAGCCTCATTGTAAAGAGAATGGTTGCCATTATTGATATATATAAGAGAGATCTTTGTTGCTGGGTTTTTTTCTCCCTCACGTGGAGGGTTTTCCCAGGGTATATGCTGTGTTATTGTGCCTGTTTTTTGAATTAAATTCTGCTTTTATATCTGATCATATAAAACTAACAATATGTAATGAATCCGATCAGTATTAAGTCCTTAACTGCTCTAGCTTTCTTGGAGAGTGTGTACCTGGATGCTATCCTGAATCTATTCCCAAGGACCTTAACAAGTGAGGTGTAGAAGTGATTTGATAAGCTTACCTGAGAAGTTGACCCATTCATTCTAGCCTCCAGGAGTTCTTTTATTAGTTCCTTATGCACTTTGACCCAGGCCTTATGACATTAGCATTGCATCTCTATAGAATATGAAGCCTCGTGAGGAAACCAACTTCAACTTTGTTAGAAGGCTTAGAGAAACTGTCTATGCATGTGATGTTCCCATGTTAGATTTCACAATCTAATGACTTGTTTATTATACGTTTGCTGAGGCCAAATGCTTGACTAGAAGCTGTAAGAGCAAATCCAAAATGAATATTTGTGTGTTCATGCAAGGGTAAAGCCTTACCAATCCAGACCTAGAACTAGGTTTAAGAGTATAAGTACTATTGGGAATGGCATGATTGAAAGGATCACTTCCATGGTGGCTAATAAGTCTAGATTGCAAGCATTGCATTTACCCAAGAATTTGATTCTGTAGGAGCACCATATGAAGATCCACCTTTCCAAACAAACTTCACTGCAATCACATTTTGAAGGAAGAGAATTCTAAGAAGCATCCCTTCTGCTATTATAATTAGAATAATGATTGTTGGACCCATATTTGTTGAACCTTTCTTATGAGTAGATACCTCTATTGAATTTGGGGAAGAATCACCTGATGATCAGCCATGCTTTTTTAATAATCCTATGCTCAACTATTATTGGGAGAAGGCAACCTAGAGGAAGAAGAGACAATGAGCTTAAAGAATGGAACTTCAGATTTCTTGTCTAATGCTTTAAATGAAGTAACTGAATAGCATCCTCCTTAGAACTCTCTTCTGTGCAAGCCATCTGTCAAGAATCAAGACCATTAATAATGTTGAGCCTAATTCCTCAAGGGGAAAGCCTCCTGTAAAATTCATTACGATGGTTGAGATTGTAAGCATAAAATGAGAGAAGAATATTCCCTTAAGTTCATAACAGAACACAGTAGAAACAACTGGTTCATATTTGTTAATAATTCCATCTATGGTAGATTTTCATTTAACCTTGCCTCAAAATGCACAGGCAAGACATCAATTAGTGCTTAGGAGTGTTGGTTATGGAATTTATTATCTTGAAACATATACTTTCCTCTTGGAAACCTTGGAAGGGTCATTTCCTTAATTGACTACTCTCTATTTATCTTTGGCCCTGCCAGCCAATTGACAACTGCTATTTGAGTGGCAAGTTGTCTATTGCTCATGAAAGCAGGAATGAAGTCTTGCAAACATTGGAAGTACAAAATTGATGAAGGCTCTTTTCTGAATACTATTTTAGGTGCAGTTAGGTTTTCTCCATTTACAATATACAGAGTTGGCTTCCCCAGCCTTTGGCAAACCCATCACAACCCCTTAAGAAAGTTATTTCGATCATATTTCATGAAATTTTGTCATTTTGTGTTGATCTGCACTCGCTTATAAAATCCATTTAGCATGTTCATGGCTTAGGAGCATGTGTGTAGTTACATGTTCGAAAAGATTCAGTTCCTTCATGGCATGATTAACATTGGAAGAATGGTGCATTTCTTCTTCCTTGCATGGTCTCTCACACAATTATTGCCCCCTTATCCATATAATAAATCTGGTCAGATAGACCTTTACGAAGTTAATCTTTAAAAACCACTTCTCTAGCCATTGAGGTTTTTCCCCTTAGTATTCACGATTCAAAACACATGCCAGCTTCTAATGATGATGAATCTGCCGAGTTGGATATTGACTTGGATGTTTGATTTAGCGCATACAATAGTATGTTCCCCAGGATTCCTGTTCAATGGATCTGAGTGAGAGGCAATTAAATTGAAACAGTTAAGTCAGATTAAGTTACAGCACACAGTACAACCTTTGTAGTTGTCCTTGTAGGTTCCCAAATCAAAGGCATTAACTTAATGTCTCATTTAATCAGATAATTTGTGTGTACTGATGAAGATTATGTTGGACAACATTTATCAGATTTTGGTGCCAAAGTTTGACACAGTTTTAGGAGCTGAAGCTGGAACTGCACTGGTAGATGAGTGGTCCCATTGTTGTTTCTGTAGCATCATGCTCCATTCCCTCCAAATTATTTATCATATTGAGGCAGACAATATTTGTACCTACCATCTAGCTTACATGACTGCTATCAAGGTTGTGTATTTAGCTAGTTATCACTTTTGGGCTTCTGCGTTAGTTCTGCACAAGTTCTCTCTATATAGATTCAATGTGTTAAAAGCTATATTTGTATTGTCTTTAGAATGACATTATTAAATGGGTGTATGGTTAATGTGTGGTGGATGTTTTTGATATATGCTACTTGTGGTTTAGTATTAGCAGAGAGTGTTGAAGTCTGCATTGTCATCTACCTCATTTATTAATATACATATTTATTATGCCAATCAAGAAACAACTATTGTTCTGTTCATATATTCATAAGATAAGTTTCCACATGCCTGAAATAGGGATCCCACCTTGCATCCTGTAAAATGAGCCTAATCCAATACTTATTGTTTGTCTTGTTGCTGTATAGGTTACTGAGAAACCAATACTCATTTACCCAAATAGTGGAGAAACATATGATGCTGACCGCAAGGAGTGGGTGGTAAGCTCTTCTTGATACTTAATTATGTTGGATTAACTTTATTTAAATAATTTCTTCAACATACACATCTTACTAGCATGCCAATCATGATGTTTAAGATGTTTCAATTTTTGACATGATTTGGGTGTGACTCATCTAAAAGTTATTTAAATAAATGATGACAATCAAAGTAGAATTTTAATGCTGGGAATTAACCAAATCTAAAAGTTACATGAAATATTATTACAAATTAGAGTAGAGTTTTACTTCTGGGAATTAACCAAGTTTACAAAATAGAATGTTATAATGGGTTGAGCTCATCAATTTTTGATCGAGATTTATTTAGTCAATGTTGTTACTTTGGTTAGGATGCTGATGACATAAATTTGCTTTTTTATTTGTACAATTGTGCAGGTATCCACTGGGGTTTCTGATGTTGATTTTGTTTCATATGTACGGAAGTGGCAAGAACTTGGAGCTTCCCTTATAGGTGGTTGTTGTAGAACAACCCCTGATACCATCAAAGCAATTTCAAGGACTATGAATAGAAGACCTTCATTTACACCCACTGAGAATGCATAACAAACATCTTTCAAGATGTCCAAAAACAGTTATACACTTGGTACAGACAACCCGTAAACCATGCAAGCATCTTCAGGAAAATGAACAAAAGATCTTTTGTAAATTTCTCAGTAGGTGCAATGGGCATCTTTCATGATGCCTATCATCAGTTAAAATTTAGAGCTAAGGTTGCTTGTCATGAATTGCAAATAGTAGGCTAAGTTGTTGCCGAGTTTTTTAAATTTTAAGTTCAATCTAAAACTGTATTTGGCTTGCAGATGAGAATCTAAGTTCAAGTTAAGTTTTCCCTTTATATAACATAATAGTACGTGGCATATTATTAGGAGAAATTTACAATCATAAAGTTTCATGGAGGCTTGCGATAATCATATTTATTTAGCAGGCAATCTGAGTTAAAATGTTCATTCTAATATAACTGCAGTTTTTTATTTCTTGTACCTAGTGCAGTTTTATTTTGATAAAAGATGTTGAAAAAGAACTTGTTTTCTCGTCCTCTAAAATATGGGGAGAAAAGGCTTCATTAAGAGACATATACTAAGCTAAAGCTATCGAGAAGATTTCAACACGTTGTTATAAATTGATTTGTATTTTGAGTATATACGATGCATATCTGTCATAGGAGTTTGAACATACTATTGAGATTGTGCTAGGAAATGTTTTTAGAGCGTTTGGGCTGACAGCTATGAGTTGTGAATAGTTGAAACCCATTTAGTTAGTAACATATTAAAATGTGTGTTTAGAAGGGAACCATAAACACAAGAATACACCTTGGTTGGTGTATCTAATGTCTTCTGTGGGATGTTGAGATAAATGGGAACATAGAAGTGTGAAAATGTAGGTGGTACATATGCTCCTGGACATTTTGGCATCAATCTAAGGGAACTTGATATGATCAGGAAATGATGATTTCCACTGTTATGGCTATTCAAGCAGATAAGTTGCAAATTATGAGGCAGATTGGTATGATGCACTTGACACCAATAGAGCTAACGATGTACAAAAATTGGGACTTAATTGTAAAGCAAAAGTCAAATTTTTTCAGTTCAGTTTAGAGGTTAGAGTGTTGCAATCAGAAGTAGGTTCCTTGTATAACCCTTTGTTCATTTCTGATGCTTTTTTGTCCCATGGATGTTGGTTATGCATTTTCTGTGCACATAAGCAATCTTTTCCTTTTTAAAGATCTCATTCTTTCCATCCTCCTCTATTAGCGCACCCATTTGAAGTCTTGGAATCGGTCGCTTAAGACATACTCTCTCCAAGTGAGCTAAATGAATTCACATTTTTTTTCCTTCTCCTTAAACTCAGAGATCATCCAGTGTCTAATTACCTTATCATTATTTACTAGGTTGCTTTTACCTTTGACACCTTCTCCTATGAATGCTTGTTGGCTGCATTTGTTGCAGGATATGAATTACTCCCATCCCCTTTTTTAGATTGAATGAATGCTTTATCTTAGAAATCTATTTATGTAAGGTGTTGGCGTTTCAATTAGCACCTCTAGAATGCTTATTGGAAACAGACAACTATTGCAAGTGTTTAGTAACTGCTCCTTCGGATTATAGAGAGGAAGATCCCTCTTTGTTGATGTTATGCGTAAAAAAGTACGGTAGACTAAGGTTCCTATTTTTTTTACTCAACGACAGGACACAAGGGTGCACAAACACAATGCGCCGTAGTTAAGCTTTTATTTGGTTTTTGCAGATCTTAACTACGACTAAACAAGCTTTTAATCTATCCTATCTCCCCAAGATAAATAGAGCATAAGGGCACAGGAGCGAGAATGGATGGTTGGATTACTTGGTCCGACTGTCTCACCAGAATGAGTTCAAGGCTTTGAACTCTCAGATCTATGCTAGAATAAGGCTTTGTGCAAGCAAACACTCTTTACGGTAAGTTGGATCTTGGACTTGCCAAGGAGGAGGAACCCCTATTCGAGGTATAGGTTGGGAAACAACTTACTAGAAACAACAAGATACGATGCCTTGGCTAACAGATTCCCAAAGAGGTGACAACACTTGTCCAAAGTGTAGGCTGAAAGACAATTCATTGAAAAACATCAAAATATAACTGCCAATGACAAAATATCCAAGGAGGAGGAACCCTTGTCCAAGGAGGAGATTGAAACAAGTTATAAAACACAAAATGTTGAAAGAACTCAAATATTTAGATCAAAATGCATGCGCTTTCTAATTTTCTTCTCCAAATTTCCTCAATGAGTTACAAAGAATTGGGACATGCAAAGGCGTGAAATCATGCACAATTGCTCATCAACACTTTCAAACTTGTTGGCAACAATGGCACAACAATTTTGCGTAGTAAATAAAGGTTAGCAAATAATGAGCCCAAGACTCTTATTTATAGAACTCAAAGGAGTAGGCGACCCTAAAGTCTCCTTGAGTTAACAATTAGTTCTTGCCAATCAACAAGATTTATTCCTATGTCTAAAAGTAGGTGAGCAAAGAGTCAACTAGAAAACTACTTCAGTTGACTAAAACTAAACTAAAGGTGAACTTTATTACATGTGTCTCCAAAATATACATCGACATTTAGTGGAGATTTGAGATCCACAAATCGTGGAAGTCAAAATAGACATCCATTATTAGTGGGATCTGGCATGCATGATTTGTGGGACATGGAGTTAACTTGGAAAGGGGCATCAAGTTAACTCTAGTCATCATTAATGCTATTATAGAGGGTAGGACGTCCTTCTTGGGTGCTTTACACCTCTTCTCCACTAGTCAATGGTGCCTCTATCCAGTCGATGACCTCCTCAACCTTTGGGCAATTAATGCTCTATAAGATGATGACGTGGTGTTTTAGCATTTCTTCACCTGTCACAAGCTATTGCTAATATTCTATGCACTTGGTAGCTGCGTCAGCTAGCTTGGTAGACATGGCTGCAACTTTGCTCAATTTGCAACCATTGGGGTCATTGAGAAATGTGCTACGGATGACATCCTGGAATTGTTTATGTACCGTGCCTAGCTCAATGTAGACAACTCCCTCATGTTGATAAAGGCAAGGGATGGATATTACCAATGTTCTTGGGAAGTTGATAATACTTGCCACAATATGTCGGTACTCGATCAGTTCCACAAAATTGGCATCATAGGCTTTCACCTTGTATGCTATTTGTTCCCTCCAAGTAAAAAGATGTTGCTTGTTCTCTATAGTGGTAATTGATTGGTACACCACTTGTAAATCTAAGACTGTGACTTCATCCCTCGACCTCTTTTCTACTGTCTCTAGTTTTGATTGCTGCATCTTTGCGCGGAGTTCATGTGCTCTGTCCCTCAACTGGTACAGTTTTGTCAATATGCATCGTCCTCTGACAACAAATTCCTCCACTTGATTTCTCAAGTGTTTTCCATATGAAATTAGCTGGTGATGGTTTTGCTCTGTGAGAAGGTCTAGCAATTCTTGTGGCAAAGCTGAGACGTTTGGGGTACCGTGCATCAGGCTAGATATGTACATCCTCAATTGTTGATTTTCAGCCTTTAAAGCTGCTTTGTCTCTTCCATCCTTAGCCATTCTTTCTTGAACGCTCATCGAGGAAATTTCGAGAAGATCTACCTCCACCTGACAGGTGGTTTTTCTGAGGTTGACCTTATATAATGTGAAGTCTTCAACCTCTACCTCATGTATGTTTCTGCCCTCAAGTGGGGCAACAGTCTCTATGATAAACTCATTAACCGCATTCCTTCCTACATGTACTTGCTTCTTCAATTTCTTTGTTGGCATGTCTTGAGGGACATGATCAAACTTTGTGAAGTCAAGCCGATAGGATGACCTTTCCCTCTTCCTTCCTAGGAGACCCTCAAGCTAGATTGACTCCTGACTAGCCTTGTTGGAAGGAGGAATGTTAGGCCCCTGAATGCCTAATGAATGAGATTGTGTTGTAGCGATCTCTCATGGTGGAGAGTCCAAGTCAATGGGGACTTGTGACTATTGTGATGGTGGTGAAGTAGGTGGCTCTGTCTCTATTACAGGCACTATATGCGCTGCAATTGCTTCCGCTATGGGCTTTGTCTCTGCTGTGATTATCTCAATCATTGGCTCGACTGCAACGGTCTCCACTATCTCAGGAATGTGTGTGGCTGTCTCCACATATAACTACTGTGCTCTTCCCCTCGTGTGCCCTGACATCCGCAGCCCTTTGGGAGGATTGCTCCATTGCTTTTGTCTAGGCTTCTTCCTTGAAGTGGAAGGTAATGAAGATTGAACTAGCGGCAGCTCTGTTCAGGGAAGTACTACCTTCCTTGTCCTCTTGCTGCCTAGGTAGAGTTGACTGTTTTTGACAACTCTACTCGTTCTTTCCTCTATAGATGTGTTTTCCTTCACATACCAATCCACTCTTCTTAGTGGTTGTGAGTCTACTTGATCCATGAAGAACGAGGGGAGAATGACTTCCCCTTCATCATCAGATAGGCCCTCAGTGTCATTTGACATAAAGTCAGCAATTTGTGGGAGTTAAATTGGCTATAGTTCCTTTTTCGTACATCAAACTCATCATCACAGTTGACCCAATAATCTTCTATGGAAGACTCGTGTGATGAGCGCTACTCAAGGTGCACTGCATAAAGGCCTCTTGGATCATACGACCTTCTCCCAATGAGATATTTGAGATTGAGTTTCACTGTCTCTTAGCACATCAATTTGGCATCAGTTGATGTTTTACATCTATAGAGTCCCATCTAGATGGGAAAGCTTGCAGCTGGCTTCTTCTTAAGGCATAGGTGAGAGTGAACTTTGGCCAACTGTTGTAGGAACTCCATGAAAACTACCCCATCTGAAGGGTAGCGTGGCATCATGGTGGGGTGACCATTATATCCATACACACGTATGTAGGTGAAGGTGGGGAATTGGATAAACCAATCTTCCTAGTCCACCATTGCCTCCTTGCCTGTTGGTGATATTCACACATGCATCTCATGGTCGAGGTATCGTATGGTGTGCATAATGAAGAGGTCACTTATCCGCTTGAAATGTCGTTATGCTTGTGTAAACTCAAGACGTGGAAAGTATTTGTGGACCTTTTGCACACCTAAGGTTCCCAAAGTGTTTAGTGTCATGAATTCGCCTTGGAGGGCAATCAGGTATACAAGGTACGAACACATGTGGAACCTATGAGCCTCTAGAAACTCGATAATTTGTTGGAGTGTGTCACTGATCAAGGTGGCCCAGTCATAATGTTCTCTTTTGCTGATAATCTTGGCAATGTTGTAGTACATCCACGACTGAAACTGATTCCCCTCTTCCTGTCCAGTGATTCTATTGAGAAGAGTGATCAACACTACATACTTGTCTCAGAATTCTCCTCGTCCAACCAATTTGGGAAAGTTGGCCTTTTTCACTTTTAGCCATCTTTCTGCCATTATTCCTTGACATTTATCCTTTGCCGCTTTGAATGCTCTTTCGCATTTTGCTACTGATATGACTACATTGGTCGGGCATGGTGGAATAACAAAACATTTTTCAATGTCCTTTGGTTTAAGGCTGCAGATCACCCTCCCATCCACTGATCGAATTTCTCGTGTGGTAGGGTTGTAATGCTTAATGCAAGCAATCACAAGCTCCACACTCTGTAATGTGATGGGGATTGACACAACCTCAAGCAATCCATATTCTTCTATGTTTTGAAGCGTGATTTGGTTCATGCCCTCCAAATCATCTGAATCAACTACTGGGTTTACCTGATGCAAGTTTGTGTCAATTGTTTTTAGGAAATCATGGTATAAGGCCGTTTTGGTCTTGTATTGTACATGGGAGTACTGCATCCTGAAAAACTTAAAGATCAACTGTGCACACGACCTTGTTCTAACAATTTCTAAAAACCCCTAAAAATAGCGCCTATCGAGAAGTATTTTTCCGGAAAAAATCTGACACATGTTTTGTTCGTGCTTCAATGCTGAACAAACCCAATTCATTAAATTTTTGAGTCTGAGACTTTTCTAGAAAAATCCCTAAAAATAGGGGCAACAAGTTTATGCTGATCATACCCAATTGGTCAGATCTGTGGTAGCCTACTGTTTTCTATGACATGCAAGAAATTTAAGACAAAAGAGAGGAAGTAGACAAGAGGAAGATTGGAAGTTATTTGCTACCTTCTTGGAGAAATTTGCCTTTGGATTCAACCCCTGAGAAGAAATCCCTTTGTGCCACTTATCTTCAAAAACTAATGAAGAACGGTCCAAAACCTCTATCAGATCTTGAAAATATGCTTTGGAGAGCAAATTGTTGTTTTGATCTTCACCCTGCAAAAGAAATAATGAAAAGGGGTGCTTAGAGTTGGTATATAATGATTCAAGTTTGAATCCTTAAAGTTTGGGTGCCAACTCATGATTTTGGAGTGATTTGGCTTGATCTATAGTTCTAAAAACTAATTTCCATTGATTGTGGGATGTTTGAACCAATTTTGCCTCCAAAATCTCTAAATCAAGTCAACAAATCTTGCTTTGACCATTTTAGGCATCCTTTTTTGAGTTTGAACACCTTTTTTCACTATTTTTCATGGTGAAGTGCCTCTGTTCGATCCTTACTCCCAGTCATTCAGTTGATCTTTAGCATCTGTTGATGAATCCGTTGTTGAGATGGAACCATCCCGAAGAAGTATGCCTGGGAGTTGTTAAGCTAGAAACTTTAGTTTGAGGCTCCAAATTCAAGGGCGCCTTTCTTCAATAGGGGTGCTTTTAGCCTTAGACGACCAATTTCTTGATTGTTCTTCTTTTTCACCATTTAGACCCTTCGTGCTTCGATCTGATATCACCGTCGACTGACGCGTTTGATGATCTTGCTTGATGATGCATTGGATAACCAGTTCAGTCCTAGAAAGGGTGATTGGTTCCATAGCTCCTGAAATTCAGTTTCAGTCCTCCAAAAGTATGGGTGACTTTTCTTAGCAGGGGTGCCTTTGACTTTTGACTTGTCATTTTTCATGTTGTAAACTTCCTCAGTTTGATCTCTGTCATTAGATGTTTGATCTGTCTGTTGCCTTTGCTAACAATGTCACTGTTGAGATTGATCAAAATGGAGAAGATCATCTCAGAGGTCATTGAGCAAATAGACTGCATCTACACGCCCAAAAGACTGGATGCCTTTCTTCAGTAGGGGCACCTTTTCTTTAGTACTTGTTCAATTCTTCATGTTCTTCATTCAGTCTTCTCCTTTGGCATTTTTTGCTTGATTTCTGCCTCTGACTGCTTGATAGGTCCTGTGAATGTGTTGTCGGATTGATCGCAAAGCTGGGAGAGAGCTGGACAGATGTCTTGTAGAAAGCAGTGGTTGAAAAACACATTAGGTGTCTTGAAATGAAGGGTACCCCTGGCCAACAGGGACGCTTTTTCTTTGGAGCTCACTGATTTACCTTCCATCTTGCATGCTCTGATGATCAACCGTTGTTGTTTGATTTGTCTCGCAGGTTGGCTGACAGATTCATTGCAAAGCTAGGCTAATGCTGGAGAGATTTCACGAAGACAAGTTTTCTCAGGAACTGACATTCGGGCCATCTTGTTCAAGGGCGCCTTTCTTCAGCAGGGGCGCTTTTTCTGACCTTTGATTGCATTTCCTACTTGGTAGCAACGCGTGGTTTTTCCAAAGTTAGCCAAATTTTAGCATTTTTCAATTTTGAAAATCTCCCCCATCCAACATCTTTTTGATCCTTTTTTGCCATGGTTTCTCCGTTGAAGCTTTGCTTCCAGCACCTGGTACTGGCCAATTTGCCATTAATGGCTATAGAGCTCCTAACTTTGTTTTTGAAAAATGAAAATAGACCTACCAAAGTAAAACATATTTTTTGATGATTCTGACTTGACTAGTGTGATCACGAAGTCGACTAATCCTATCAAAATCATTTTCAATCATTTCCGGGAAGGTCCTATTTTTAGGGGTTTCCCTAAAAATAGGGGCACGAAACCCTAATTTTCAATTTTTAGAATTTTGCATATATGTTCCTTGACATAAACCCACAAAAAATTTACCTTCTATTTGACCTAAAACATACTTTTGGCAACATTTTTACATGACTTAGATCATTTTAACAAAAATGTCTCTTAAAAGCAAAAAAATATTTTGGGTACAACATAAGGCTACTTTATGACTCCAAATAAAGGTCATGATTCGTGACATCCGATGTGGCATAAAAGCTTGCCATTGATTCATTGTTTTAACAAAAGACAAAAGGATAATAGAATTGTTGGAATTCATTCTATTTCAAATAAAAAGAGCATAAAAATGGGTAGATATTTTTGTGAAATGCATTTTTTTTTTGTTTTTTGTTTTTTTTGTATTGCAGCATAAATTAATTGAAATCCCAATCCAAGCATCAATGTAAACATAGACTAGCTCAACATGTTTGTAGGCATAAATCTATCTATTTATTGTATCACAAATTGCATTTAGAGTTGTCGAAAACATAAGATCACCTTTCAATTTACCAAAACTAAACAAGTGAATTTTTTTCGTTCTAGAGCACATTTTTTAGGCTAGAATAGAAATTGTGCAAATTGAATGCTTTCAACTTCATTTCTACCATGTCATTAAAGTCCACTATCATTGTTGTTGGTGACCTTTGTCAATGCTATTGATGCTTTTTGTAAACATTGTCTACATATTCTAGCAACATCACGTTACCCACACTTCATTAATGACATTATGCTTCTTGTTGAAACAATTGCTTGGAAATCATCATCATCATCATCAATATATGTTGATAAATCCACCTAAAATATTTCTCTAATCATTTGTTTTTTGAATATTGATAATGAATCATGGAGTGCGATTTGAAACATTGACATAAAAAACTCACACGGTTATATTAAAAGCATTTTTTATTTTACTACTATGGATTGTGGAAATATCATGTATCTTATTCCTTTAAGTAGTAAGAAACCATTGAGATTACAAATTAGCAAAACATGAATGCCACATTGCATTAATGCTACACAATCATGACATGTTACCAACAACTTGCCAAGTCACCGAGCATGATCACTTGCCACACCAACTATACACACCAAACAAGCCTAGTTAGCCTAATGATGCCATCACTTGCCTCAATCACTTTTTGTTTGCAATGACTTTTATTTTAATATGATATTTGAATTTTGGAGGGCTTGTTCTCACTCACTCATATTTTGATTGAGGTCAATATTTTTAATTGGATGTTGATGGTGTTATCTATTTTTTAATATTTCTTAATAGTGAACAAAAACAAGTTACACAATATAAGCTATTAAGGCTAAGCCATAGTCTATTGGTACTAGTTGAAATGTTATATAACGAAACAATAACTAGTGTGAAGATAACATTACAACACCTAGGGTAGAGTCATACTACTATAAAACTCCTATTAGCTCTATCACCATAGTTTATACTTCATTAGAGAGTCAATATATGGTGCCCAAAATTTTACAGGCTAATTAATACAAATATTAAGTAATAGAGTGTTTCTTTGATACCTCAACAACAATAGATGTAACTGTAATACAAGTATTGTGTACAAGGTTGATTGTATTAAGAGGTTGAGGGATATCATTATTGTTGGTGGAGACATTTCCCCAATGATCAACAATAAAAATAGTGCTATCATAACTATAAATGTGCTCATGCTCCTTAAGATACTTGACATTGTCACTTTTCACTTTTGGCTTTCCACCATTCTTTTATATGTTCAACCGCCACTTTGTGTGCACTATATTGGATTTGTGCAACATAAATTTGCTATCATTCAACAAACTATTAAATTCTCTTTGAAATTGTTAATGTCAAAATAACCTACAAAACTATAAAGGAAAGGGTAAATTGACTATAAGAATTCATAAGGAACCTTTCTTTGCCTTGAAACAATTCATCATTTTTAGTCCTCCATAAGTTCCACAAAATTTTAGTTGAAAGATTAAGCCACAACTTATTAAGTTGTTTTTTATCAAAACATTTAACAAAATTAAACAAGACTTCACACTAGGTAGTAACATTCATATTCTCCCACCCACTTTTATTACCAAGAAAAGAAGATGAAATTGAAACATCGAAAAATGAGGTTCACCAAAATGAATTGATAAAAGGGGGGGGGGGGTGTATGATGAACCTATTCTTCTAATTTCATTCAAGGAAATGAGATCCACACCAAGGATTGACCAACAACCCTTAGGTGAGTCAACCCAAGGTGCGAATCTTGCAAATTTCCCTTTTTGCAAGGACAAGGGTATGAACTAAATTGCACTTTGGGGAGAAAGATTTAACATAGCAAATAAAATCCAAATTACAAGCTATAAAGTGCATTTAGAAGCTAAATCATAATATTGATGGAACCTACAGACTTTAGGAAGAGTTTGGAAGGGATAAATGATGTGTACCTTTTGCAAAAAGTGCTTTCATGGCTCACTCAGGACCCATTTTCCCTATGGCGAATGGGTCTTGACTAGGACTCCAAAAAATCTATTTCTGGGTTTTGTTCTTCTAAGTCCGCATTCCCAGATTCCCAATTTTCACTGTTAGAGAGTTGAAAATAAATTATGTAGAAGAGTTTATATGATTTTGCAAGAATGGTGATAACTTTGACAACTTTGCAATTTTTGTTCTTCAATAGATCTTCAACCTAAAACTTGCAATCACACATCAAAGAGAGAAAAATGTTGTTTGTTAGGGAATAGGGGTTTTCTTCGGTCAAACCCCATTTTGGTAATTAATCCTTATGATGAAACAATGAAACATGAAGGAATGATGAATGAACAAGCTTATGTCACAACTCATCAAACCTTTAATGAACCTTGATAATGGAGGTTTGCAACTTTGCATGAATTGGCTTCAATGGATGTGGATCTTGACTTTGAACCTTTGCTTGAAATGATACTTTGAATACTTGATTGAATCATGAAACGTACAACATATTAGCTCCAAAAACATGCATGACTCCACATAACTTTAACATAATGCTTGGATCTTGATTGATGCAACAAATGATGAAGAAATAAGCCCTTGAATGCTCTCAAAATTACTCTTGATCATAAACCTTGCTATCATAAACTTGCTCATAACATTGCTTAGTGAAACATAGTGAAATGACCTCTTATTTATACATATCTTTACATTAATTTTTGAAATTCAAATATCACAATCCGACATTGAATTGTAGATTTGAAATCATTAAAATACTGCCAAAAACATATCCAAAAGAGGGGTCCTAGGTCTAAGTGAGGACCCATTTTCCATAGGGCGAATGGGTCCTAGGCCACTTACCTAGGACACACATCAAACAAGGTGAAATATTATGTAAAATTAGGGTCCTAGGACTAAGTGATGGCCCATTTTCCATGTGGCGAATGTGTCCTAGGTCACCTACCTAGGACACACATCAAAAAAGGTGAGATATCATGTAAAAATAAGGTCCTAGGATTAAATGAGGACCCATTCATCATGTGGTGAATGGGTCCTAGGTCACCTACCTAGGACACATTTTCCAAAATTAAGTGTTGTGTAATGACATTTATGAATGTTGGGTTTTATCCCTCAGAATTTGCATTTAATTAGGTTTGGATTTGAATTAAAGGGGCCAATTAAGGCAAATTAACCTCAATTAATTAATAAAGCCCTAGATTAGTGTGAAAGTGTAAAGGTACACCTTACAACACCCTAAATAAGGCACAATTAAGTCCCCTTAGTTTAAAAGGGCCCTAAACTTAATGTGAATGTGTAGAACATATTACAACACTAAATCAAGGCAACATTAGGTTCATTTTATTACTAATTATTACCAAATTAAGTGTGAAAAAAGGGATACTTTTTCTGTTACTACATTTAGCCCCCACTTTAGTGAGAGGAGGAACTTGCATCAAACTCACTCTAAAGTAGTCAAGAGGGGTCCAAGTGTACCAATGTGGATGGAATAGGATGACAAAGATCAAGGGGGTGGTCAAGCCCCCAAGATCCAAGATCCTGCATCAAACCAACATAAGCACAAAGGGACACACACAAGGTGTGTCGTATGTAGCAACAAAACAAGATACACAAACATACAATGTCAAAGACTAAAAGAAAGAAAAAAAATTAAAAATAAACAAAAATAAAAAGGGGTGGATCAAGCCTTGACCATTTTTCTAACTCAATGTGGATCAAGCCTCAACTATTTGTCCAAAACACATGCTCACTTTGGGGTAGTGGAACCTCAAGCTGTCCACTAGGTGAGTTTTCCCAATAAAGTGGCTTAGTGAGAAGGTCATGCCTCTATGTCGGCTTCTCATTGTACGATGAGAAAGTCATGTCTTTGTCTAGGCTTCTCATTGATCTAACCATACCAAAGCTATCCCTTTGATAACTTCAATAGGGTGCCACAAAATGAAACTTAGAGCTTCACAAGGCTTGACAAGTTGTGTTATGCTTAGCACTTATGAACAACATGTGACTAAAGGTTTGTTCAATGGGACTTTGCTTAATTTGTGTAAGGTCTCTTCTTAGGGAACATCATGCTTAATGTCTCCAAGAGAGGACAAGTCGAAGAAATATCACACTCTCGGAGGAGATCAAACCCAATGCCACCACCAAGAAAAAGACACATCACAGGAAGAAAGAAAATCACACAATGAAACATGAGGAATGATAATGCTAATGTATGCCCCCACTTTAAAGAGATTACTAACACCATTGCTGTGAGAAATCCACTTTAAAGTAGACAAAGACATGAGGGCTTATTCGAAAAGCCTTATGCCAATTCATATGTTCCCGAATGAAACTACATTATGAATAAGGGGTTGCCCCCAAAATACAATAGAAAGGAAAGTATGTCACATGCGAGCCAACTTAAGGCATGTCATCCACTTACCAAGATTTCTCTTATATATACATGGAAGGCAGTCAACTAGCCAAAAGAGACAACAACAAGTTCCATACAAGGACAAGGCTACCTAACCCCTTGCCCCCACTTAGTGAAAGACAAGGATGAACCGAGATGATTGATGAGAAACATAATAAAATGAAAATCAGTATCAATTAGAGGAACTAGGTGCTGCAACACAAGGAAGAGCACCATAATCCTTAAGATGTCGAATTTTATTACTCAAAGCCTTACATTCTTTAGTAGAAGGACCATGAACTCTTGTAGTAAAATTTCTTTTGTGTTCTTGGAAGGAGAGATATCAAACTATCTTGGAGGAGTTTGGACAATATACTCTCTTGATCAATAGTAGAAGATGTTCCTTTATTTTGTGACAAAGATATCTCTTGCTTAGTACAAGGTGTCATACTTACATAATACTCTTTAGATTGTGAGATTTTGTGCTCTCCTTTAAAGGAGGGTGTAAAATCTAAAAAACTCCAATCATTAGTGTTTTTCATGATTACATTGATATTAAGAGAATATTTCTTTGTTTCTTTCATTTCTTTTGAAGGACAATAACCAAGACCACTAGTTTCTATCAGTTCAGGATGCACTAATGTTAAATTTGGCTTAGAAGAATCTTTTGTAAGAGTGTTGATATTGAGTGAATACTTGTTTATTTCTTTCGAGGGACAATAACCAAGACCACTAGTCATTTCTTGTGTGTTAGGCTCTATAGGGACACAAATACCTTTTTCCCTAGCACCACATCCTTTTCCACTATAACCAAGTTGTTTCATAAGTTCACAACCTCTTTCATAAAGATTTTTCATTTCTTTTGGATTCGGTGGTTGTTCATAATCAACTTCATCAAACTTTGTTGTGTAATTTGCTTCTTCTTCTAAAGTGGTTGGAGTGGATGCTTTCGAATTTTGTGTTGACATTACCACTTTTTCTTTTCCCTTTTTAGACTCTTTGTTTATGATCTTGTATTCTCCCATGAATGTAGGTGTGAAATCTAAGGAACCCCAATCATCTTCCAATAACTTTGTGACTTTTTCAATATTGCTCTCTTTTTCTTTCTCTTGCATGGGTTCCACTTGTATAGCTGGTGTCAATGTTTTCAAAGGATTTTCCTTGTTTTTTTCAATGAGTAAGGCTCCACTATAAGGCTCAGGATCAAATTTGATTGTATACACTTTGTTGTTGTAGATATACTTCATTTTACAATGAAGAGTAGAATGCACCCTATTCATTTCATGAATCCATGGCCTACCTAAAAGAAGATTATATGAAAGATCATGAGGCATAACATGGGCCATATTTTGCAATGTAACCTTCCCAACTTTAATAGGTAATGTGATGACTCCAAGCGGTTGTTTTCCTATGTTGTCAAACCCTCAAATAGACAAATAATAGAGGACAATGTCACTCTTATTCATATCAACCTTTTCCAAAAGGCTCACACTACACACATTAAGGGCCGAACCATTGTCAAAAAGAGTTCTCTTTATTGCAATTCGATTAATGTAAGTTATTATTATGAAAGCTTCAATTTTCTTTTTCTCTTCTAATGAAGGTAACTCATCTTGATGGAAAGTAATGTCTAAGTTGACCAAATTTACAACTTGAATTTGGGATGCCACATCATTTGGTTGCACATTAGGAGTAGGAACTTATTGTAAATCATTTTGAAGCATACCATGATAACTAGGTGAGGCTTGAATAAGGTCCCATAAGGATATCTTAGCAAGAGTATTTTTTAGTTCTTCAACAAGATCATACTCCTTTCCACTTTGTAAAGGAAAGCGAGGAGCACTAGGCAAGATAGATTGAGGCAATGGGAGGGATGTTGGAGTTGTTTGTCTTGGTTGCAAATTATTCCTAGTGTTATATGTATGAGCAACAATATTGTAACTCGGTTGTTGCGAAACATTATCATTATCAAGTTTCCTTTTAGGTGGTTCTAAGATAAGCATGGGTTTATTTTAAACTTGTGGTTGTTGTGAGGGTGGATAAATGATAAGTTGAGGCTTAGGTGGTCCAATAATTAAAGGGTTTGTAGGAGGTCTAAGAATTAGAGGACTCGAGGGAGTTCTAATGTTCATAACCTCAAAAGACTTATCCTTATTTTCATGATCTCTTAGTGAAGGGGAGTCTAATGTCACTTCATCATATTCATCTAAGGAAGCCACATCACTATTGTTTGAAAGACATGTGTCAATGCTCTCATTTTCTTGCACCATGATATCTTCCCTAGTAGGAGAGTTTTAAGGAGAGCTACAAACTAGATGTTCATGACATTCAAAGGTTGGTTCTTCTAAATGACTTCATCACAAGTAGGGGAGTCATCAATGGTTATATTTTCTTGCCTATCAATGATGGAATTCTCTTGTTCAATAATGTTTTCCCTAGTAGGAGAGGTAAGGGAAGAGAGAAAAATAGGATTATCATAACTCTCATTGGTTTGATCTTCTAACACCAAAATATCTTCTTCAAACTAGGAGAGATATTGGGAGAAGACCAAATTTTATTGTCATGATTATCCACCATTGTATTCTCTTTCGTTAAAAAATTCTCATAAGGGGGAGAGTTGAACTTTTTCTTGGCATGTTTAGAAAGATATAATACTAACATTATGTGACCAAAACTGAAAAGTACTTCTAACCATCTTATGCAATGCTACAAGAATGTAAACAATGTATATCCAAAGATGAAAAGTACTTTTATCCAATTTATACAAATCTTCAAGAATGCAAACAATGTGTATCCAAAAATGAAAAGCAATTTTATCAAACTTATGCAAAGCTTCATGAATGTAAACATTGTGTATGAAAAAGTGAAAAGTATTTTTATCCATATTATGCAAAGCTTCAAGAATGTGAACATTTTCAGGTCTGATGATTTTTGCTACTGAATTGATTTTGGAATGATTCAAAAATGAATACACTAAATGGATGATTTGACCTAGATGCATAAAACAATTCCTAAATGTTTCTAGACTGATACTATAGGTTACTAGAAAGCCTAGGAAGTGCAGAAAATCACCAGAAAGCTCAAAAAAGTTGGTTTTTATAAGCCTTTAAGGAATCATTCACCCAGTGGAAAATGGGTCTTGGTACAAATTTTTTAAAATTGAAAAATGCAATTTCTGAGTGTTTAGATGTGTTTTATGTTTCTGGTTTCAAACTAGTATTTTTGTAATAGAATTTTCCAAAATTTGATGTTGAAATGCAAGTAAAACTAATGAAAAATGATGAAATATGTGACACTTTTTGGAATGCAATTTTGATCCAATTTTTGAATATGAATGATGAAAAATACACTAATATGCAAACATTATGCAAAATTAATGTAATATGCATGCAATTTTTTGAATTTTTTAGATTTAAAAAATGCAAAAATACAAATTTAAACCCCTATATGCAATGCAAGCTAATGCAAGGTTTAAAGAACTCTAAATGTCATGCAACTAATTCAAACCTAATGCAATCTATTGCAAAACTTAGATCTAGGGTTAAAAGGACTCCAATTTTTAGAAATGTTGTTGTACAAGGTCGGGTTCACCATAATGAAACATCAAAAAATAGGGTAGGGGGAGATTTCCCCCCAAAATGGAAAAGTGGATCTAAAGAGGGAAAAGGGGTCCTAGGTCTAAGTGAGGACATAGGGTGAACGGGTCCTAGGCCACTTACCTAGGACACACATCAGACAAGGTGAAATATTATGTAAAATCAGGGTCCTAGGACTAAGTGAGGACCCTTTCTCCATGTGGCGAATGGGTCCTAGGTCACCTAGCTAGGACACACATCGGACAAGGTGAAATATCATGTAAAAATAGGGTCCTAGGATTAAGTAAGGACCCATTCACCATGTGGTGAATGGGTCCTAGGTCACCTACCTAGGACACACATCTTCCAAAATTAAGTGTTGTGTAATGGCATTTATGAATGTCAGGTTTTATCCCTTGAAATTTGCATTTAATTAAGCTTGGATTTGAATTAAAGGGGCCAATTAAGGAAAATTAACCTGAATTAATTAATAAATCCCTAGATTAGTGTGAAAGTGTAAAGGTACACCTTGCAACACCCTAAATAAGGTACAATTAATCCAATTTAGTTTAAAAGGACCCTAAACTTAATACAAATGTGTAAAACACATTACAACTCTAAATGAAGGCAACATTAGGTTCATTTTATTACTAATTATTCCCAAATTAAGTGTGGAAAAAGGGATACTTTTTCCATTTCTACAAAAATATTATTTGCATATCTGTAATCAAAGAAAATATGTGCAATATATCTCTAGTAACACCAATGTCTTCGATACATGACTTGTTGGAGAATGCTAAGATCTGAAAGCATGAAACAACTTTCCACAAGTGAAAAAAAAATGAGTTGATCACAATAGTATTTCTACCAATATACAAATGAAGAGTATGCAAATACATTGAGAAACCTTACATATATAGGCAAGGTGGATGAGGTGAGAAGGTAGGAGACAATGATTGACCACCCCTCCAAATGTGCAACACTTGTGAGCTCACTTGACAAGTGTGTGAGCAAGTGTCAAATATGCAAGTGGAAGTCATCTCAAATGATGACACATGTGTTAATGCTATGAAGTGAGACAAAAGTATAAGAAACCTAAGTAAACTTAAGCTATGAGTGTGAATAAGTCAATCATAGAAATGTTATATCCTAACTAGATGGATAAAGGCACTATTTATACTAACACCCTACTTAAGTGCAACTTAGAGAGTAATGTATGCAAGATGATGAGTCCCAATTACTAGGCCATGTTAGATACTCTAGAACAAGGGGATTTTCTACTCACGAGTTCTATTTGTTTAGAGAGCCTTACAGGGAAAACTGCCCTAATCTACCTCAATGACACAACGATGAGAGTTTTAGAATTAGAAAGAGTGGTTCATGAAGATTCTCTGGACAAACTAACGAGCTCTCGGCCAAAGGACGATAATGCAGGAAACAGATGACAGCGCAACACGCTAGCATCCCAGAGGCGCGCTAGCATCTTGTACGGACCAGAGAACGAGTTTATCACAGAAAACACCTAAGTGATCACTAGCAACTAGATTGTTAAAAACTTACAGAATGTGGTAAAGAAATAGAATAGAACTAAGACGAAGTAAAGTAGAAATTATAAAGGTAAAGAGATAGAAAGGAAAGAAATACTTACAACCATGTGAGTGATGAAGCCTCCACCAAATGAATGTCTTCAAAACATATAGGCGTGATATTTGGAGAGAATGTTGGGGCTGTATAGGGGTTTACCTCAGTAAAACCCCCGTTTTGGTGTTCCCACCTCCACATACAACCAAGAAGATAGAGAGAAAGAGTCTGATGAAAAAAGCATGTGGTGAAAGCAAAACCCGCTCAGGAGTAGAACCCGCACCACCAGATAAGTGTGTGATAAAATAAAACCCCGCTCGAGGAGGAGAACCTGTATCACAAAAGAGGTGATAAAAGCAAACCCCGCTTGAGGAGGAGAATCTATATCACTAAGTAAGTATGCAAATAGTAGGGGATATGGAATCCCAGGATGCTCACAAGCATGAAAGTGAGGGAGATGCAATTGCAAAGGGTGTTATAAGGGGAGCTTGAGAGAGCTTGAAGCTGCTACAACAAGCTGTATTAAGTTGTGCAAGCAAAAGCTAAAGTGTAGAAGACTAGAGAGAAACTAGAAGTGGAAGAAGTTGGAAGATGCAAATGGATGGAAAGAATGGATTAAAAAGGAAGAAAAGAAGATTATCGGGTGGTTATAGGGAATCCTAAACCATTTCCATCGACAAACTTAGTTGACAAGTGTCCAAAACATGCTCAAAAATGGTTGTCTAAGTGTTGACACATTGCAGGACACTAGCGCAGTGCCCAAACATCCGCAAGGCACGCTAGTGTCCGAACATGTCACACTACAAAAAAATGTGAATGAGAAAAGCACAAAGTTCAATGAAAAGTTAACAAGCAAGAGTGGTTGCTGAAAAAGGGGTGCTGGAACATCCTGAGAGGGAGAAAGGCTAATGCAGGGGTTAGAATGACCCTACTCAAGATGCTAAGGGAATGGACACTAAAGTGGATACAAGAATGTACACGAAATTGTGAGGGGTGCAATTTTACAATTATATAGATAATCATGCACAAGTTTCTCATAAAGTGGAGTAAAGGAGAAAAACCTAGTGGGAAATCAAACCCCCTCCAAAAGAGAAATGAGACAAATAGAATGAAATGTACAAGTGAAGAAGATAGAAGAACTCATGATGACCCCCCAAGGACCTTCTATCACACAAGTAAAATAAACGTTCCCTTCATAAGAGAGAAAGAAAGAGACTATGGATCCCCCCATAAGATCATAGAACATGTAGTGTTGAGTTATGCTCAAATAAGAATGTAGAATATGATCACTGAATTTTGAACAAAATTTCTTCATGGAAGAAGTTGACCTACAAATAGGTGCATGAAATATTCCCATGTGAGGAGTATATAAGTTTGAATAATGCACAATATCAAAAGACAATGCCAAAATCTCCAATAGCTACTCAAATGCTCCATGCGAAGGATGATGTAGAACAAAAACCAAAGATGTAGATGGGTTGACAACAACATTGATGTGGTTGTCATCAAAGGTTCCCACCAACTCTGTAAAATGAGATTTACTAAACAAGTATGATATTCCATGTAAGTAATCATCCCAATCAATTGTAGTGGAAACACAATTGTGAACATCTTGTTGTCCTAAATTATAAGAAACCAATGATGTAGGAACACTCAATACTGAAGGAGAAAAACGTGAAGGAGATGTGATTTCTGTTTAAGGTGAAGGAATCGATCAAGAGGATAGAACTCCAAGGTTCAAATAACCAAACTATATCTCCTTATGCAATGTCATCTATACTCAAACCATCATCAAAATCGACAGAACCAAAAGAATAAAAGGAGTATAATCTAGAATCATGATCAACATGACCTATGGAAATGATGTATCTACTTTGTGAATCTCTAATGATCATAGGATGTGGTGTGAACTCAACTATTTTTCCTATGCCACTATGTGTAATCTAATAAATGGAAGGGAGATTATTGGATAAGAAAGGTACATAAAGTACACCATTATATGTTCCTTCTCCAATTTCAATATATCCTTTTCCAAGAGATGGCATATAGGTGTTATTTTCCATCAATATTGGTGGGAATGAACAAGGATCCTATATAGAAAATAGTTCCTTGGATGCAACAATGTGGTATGATGCTCCATAATCAAGAAGTCACTCATGTGATGTAGTGTTTGTAGAAGCCAAGAGTGCCATACCCTTATTCTTATCCTTTCCTTGAATATGCAGATGTTGTGGATGGAGAAAAAGAAGAACCACCTATATTGGCTATAGGTAGTTGAATTTTATTTTGTTGAAGAAGATGCCTCAAGTAACCAATTTCATTTTTATAATGTTTGTGTTCTTCATGCCCTAGTTTCTTATGATAAGTACATTTGGGTTTCTCCTTAGAAGTTTTCCCTTTTGATGAGGGAGATAAATTTGATGGAGTCTCTAATTTTAATTCTTTAGTTTGATCCTTATTTTGTTTCACTCCCTTAGATGATTGAGCAACTAATGCTTGACTTTTTCAAGAGGTGATAACATCTATAGATATTAACTTAGATTATTTGCATGTGAGTCTATCACAAAAATTCTTAGGCATTACATGTGTTGTTCCAAGAGCTTCCATTGTAGAGTAAAAAGAAGAAACAAATATCTAATAAAGACCTTTTAGCTTTGAAAAAACCAAGAAATTGGCTTATTTTGTATGCATGGTTTTGGTAGAAATGGTTTTGGTCGAAAGCCTTTCTATCAAAACTATCTATGTGGCATCCTAGTTGGCAACCAACTCAACTTTTTTCAGAATTTTCTAAGACTTTCAACTTCAACTAAGTATTTCTTCAGCCAGAATGATGTTCTTTAAAAAAATGAAAAATACCCTTTTGTAGAGCTCAGAGTGATGAATCTAAATATATAATTTTTAAATATTTTGATTAGTTTTAATATATTTTATTTTTAAAATAATGAAAGTAGGTTGTTAAAGTTAAAAAAGAGGCTGATTAGAAATTTAAAAAAAAATAGTAAAACATATTAAATTTTTTTGAAAAATATATGGTGCACTAGACCAGAGAGTCCTCTTCAAAAGGGTATAATTTGTTTTTTTTAAATGATTAAAAAAATAGACAATAGTTGATGTCCAATGGAAACTATCAAAATTTGAAAAGTTTTACTTTAAAATATTACTACAAGAAAAATATACATCAATATTTTATTTTATTTTCCATGCACTAGATATTGAAGTCACCTATTTGGACAAAAAAATAGGGGAAAATTAAGTTTTTTTCTATTTGTTTCTTGACGTGAAGTGAATGTCACTTTTCCTAAAATTTTCAGCATTCCAAAATCTGCTCTTCAATTGATAAAAAATTAATTAATTTTTTTTTTTTTAAATCTAAAAAATTACAGGATTAAACTTCATCAATATTTCTACCTTCCATTAGTTTACATTATTTTGAAATTCAAAACATAAAGACCAATTTTATGTGGTCGAAGTTTACAATTTTTTTTGTTGTTGGTCGATTCCTTTATAAAGTGTGACACAAGTTTGTGCTTTTATCCACTTGTCAATTGTACCAAAGAGATCTTCAAATTTATTCCACATTGTCTCAGGAGTTTTACATTCTACAATATGAATTGTAAATTATCATAAATGAAAAGACCTATTATTCCTATTGCTTCACCTAACTTGTTCTGATAAGTAAACTACTCAAACTCTATATCAAACTACATTTTTTGTCCATTGACCATTTTCCATAAACCCTTAGATTGAGGAAGTTCTACTTTGACTTTCCATGTGTGGAAATTAGATGGAGTTTACAAATTGATTTTAGAATCCATGATGCAAAAACAAGTCACTTGAATGTGCCTTACCAAACCCCCAAAATTGTATTATATTTGAATAAAATCCCCAGAAAGATGCAAGACAAGATTTCCAAATTTTTGTTAAGCCAAATCGACTATTTATAGCTCACAAATATTTTTACAAATATGAAAAAATAAGCTTTCCAAAACTTAATTTTGAGTACAAATCTAAAATCTATACAAAATTTTAATGAATTTCAAAAAAAAATTGTCAATTTTCGACAAATAGGTTGAAAGTTATGCCTCATCGAAATTTGTAGAAAGTACATTGATTTCAAAGGTCTAAAAATAGATTAAAAAATATAATTTTGAAATCATCTCGACACTAAAATGTAGATGGTGGAACCAACTTCCCGTCGACAACTTACACTTGAAAAAATACCCCCCTCTTGTTAGAAAGTTGAAATAGATTGAATAACCCAAGGAACTTTTTAAGAGAAAATCGAAGTTACATAAACTAGAAAAACATAAGAATGCAAACTAGGACTCTGAGAGATTATGCAATGTCGATGTGAAAAAATTGCATTAAGAGCTTCCAAGCTGAAAAGATACAATGAAAATATGCATGAATGGATACAAATACAAGCTATGCAATGAGTTTATATAGAACTTAGGAGAGGTAGGTGGAAAATCCAACCAATAGGAATAAACCGCAAAAAGTGGAGATGGACCATCAAAAGTGGAGGATGCCACCAAAAGTGGAAATTGGTTTGACCCTTTAAAGAAGGGAACACCTCATCACTTATCTCCTAGTTATTAAATAATAAACTCACTTTATTATCCTAAGTAAGCTTAATTAAGTGTAGGAAAAACCTAGGACTAAGGAAAAATAAAAACCTACACCAACACCCCCCCTTAAGCACAACTTAGGAGGATGTACAAGATGATGGGTCCCAAAAAATGAGGCCATGTTAGGTACCCATATACATATCAAATTCCCCCCAAGGAAGAAGAATCCCCTCCACAAATAGAGAGAGAACACCCCCTAAAATAGAGAGAGAAGAAGAGAAGGACTAAGTAGCCTCCCTTGAAGAGATCCAATGGTCAATACTTGAAACTGGATGAAGAAGGTGGTCCACGATCATCGAACAATGTTCCTCCCCTCAGGAAGAAACACAACCAAAGGTGTATGCACACTATCTTCCAAGTCCTAAAAGGAATGTGTAGGAAGAAATTGCAGAATGTACAAAGTCTCTAAAGTTGGCTCAAGTATCCTCATGTCGATACTGAAAGCTACCATAATCAAATCAAGCATTCTAGGACACATTGTTGAAGATGACAAATCAAAATCTCCATAAGCCAAAGACTCAATTATCTCCTCTGAAGATTTCTCTAAATGTTGATCCAAGTATCCACACTCATGTCAAACTGAAATGAATGACCATAATGAGAGGGTCAAAGTGATCCCTCACAACAATTGAAGAAGAATCAACTTCATCAAAGAGAAGATTAATATCATCAATAGTGTCTCCCAAATCTACAATATGTGTCTCCATAAACAAGTCTAAAATACCTATCAAGAGATCATCCCAAGCTGAATTCGAAAGACAATGAATGTCTTGCTACAAGAAATCATTGGAAGATTTCAAAGAAGAAACTCTAAACCCTGAAGTAGCAACAGTAGATGCAAGGATGAAAGAGTGGTCCTCAAAGAGAATATGTATGTCCTCAATAGTATCATCTAGATTCAAGATGACGAACTCTACAAACAAGCAAGAGATGTCTGGTATAAATTGGTCCCAATGAACTGAATCTAGAAGACATAACTGATCCTACTGCAAATGTATCATTGGAGGCTCTCGATGGAGCATCTCTAGAATCTGAATCTGTAACAGGTGATGTTGATGTAATCTCAACTTGAGGAAAAGAAGTTTCTATGTCATCTGAACATTCAAGACCTGCATAATACCTAAGCTCCTCTAAAGTATCATCATCATAGGGTATATTATCTACATCATCAAGTGGAATGAGGAAATCTGCAACAAGATCATATGGGAATGGAGAAAAATGAGGGTCTCCAAACATCTCCCAAATCTTGGTCCAAATTGTGTGGGGACGTTCAATGCACACTATAGCCAATAGAGTGTCATAATCAACATAATAACCAATTATTTCTATTACATGATCAATATATTACCCTAAAAATTCTTCATATCAGGTGTGTCTGGTTCAGGCATGATTCCATAAAGGTAATGCAAAAGTTTTAACCAAATGAGATGGGTTAAAATGCCTTTTTTCCAAGACTCATAATTATCCTTATCCAAAACTATCATAGAAGGATGAGTAGAAAAACCCATGATACAATCCTCAAATAATTACAAAAGAACACCAAAAAAAGGAACATCGATACACTCCCACTTTTTCACTAGTATTAAAGATTACCCCCCAAATATTATAAGGTTGGCACTTTATAATTTAGTGCATTTACAAAGCCCTTTCCAAGATACAATGCTCAATAGGCTCAAAATAGCCAAAATTTCAAATTCTAATAAAAATGAATATGAGACAAAATCTTGAAAAATCGGCCTTATGGATGTGTAGTTCTCTTCAAGACCTTTCGAACGCCTATTTATTTTTGAAAATCAAAGCACTAGGGCGAAAGTTATGGCATGTTGAAGAAATTAGCACAAAACAACTTCAACTTGAAATATCTGGTAGAAAATGGAAAAAAATCTTTTCAATACCTCTCTGGATGGAAAGTGCTCATCTCCAGCTTTCCAACAATATCTTATTTGTTGAAATCCAACACCCAAAGCAAAAGATATGAATTTTTGAAAAACTGTCTGAATTTAGCCAGTAGGAAATAGGTTTTCTAGCAAAAAAACTTTACTTCTAATTTGATTTCTGAAAAATCTATTCACAATGAGTAGACAATAATAGAAACCCAAAATTATTTTTATTTAAAGAATAAAACCAAGAAATGGTTTTTTGATCTAGCAAGCAGAAGATGAAAAAATGATTTTTTTTAAACCTTGAGCCAATAGAAAAATGACATGCGATGCTTTTTGGACAACAATTTTCTTCAGATCTGTGCAAGATACGCAAAATATAAGAGATACATGGATGAGATTTTGACCCTGGCTACAAAACCCATAAATCATTTTTCTCACAAATGAATGGAAGCTGAAATTCTGAAGCAAAAAAGAAAACGACTCCAATGAAAAACGAATTTCTTCAAACCCTCGCCTGCAACTATGTCAAATGATCTCCAATTTGGATGAAATGAAAGCCAAATCTAACTTTCTCAAGAGCCTTTTGGACACGTTGGAAAAGACAAAAATGCTGCTAGTATAACTAGAAATTTTGCAATCACCTGGATCTCACAAAACACATATGAAAAATAAAGAGTTTATTAAATCTTTGCAAACCCTTTCCGATTCTCCAAATCAATCAAGAATGCAAGAGAAGAGCATATGGGAATTTACAAGATTTTTACAAGAAACCAATCTCTCGATCAAGAATCTAAGAACTTAGATTTCTCAAAACAAAAGCTCTAATACCATGTTAGAAATTTGAAATATATTGAATAACCCAAGGAACCTTTTAAGAGAAAATCAAAGTTACATAAACTAGAAAAACATAAGAATGTGAATTGGGACTCCCAGAGATTATGCAATGTCGATGTGACAGAATTGTATTAAGAGCTTCCAAGTTGAAAAGATACAATGCAAATATGCATGAACGGATACAAATACAAGCTAGGTGGTGTGTTTATATAGAACTTAGGAGAGGAGGTAGATTGAAAATCCAACCAATAGGAATCAACCACAAAAAGTGGAGATGGACCATCAAAAGTGGAGGATGCCACCAAAAGTGGAAAGTGGTTTCACCCTTTAAGGAAGGAAACACTTCATCACTTATCTCCTAGTTATTAAATAATAAACTCACTTTATTATCCTGAGCAAGCTTAATTATGTGCAGGGAAAACCTAAGACTAAGGGAAAATAAATTAACCCACTAGGAAAATAAAAACCTACATCAATACCTCTCCCCCTTCCTTCTCCTCCTCCCCTCCTCCCCTCCTCCCATTTGCAAGTTATGTAAAAATGAAGTTGTTTACATTCTTAACAAAGCTCAATTAAGAGAAAATCATGATAATACTCCATATGAATTATGGAAAGGAAGATCTACATCTGTGAAGTATTTTAGAATATTTGGAAGTAGATATTTTATAAAAAGGGACGAAGAAACTTTGAGTAAATTTGAGACAAGATCTAATGAAGGAATATTTTTGGGTTATTCAACTGCAAGAAAAGCTTATAAATGCTACAATAAAAGGTTACAAAATATAGTTGAAAATGTTAATGTTAGAGTGGATGAATATTACTCCCATCTGTTACACACAGATGACATGTATTCAAAATTCTCTTGTTATGAAGAAAAAGAAGAATCTACAAAAGAAGAGACAAGAAGAGAGTGATGTTGATGAAGAAGAAAAGCCTAACACTACTCCAAAAGCTCCACCCAAATTTGTCAAAAGAAATAATTCTGAGAAGCAAATTCCTAGAATTTTTTTTTGATGGTGTCATGACAAGAAAGCTTGCACAACAAGAATAGGTAAACTATTCTTTACTTTATGAAATAGAGCCTAAATCTTATGAAGAATCTAGTATGGATGAAAGTTGGATTAAAGCCATGAAAGAAGAAATTAGTCAAATAGAGAAAAATCAGACTTGGGAACTTGTTCCTAGGCTTGCTGATAAGAATGTAATAGGATCAAAATGGGTATTCAGGAATAACTAAATGAAGATGGAAAGATAACAAGAAATAAAGCTAGATTAGCCTACAAGGGATATGCTCAAGTTGAGTGTATATATTTTGATGAGACACTTTCACCGATAGTTAGGCTTGAGACTATTAGAATGTTTCTTGCATATTTAGTTTTTAAGAATTTCAAAGTATACCAAATGGATGTAAAATTTGCATTTATTAATGATTATCTGGATGAGGAAGTTAATATGGATCAAACTAAAGGGTTTATTGTGAAAAAAACAAAGATTATGTATACAAATTGAAAGAGGCTCTGTATGGTTTAAAACAAGCCCCTAGGGATTGGTACTCTAGGCTGGACAAATATCTCCAAAGTAGGGGTATAATAAAGATATTGCTAACAATAATTTATATTTCAAATGTGAAGGTGAACATATACCGGTTGTTATTGTCTATGTTGATGATATCATTTTTGGTAGCAAATATGATGAGATGTGCAAAGTTTTTTCTACTACAATGCAAAAAGAGTTTGAGATGTCCATGCTAGGAGAATTAACATTTTTCCTAGGTTTACAAGTCAATCAGTTAGATACATGGATTTTCATTTCATAGACTAAGTATGTGAAGGAAATTATGAAGGAATACAAGATGGAAGATTGCAAGGAAATTAGCACACTTATGGTCACTGAATGTAAGCTTAACAAAGATGATGTGTCTGATTCAATAGATCAATAATTTTACAAATCCATGATTGTAAGTCTCTTATATCTCACTACAACAAGGCATGATATCATGTAAGTTGTTTGCATGGTTGCTATATCTCAAGTTTCTCCTAAGGAGACACATGTTAAGGTTGTGAAGAGGATTTTTAGATACTTGGAGAGTACATTAGACTATGGTATATGGTATATTGTTGGTGATGACTTCACTTTAATTGTATACATTAATGTAGATCAGGTTGGTTGTGTGGAGGATAGAAAGAGTACTAGTGTTATGCATCCTTTCTAGGAGATAGATTGGTAGCATGGTTAAGTAAGAAACACGAGTCATCTTTTTTAACCATAGTTGAAGCTGAATATATTATTGTTGTATCTTGTTGTAATCAAGTGTTGTGGATGAAACAAACATTACAAGTTATTTAGGTGAATTTTGATGGGCCAGTTAGTATTTTTTGTGATAATAATAGTGAAATAAACATATCAAAAAATATTGATATGCATTTTAGAACCAAGCACATATCCATTAAGTATTATTTTCTCAGGGAAAATGTTGTTGCATAGGAAGTCAAATTGGAATATGTAGCTACAAAACATCAACTAGTAGACATATTTACCATGCCCCTTCCAAAGGAGTCATTTGAATAGCTCGAGGATAAATTAGGAGTTATTCCTTCTCCTATGTCTGCTTGAATACAAAAAGTATTCATCCAAGGGGAGCATAATAGAGTAATTCTTTATCCCTGGTCTATCCCTTTGTAATTGATTTCAAAGGGGGAGAGTGCATACAATGGGAGAAAAGTATGCATAGGTATGCTTTTTTAATTGGTGTTAGGAAGAGAGTATAGTACACAAGGTGTTCCTCAGGAAAACAATGATTTACAATGATCATTTTTATTTTGAGAGAGTATAAGAAAAAAATGTATGTAGGGAGAATGCAGGGTGAATGATGCAATGGTACAAAAAGGGGGAGTATGAATGATGTTGCCTTTTTTTAGAGTTCTTCAAGTGTTGCCATTTTCAGGCATTGCCATCAATGACAAAGGGCGAGATAGTGTATATAAAATGGGAGAAAAGTATGTAGAGGTATTGTTTTGTAATTTGTCACACCCCATCTTGTTATTACTAATTTACTTTTACCTTCACAGGTAAATAGGATGGTAAATGCAATCATAATATGTTATGTTTGTTAATAAAGGGAATACTAAAATAGTTATTAAGGTATTATTGCCTCAGAAGAGTAAATATGTTTACATTGATGATGAACATGTATTTCTATATAAATATGCTTAAGTTTTATGATGCATATGGATTTATTATGAACGTCTAGCTAATGTGTTGAGCTGGTTGCAGGGACAAGTTCATTCCTCCAAGTGGAGGGGAAGTGATTGGTCAGATAACCCTTAATGATACCTATCTAAGCTTACACTCACTCACAATAGAATGGTTGAGTCAAGTTATTGTGTTGGAATTGGTAAGTCATCCTTTAGTGTGAAGTGTTTACATTAGTAAGGGTCATGATTACTGTAGAATGCATGCTTGGATGATGTTTATATGTTTGGAACTTATGACTTCTTCTAATGTTACTATGCTTAATTGATGAGTTGAATATACATTGAATGCATATACATATGTATGAAAATGCATGTCGATGATAGACCATATGCATGGAGGAACACGTGCATGAGAGTACTTAGGTATACATACCTATGCACACTTATGAACAAGTTGCTTATAAGTATGGTGCTATCAAACAAACAATGCTACATGTATGTATATGTGTGTATATACGTCACACACATATCTCCTATCAATAATATGGTAATTGTGTATGTGGTTAATGGTGCAATCGAATGTATATATAAGATATATACATAAATACATGTATACGTACATATACATGAACATAGAGGAATATGTATATATACAGTCGATATTATGTATAATATTATTATCGTGCATACATATGAAAGTAATGATATATATCGATATCATTGAACACTTTTGTGTATACATATATGCATGTATATACATACAATCACTGGATGCTATGCATACTATGCATACTATGCATACTACTTATGGTTGAGTAAATGGTTAACATGCATTCAAATATTGAATGATATATTCCTTTATGAGTATGTGAGTGATTTATATAAATACATACATACATACATACATGTATAAACATATTATATATGTATATATATATTGTATACATTGTATATATAATGCTAGAGGTAGATTGTATATAACATATACAAAGCATTTAAAGGACAAATATAATATATATTGGCATTAAGTAAAGATTGAATTATATGCAATGTATAGCGCCGCAATTAAGTCGATATAGCATATACACCTTAGTTGATGCTATGAAATGGCATCTTTGAATTAGTAAACAACAATTTACTTTTGGAAACTTCGTCATAAAGCGATGGAATAGTTTCCAACAACAAAGTAAAATGTAAAATGCATGATAATAGGAAAATTTACAGCAAGGAAAAGAATTGGTCAAAGCATATTTGTGTGCCTGAGTGACTCTTCATTCCTTTGTTTTCCACTAAGCTTAGACTTAGTCGACCTTGTGTACATGTTGCATTTTGAATGTAGACTGATTCAATTAGTAAGTTTGCGCTAAACAATAGGAGAGTAGGTTGCATACTTGGTGCCAAGATATGGAGTTCTAAATGCTATAGAAGTCCATTTTGGAAACAATTCAATTGTCATCATTTGATCCTGTGCAGATTGAAATAGTCTTTAGTTGTTGTCAAAACATAGAGGTTGACCTGTAGCTTCTTGTGCTGAGTAAACTCTTTGATTTCTGCCACCTTTTTGCGAAGTGAAGTGAGTCGACTAGAATGTAGATTGCTATCATTTTGCATGCCTTTTCTATAGGCCGCAATATCTATTTTTGTTGTATAAATAGAGAGGCATGTTGTCTCATTTGGATGCATTCTATTATGCTCTTCTAATCTGCATTATTCTACAATTTCATTTTGAGTATTTTGTGAGAGCCTTGAGTATTTTGTAAGAAGCATATTATCCACTTATGAAAAAGGTTTATTGAAGTATTTCTTGTGAGGTCAAAGTGAAGCTAGTAAGATGTTGTTGGAAAGATTGGCATCAAATCAATCATTTGGATAAGCGTATTGCATGAATGGGGATATAATCTTCATTTACTTGTCTTTTTTTTTATGAAAGATTGATTCTTGAGTGCTATATTTGATTTTATTGAGATTTCTTTCATTGGGGGATTATAGCATTTACTTTGGAAAGAAAAAATAAGTTGTTTATGATTTCTTGTGAAAGTGCTTGTAAATACTCCATAATAGGAGAGGTTGTTTGTTATAAGTGTACATATACTAGATATGATTAAACATGAATAGCCTAAGGGCTATTCATAGTGTGAAACATATCAATGTCACGAAGTGACTTGACACTGTTGACTTTGATGTTAGGAAACTTAGGAACGATAAGGTTTAGTTGTACATCAACAGTTTGGAGGAAATGATAGGATGTCATTGCTAATCTGTAAGTATATGATCTCTTGATCATAATTTTCTACTGGATAAAACCCCAAGTTGGGGGTAACCTATTAGGGTTGAGAATTATATTGAAACCAATAGGTTAAAAGTAACTTACTTGGAACATAGGTGGGATTACGTAGTGAGTTACAACTGCTACTTGATTAGTGGCATTGCACTCTTAAATACGAAGTTATAGTATTAAAGAGTAGAATCTTTGTTTAAACCCTTTTAATTATGGGGATTACACTCTCAAATGGAATCATCTATTGATATGATTATGCTTCGATTGATGCCATTCATTGATAAGGTTATATTCTTAATGAGTATCACTTATTATGTGTTGTTTTACTAAATGGAGTTAGTTATTAAATCTATGATTACGATGAGGCTTATGTAGCTATACTCTAGATTATAAATTTATACCTGGGACTAGATTGTCTTTTGAAGAGAATAGATTTTTTATGCAAAGATAGGCTCATATGTTATACTGAGGATAGGAATATCCATTGAAGGGGTAACTAGTGCTTAGGATTATTGGTAGAGATACCATAGTGTTTTGGGGAAAGAGGAATAGATTATTTCTAAGGTAAGGGAATTACCTATGGGAGGAAATTACCTAAGCATAGTATATGAACGGTCATAAACCAAACCAAGCTATGGTAGTGTATGTGAATGGGATGACTGTCACTCAAAGTACTAGGTGAGAATACTTTGGCCAAAGTAGTGTAAGTAGCCACTGTTTACACTATTAGTTCATTGTGTTCCTTATATGCATTATAGTTCAGGATTTTCATACTCCTAGGGAAGACAAATGTATGATTAGGTTCTGGTTTATAGGACACAACACTAAGCTCAGATAGGCATTTGTTATCAAGTTTACCAACCAATCTCTTCATCGAAGGGTAGGGCCATCTTGTTATGTGTGACAGATGTACGGGGGATTGCATTTTAGTCCGTGGTTGGTGGAAAAGTGCTTGAGTGATGCTTCTCCTCACTAGTAGGTGATCAGGATTTGCAGATCTTTGCACCATTATCAAGGACAATTGGAGTGTTTGCACCAGGGAGCAAGGACATTTAGAATGTATGCGCTAATGCAGCAACATTAGGACCAATTTGTATATCTATTGCTAGATGAAGCTCAGAGGAGCTATGTATCTATTATGTGCCCATTTATATGGAAGGACGTAATCATGAATGGCATACTTGAGTTCATTCAATATGACATCTATGCTATGGAAATATTTGTGAAATTACAATGGAATGCAATGGAAATTTGGAAATAATGTTGTTTCAAATGTGCATGTAATTTACATTATGAAAATAAAAATTTTATTACTATGTTTTGGCATCATGGTTATTCACTTGAGGTGAAAACATTGGAAATCTTACTAAGTAGAACACCGCAGTTGCTACATAATTGGTGTTAGGGAGAGAGTATAGTAAGCAAGGTTTTGCTCAAGAGAACAATGATTTATAGTAATTATTTTAATTCTGAGAGAGTATAAAAAAAAATTGTATGTAGGGAGGATGCATGGAGAATGCAAAGTGAATGATACAATGGTATAGAAAGAAGTATGAATGATGTTGCCAATTTTATATTTTTTTTAGGTGTTCCCATTTTCAAGTGTTGACATCAATAAAAAAAGGGGGAGATAGTTGGAATTTTTATCATTGATGTCAAATGGTAATCATGACGGTCATTGATGTCAACAGACTAGCTCAGGAAGATTGTTTGTAGTTGCTTACTACAGGTCCTAAAAATTTGTAAATGTTGTCAAGCAACATTGCAAAAGTTGTATAGATGTTGTGTAGTCTTGATGCAGGAAATTCTAGTGGTTTGCGAAGGAATCAAACAAAAAAATTTATATGGTTTTTTTGAATGAATCTCAAGTGTATAGTCCACAAGTTTAGGTGATAAATCTTAACCTCAAAAATAAATTATTTCTACTCTCTAGTCTAGCTAGGGTTTTGCAAAAAAACCCTAAGGGTTTCAGTGATGTCATCACACAACATCTCTATTCTTGTGTTGATTGTAAACAACTGGTAACCAATTGCTTAAGTCATAACTTAAGCCTTATGGATCATTGTGTCACCGGTCCCTTCATCCTTGTGATTATTGGATTGGTGAAGTGTGTAGAGATTTTAATTTCTCCTATCTAGTGCCTAATTCCTTAGCCTAGCTTGATCAACAATGGTGATCTGAGATTGAAGATCAGGCAACTCTTGTGTGCTTGCAAGGAAGGGAATTTTTTAGTGACGAATTTTCACCAATTGGCGAATATTACATATCGGCCATGTCAAAATTGGCGAATAAATCACAATCAATTACCTGAATTTTATGAATTATCGGTCCAATGCATTTCCATTTTCCATTGATTTATTTTATGAGGACCCATTTCACCAATAACATTAAAAAATAATTATGTTTGAGGACACATTTCACCATTTCACCAATTACCATGACACCTCCATGCTAATCTTAGGGCCATAATTGCCTTGAAAATTACATCATATTTTCTCCATCGAGGTTTGATTTTCCCAACACTTAAATGTATTGTTGTATAATGACGTGGGATTCACCAAATTTTTACTATACCATTTAAAAATCCCGCGGAATTCACCAAATATGGATTGATATAAATACAATTGAAACTTTGATTTATTCTTACATATTTTGTTTAGTTCTAAACTTGTGAGCTCTTGATTTAGAAGTTGGACTTGGAACCTTAATCATAGGCAAGTTACAAACTTACAACATAGACATTCTTGCATTAACGAATAGAAATTCAGTGAAAACCTAAAGGTAAGTGATAATTTCTTCATAGTGTTATAAGATTTTTTTATCTCTTTTCCATTCTTGCTTCAATCTTAAAGATGATATTGAGTAGGGAATGGGATCTATATTCTATGTCCTTAAACGAGAAGATATTTTTTTTAGGTTTTATTCGAAGTGAGAGATCAAGATGTCGAGTAGCAAGTGCAACAAGGGTAAGAATCCTCAAGGTGGTGAAGGGAATATGAGGCCATCAAAATTTCCAAAACTTAGAGTTACAATAATGTCCTACTTTGGAATTGGTAATGTTTTTGATCTATTAGATCAAGATGGAGCTACATCATCAACTCTTGCACCACATATTAATGAAGAAGGCATTCACAATACCTCACTAGAAGGTGGGATTGAGTTAATTAAGTTAGATGAGGATGGAAATGTCACAAAATATGTTCCAAGGGATACCTTGGTTAGCAAGAATGAGATAATTGACTTGGATGAAAATTCTAGTGTCGTAGATGATGTTGGTAGCAAGAAAAGAAAAGATAAATAAAAACGGGGTGTGAGTGGGAAATGACAAATAATTTTTTGATTGATTGGGTGTCAAAGTACCCTTTCATTGAACCAGTGGAGAATGCAAACAAATATGAACCTCCAAAACAATGCAATTGTAATATTTATAGTTGGAAATGCAAAAGAGACAAGAAGTTCCAGCTAAATCTTGACACTATAGAAAAGCATATCGGTAAAGTTTATGAAAAAAAATCATAGACATAAAGGAAAAATTAGTAGTAAGATGGAAATTAAAGGAAGAATATCTTCATGTTAAGTATTCCCCAGAATATGATGATCATATGCAAAGAATGGTAAATCTTGTTGCATGTGGAGGTTCAATTGAAGCTCAATTTGGAAAGGTAATGGCAACAACACAACTAGCAAAAATTGTTCAAATGTTTTGTCTAGAGGGTGTCCTATGACATACTACCCAAAATATAATAATTTATTATCTTTTTTGGGTGTTCCTCACTTTCCTAGCACACATTGGTCAATAAATGTTGCATAGGATTGGGCAAGTTGTCTTGTTGAGGTGGAAAAACAAGATTTACAAGAGAAAATAAAAAGAATCAAACTGTATTGCATTATCTTTAGATAAAGTTACTGAGGTAGATAATACTTATTGGGTATGTATGCATGTGCATACTATACACCAACATGTCCACCAACCTCATCTTCTTTGTGTTCATAAAATGAAGGAAACAAACATTGCAAAATTTATTTAAACTAGTTAAGAAATATTTGAATGAAATTAGAGGTATGGATAACTTGACAGTTGCCAAAAAGTTGGTGTCTATAGGAGTTGATGGAGCTATAGTAATGCAAGGTCATAGGAGTGGTCTTTGCGTAAACTTATAAACTACTTGTTCACCATACATGATTGGCATTCATTGATGGCCCACATAATGAATTTAGCATTTAGAATTTTTTGCAAGTTTCCTACATTATCAAAAGTTGAAAATCTTGTTCGTGAGCTATACACATACTTTTGTCAAATTCCCAAATTTTTTGTGGAATTCAAAATTTTGCTAAAGGAATAATAGGAGGAAACATGCTTCTTAAGGATGTTGATACCAGATGGATCTCCTTGCATGGACCAGCACAATGATTTTTTTTAGAATATCGATCCTTGATTAGAGTAATGGATGAACATCACAACACAGTAGGAAAAGCTCTTAACCTCTTACATAGGTTAAGCAATATAGATAAATTCTTAACTTTAGTTGGTCTTCTCCCCATGCTAGATAAAATGAACAATCTTGTTAAGAAAGCCTAAGACAAAACTATGTATATCTATGAATATACCAAACTATGTAGAATGACATGTATGACCCTCAATAATCTATATCTAGAGCTAATAGATTATCCATTTCAAAGTCCAAGTTTTGTAAGCTGGTAGTTAATTGTAGAATTGAACAATCCTAAAATTTATTTACAGTTTAATGCAAGTGGGTAGCTATGGGTCTTTGTATGTGGATTTGAGATACCAATGCACTATTGTACAACAGTCAGGTGCTCTACCAGAGAAGTATCTATTACAAAGGAATCTCTTAACGACATTGTTAAATCTGTTAGTGTTAATTTATAGAATATTGCAAAATTTCTTTCCTCAGAGGCTTATGAATCATTCCCTTGAGAAGAAATACTTGAAGCCATGTCTATTGTGTATCCTTAATTTTAGACTCCAGGCAACTGCGCGAGCCCATAATTTTTTCATAAAAAAGTAATTACCTTGGTTGAACACTTTTCAAAAAGTATAGAATAAAATGGATAGAAAATAGGAGGAATTATAAATGAAATCAAGCTTAGAGAACAAGCTAAGCGTTTTGCAATAAGTATGATTGACCAGTTTGAGTCCATGGAGAATTCCATGGAAGCAGGATCGATAAAAAGGGTTTGGACAACCTTAGATCAGAGAGAAATATTATGTGAATCGTTATGAAAATATTTCAAAATTGTTGACTTATGTCAAACAATGATATTGGGGTCGGTGAAGGATGAGAGAGTTTTCAGGGCATTGGGGTTTTTGAAATCAAAGATAAGAAACAAACTAGATAAGAATTTGGAAAATTGCTTGAGGGTGTTTGCAACTAGGTACAAAGTCTGAAGTTTTCATTTTGAAAGGGCACTCACAATCTAGAATTCCATATGTGAAAGAAGAGGGTTGTGCAAAACTCCAAACCTTGGTGGTAGTGACACAAATGAAAGTGAAACAATAAAAGTTGATCTTGAGATGCAATAAGTGGACGTACACAAGGCAAAGAAAATGAAGACCAAAATCAGAGTCAAGATGACTCTCAATCTCATCGTTAGAGTGAGGACTAGGAATTGATTTGGAAAATGGAAGTGAATTAGCAATTTTTAGGTATTTATACTGCACTTCATAAATCATATTCCAAAATGTAGTTAATGATATTTTATATTGTATTCCATGAAATTATGAATCAAATTGAATACATTAATATATTATTAATAATTTCATATTTCAATTGTGTCATACTGATAAGTTTTACATGTACTCAATGATTCATCATTCAACTCAATCCTTAATGTTTCCTTGCTAACGTGGATTTGTGCATAAAACATAAAATTTGCAGTAAAGTAAAATTTTGACTTTTGATTTGATATGTGATTCTACATCAATCTTCAAACTTTATGAATCATTTTGATCAATGCCTTATTTGCAACAGAGTCAAAAAATGAAATATGCTCCTACAACATACCAACTCATGGCTTCTTATAACTTCATTTCCTTACAATGAGAAACCAAGCAAAGAACAACACTTATCACACTACTTATAAATTTCTATTGTATTCACATAATCTTTGATGAATAATTGAAAACAATATTAATCCATTCCTTGAACAGAAGCTAATAGTTCAACATCCATAACACATGATGTGATATTACAACTTATACATAACCCTTGATTATTGAGTCAAAGGATAGTGAATACAATACTGGAGAGAAAGATAGGTTGATATTCAAAATTAAAGAAATAAACTGAGTATTTGAGCCATTTGTTGCTATTATAAAGAAAAATTACAACATTTCCTATTTGTGCTATCAAATAGCTTAAATTGTGAAAAACAAGCTTACAAAGATGAAATATAAAAAAATCAAAACCCTTTGAATGAGGCTTGGGATTCCCTTTTATAACATAAGGGAAGGGACAAGCAAATAACCTCATCCTAGACCTTTCTGACAACCAAAATCTTAGACAGGAGGCATAAGAATAAAAACATTGATCCACTCACAAGCTAGGTAAACAATTATACTTTTCATTCCATGCATTAAACATATCCTTAGAAGGCCAGTCATGAGCTAAGATATTTTCTGCATTCTTCAAATTTTGATGATACTTGGCATCAAGTAAAGCACTTGCCTCTCTACAAAAAAATTCCATCAATTGTTCTGCATTGACCATCCTATCTGGATAAGAATTAAGTTGATTTAAATCAAATTTTTGATCTTTGCAAATCAGAGGGAGGAGTGTGGGGATTACAATATTGAAACTATACTTTCATTTCTCTAGGGTCTTCAACTCCCCATTATCTTCTAACAGGCAGGGTACAACCCTTTTGTCAACATTTATGAAAGATTTCATTTTTTTTGTGTAGCTTCAATTATACTTTCCATATACCCTTTATGATTTTGTGCCATCTTGATAATATCAAAAGTGAGATGGATACCATATGGGGCATCAGATGTGTTTTCAAATCCCTTATACATACCTTCCAAATATGTAAATCTAGGATTCCATATTTCAAATATACATTTGATCCGCTCTTGATCCCCACTTATTTTGGTAATGACATCTCTCAAATTTAGATATGAAACAGGGTATCTTCCAGTCTTCTTAAGATTTTAGATAGTCTATGCTCTAGGATGCATGTTGCAATGCACACATTATCCTTTTTCTGAGTTTGCTAAAAATTCTTCAAGTTCTCTTCCAACATTTGAATCTTTTCTTTAAGCTTTTCATTTTCAATCATCACATGAGCAAGGGGAGCTATATAAGAGAAGTTTGCTTCATGTATACTTGCAAGAAGGGATGTTTTTCGAGCCAATAATATCTATTGTTGGTTTTAAGATTCCATGAGATCATTTTTTTCCTTCAATAATGTATTAAGTTTGTCTTGCAACCTTTGAACAATAACTTCATTAAACTTGCCAACATCTACCACTAATGCAACAACTTTAGGGGAAGAGGTGTCATACACCCTCTTTACAATCAATATCCCTTTGATATCCTTTGATGCTTCAACAATATTAGGCTTATTTATATTTGGGGCAAGCACCCAAATTGCAAGGGCTTCCCAATGTAGGTTGAACCCTGATCTTGACAATGCCATCTCTGCTTCCTCTTTTGTGGAGAAAACTTCTCCTTCTTGTTTCCTAATAGTATCAAAGACAATTGCAAAACCAATGTCCCATTTAGGCAACAGTAGCAATCCACTATCTTGCACCATTCTTCTTCCTTCTTCAGGTGTAATGTTTTTTGACTCAAAATTCATTTTTCCCTTAATTTTGCAACTACTTCATCATACTTTTCTCTAGGCACATCTACTTGTGCCAACTGAATTCTTTTATGGTAATCCTCCCTATTTACTCTCATAACAAAATCTTTAAACTCTTGAGATTTTACAAACTCATCATCAAAAATAAATTGTGAACATGCAAATTCCCTCACATCATTGAGGTTATCTCTCCCCATAGCCATGTTCAACTTGAACCTTTGCTAAAGAAGGCCAACAATATTTGGTCTTGGGGGGATGGCATATATTGTTGAATTTCATCCATGGTGATATGAACATCTTTAATTTCATCTATATTGATGGGATATTCAACCAAAATTGGTGGTTGCTCAACTTTCATCCTCTTTTGTGGTTGCTCTCTTAGGGGAGAATGCATAATGATTATTTGAGGGGGATGAGAGGGAGTGACCTATGGTGGGTTTGATTGCACATTTTCTCTAATAACAAGCCCCTGGCGACTTCTAATAGAAAGGTCAAGTTTAGGCCACTTTGTTGGTTTCTCTTCCAAGGTAGGGGCCTTACCTACAACTCTATCAAAATTCTTCAACACCACCTCAATCTTGGCTATTGAGTCATCAATATCAAAAAATGCTCTAGGATAATCCTTATCCTTTTTTTCTTGAAAGTCTCTGTCTTGATGAATGCAAGCTATTTCACCTTTTTGTTTATTACCTCATATTCATCCTTACAATTTCTTACAACATCCTTGTTTTCATCAACCTGATGGTAAAAATCATACCTTATGATACTTTTCTTGAACTAGTGCATGAAACTTTCAAGGTCAAAATCCCTAACTTGTACTTGAAATAACCTATATTCCTCAAGAATTTTTTTCAACCTACGTAACCCATCTCTGGTTGAAGTGAAATCTACAAAGGTAGTAACATAAGGGGAAAAAGGCCCTTTCTTTTATTTCATTAAATGAAATTGATCAGTCTCATTCAATGTCCATATAATTTCCATGAATGCCAACCTGGGTGACACATATCTAGGTAGCACATGGGGGGCTTGAGGGCACTCATACATTCTAATAACAACTGAGATTTCATAGAGTTAATAATCTCCCTAGTTATGTCATACTCCTAACTCTAACCTCTTATCTTCGAGCCTAAGGAAATCCAAATTTTCCTTATGCAATTTGATTCTAGGTAGACCCAACCTTTCCATGACTTGTCTTACAAAGAAATTCTCAAAAGTAACATAGTTGGACTCACTATAATGTTTATCTGAAATATAGGTCCAACATTGCATTGGGAGATCATTCCCATCTCTATCTTTTCATGTTCAATTATAAAACTCTGCTGAAATGATCTTTCCCTTTGTACAAAATCATATGGAAAAAGAGAGAATACCACTTGAAATTTACCTCTAGCTCCTTACCACTTTTCATTCTCTTAATGTCCACTAGTTGATTATGAATAGCCTTAGCTAAAAAGCTAGCATAGTCAAAGTCACTATTGACAAAAGGATGTTGCATATCAATAGCCATATACATAAGATGTATCTCCATTTTTTAGTCTGCATCTTCTCCCAACACCTAGCATAATTCCTAATATATTCTTCTAAAATATTTTAAAAAGACTTGACATCAAAAGGCTCATGTTCATTATCAGGGATTCTTAATGACTTTCCTTTGAACCCTTTTTGTCTAAATCTAGGGATCCATTTCACTCTAAAGCTACTTTTGTCTTGTCAGTATTTTTGTTTGAAAGAAGCAAGGTCTATAACCTTACTTGCATCCACATTGAATCTAAAAAACTCATAAATAAACTCCCTAGTTATATCCATAAGGAAACTTCCATCCAATGCCCTAATTACTTTGATATTTTCATCATACCTAGAAGCAAGGTGTCTAATGAGTTCCACATTTATAAAGACATTAGGAACAACCAACTTCCCCAAATCATAGGTCCATGCATTGGAGATAGGGTAATGATGGTTTCTTTTGTCCATACTAGTGTACGAACAATTCCCACTCAGTGACTGTGTCATCCTGGTTCTTCAGCTCAACATCTCTATGATTTCTAGCTATGTCTACCATCCCCTCTAGTGTATTAGGGCTACGGTTACACACAAGCTATTTCAAGGAACCCAACAAATAGGCCATAATATCCTCCTCAAAGGGTCTTTTAGATGTAGAGCTAGAGGGCTGAGTGTTTGATCAACTCATAATTTCATAATGATTTAAAAATATATTTCTACAGTATCCGATTGGGACTTTACAATCTTACAGAATAGATTTTTCAAATTTGTAACTTGATTATGAGCTTCAAGACTTTAAAAATGGTGAATTTTTCCAAGGACATACTTGGTTTTTAATTGTTCAAAGCTCAAGTTGATGTGAAATGGGCACACCTCTATGGATTTTGCTACTATGCCAGACCAAACAAATTAACTGAAAACTTATGGAGGAAATTAACTAAAAAGATGAGCCATCATCCATCACATCTTCCATTACATCTTGTTCACACAAGGGAAGTTAATTCATCTACCTGTTTATCAATTTTGAGTGTGGGTCATCCATCTGGAAGGGAAGTACAAATCTCAATGATGAGAAAAGCCTTGATTTTCTTGAAAAGGACATAACTGTCCCTCTCTCCAATAAGATTCTCCCATGTACCACATGAGAATATCGTCACACAATGTCCTTCCGCGGTTCTGTAACCAAGAAAAGGATATGTCGCTATGGGCTAGTAGATTTGCGAAATCCTTTAATCTTCCTCCACATGCCAACATTCCATGGAGCCTTTATTTTCTTCAAAAGGACACAACCATCCCCTCTCTCCAATAGGATTCTCCCACATCCCATATGATAATATCATCACACATTTTCCTTTTGTGGTTCCATAAACAAGAAAATGGCATGCCACTATGGGCCCACAGACTTGTGGAATCCTTTAATCTTCTACCGTGTGCCAACATTCTATGGAGCTTTTATTTTCTTTAAAAGGATGCAACCATCCACTCTCTCCAATAGGATTCTTCCACCACCCACATGAGAATATCGTCACATAGTGTCCTTTCATGGTTCCATAACAAGAAAAGGACATGTTGCTATGGGTCTGTAGACTTGTGGAATCCTTTAATCTTCCACCACATGCCAAAATTCTGTGGAGCCTTGATTTTCTTGAAAAGGATGTAACCGTCCCTCTCTCCAATAGGATTTTCCCATGTCCCATGTGATAATATCATCACATAGTGTCCTTCCACACTTTTACAACCAAGAAAAGGACATGCCGCTATGGGCCTACAGACTTGCAAAATCCTTTAATCTTCCACTGCATGCCAGCATTCCATGGAGCCTATACACAACACTCTATAAGTTGTCTTACTTGTGAAACTTGTACACCTTCTGCAATTCCATAAGCCATTTTCTCTTCATCAGAAATCCTAATGTGAAAGCACAGAAAGAGGTAGGGACCACTTTTATAAGAGCAACTTAAATGACCATAATACCACATGTGCAGAATTCACTTTTCAATGTGGGACCATAAAATAAAGTTCCACAATGACAGGACCTATCAGGTAATAAGGTATGTGGGGCCGATAAACACATGAGGTCGTGGCATAGCAACACAACTTAAGCAAAAGGAAACTCGAATAACCAATCAATAGCAAGATATAAAAAGAACACAAGAGTTTCATGAATTATATTCCAAACTGTCGTTGATGATATTTTATATCGTATTTCATTAATTTATGAATAATATTGAATAAATCAATGTACTACTATTTTACACTATTTCAAATTTCAAGTCTAGAATCTAGATTTTGAATTTTAACTATTATCTAGAGATTTAATAGTTTCTAGGTATTTAACTTTTATATTGCATTTTATATTTCAAACTATAGTTGATGATATTTTATATTGCATTCCATGAAATTATGAATCAAATTGAATAAATTAACATATTTTTAATAATTTCATATTTTAATTGGGTTAAACATGTACTTTGTGATTCATCACTCAACTCAATGCTCAATAACATATTAACAACAGTAGCATATACAACAATGAACATCAACAATCATTTAATATGTATCTAGTAGTTGAAACCAAATTTTTCTTCAATTGAGAAAAATAAATAATACAGATAATTAAACACATTATTGAATGAGTTTTATTGATTTTCAAATGAAGGAATACATAGAGGTAATGAAAAATCTTGCTCAAAGACAACTCTTCACAGAGCTAAGTTGGAACTTGGAAACTCATATTATCAAATCATTCTACCAACTTTTCTAGCGAGTTCCACTATTGAGTTGTTGGAAGTGCCATTTGTTCTAACTGATGTTGTCTAACTTGAAAATTTGTTAACAATTCAAGATTGAAATTGGAAATTGACTTGAATGTTTTAGTCAAAGTTGCATTCAAGGTTATCAATGGTTTGATGGAATCCAAATAGTTCACCTCATCTGGGTTTTGAGGAAACTGGTCCAAATCAATCTTCTTTGCATCCTCCATCTTCTTTCTGAAATCATCATTTCCAATGAATCACTCTATTGAGTCAGAATCCTTTATCAAATCATGCTTTGTCATGTTCCTTACCTTTTCATCTTCCTTCTTCATCTTTTTTGTAGTCAATTCTAGAAATTCCTTTGTTTCATGTATTCTCAAAAGCTTTTGATTGATAGATGACAACTTCATTGATGCATCAATCCGATTATTAATTCCTTTTGATTTCAATTCATTGTCATTGGCTTTGTAGATTGTTTGCTAAATTTTATTTGTAGTTTCCTCTATTGAAAACATTTTTTTGTTGTTCATTAAATATTCCTTGAGCTTCCTATTATGTACTATCAGATCATCAATAAATTTAAACAATTCACACAAATGATCAATCCTCTGCATTATTTCCTCCTAGATATTTTGTTTCATATACCTCATTGTTTCTCTACAAAATGCAATTAACTTATTTTGACAAGAGTTTATTTCATTTTTTTCTTCCCTCAACTCTATCACAAATCTTTCACTTTTTTTCTCTCTTCCTCCAATTTTTGTTCCCACTGTTGATTTGATTTTGCCAAGTTTTGTTTAAATTTTTCTGAAGTGGATTTTTCCTCATCAAATTTATTTTTGATCTCATCTAAAATTTGCTTCAGTTCATTCAATTCCACTTCTATTTGTTTATCCTCTCTCTTGTAGATGTAGAGGAAATTTTTTAAATTTTTTTTCTATTTCATTTCTCTTGTTATTTGTTGCTCTCCTCTTTGCTTTCTCATTTGCTAGGTTTGTCTATAACTTTTCTATTAGAATCTGCAACCTTTTTTATCTCTCTCTTGCTTTAGCAATGATGTGTACACCAATTCATTTTTCTTCTTTGATACATTAATTTTGGCATAATTTTTGTATTTAGAAAAATCTAATTAGAAACTACTCACTTAAAATTCAAAGCGATTCATCTGATTTTTTGGTTTATTTTGAACTATGGGAACAAAAAACATGTACTCCATGTTTTCTTTATTTGGGTCAAATGTGGGTAATACCCTAGTTCTTGTAGGCTTTTAAGTTAAAGTAGATGAACACTCTATCAATTGTTTCCTTTCTTTTTAATGCAATTCTAATTTCTTTTGAAACTCATCATTGTAATCAAAATATAGGGACACAAAAATAATGGAATGCTTGAATGGAAATGGAGTACTTGCAGTTGTTTTTGTAGCCACACTAACTAGAGGAGTGCTTGGAAATAAATCCTTTGGGGTGGAACTAGAAATTAAAGTAGTGGTATTGGTACTAGTAGTTGGACTTGGACCTATCATAATCCTTTGCCTTTTCAGTATGCCTTGATCACTAGGTGTTTGTGTAGTACCTTGTATTGTTGGCCTCTTGTGTGTAATTTGTTATTGTAGCACATGTTGACCACTACTAGTACTATACTCATACCATCGCCACCAGTGGTACTGCCAGTTGCACTAGTTTCTCCACCATGGGAATGTCCTAGTTGTGATTGTATCTGACCATGAGGATTAGGATTTGAAGCTTTAACAAAATGAATTGTTTCAATTGTACTTGTATGCCCTTGGTATATTTTATCTACTCCAATGCCTTGCTTATTAAATGGTTTTTTAGGGACTACATCTATAGCCAACCAAACGCCTTCTCCTTTGGACCTCAAACGACCACCTTCAAAACCCATTTTTTTGGCTATGGCTACTCCTAAAGTATATGTTTGTTTTGTGGTCTCACTTAAACTAGATTTGACTTGCTTGCATCATCAGTTTCTTCATGTTCATTGGGATGCTCTATATTCCACAAATTGTTAAACTCAGAATCTTCTTCATTCTCTCCAAACTCTGCACTAGTTTTTTGTTCACCTAGATCCTTCCTCATAGACCAAAAGGCAGTAATTTTTTATTGTGACCAATTATTTTCTCTACAATCCTTATCTAGAGAATTTGGTATTTTTACTTTAGTATATGGTAGATCACTTTTTTCATAAAAATTGTCGTACCTCCTATTTCCTTCTCTGTTTCTCTCTGTGGGTGCAGTGCCATAATTTTTTTCGAGACTTGTTCAAAAGAAATACCTTTTTTAGCAACAATTTTCTACATTTTTATTTTGCACTCATCCCAATAATCTTTGTTTCTCAATTTTTCAAGGAAGGGTTTACTTTGATGTTGAATTCTACTAGCAACATTCTTATTGGCCACAATCCTTAATTTAATTGTGTCACATGGATCATACTACTAGTGACAAACAACATCAAATTAAAAAAAAATTCAAAAGATCATGTACCACACTAAATGTTTTTCTCTCGAATGTGAACCCTCCACATGAAAAAGGTAAAGAAGGAAATATGGTCTTCTTTTGCTAACCAACAGAGTATAGTTGAGCAGTACTATCCATCTTCCTTACATATTCCAATGCAAAAACCCTTTCTGTCAGATGTATTGGAAGTTTGTATGGCTCTACTCTTGATCCATAAAATCTAAGCATGCAATAAATTATTCCATTAAGTACCAATTAGCCAATTGTATTTCTTTTCCTAGTTGAATGTAATTTCTACAAGACATAGGCAATCTAGGAATTGGAGTATTTGTAATTGCTTGATACAATGAAGCCAAAAATTAGCCTACAAAATGATTGTAGTTCCTTTGAGAATCATGCATCCTTATCTTAGTGGTCCAATCATATACTAGAGACATTTTCTTTTCCTCAACATTAGTATAGGTTTGAATCTAAAGCTTGTTGGTCTAAAACATTCCACTAAATTTGAATAGAAAAAAGTATCACAAGTAGGTTGTGAACCTAAATGTCTTAGTGGAACCTCCTTTAATCATTAAAAAATGTGTATGCATGGATTCTACAATGTGCTCAAGAAAATTATATTTGACAAGTCCATCAACATAATGGATATTAAATACCATTTCAAGGAGGCTTGCACCCACTTCTCGATTGATATCTAGTCTGAGGAAAAATGCTAGCATGGAAATAGTATCCTAAACCCATGGTCTAAAAATTACAAAATCATAAGGAGGCTTATGATTACTTTTCAATAAGTTTATATGAGAACCTTGAACTATTTTATTTAGAAAGGTATTTTTCTCCCTTTCATCTACTACTTCATTATCACTAGCAAGCTTTTCTAGGTCAATGTGGACATTTCCAAATTCTTTGGTTGTAAATCCCATTACATTTCCAAATTTTTCTACAAAAATGGATAACATTTCTTCTTTGCTATCTTTATTAACAATTACTCTTCCATTATCATCATAATTGTGGGCATAGACCTTGATAAATTCTGGGTAAGGGAAAACCTCATGTAACATCATGTGACCTAATCTAATTACCCACGATGCAGTGATAATATTAAATGGAATTCTTTGAATATTTTGTATTTGGTTTGTAGCCTTATTCTCACATCAAAATCTAAGTTCTGAGGTAAGCCTACCATAGATTTCAAGATCATAAATATCATGGTATTCATCAGTGCAACCTTGGGTTTTAAGCACTCCAACATAATCTATTTTTCTATTCGATTTTGCTTTTCCTTTCCCAACAACTGGTCTGCTAGTGGTGGTAGACATGCTTGTATAGTGTGAATTCCCTCTTAATTTCTCCTTAATTTTTCTTAAGTCTCTCAAGTTCTCAACCCTAAACCCAAAGTTTGACAAAAATAAGATTTTAAGAAACAATGAAATGTAGGAATTATATCTTTCACTTACTTGGATTCTGATTCTTGAAAAGATTAATACTGACAAGAATGGACTGAACTTTTTGGAACCCAAAATCACCCTAGTGCACTGCAATGAGAAATCTGAAATCTCCCAGTGTGTTGACTCTCTCACCTAAAAATAAAATCACTTGGCAATAGAAATTTCACACATATATATATATTTGAATATTAAAGTGAATAAAACATCAACGTGTTTCCTTCAGACTACACAATTATTACATTAAATTTTTGTATAAACACTTAGAAATATATTGAAAAATTGTCCTACATTAATGTATCTTCTATTAATTGATTACTTTCAATGAGAGGCATCGTCAATATCATTCAAATGTTCCATCTCAAACAAATTCTCAACCATTGATCTTTGTAAATCTAACGGTTATAGGGTGATTTTAGAGGTTTGAGTTCATAATCCTAGCGCTTTATGCATTTCATTCCAGAATGCAACCACAATCATCCATCAAACGTTCATCAAATGGTTGAGTAATTTATGATATAAACAATAAACATGTGTTTTAAAGTTTTTTTAAACTTTAGTACGTTAGGATACACAATCCTCATGAGATTTTCCTTCGATAGAAAAATTGTTGGATACATTGAGATGAGTCCACGTGTCTATTCCGTAGTTCTGCGAGTCACATATAGATCTACTTGAAAGATCTCGTGGACTCACGGAATCCCTTTAAAATCAAGACATTGATTGACACTTGTGACATTGATTAACACATGTCCCCTTTCCGTGGTTCCATGATAATTAACTTAACCTTTATAAAACTATCTGAAAACTTGTGAAACCATAATGTGTGGGATCACTTAATCCATTTAATTAAGCACATGTGGAATCTTCTTAAGTAAGCACTAGGAGAGGATCAAAGGGTTGGTAACTTAATGTTGTAAAGGAATTAATAAAATGAAAAATGACACCAGGAACTAGAGGAGAAGGTCAACGAAAAACTAGAAATAACATTTTGTAAAACCCTAGCAAGAGTGGCAACATTTTGCCAAAACTAGATTTGTCTAAGTTTATTTCATTCTATTATTTAGCACCTGCTTTATGGTAAACCTGTTGCCATTTAATGGTAAAATCCTCCAAAATATTAGGTAAAAAGCTAAAGCCTCCAAAATCTCACTTATCACATAAAAGCTAGATAAATATGGATTTGACAACATTCTATTTCCATTTTTAGTGTTTTTTTGTCAATTTGATGGCGACTTTTTTTTTTCATTTGTATTGCTTTATGTTTTAAATTTGCACGCAAATTTTTATAAATAGATAATACTTAATTAATTGAAGGAAAAATATAGATTTTTCTAAGTTTATTTCATTCCATTATTTAGCACTTATTATTAATTATTTAATCCAACCACATGCAACTAGAACTTTCAACTTGCAGCCTATGCATACAGAAACACGCACTCTATAATATATTAACATACATAGAGTTTTCTATCAGTGTAATCATTGAACCTCCTTTAAAGTTTATGTGCAAGTGCTACTACTAGAAATATTAATGCTATTGCTAATTACTTGTATAATTTGAATAGACACTAAACACACAAAATAATTCTTTGTAAATGAATAACGAAGAATAGCACAACCATTTATTTTATTACAACTAAATTGCAATGTTGCATTATTACATATTTTTTTAAAGATGAGTAGAGCATGCAAGATCTTGTTTTGTATAAATGACACATGTCACTTTACATCAGAAACAATTAATTCCAAGCTGGTAGTGGTGTTATGGGATGCAGATCATATTCTTAGACTAGGGGGTTTGCCAACCATGCTTGGGATCTCGAGATTTCACATGATAGCTCCAAGCCACCACTATGGTTCTACATTTATAGAAAATTTTGTACCTTGGCTCTACATCCCACTATGGTGAAGCATGAGTTGATAGTTAAAATATTTAATACAAAATATATTGCATAATATGCTCATTTTGACCCACCGGAATAGCCCAAAATGACACAATTGATTCCAAGATGGTAGTAGTGGCTATTGGATTCAGACTGTATAACCAAACAAATGAATTTGAGAATCCATATGGCTTGCCTACAATGCTGGGGAAATGGGAGTTGTAAATATATAAAATGTACCTATCTTGGTTACCAATTGGAATTATGCAAAAGATAAGGGGTAGTAAATCTACTCCATGTTGACCCCTTTGACATTGCTTTTGACATTGTTGTCAAGTGTTTATCTTGGAATACATACATTGAGATGGCATACATTGAAGGGTTAGTGTTATTTGATTGGTATTTGATGGGATGACATGTTATTCACAAAGGTAGCAATCATTACTATGATTTTTGATTAACCTTGACACAAGGACCTTGGATCATTTTGGTGTTTTATTAATTTCATGCAAATACACAAAGAGGACCAACATATATTATTGGATATTATGAGGTTTATTATATTCATGCAAATAATGTCAAACATCGACACAATAATGTGTTTTGGTTTGTAAAGGTAAAAGGCGTTGATAACACTGACATAATGATTGTCTTTCCCTAAAAGTTATCATTTGGAAAATAATGAAACATGGTTTTTAGTAGCCAATTTAGGGCTTGAAGATCTTGGTGAACATGGCGGTATAGAAGCTTGGTGAAGGAAGGAAAATATTAAGGAAAACAGTGATTTGAAATCTGGTTATATAGGAAAATGGTTTGGAGGTCATTCGGGCAGTTAAAGCTTTCAATGAAGAGTTTTTTCGTAACTTGATTCCTTTCTCTACTTGGTTATTGGTTAAACTGGAAATGGTATCTGTCTTGTTCATGTTGTTTTCAGAAATTATTGTTATAGTTGTTTCTTGTGCTTGTTCTCAGGTTACACTTGATATACTTTGGGTTTGTTATCTTATACACAAAGTTGTATCATGTCGACTTGGATATCATTTTTTTATTAATGTCATTTTTGGTTTTGACCTTGGATTCTTTCTTCAAGGGCATACACTTTGTGTAATGTAAAGGGTTTATTGGTTTTTGAGTCTTCATATCTTAATGCTTGGGCACACCATGTATACTTGTTTGGTGGTTGAGTTACCCACTACTAGGGCACAAGGTTTAAACCATTTAGTAGATTTGTTAAAAGTATTTGTATAGGCCATGTCTTGCTCTTTTGTTGTCGACTTGGGAGCATGGATTTTATGTCACATTTATATGTGTCTTTTGTTTAATGTTTACACACAACTTGTACTATGTGTCAACCATATATCAAAGGTAGTTTAGTTTTTTGAAGGAAAAAATCATCTCAACGACTTCAGAGGTAGTTATGAAAATAGTTTGAACATGATACATTTGATAGTTTCAGTCAGTGACAGATGAAAAAATTATGTGAACTTTTGATTGATAAAAATAGTGATATGTTACTATTATTGGTTAGGTGCTTTCATAGAGATATCATGTTGTGTTTATGAGAAAAATTCTAAAATGTTATTTTGTAAAACTATATGCAAAACAATGTGGTGTATAATACAATATATTTTTTGTTTTGAAGATTCCAATTTAATGAATCTTTAGAACATTGAATGTGTTAAGATGGAAAGAAGAAATGTTATGCAGTGAAACAAAGTAATCCTCTATAATTGATTTTATTCATGATAGATAATGCGTTGTAAAAGATCATGTTAGTGAGACAAGTTTGATCTTTGACTAGTGAGGTTGTATGTTGCCAGTGAGGCATTTTGTAGCCAGTGAGGCATTTTATGAGTGGTTTTTCATCCCTATGAGGGTTTTCCACTCATAAAAAACACTATGTTATGATTCTTTCATGGATGCTTTTTGGTCTTGTTGTTTTCTTTGTTTACATTGCAACATTTGAGTTTACATGTTTAAGAATCTGAAGTTTGGTTATCACATATGATTATACTCTTGAAACTAAGCATTTATTATTTTCAAAGAGCTTAAGTGTTTTAAAGAATCATTAAGTTGAAATTGATTATTGAAACACTGATTCACCCCCTCTCAGTGTTTCTCGTACTCTAACAAGTGGTATCAGAGCCATACCCTTGCACAAAGCCTAACCAACTTAGGGTATTCTTGGTGGAGTACTTGATATGGAAAATCAAGAAGGTCTTTATACTTCTAGAGCACCATTATTTGATGGTATTGACTATTCTTTTTGGAAATTTAGAATGCAGTGTCATATAACTTCTCTAGGCTATGAGGTTTGGCATTCAATTGAAACTGGGTACACTGCCATTGCAACACCCTCTATTAGATACAAGAAACTAGAATATGAAAATGATGCTAGGGCTGCAAATGCTATTTGTTGTGGGTTGACTAATGAGGTGCTGGTTAAAATTATGGACTGTAAAAGTGCAAAGACTATCTGGGATAAACTATCTAGTATATATGAGGGTGATGAAAAAGTTAAAGAGGCTAAATTACAAACTTTTAGAGCCAATTTTGAAGGCCTAAAGATGACTGAGGAAGAGAAGGTAGCTGATTACATTCTAAGAGTCCAAGAAACTGTAAAATCAATTTGTGATCTTGGTGAAACTTTAGAAGAAATTGTAGTTGTTAAAAAGGTGTTAAGGTCATTGACACCTAAATATGATCCTAAAATATCTACTATAAAAGAGAGAGACTTAAAAAAACTCACTTTAGATGAACTTCATGGTGTCATTACAACCTATGAAATGAGAATGTGTAGTGATAATCCCACTAGCAAAGAAACTACCTTTAAGTCTGTGAAGAAGGACAATTACATAAACTATGATTCAGAGAAACTAGATGACAATAAGTCTATTCTTGTGAGCAAACTGAAGAGAGGATCAGGTAGCTATAAAGGAAAGCTACCTTTTAAATGTTTTAGTTGTGGCAAGATTGGGAATTATGCTGCTCAATTCCCTAACAAAGACTCTGAAATTGATGAGGAAGATAGTACAAAATAGGGAAGGAAAAAATAGTACAATTTTAAAAAGAAAAATGTTTTTTAAAATAAGAAAAGTATGTTCGCTAATGTAAAAAATAATGGTACAAATGCATCCATTGAAGAAGGAGAAGAAACCCTATTTATGACAATCATTAATCCAAGTCAAAATCATAATGAAGAGATTGCAGATCAATTTGAACTTGAGGCATATTTTAAGGGTGAGCTGAGAAGTGCTCTAGGTGAAATTAAGAAACTCAAAAAAGAGGCCATGATATAGCAAAATGAGATTCAAAAAGATGCTGAAAACTTGGTAAGTAAGGTGAATAACTCTGAAAAATAAATTGCTGATCTAAAACTTCAAATTGAAACTCTAGAGGTTACTAAAATGCAATTATAAATCAAAGAAAAAGAATGATGCATTTTAGAGGGAAAAATTGCTGACTTTAGGAAAGATCTTGACATGTTTGATAGTAGTAACAAATTGGCAGATCTTATAGGTAAACAAAGATACTATAAAGACAAAACTAGCCTTGGGTTTATGAAAGGTCAATACTCTCATTTTGATAAATCTCAACATGTCAATGTGACAAATTAAAAATCTTTGAAGCCATCAGTTATGTCTAAAAGGGGTTCAAACTCACAGAGTGGAAATATTAGATATGTAGCAAAGAGTTACAGGTCTAACCATGTTATAAAACAAAAGAAACCAAACATTCTTTCCAAAACATCTTTTAATGCCGCTAAAACAAAGTTGATTTGGAAGCTAAAGAAGGTTGATGAAAAGACAGAAGGTATGCTTAATCAAACAACCTTCCATGCCAAGGTGAAAAATGTGTGGGTTTTAGATAGTGGATGCTCTCACCACATGACAGGTGATAAAAGAAACTTTATCAAATTTGAATATTGTGATGGTGGTTTAGTGTGGTTTGGAAATGATGACTGTATTCAGATCATAGGGAAAGGTAGTGTTTCTTTGGATGATGACTTACCTTTGCATGATGTGTACTATGCAAAGGGTCTCAAGCATAATCTCTTAAGTGTAACTTAGATATATGATCAAGATTTTTATATTATTTTTTATTCTCTTGGATGTGAGATTAGAAAGAAAATAGGTGAAGTTGTTGCAGCAGGTTGAAGGACTCAAGGAAACATTTATAATTTGCAAGAAACCAAATTCATGAAAATGGTTGGTCAATTGAGGGAAAGATTGGATGATCTTCCTCATATTTCTCTTCACTAAATCATTTATGTGTGTTCTTATGGTGCACTTCAAGTTTCATCTTATATCCTTGTGGTTGTTGGTTGTATTGGGTTTATGGTGCTATCTTTGCAATATAGTGGGTCACAAGTGTGTTTGTGGCATATTTGAAATATGGTTCTTAGTTTTTGCAAATTATAGTTATAAACATGTGACAATAATGAGGTGATTCAAATGAGTTATTTGCTTCTTGTTTGAACAATATACAATATTCTATACTATGTGAAGTTTGAAGTTTCAAAAGATAGTGATGATCTAACAGTTATCTAATGTTGAATGCATAAGTTTTGACAATATCATTGTCTTGGTTAACAGTGCATCAATCCTTTCTTTATGGACAGTATAAATGGTTTTAGTATGGTGAAAAGTAACAAAGTGGTTTGAATTTCTATATTTTTGGTTGAAAATACACTTGAAGAGAATTAAAGAGCAATGTTTTATGTTGATTTTGTGGTTCTCAACTCATGAGCTATGTCTTGCAATTGAGGTAATTTATCCATACTATTGATAATGTTTGATAATGGAAACTAATGAGAATCCTTGTCAATGATTGCTATTGAAGTGTCTCATGTGGTAAGTATCAGTTTGAATGATAATGCTATGCATTGGTAAGGTTGATGGGGAGTAGTTAACATGCTATCCATGATGTTGATTCAAAGTGACAGTTTGTTGTTGATACGAAGTTGTCCAACTGGTACAGTATGGTTGGTTCATGCTTGATACTAAGGTATTCTTGCTAGATCCAAGAATTTTCATTATTGATTCTCAATGAAATTAATATTTTATTAGCAGTAATGAAGTTGTACATCTATCATAGTGTGGTTCTGATTGGGGAAATACAATGCTTTTGTGAGTGCTTAATAGTTTGTGAGCATGGCATTTCTTTGCATCTTGATTATGTTGGTCTTTGAGTATGAGATAGTTAATGCATACAGTGGTTAATGGAATCATGAGTTTATCTGCCTCTATCAGTGGTATCAAAAGTGATAGTGTCTCATAGTGATGTATTGTGGTCTTATGTACAATACTCTTGATGATGCACTCTTAATTCTTATCACAATACATGTTTTATGTTCATATATTTTTCTTGCATCAATGGTAATGGTGGGATATACTTGATAATAAAAAGTGGCTTTGTACTTGTATAGTCAACACATACATTATTTGGCCTTGATAGTGAGACAACACAGTTGCTTGTGGTGAATGCTTTTGAGGATAGTTGATGACTTGTGTTTCATACTTTATGTTGCTTGATAGTTGCACAAAATAGATTATTGTTGGATGATTGTAACTTTTCCTCTGGTATCATCTTGGTTCTTGAGTAAGAGATAATAATATCATGACATGTGTGCCCTTAATGCATAAGTTTAGCAATGATAACTAACTGCAACTGTGAGCAGTTGTTGGAGCATTATTTTTATTACAAGGACAAGTTATTGATTTCATTTATGAAAGGTTTACTCTAGGGGACAACATATGAAAATGTGTGATGTTAGTTTCTTGACAAACAAAGATCTCATCATTGTATTTTTTCGACATCATGATGGTGTGACAGTCCTAGTGAAGTTTTGTTGCTAATATTTGTTGTAGGGACACTAGTACCGATATGCTCAATTATGATCTTCCCTCATTGAGGTATGTTAGCTTTGATTCCACAGTGCTAGTACAGTGTTACCTTGATTCAAGTTGCTATCAATAATGGTACTTCTTGATGCTTGTATAGTTTCATGACAAGCCTTCACAGTGTCATATGACTTTATTCTCATAAATCCCGGCATAGGTATTGGTTGTTTCTTAGTGTTAGTTCTGTGAACTTATGGGTTAAGACTATTTTTGAGATCAATTTCATGTAGTACTTTTCTAGGAGTTTGACTCATCACATTTTGAGTTCTTGGATTACTTGTTTCAACTGGTTGAATGCAACATTGTTTTATTCCTTTGCCACTATTATTCTAAGGGGGAGCAGATGGTCTTTTTAGTTACATGGCTTTAGGGGGAGTTTCAATGCATACTATTCATCCTTGGGTTATATTACATGCACATTTTTAATGGTTGGCATCTATGCTCATTTTTCATGCTATGGCAGTCCTGTGTTTACTTATACACTGCTATATTTTCAGTTTTATTTACTTAGTTATGACAGTGGTTGTTTTCACTATGACAATGTTTGAGATCTTTGGATAGGTATTTGTTGTTTTCCTACCCCTTTTACCTTTGGAATTGTTGTCAAAAGGGGGAGATGAGCATGGTGCAGATCTATAAGTGATATTATTTTAGGTTCATGAGCATGGTGCAGATCTACAGGTGATATTCTTTTAGGTTCTTTGGTAGGTTTGACATCAATGCAAAAGGGGGAGTTTGTTGACCCATTTGAAATTGGTTTTGGCATTGATGTCAAGTGTTTATCTTGGCATACATACATTGAGATGGCATACATTTAAGGGTTAGTGTTATTTGATTGGCATTTGATGGGATGACATGTTATTCACAAAGGCAACAATCATTACTATTTTTTTTTATTAACCTTGACACAAGGACCTTGGATCATTTTGGTGTTTGATTAATTTCATGCAAATACAAAAAGAGGATCGACATATATTATTGGATATTATGAGGTTTATTATATTCATGCAAATAATGTTAAACATTAACACAATAATTTGTTTTGATTTGTAAAGGTAAAAGGCATTAAGAACACCGACATAATGATTGTGTTACCCTAAAAGTTATCATTTGGAAAATAATGAAACATGGTTTTTAGTAGCCAATTTAGGGCTTGAAGAGCTTGGTGAAGGAAGGAAAAAATTGAGGAAAATAGTGGTTTGATGGTTGGTTATACAGGAAAATGGTTTGGAGGTTATTTAGATAGTTAAATCTTTCAATGAAGAGTTTTTTGGTAACTCGATTCCTTTCTCTCCTTGGTTATTGGTTAAATTGGAAATGGTATTTGTATCGTTCATGTTGTTTACATAAATTGTTGTTATAGCTATTTCTTGTGCTTGTACTCGAGTTGCATTTGCTATACTTTAGGTTTGTTATCTTATGCACAAAGTTGTTTTATGTCAACTTGGATATCAATTTTTGATTTGTCATTTTTGGTTTCGACCTTGGGTTCTTTCTTCAAGGGCATACACTTTTTGTAATGTAAAGGGTTTATTGGTTTTTGAGTCTTCAGATCTTAATGGTTGGGCACACCATGTATACTTGTTTGGTGGTTGAGTTACCCATTGCTAGGACACGGGGTTTAAACCATTTAGCAAATTTGTTAAAAGTCTTTGTATAGGTTGTGTCTTGCTCTTTTGTTGTCGACTTGGGACCATGGGTTTTATGTCACATTTATATGTGTCTTTTTTTAATATTTACACATAGCTTGTACTATGTGTCAACCATATATCAAAGGAAGTTCAGTTTTTTGAATGCAAAAAGCATCTCAATGACTTCAGGGGCAGTTATGAAAATAGTTTGAATAGGATATATTTGATAGTTTCAGTCAGTGACAAATGGCAACATTATGTGAACTTTTTATTGTTATAAAAATAGTGATATGTTATCGTTATTGGTTTGGTGCTTTCACAAAGATATCATGTTGAGTTTATGAGAAAAATTCTAAGATGTTGTTTTGTAAAACTGTATGTAAAACAATGTAGTGTATAATCTGATACATTTTGTGTTTTGAAGATTCCAATTTAATGAATCTTTAGGACATTGAATGTGTTAAGATGGAAAGTAGAAATTTTATGCAATGAAATAGAGTAATCCTTTGTAATTGATCTTATTCATGATAGAGAATGTTTTGTAAAAGATCATGTTAGTGAGACAAGTTTTATCTTTGGCTAGTGAGGTTGTATGTTGCGAGTGAGGCATTTTGTAGCCAGTGAAGTATTTTGTAGCTAGTGAGGCATTTTGATAAGCTAGTGAGGCATTGTATGAGTGGTTTTTCATCCCTATGATGGTTTTCCACTCATGAAAAACACTATGCTATGATTATTTTTTGGATTATTTTTGGTCTTGTTTCCTTTGTTTACATTGCAGCATTTAAGTTTACATGTTGTTTAAGAATCTAAAGTTTGGTTATCACATATGATTATACTATTGAAACTGAAAATTTATTGTTTTCAAAGAGTTTAAGTGTTTTAAAGAATCATTAAGTTGAAATTGATTATTGAAAGACTAATTCACCCCCCCTCTCAGTGTTTCCCATACTCCAACACTCCCACCATCTTCAGGTAGCTCCAAGGCACCAAAATAGCACATAATGACTCTGAAAGTCCACAGTTCCTCTTTGAGGTCCTCTACTAAAATGGAGTATGAAAATTTGATGACTTTAAATGCAAACAATATTATAATACTTATGTGGGCATACACTCTGTGAAAGCACTTATCTCCATCAGAGCTCCTCATCCTGGCTCAAAACTTGTCTTAGAAGCCAAGTAAACTAAATCAACTTCTTTCCAATTCCACCCATTCTAAACTTGAAGGAAATTGGTCTTTCACTCTATAACTACATAACTAAAGGAAGGAGAATTTAGAGTATCCCTAATAATACCACATCATCTTGTTCCTTATTAACCTTGCAAAATGAAAACCCTTATTAGAATTCAGAATATTTCTCTCAATTGTAAATTCTTCTATGAATGATTTTAGTTGTGCTCACTATCCCTATTTATGGGCTCTCAACTCACCATATTGATCCTTATTTATTCATAAGTCATGCAAGGTATAACTATTTTTTTGACGCTAACCAAGTAACTAACTTTAATTGTGATTTGTGTGAGAGCAACTTACAATGTTTATTTTGATTGACATCTGGCTACATGCACACTATACCTCAAGCTGACAAGTTGTCAAGAACACCACTTAGATGATATGAAATTATTACAAATCTTATTGATAACTAGATTCATGATATATAAAGTACAATGTGTCATGCAGTTTTCAATATCAAGTTATCCAATTCCTCGCTTTGGATGTACATATGACATTAATTTGTGATTCCACAATCCAATGTTCTTCAATGAACAATAGTCCCACATGATTGCGGAAATCAACAAAAAGAAAACACATGCCATAATTTCTGCCATTTTTAGTATCAAGCTATCAAATCAATAATTTTGCTCGCTTCAGATTAGAAGAGGAACTTAATTATAAATATTTTAAAGATTTATCAGGTACATATGGCATTAATCCATGGTACCGCAACCACATTTTCTTTAATGAACCATAATCCCACGGAATTGCAGAAATCGATAAAAATATATAGAATTAAATGATAGGAAAAGTACTTCAAAGCATTGAAAAGATAGAGAATTAAATGACATCAAACGGTGAAATATTTTTTATACATTAAATTAATTTTTTTAGTATATTAATGTTATGAAATAATAATATCTTTCTAGAGTCTACTACAATTTTTATTCACATACCAGTTTCTTGACAATTAAAAGTAATATTAAATATATATGTCAAAAAAATAAACAAATGAATCATACAAAAATTATAAATATCTTTTCAATCTTAAAGCTTGCCATATTTTTATATTGAACAAAGCAAAAAGGATTTACAAGAATGAAGCTACGAAAAAGTATTTTAATTTAAGTAGTTGAAGACTGAAGTACATAGCCAGCCTAGCCAAAAATCCACTAACCGTGACAAAAAATCTAGTCATAAAATACATATTACAAGAGATGTACAATAAAATATAAACACAATTCATTACAAAAAAATCTTTCTCAATAGTAGAGGCCTCGAACCAAGTGTTTGAGCAGGAGGTGAATCGAATTGAACAAAGTAAGAGTAGAGAAGAAAAGGGCATCACCCAAATCCTTCCTTTGAAATTCCAAACTCTATAATAATTCATTTGTCATATCACACACCAGACCACACTTCATAACTACTAGGGAAAGAGATTGCACTATAGAAGCAACTAGTTCAACTTTGGGAAATATTCCACCAACAAGCGCTAACCCAAATTCAAAATTGTAATGCTCAAGTGCCAACTCCAACGAAGAAAGAGGGTAAATGAAAGGTTGTATATAATGTATTTCCAGCATCTTGATAAACTCTTGATCCAATAAAATTTCCATGCAATTGGATAAGAAAGAAAAAGCTACCTCAGAAAATAGAGCACAGGGGTTATTCTAAAGCCATTCCCTACCCAGAATTGTTCTTATAGCCTCCTCAACTTGCACACAAGGAATAGTGAAAACCATACCCAACTTTCATCTATCATATGTATCATTGATTCTTTTCTCCCAAAAACATTTTGGTAGCATGACATGCCATGAAGACTTCATAATATCGCAGTGAAATTGTGAATAGAGAAGAGAGAAAGAAAATCCAAATATGTTATAAATGATATGAATAACATTAAGTAAGTCAAGTATATATAGAACAAACACATCAATACTCAACACTTGAACATTTAATTCACCACTTGATGTGACGATATTATTTCGTAAAAATTGAGTCATGACTTTAAGTGAATTAATAAGAAATAAAATGTCAACCATTGATATATGTAAATCTAACGATTTTAGGGTTATTCTAGAGGTTTGAATTTGCAAGTGTAGTGCTTCAAACATTTCTTTTAGAATACAACTACAGTCATCCATTGAACATTCATCAAATGGTTATATTAATTTTCTAATTCACCACAAGACACACATGTTGGTGTGACAATATTATTTCACAAAAATTGAGTAATGACTTTAAGTGATTTAATAAGTAATAAATGTCAACCATTGATATTTGCAAATCTAACAGTTCTAGGGTTATTCCAGAAGTTTGAATTCATAAGTCTAGTGCTTCAGACATTTGCTTCCGGAATGAAACTACAACCGTCCATAGAACATTTACCGAACTATTATATTAATTTTCTCAGTATACTACTATTATATTAATTTATTAAATAATACAACTCATAGTTATTGGTCATTAATTTGCACTGACATTTGGCTTCAGACATAGTACTTCACTCAGTGGCTCACTTGACACTTCTGATAAGAACTTATAATAAATATGTTGACACTTGTCCCCATTTCAGACACTTTATGAAGGAATTCGGGTGTGTGGAAAACTTGTTCTAGAATAGAACAATATGTAGCATTTGATATTTTCACCACCCACGCTATGATTTTTTATTGGCATACCAATTTAATTCACCAATGAATTTTTTTATTGGTTTGAAATTATGTTTAATTCACCAATGATTTTTTTATTGGTTTGAAAAAAGGTTTAATTCGCCAATGAAAATAGGTTTAATTGCCAACAAAAATATTTTTTTGGTTTGAAAAAGGTTTAATTCGCCCACATAGATTTTTTTTGGTTTCAAAATAGGTTTAATTTTCCAAAGTAAATATTTTATTGATTTGAAAGCAAGTTTTAATTTCCAATGAAAATATTTTATTGGTTTAAAAAAATATATAATTCACTAGGATTTCCTATAGACTTCTAGCGATATCAAAAGATTTTCCAATTGAGATTATTTTCCCAAAGAAAGAAAAAAATTGTGAATAATTTTTTTTTTTTAGAAGTATACAACGTTCGCCAAGTTTATACACCTTCTTTGAGCGGGGGAGTTCTTAAAGTTATCCCTACTTTAAGGCTTTTTAGTTGATGTTAGCTCTTGGTTGTGGAATCATAGAATCATGCCACGTGTCTGATGGGATTGAGTTCAAGGCACTTTGCTTTGAAAGATTGATGGTCAGCACAAAGGGTATTAGAGATCGACGGCTGATGAAGCATCACATTTCCAAGTCTTTCTGACACAACAATATTTGCAATAGAATGAAATAGTGACAAGTGTCCAAAGGTGATTATAGCTCAAATTTCATATGCATCGCATCTTCAGTTACCAAATGTAAAAGAGAAAATGAAAAATATGCTAATGAACTATGTGATGAAACGTGGCCATCATCTATTGCATTTGACAATTAATATACATCACATATTTCATTCTAAAAGCACAAAGCTAAAACATGCTAAGAAAAAGCAATGTGATAAAGATCAACGGTGCACATTGAAGGTGAAGATTGGACAGTTTCTACTATTTCACAGAAAGGATGGTGGATCCCCATGTTGCCTCTATGAGAACATGAAATAATGAAAAGTAGCAATCACTCATTGTATCAAATAGCTCCTATGCATTGCATATATCATTCTTCAAGTGCAAAGTAAAAACACACTAAGCATATGGTATTTGATATAGATCTATGAAACGTATTCAAAGGAAAATTGATAAAATGGTCGCCTTTTAAAGTTGAAGTATAATGAATGAAGACCATTAGACTATGGCAGTAAAGGAAAGATCAATGGTTGATATTCAAAGTGAGAAAACATATGCTTCTTGAAGATAAAATTTGATGAGTAGTTATAGAGTTAAATCCGATTTAAATATATTTTTGAAAAATTATAAAAGTGTTGATTCCAAGGGACTGCAAAGAAGTTAGGGTTTGTGTAACTATGGAAATATTAACTAACATGGTTAGAATGGTAGCGTGAGTATTTGTTGAATATAGAACTTTGACATATCATGTGTATAGTGGAGATGTAAATGTAGATCATTCAAATTCAGAGGTTGGTGAATTGCATAGTTTTTCAAGTTGGTGGCAAAATAATATGGTTTGAGCCAAAAATCTATCAGGGTGATGATATTTGTAAGAGTGAAAAGAGAGGTGAAGAGAAAAGGAATAGATCCCAGATTAATGAATTGAAAAGGTGCATTTCAAGTTGAAGAAGAACTAGTATCAACATATATGAACTTGTAATGTTGTAGAGGTTGGTGCCTCAAAAAGATTGAGTTGGTGCTCAATTAGGTGTATAGTGTACCTTGAGGTTGGTGCCTCAAAACATTGTCTTGAGTGTCAATGTACCTATAAGTTGGTGCTTAAAAACACATGTAGTAGATTTTATTGTGAGGTTGAATTATGATAATAGATCCTAGTAGCTATTCTCACCATGGTTTTTCCCACTGTTGGGATTAAAGTGTCTCAACCTTAGAGTCCTAATATTGATTTAATTTGATGTATTATTGTATTAATTTGTATTATTTAATTTCCTATGGTGTCATGCCTCAAATTGGGCCCATCGGTTGGGTGGCATCCTCGTTGGAAGTGAATGGATGACACATAATCATCCCAAGTGGACATAGAAATCCCACTTTGTAATATTTGACCTATGAAAAATTCTATGGCGTGTCATAAGGCATCTTATTACATGGAGAAATTTGGAACCCAAGTTGGGTTATGACAGGATGTGAGCGAATCAACTATTTTTATTTGGTTATGAAAAATTCTCTTACGAATTCTATGACAGATTTTATGGAAATTTTATGACATATTCGATAGTTGTAAGGCATCTGTCATAAGCTATTTTTAGTATATTCTAGGTGCCCAAGATTGAGGAAGGAATATTTGCATGTTTTACCATTGTAAGGGGTGTAAAGGAATATGTTACATGTGTCCAAATGCATGTATATGGTGTGGTATATTGTTCCATGTGGATTTGGATGCCCCTCTCCTTCTAGATGCTTCTTGAAGCTTGTATCACTCTATATATTTAGTGCCTTGCATTGTAGAATGCATTGTTTTTGTTTGTAGGTAATGAAGTTCTGTTGGGTTAACTCTAGAACAGGTGTTTGTTTTGAAGCACTTATGTAAAAGCTTTGTACTTGGTTTGTATTGTAACTCTTATTTGAAGCAATGTAGAAGTACTTTGCTTTTAGATGGTGAGGTTTTTTATCCAAAAGGGTTTTCCCCACGTATATCTAGTGTATGTTAGTTTATGTGTACTTGTTGTTCTATTCATTTATTCTCTATGTGCATCTCTTGTTGTAATTGTTTAAAGGTGATAAAATGAAATTTTGTAACTCTCCCCTACTTAGATTAGTGTAGGAAGTTGTTTCCACTCACCCGACTTCCTTTCAGTTGGTATCAAAGCTTGTCCAACCTTGGTTCCTTTGTTGGGTTAGAAGGGTTTTTTGAGGTGATCTTTGTCTCAATGCACTACAACAAATCCCTATGATTTGCTAAATTTTTTGCTCCGTTGTTTGCTTCCACCCACTATTTTAATGTATTTTTTGGAATTTTTTTGAAAACATTAGTGCTATTTATCGAGATGGAGAAATTTTTGGCATTTATTGCATCGATCAGTACAAGTTGACACTAATTTAGGCGCTAATTAGCACCTAAAGTAATGTCATCTTTAGCACCGATATTAGCTTTGAGTGTAGCGCTGCTTTTAGCTCCAAATTTAGCTTCGAGTTTAGCGCTGGTTTAGACACCCCTATGTTGAAGAGACTTATTTATATGTCTCATCGATGATGTAAAATAGTGAAATGTCAACAAGATATGGGCATATCGAGGAGAGAATCACTTATGTCAGATCAACAAGGTATATCTACAAGTGCTTGGGAAAACAAAACTCTTGGATATAACGAAGTAATATCGATGAGACATTGAGATATCGGTAAGACAAATAAGATTGTCTCATCGACACTCTTAAAGTAATGATCAAAAGCATACACCACTATACTGCCCATAAGGTGAGAAACATATGCAGTAGAGTGGTATACACCGCAACCCCACAACAAAAGCCTTGAGCAAGGCGGTAGTGCAGTAAACAACAGAAAGAAAGGGAAAAACACCCCTATACCACAATGATAATCACAAGTCTCCCTGACATGGTAGAGTTACACCGATATATAAAGAAATACCATCGAAGGAAAATATCCATGAGACAATGGCATATCAGCAAGAGTTATTAACTTGTCTCATCGACACCAAAAACCAACATCAGAGGAACATAAGATCTAATGTCAATGAGTAATTGAGATATCGGTAAGAAAAATAAGATTGTCTCATCAACACTCTTCAAGTAATGATCAAAATCATACACTGCTATACCACCGGGAATGTGAGCAACATATGCGGTAGAGTGGTATACACCGCAACCCTGTAGCAAGAAGCCTTGAGCAAGGCAGTAGTGTGGTAAATGTGGTATCATTACAATTTACAACAATAAATGTAGAAAATTACATCAGTTGCCAAAATTAAATGCTATTAAATTATTAAGTGTTTCCAAAACTAATATGACTAAATACCGCACCATCCAAAGATAAGTGAGTTTTCCCAATATCGCACTCAATTGTAGTGCACTAGTGTGGAAGGAGCTAAGGATATGAGAACAAGTCCTGCAAGCCTGAAATACTCAGGTAAGTGCACGAAAAATCTCTGAAAGAGCTCTGTTAATATAAAAAATATTTCAAGGTTTTGTCATCTGAAGCCATAGTAGAGAAAATTGAAACATGCCTCCTAAAAGAAAACAATCAGAAGTAAAAGAAAGTCAGCCTAAAATTAAAGATGAAGAACCTAAAGTAAAGAAGAGACCACTCCATCAGTCCATATTAGATATACTCCTAGGGTCTACTAAAGAGGGTAATAAGAAGTTTCTCGTGGACACCGCACAAAGTTGTAGGGATGCCCTCATTTCCAAATCTGGATGGGACCTATTTTGGTATTTTTACAGTAAGAGAAATGAGAAGATTCCAGTGTCAAACACTTGGATGTTGGATATAGCAAGGTTGATTGTCCCAAATGTGTTTGTTGATATAGAATTTATCAGATTGCTATCCAAACACTATCACTCAGCTACCAAAATAGTAAGGTTTCCAAACGACATAGTACTCGTAGAAGTAACTAGAAAATCCATCATTGAGTGTTCTGGCTTAAACAAGCAAGCTCTAACCAAGATAAACCTGCAGAAAAGTGAGGATTATGCTAGGTTAAAACAGACTTATAGAAGTGATGAGGTACCCCCATATATGAAAAGAGGGATTGGTAACAGAACATTTCCCATCTCTACTACCACTACTGAACCATTTAATGTGACAGATTTTCAGTATTACTTTGTGAATACATATTTAGCTCTTTGGCAAGTGTTGGGGATAGAAGCTCAAAATAAAATGCCAATAGGCCTAAGGATGATGGCCATGAGAATTCAAAACTTTGAAACTAATATTGAATATGACTTTGCTTCATACCTTGAGAAGGCGTTAGATGATGAATTCTCCCAAGTTATAGAGGATAGAGCACCAATTACATTCAGACACTATTCCCTACTATGTCATCTGATATTGTACTGGAATAGGGACCAATGGACTAAAAGAATGGACTTGGCTATAGTGATGAGCGAGGGAATCCCACAGCTGTCTAGAAATGGTGTTATATTTGGTACAATTGGTGCAAGAATTCAAGCTTTGTTGTATTCTATGAAGACTTTGTACACAAAGTCCTTCAAGTTCTTGGGTATGCAATACCAAGATTGCCAACCAAAATGTTGCAACTAGTGAGACGTTTGGTTTTAAGACCAGAGCAGGGTCATACACACAATTTTGGACATTGGTTCTTCCTCCCAGAAGTTACAATAAGAGTTTATGGATGCCCTGTTGCTCCACACATACTACCAAAATTTGTGCCCCTCATATTAGAATTTCTTCAATTTATGTGGCAAATGATGTGGATGGGGAAAGATGTAGTGCAAATTTAGAAGAAAGGCACTTTCCTGCCAAACCAAACCAAGTGTAAAGATTGGATTGTAGGCTCACACACACTAGAGGAGTTCATTATTATTTGAAGACAAGATATGCATTGAAATTTGGAAAAGAAAGAGCCTTTGAACCTGAAAATCATATGAACAACATAAGGCACAATCTTCTTACCAAAATGACAATGCCACACCAAGTGGATTTTGAAGAAGATGTCATAAGGAACTGCATTACTTATAATGATGTATTTAGTAGAAGGAAAATATGGGAATATATGAAGAAGGTTGAAGAAAGGACGAAGCAAAGGCCCAAGGATTTCCTAGGATACTTTGTTGAGGATAAGAACCCCATCAAGAGGATAGAATTGAAAATTGGTAAATTTGAAGACTTGTACAGAAAGAAGGAAGTGTATCTCGAAGAACATCATAGTGGTGCAACTGCAGAGCATACCCCAGGTGAAACCTCTGAGCCTCCCATGGAGCAGTTACCTCCTAAAAGATAGAAGACAAGAAGCATTGAACAATTAGCACCTTATGAGGATACTGAAGAGGTGGCTGATACTAAGGAAGTGGCTACAATACTGCAGTCACTAAAAGGTGATATTGAAGTTGATCATCCCATCCTTGAGACCAGTGCCCATAAACATGAGGAAAGGATGGGTGATGTAGAAAAAACAAGTACATAGGTACATGAAGATGAAAGGGAAATTGCAGCCAGGAGATTCATTGAAGATGATGAATTCATTAAGACTCCTGAGTTTAAGGATTTTTGGATGAAGATGAAGATAAAATAATTTCAAGAGAGGATGGAATTAGCTAAAGCAAGAATTGAAGAATTAGAGAAAAATGAAATGGTAGCACAAACTTTCTAGGAATTAAGAGTTGAAAACATTGACATTAGCCCCCAGAAGGCTAGATAAATGGTCTTGAAGAGAAATATGCTCATTTTCCCTGGCTTGGAATTAAAGAATTTTTTTTGCTTGATCAAGTGCGGGCTCAAGAAGATCCAATGCTAGTTGCATAATTTGACTCTGATGAAGGTGTGAGTGGAACTAGGTATAACCCATTTAGATTGAAACCCTGGCCATATGGATCAAACAAAAAAATACATAGAAGCCAAAATTATTAGATGTAATTCAAGGGATGAAAGGGGCATCGATGGTAAGGACAATACAAGATACCACCCCTTTGGAGGCAGCCACAATGACCATGCATTCGTCCATGTTCACTCGAGCAACTGTTAAGGGATTAGAAGACAGATTGAAGGAGTATGAAAAGGAACAAAGGTTCCTAAATGATGAAGTTAATAAATTGTTCATGGAGAATTTCAAATTGAAAGAACAATCAAGAGGAGCAGGATCCTCACAAAGCAAGGATATGGTGTTATACATGCCTCTTATTGCTCCAATGGATATTGTGAAGAACATTTCTGTAGAACAAGTAAAAACTCCATAGAAGGAAGTGGATGATGTAAAGAAGGCCAACAATCAAACCCAAGATGAAGTGAAAAGACAAATTTGTGAAGTTATGGAAAAGATTCTTGAGCACAGGATAAAATTAGTTATGGATAAACTAGAGAATGTGCATGATAGTTATAAAAAACATCAACAGGAAATGAATCAAATAAAGACACATATGCTTATATTAGATACTTTGTTCAAAAGGTGACAACCTATTCACCACACTTTGGCTAAGTTATGAAAAGTTCTACAAAGAAGTCCTGATGCACCCACAACATTAAAGCCAAATGAACAAACTGTGAAGATGATTATTGATGAATTTCAGTATCTACAAGGGTTTGATAAAAATATTGTAACACGAATGGATTTATTCCATACCTGCAAATAGTGGTATATACCTAAAATCGTGAGAGATGGTGATCAGCTGGAGGACTTGGATAAGTGGAAGAAAGAATTCAATCAGGTTGTTCATAAGTGTGTAACTCATATACAAGAGGATGATGATACTAGTCTTCCCAGGCTAAATCAGATCATGGATGGGTTGATTGTTCTTGATGCAGGATACCTAAAGTTTGTCAATGATACAAAGGAATTACTAGATAGTCGATGGAAAACTCATCTTGAAAACATGCAAAAGATCCAAGAATATAAGTGGCCATCAAATTTTACGATGTATCAGTGGGAGGAAAAGTATTTGGTTTTAGAAGAATAGGACATTGAGGCGAGAGCATTTGGACATTCATCATGGAGAGGAAGACTTTTCTAAATCAATGATCACGGGTCTTCTACGTTAAATAGTGGAACCATATGTCAAAATGTCTTAAGTCTTGTTATTTCCTTAATTATGCTAGTTAAATAGTTGTTAGTAAAAGAAGTAGTTATGAAAGGTCATTTATTTTTGTAAAAGGCATGTAGCTTGTTGCTTCCTATATAAATAGGAAACCAAGGCCTAGTTTTAAATTATCATCATCATATATCATTTTCATTTTGAAGACTTATGTTATTAATATATATCAATTGAAGCAATATAATGGAGAACATCTTATTATCAGATATTCTCCATGACTATGTTATCATTTTGTATTTTTCTTATGTTTTTCATACTTATTTCTTCTTATATTTGAATGAATATCAGTTATTGAGCCTTAATATTGTGCTTATGTGAATGAATATGTTGATACAGTAAAGCATTTATTGTGGATGCTGGTAGAGCTGCTAATTTTTTTTAAAATTTGAGCTTATTTTGCTTTGTTACATGTTCAACATAAAAATGAAAACTATTTAAAAATAATAAAGTTAACAAAGTTGCTTCTTTAAATAATTGTGAGTTATGTGCATTAATATTTTATTAACTTTTGTGTCTTCACGAACATATGTTGATACAAAATGAATGGAAGAAGCATCCAAGTAATCCTAATTTTTTCTGCCAACAATTCATACCAACGATTGAACAATTTAAGGATATTGCAATAGGTATTAATTAAGGATATGATTATGATGATATATTCTTGTACTTGTATATTCTATGAAACATTCTTTATTTTCTATGAAATAGTGTATATATTCTTGTACTTGTAAATATTATTTTATTGTTATGTCTATTAAATAAAATAAAGTTTAAATAAAAAATGCTTCACCCTTTTTTGTAAGTGAGTATGTGAATTATTGTTTAAGGAAAAATATTATATTGTTTACATTTTGAGTTTACTAGTTTCAAATCTTCATTTTCTATGTATATAAAATTGTATGTGCTCTTTATCTCAAATGAAATAAAACAGTAATATCATCAGAATCAGGGTTTTCAATTTTAGCACCATCATTTTCCACACTCTTCACTTTTAAGTACAATCATCAAAATTTTATTTTTATTTCTTGTCCTAGTTAATCTTGATTCATTTCAGCACAACACAGTAGGTTGCATGTTAAATTTCAAACATTTTCTTTGCATTTTTTTGTATATATTATTTTCTTAGTGCATCATTATGTAACAACAATTTCACTTATGAGATATACAGTAAAAAAAATGAAAGCACATGCTTTATTTGTCAAGGGAAATGTATGGTGAATACCCTATGTCTTTCAGATAAGTGTGCAAGAGAAATAAGACATAATTGCTTGAATCTGATTTTCTATTATACAATTGTTTTTTTATGTGATTTTTACTTTTTGCATGTGGATTACCCTCAAAAAGAGACTACTTATCTTTTCTTAAATGAATCCTTTACATTTCCTATCTACGGAAGGAATTTACTACTTGACAACAGGTTCGTCAAATTCATACAAATTAAGATTGGTGTAAAAGGCCATCCCCGCAAGTGTTGTTTGGTTTAGAATTATAATGGAAAATAAAAAAGCTTGCTAGGAGAATAAAATAGGTTTTCAATTGTCCAAGTACAACATAATATTACTGAAGCATTTCAAAGTTTAGGCCATAAGAATCATCATTTTTTAAATATGGATTGCAAATGATTTTGAAAATTTAGAAGTCTTGGTCATTAACATTATTGTTTGCTACAATGTCATACAGTGTATCATTGTCAATGTTCATATGTTCTTTCAAGTATTTAATATATCATCATCCTCATCTTGACCTGCATCATCTTCATCATCATTGAAATTTGACTGTAGACCATCTATATTGTTACCAGATGTATTTGGATCATCATTTTCTATACCATACATATTGTTGTCTTCCATAACATCATCTAACTCTAAATTATTGTCTTCTTGTGCCTGAACATAACCATCTTCAACATCATCATGGATGTCAATTTCTTCGATGTTCTCTAATCCCTCTCTCTCATTTTGTTGGCCATCATTGTTTTTCTCAGTATCCACTAATGCATCATCAAATACATGCCTTAATCTTGGATCATAATGTATGAAAAATATCTATTTCGGGTCCAAAATACCTTCATAGGAAAATACCTACACATGAACGACATATATTAGACATTATATGCACATGAACGACATACATATATTAGACATTATATAAATTGTATGAACATATATACATCAATTGAATAATGGAACATTATTTTATAGACTACCTTTTTTATACAATAATTGCTATAAAACACAATTTTGACAACATGGTTTATAAAACATCAGTCCACACTCATTTATTATTCTTTGGTTTTCTGCCCTTAAGAACATCCTTAGGGAGACCTTGTTCTTCCCTCTTCTTTCACGCAGGAGTTCATTTTAAGAAGGGGTAATCAATCAATAACTCATCCCCAATGGTAAGGTCCATAATAGCCTCAACCATTATCAATCTATCAACCTTTCTTTCCATATCTCCATCTTTATCATTTATAACCTCAACAAATTGACAATTCAATCGTACATTAGGGTCCCTTCCCTTACTACTATTTATAAATCCTGCAATATTTTTGTGTGTGTATGCACACTCATCTATATACATAAGATGGCCTCTATTCATTTCTTTTCCACTTTCCAATTGGAGACAATGTGTATACATATTTGAATTTAGACCATATGCTGACATGCTAGGCTTATATTCTACTAGCCTTCTCCATTCACCATTGTAATATGATGAACCATAATATGGCATTAATCTCCTAGTGGTTTGTTCTAAATTGTTTCTATGTTTGGATCCCACATGTACATTTTGGACAATAAAGAGGCCTAGATTCACTCTATAAATATTGGAGGGTCGTATCATGTAGCTATATCCCCAAAATTGAAACACCTCATACACTCTAGGTAGTTGTTGATCACTAGGCCAAACGCAATATAGTCGACAATCAAATGTCTCTTTGTGAATTGATCTCAAACTCAGGGGAAAGTTGTCATCTCCATCACATTGATTCTCATAGGGTATGTAGTCCTCCTTCCCCTTGTCTTTAAGAAAATTATGCATCTTCACACTGGTTCTTGTTCTGTTACTTATTTTTGTCAATTCCTCATCTTCTGAGCTAGTCTATTGGCACATATTTTTGCTAGATGTATTATCTGATAAATGATCATTGCCCTCTAGGCTGAAAGTCGGTGATAACCAAGAACTTTATCTTGCAAGTATCCATTAAGAAAAATTTAGTTATTTAAATAATATAAAACAATGTTTAAACAAAGTATACATGTTATTTATATTAAATTGGAAAATTCCTCACCACAATTCCTATTGGATTTGAATCAATTGTAGGAGGCATACTACCAACTGGAAGCTCATCATATATGTAATGTCTTTGTACAATCGCTCGTTTGAATTGCTTCTTTCCACGACATACAAAACATCCACAAACAACAATTTTCTCAAAGTATTCATCCCATGTACTATAGTCTTGACCTACCTCTTCTTCAATGCAATGATTTGTTGTGTCTGCAGTATCCATTGTCATATCCTCTTCCACCCACTGTCGTCTATGTGATTTAATAGTTTTAGGTCCACGTCCATGTACATATCTTGTTCTTTTTCTATTTCAACACTTAGGCTCTACATTTGCTCCAATCTCCATCTAAAATAATCAACAACATGCATTAATTTACATTAACATTGGATAATACATTATAAATTTCAATAATATTGTGAAAAAAGATGGACATATCACAAAATTCCATTAGATCATTTTATCCTAAGTTAAGTCAAAATTTGAATACCTGATGTCCCACTTCATCTATTGTGTCCTCATTTGATATGACATGATTTGTTGCCATGGCCTCGTCTCGCCCCTATAATTCACAACATAGTAAATAATGTTTAGTACACCAATTATATCATTTCAACAAATATGCTATCCAACACAAAACCTCACTTTAGTCATATATTTGACATATTGATATCATGCTTTGGATATCCTAATTTTCAAACTTTTCCCTTGATCATAGAATCACATTTAATCACCATTCCTGTGCATTTTCAACCAATAAGCTTGACTTCAAAGGCCTCATGGACAAAAAAATGACTTTATCTCCTCTACGTTGTAGCATTTGTGAATTCATAAACACCTTCCTCCTTTGGTTGAGGTTGCTTTCTCTTCTTACCTCTATTGTATTTGCAAATTCTGTTGTCTCATCTATTTCCACCCACTTTCCTCTCAGCGATTTAGTATTTCTATGTTGTCCACGTCCTCTCTCCATGGCCTCCACTGTGAATAAAAATGTTGCCACAAAAGCTTTCACCGCACTATCACCGATAAAGAAAAAGCAACTTGTGGGACCGTAGTAAAAACCACTCTACTGCACCGAGCTGATGAAGAATCCGCGAGACAACAATGGTCACTGCACTACCGCAAACCAATGGTAGAACACTTGCGAGACTACGGGAGTCACCGCAACACCACCAGGAATAGAAGGAAGACTTGCATTCCGCCACAGAAGCTTTCACCGCACTACTGACGAGAAGGATGAAGCACCTTACAGGACTGTGGTAAAAACCAATCTACCGCACTGAGTTGATGAAGGAGCCATGGGATAGTGGTGGTCACAAAAGAAAGCAGGAGTTGGAATTATTTCCAACACTCTAGATCTTGTGATACACAACAATGAAAATAGTCACTATACAACAATGATAGGCGCTAAATTAGGTGCACTTGACGCCGCCTTATATGTCCCAAATAGATTACATTAATGGAAAAAATTCAACGCTAAATTTGATGCTAACTAACGTTGAATAAAGTGCAACTAATGAATCAAAATAAAAAATTTAAAACTTTCCCGCGTGAAGGAAGAAATCAGATGACAAAAAGGGAAAAATGTCACGCGAAGGAAGAGAGCAGGCGCTACCAGCAATTGATGAATGAATGAATGAATGAATGAATGAATGAATGAGAGATTTTAATGGTGTCCACAAGACCAAGTAGCCTAAGGGATCGAGAACCAAAAAGCTAAGGAATCTCCAAACTCTTTTCCATGTTGGACCTTTTATGAATTTTGACCAAAAAACTAGTTGTCTTGTTGATTCTTGTTGATATTCTCCTCCTCAAATAACTTGTGTAGATTGTCAGCCTTTAAGTTGATTTTTTATGAGAAATTCGATTTAGTTTGCGAAACCATAGGTAAGGTTACAAATTTTTTTTCTTACTTGAATTCGTGATTATTTACTGGTTCATGGCCTAAAAAATCTAGACAACCTCTAAATTGTCCCATCATTATAAATTGTAAAACCTTTGAGAAACCAACAAAAAAATTTACCCTACCCATTTGAGCTTTGGCTCAAAATATTATAGCACGAAGTGAGGATGCCTCTGTACTCTTTTCCTAACCTGGGTATTAAGGAAATAGTGAACTGCTTGGCAAATATGGGAATTGGTTCAGTCACTGCTGAGCAACTGCTGAAAATAAACATGGAAACAACTTGGTTTTTCCCAGCCAAGCCATAGTCACCGATGCCATGAAAAATTCATGCAAGATTGGATAATGAAAGAGTTTTCATAATAAGGTTATCAACACTAAGCAAACTGAGAAAACATATTTCCCTAGGTTATCAACACTAAGCAAACCCAACGAACATATTTTCCCACAAAACAAAACTTTCATACCACAAATTGGATGAAAACTTTCATACCTGACAATTTGTACTTTGTTTGCCTCCACAGACTAGACGAAAATAATTTTCCCTAGGTCACCTCAAAATGTCAAGCAATGGAGGGAAGCAAGCATTGGCAACAAACTTTGGCCACAATGAGGTAATTCATTATCAATTTATAGATTTTTTAATGTTTCCATTGTTTCTTTGACATTTACTTTTTAGTTTTTTATTTCTAAATTTAAAATAAGAAATATAATTTAAATATATATATAGGGACATGAGAATGACAAATATAAAGAGAAATTGGCTTCCATATTGGGGGTAGAGGCAGTGAACAAATTGGTTAATGTGGACTGGACAACACTTGCTAGATACATAGAAAAACAATCTATTAACGCCCCTCAAACATTGCAAACAAATCAATTGTGTCAAAGGGAATCAATTGATTCCTCAACTAGTCCTGGATCGAGTAAAAGATCCAGGATGAAATCAGTGACAATAAACTCTAAGAATGTGGAATAGGGAGCAAAGACTTCCACTCCTGGGACACAGACTTCTTCCACCACACCATGTTTTCAATCTTGCATTGGTAGCTACAATATGAAGATAGAATACGAGCTGGTTTTAGGGGAATTCTGAATGATGGATACTGGGAAAATGTTTGTGAATAGGTTGAAAGAATCATGCCTTCAATGGTTCAAAGACCATCTACATTTTCCATTCTCAAAGATACCCATGCACCTAAAAAAAGTAGTTATCCATGACATGGAGATTGATTTTGGCACAGTTTGGTCTGTAAAGAAGATAAAGCTATGAATGTATCAAAACTACAAGAGATTTCAATGCAACCAAACAAAGAAGATAAAAAAAATCCCTCTTGAGCTAAGGTAGAAAAAAAGGCCAATTGATGTAAGTGTGAAAGTATGGAGAGAGCTTGTAAAAGCATATGAGAAGTCCGATGCACGGAGGAAGTCCGGTGAGGAGAGTACATAGGTATTTGAATTTTCTCATAAGATTATATCAAATTTATTAAACAATATTTAAATTTTATTTGTGCATAGTTAAATTGAATTATTATATGTTTCAGGACAAGGCCTCCAAGGCTAGGCTTGAGAAACTTCATGCCACGCATCACAGTGGCTAGAAAGGTTTATAGGCCTTGATCTGTACATTTGTAAGTATATTTAATATGTTAAATGATATTTTTTTATTTCATTGGAAAAATTAAATGATTGCACATTAATTAGTTTAACTAGTCCATGTGCCATGTTTTGACATGAGGAGAAATATGGCCACCATCCAAAGAAATTTGAAAAGAATATGTTACAAAACAAAAAGTGGAATGATTTTGTAATCTAGATGGAGAATGGGGTATCAATAGTTGATTTTCAATAACTTAGTTGGATATTGTTGTGTTAATATGTCAATTTGCATCTCTTGTGTTGAGTTGTTTATTGATGCATAGGATGAGTAAATAGAGCTCAAATCTTATGATTACAAGATGACCGTTTATGTTCATGAATAAATAGTAGAAGGATGTAGATAAACTCAATTCATCTGACTTTATGCCTCTTGACATGCATTCCTCTTGAATCTCTAATATCAAGTGCCCGAGACTTCCCTATAGCTTTTACCTTTTGTTGCCACCTTTCCTCTTCACTGTGAGACTTGTCTCCTTTTTCCTTATATGCATTTTTGGCATCGGCTCCTAATTCATCCCATGTTTTACCTTCCTCCTCTTCAAAATCTTCTTCTTCTTTGTCCTCCTCTGACTCCACAAGAGATTCATCTTCTAAACCTTCCTCATCTAATTATGATTCATCTTCTACATCAAAGGGTTCTTATCCTTGATCTGACTCTTCTGAATTATCAAAATCAAAATCACTAGCTTCCATATTCAAAAATTCCCAACTAACATCTTCAATAAATTTATTTAGATCATTAGTAATACTCTTCAAAATTGGCAGTCAGTTCAAGTTCATTCTACTTTCATAATACTTTATATCCATGGAGTTCAACCATCCCTTGATGCCATCAAGTGAAGATTGAGGAATGGCATTAATGCAAAGTATATCCTGCTTGAAGTCTTTGAAAATAATAGCCATATCAAATGTCTTTTTCCCAAGTCATACTCTCTCAAGGTTAACAATCTCAATCTCACTAATAGTGATTACTAATAAAGGTAATTCCACCAACTCTACCAAACAGTTTACCATAGGAACAATAAAAGCAGAGGATTTGAAAGGAACTCCATGAAAACCAAGCTCTCTAAATGGTATATAAAACTCTAGTTCAAAATATTTTAGATAAGGTTGCTCTCATATAAGCTCTCTTATTCGCTTGACAAATTGTTGAAACTTCGTATTGATATTATTTTTCTTGTCCCTCTCTTGTTGTTCTTCCTCAATTTCATCAAGATCATACATTGACCTTCTTTCCCCTCCTAAAGTTTGGACCACATACATTACCTCCACATAAAATTGGACATCCTTGGTCTTCTTGGTTCCCACACCTTGATATGGTTATGGAAAGGAAAATGAAGCAAAGTAATCATCTCCTTCTCCACTGGCTGGAAGAATGCATGCTTAATGTTTTGATACATGATATCAACTTTGCTTTTTTCTCTCATGGTTGAATACTGAAATCTAGTATGGTGGGCCTCTAGAGTTCCAGTCATCTTTCTTCCTCTTCCACCAAATGTTGGCCTGATCCACAAGTCTGCCAGCCTAATTGGCTTTGTTTTTCAAAGCTGAAGTTTCTCCTAAGTCACCAATGTAGTTCTCTCTACCTTTTCAGACTCTTTCATTACTACAGATCGTCTCTAGGATTTAATCATTTGTACCACATGGTTGATGTGCTTTGAATCCTTGCATCTAAAGGAAAATTCCTTATCATAAATACTTCTAGGTAATTTCAATGTTGCCATTGTAGTTGGCATTAAATCTGGTACTTGCAACATTGAAAATTATCCTTATATAAGAATTCCCTCCATCTTGTAGGCTTGTAACACTCTTGATGGTGGCTACATGAAATTTGATTCTGCTTCCTCTTCTACATTAGATGGTTCATATCCTTGATCTAACTCTTTTGAATTATTAGAATCAGAATCACTAGCTTCCATATTCAAAAAATTCCCAACCATCATCTTCAAAAAATTTATCTAGATCATCAGTAATACTCTTCAAAATTGGCTGCCAGTTCAAGTTCATTTTGCTTTCATAATACTTTATATCCATGGAGTTCAGCCATTCCTTGATGCCATCAAGTGAAGATTGAGGAATGGCGTCAATGCGGAGTACATCTAGCTTGAAGTCTTTGAAAATAATAGCCATATCAAATTCCTTTTTCCCAAGTCATACTCTCTCAAGGTTAACAATCTCAATCTCAAGTATTAGCTAGGGAATTTGAAATTTTATTATGCTATGTGCACTTTGATATGATGTAATATGATTATGGTTTCATCTCATATGTTGTAATATTAGATATATAACAGAAAAATAAATTATTGCATGAAATAAATAATAACTTTTCATTCTAAATGTTTTTTTTGCAGAACATGGGTCTTCCAGAAGATCAAGATGATCCTCAACATGATATAGATCTACAATATATTGGTTCTACCGGTACAGATCACATGGCAGAGGATGATGATGATGATGATGCGGAAGACATTGAGGCCGATGACAATGATGATGACGATGACAATGACGACGATGATGATGACGATGATCATGATCATGATCATGATGGTGATAATGATGATGAGATAGTTGGTGATAGTAACCAGTGAAATTCATGATTATATAGAATGCATCATGGATCATTGCTGATATATCATTATGATGACTCTTTTCATGGTTACTATCATATGTGTCATTTTCATGGCCTAGAGTACTATATTATTGAGTTGTATCATATTGACGTGTATCATTTTCAATTTTTCACTATATCATTTGGACATGTATCATCTTGACTTGTATCAGTTTGAGTTACATAATTTATCAATTTTATTTATATCATTTGTACATGTATCATTTTCACTTATGTCGACTGTTGGACATGTATCATTTTGACATGTTTTTGATGTACTGGCATATTTGACTTTCACTTGTTTTAGTTATATATGATGATGATCTTATCAGTATTGACTTGTCAATTTATATATATTAAAGTGATCGATGATTTTTGGATGGATATTTATTACGTATGATGATTTTAATTTACTGCTCAAGATGGATGTTGCCAAATTCAATTAAATTATAGATATTTGACTCACTTATTTTAATTATAGATGATGATCATGTTACAATAATAGTTTAGGCGGTGATGAAAGGTAAAATTAATTCTTGGAACCTCTAGAACGTAATTGAAAGTTTTGCGGTGAGCCACTTTAAAAGAGGTGGTAATGTGGAAGTGGATGTCTTATCTAAATGGGCTTTAAATTTTGGTGAAACGGGGGAATTTAGGTTGGAGAATTTTAGAGGTGTTAAGTTAACGGACTTAGGTGAAAACACAAGAGAGGACAACACCTTAAATGAACAACGTGGCGAAGCGAGTGAACTAGGTTTGACATGACAAGTGAAGGCAAGGGTGGCGGGCGGTGGTGAAGTAGTACTTCATTAATAGAAAGTGTGGGAAATCCAAGATGGTGTTAAATGCAAGCCCTCAATTAAGATGTGTTAATTGCATTTGGAAAGGGTCAAGAAAAACTCTGCAACAAAATTTGGTGGTGGCGGCGCTTGTTGTCAAGAGAAATGGAAGCCAATTTCACCTTCCAGTCACAAAGATCTTTGGGCCCGTTTTATGGAGAGGCATCCAGAAAATGACTGGGGGACCTTTTCCTTGTTGACGACGAGCGGCTAGTGCAACGTGCAAAAATTATTTGTGGCAGGGATTTCGGCTCTCTAAAACATAGATACCAAACCAACATGGATGTTTACTTCTTAATTGTGGCATGGGGCTTGGATTTAGGTGAACCAATGGAAATGATGAGGATGGTGATGCAGAAAGTTGTGCATGAATATTTTCTGGTAAGCATGGAGTCCATTCTCGAATGGGCGGTCCTGGGTGTAGGTTTAGATTATTCTGGAGGACTGGTAGATGATGAAATTGAGGAGCTCTATGGGAGACCGAGGCTCAAACCCTTTATTCATTAGCCCGAAGGAAAATACAAAGCTCGTTGTCATGAGGAAGTGCATTTGGTATGGAAAGCACTCAAACTCTTCATCGAACTCATGGAGGTTGATGAAGTTTTGCCACAAGCAAAGGCGAAGATGCAGGGATTGGAAGCGAAAAGGAAGCACCAGAAGAAGAATTCATGGAAGAGGTGGAAGAAGAAGCCTATGAAGGAGATAACCAAGTGTCTGTTGGGTCTAGGTGGAGCTCATTAAGACTGGTCATGTTTTTCTATGTCTGATTTTGAATTCTCCCTCCAATTTTGTTGTATTAAAGCGTTAACTTTCAACACTGTTAATGGTGGTTATTTTTTGTAAGGATTTTACTGGTAAAAAGTTATAGGGGTTATGGGGTTTAATTAATGTCTTACTCTACACATTAAGGTGCCTCTGGTTTTTGTTGTTTGCTATGGAATTTTGGTGGTAATGACACTAAACAATAGATGTACTTTTTTATCTTTACAAGCAATACAAAAAACTTTGTGTTACCGACCCAAAAAAAAAATTGTCTTGCTATTTAATCATATGAGTTAAATAATTAAATTACTTAGTCTATAATCATATGAGTTATTTAAGAGGCACGGTATATTTAACTAATTAAATTGAAATAATACATATTAAGTTAATAAAAGGAAGCAAAACAAGAAGCATTTTTAGAAGCAAAAAAGGAAGCAACAATGGAAGCCAAACTAGAAGCAATCTTGGAAGCAAAATTTGAAGCAAAACTAAAAGCAAACATGGAAGCAAAATTGGAAGCAAAATTGGAAGCAAAACTAGAAGCAAAATTGGAAGCAAAACCGGAAGCAAAATCAGAAGCAAAACCGGAAGCAAAACTGGAAGCAAAATTGGAAGCAAAACCGGAAGAAAAACTGGAAGCAAAATTGGAAGCAATATCGGAGCAAAACTAGAAGCAAAATTGGAAGCAAACTTGGAAGCAAAACTAGAGGAAAAACTAGAGGAAAAACTGGAAGCAAAACCAAAAGCAAAACTGGAAGAAAACTTGGAAGCAAAACCAGAAGAAAAACTGGAAGCAAAATTGGAAGCAAAACCGGAGCAAAACTAGAAGCAAAATTGGAAGCAAAACTAGAGGCAAAACTGGAAGCAAAACCAGAAGCAAAACTAGAAGAAAACTTGGAAGCAAAACCAGAAGCAAAACTAGAAGCAAAAATGGGAGTAGACATATGGGAGTAGACATAGAAGCAAAATCAAAAGCCTAATTGGGTGCTAATTTAGGTGCTATTTTTGACCCTATTTCTTGGCACTATTTTAGTCGCTAACAGAGGCGCTATTTTCGATGCTATTTCTCAATAATATTTCAGGCGCTAACAAAGGCACTGCAATTTTTTGGCGCTAACTATGATGCTAAATTCAGCGTTACGTCCAACACAAAATTCAGCATCAAAGTCGGCACCGAGATGACCATGCTTGTTTGCGCTGAGTTTAGTGTCGACCAAATCTCCCAATTCGTGAACTCAAATACACTGAAATCCAACGCTATTTTAGGCACTATTTTCCTATTCTGTTGTAGTGATGGGAGTTTTGTAGAAGTATGTGTTTCATTACCTTGTTGTAGGAAAGAGATGGCAGGCACATCTGGAAGAATCGAGATGGAGAAGTTTAACGGTGGTAGTTTTGAGCTTTGGAAGCTCAAGATGGAAGAAATGCTCGTAGACCATGACCTATTGGTTGCTATTTCTAGAACCAAACCATCAAGCATGAAAAAGGAAGATTGGGATCTCATGGGTAGGAAATCCAAGGGTCTTATTAGACTCTATTTGGTTGATTTTGTCCTGCTAAATATCCATGAAGAGAATACTTCAACTTCTCTGTGGAAGAAGCTTGATGATTTCTATCAGGCTAAATCCCTGGTAAACAAGCTTTTCCTAAGAAAGATGTATTCTCTGAAAATGGAAGATGGAGGGCCCGTAGTAGATCATCTAAATGTATTTAACATGTTGGTTGCACAACTAGGTTCCATTGGAGACAAGATTGATGAACAAGATCGTTGCATGCTCCTTTTGTGTTCATTGTCAGACTCTTGGGATCACCTAGTAATGGTTATTGGAAGCACTACTTCCACCTTCAATATGGATGAGGTTGTTGCCTCATTATTATTTGAAGAGATGCAAAGGAATTCTTCTAAGATGGCCAAGGAGGCCCTTATAGTTCATGGAAAACCAAAGGAGAGAAGAAAAAATAAAGATAAGAAATCTAAGTCAAAGTCTTCGAGGAGATCTAAGTCTCCTAGTAAGAAGTCCAAGGAAAAATGTTGGAACTATGGAAAAACTGGTCACATTCAAAAAGATTGCAAGAAGGGGAAGAAGAATAAAAACAAGTCTTTCTCTGATTTTGAATATGAGAAATCATCCCAAGATGATGGAGAAGCATTTATTGCAGCCTTGGCAGTCCATACATCGAATAATGTGTGGTTGATAGATTTAGGTGCATCCTTTTAGACGACTTCTCATAGAGATTGGTTCTCGAAGTATGAGGAGTACAATGGTAGAGAGGTGTACTTGGGTGATGACTCTCACCTGAAGATTGTTGGCCATGGAAGATTCAAAATCATATTTCCTGATGGAAGAGTAAAGAGAATTGATGGTGTCTTGCATATCCCGAGTTTGGAACAAAACCTGCTTTCTGTAAGTAAATTGAATAATTAGGGAGTGAAAGTTGTTTTCTTTGGTGGAGGATGTAAGATGACTAGAGTGGCTATGGTGTTGGCTAAGGGTGTTTGGATTGGCACTTTGTTTCAACTTGATGCATGCATTGTACAGTGCAATAGTTCTTTTGATGTACCAAAGAAGATATTTTTGGATTCTTCATCCTCACCATTAGATCATGCAAAGAAGAAGTATGTTGTAGCTACATCTGATGTTCATGCATTTTGGGTATCTAAGGGTGCTCATTCCATGGAAATGAAGCTTCCTGTAGAGAAGACAATGTTATGGCACCAACTACTTGGTCACATTGGTGAGAAGGGTCTTAGAACCCTGAAAAATAAGAGCCTTGTTGAAGGCCTTGATGATTATAATCTCAAGTTATACTTTTGCAAACATTGTGTATATGGAAAACAACACCATGTTTCTTTTTACTCTAGTTCTCATAAATCTTTTGGGGTTTTGGACTATGTACATTAAGATATTTTTGGTCCTGTGAATGTTCCTTTGTTATCAAAATCTATATATATATTTTTCTTTCATAGATGATTATAGTAGGATATTCATTTATTTTCTCAGAAGTAAAGTTGAAGTCTTTAGTCGGTTTAAGGAGTTTAAGGCCTTGGTAGAAAAACAAACTAGCAAAAAGATTAATTGTTTGAGGACTGATAATGGTGGTGAGTTTTGTTCCATGAAGTTTGAAAAGTTCTATAAAGAGCATGGGATTGAGAGACATAAAGAAATTCCCTACACTCCACAGCAAAATGGAGTTATAGAGAGGATGAACAAAACATTGATGGAGAGGGCAAGGAGTATGTTGAGTGGTGCTATCCTTGAGTAGAAGTTTTGGGATAAATCAATAGCCACTGCATGTTATTTGATAAATAGATCTCCTGCATCAACGCTTGTTGGAAAGACACCCATGGAGGCGTGGTCTAAGTTGGAGAACAAGACTATTAAGTATATCTTAATTGGCTATGGTGTTAATGTGAAAGGGTACAAGCTTTGGGATCTAGAAGCTCATGAGGTTCTCTACAAAAAAAGTGTGATCTTCAGAGAGATGAAACCTTCTATTGTTGAGTTGCAACTAGAGAAAAAGGAGAAATAGAATAAGGAGGTAGTTTAGATCCCACCTACTTTGAAGAAAGAAGAATTGCGTACTCCTATTGGACCTGATGATGAGATCTCAAGTAGCTCTAAAATTTTTGAAGAAGAAGAAGAAGAACCTCAACCACAGTCTTTGAGGAGGTCTACACAAGTTATACGACAAACAAAAAGGTTTGGTTATTCATTATTGGATTCTATTTGCATCTTTTCTTTGATTACTAACACTAATGAGCCTAAGATGGTTAGAGAGGCAATGGGTATGATTGATTTAGATTCTTGGATGCAAGCCATGGATGACGAGATGACTTCATTAAAGAAAAATAAGACTTGGGATCTTATACCTTTTCCTGTTGGACGTAAGCTTGTCGGTTGTAAATGTATTTTAAAGAAAAAGTGTGGTCTTGATGTTATTATTGAGAAGTATAAGGCACATTTGGTCACTAAGGGGTTTTCTCAAGTGGAGGGAATTGATTATGGGGAGATATTATCTCCTGTAGTGAAGTTGACATCTATCTAGCTTTTGTTGTCACTTGTAGCAGCATATGACTTAGAAGTGGAATAGATGGATTTGAAGACAACATTTCTTCATGGTGATTTAGAGGAAAAGATTTACATGTCATAGCCAGAGCATTTCATTAAAAATGGTAAAGAAAATTTGGTTTGCAAATTGAAAAAGTCTCTTTATGGTTTGAAACAATCTTTTAGAATGTGGTATCATAAGTTTGATACTTATGTGTTGTGTTTAGGATTTCAAAGATCTAAATCTAACCATTGTGTATACTTTAAAACTGATAATGGTTGCATTCTCATTATTTTTCTATATGTAGATGATATGTTGTTTATTGGGAATGGTAAGAGTATGATTTCAAATTTAAAGTTTCGGTCATCAGCACAGTTTGAGATGAAAGACCTAGGTGTAGCTAGGTACATTCTGGGAATGGAAATCATGAGAGAGAGATAACGGAAAGCTTTTGTTAAGCCTAAGCAATTATGTGAACTAGGTGTTGGAGAGATTCAACATGGTAGGTTGCAGACTGTTAGTTGTTCCTATGATGCAAGGGATGAAGCTTTTTGTGAATGATTGTCCAAAATATCCTACTGAGATGGATAACATAACCAAAGTACCATATGCAATTATAGTTGGTAGTCTGATGTATGCAATGGTGTGTACAAGACCAGACATTTCTCAAGAAGTGGGAGTCCTTAGCTATTTTATGGCTAATCCTGGACAGGTGCATTGGGATGTGGTTAAATTAAGAGAGTGTTTAGATATCTATGAGGTACTTCTGAGTATGCCTTGTGTTTTCATGGTTATCCTGTTATACCTTAGTATTATGTGAGCATTTTAGGATATGTGGATTTGGATTGGGTAGGTGAAACTGATAGCAGAAGATGCACCAGTGGTTACGTGTTTATGATGTTTGGTGGTGCTATCAGTTGGATGAGTAAGCAGAAGGATATAGTTGCATTGTCCATGACAAAGGTAGTATATGGCAGCGACTAATGCTCGTAAGGAAGCCATTTGGTTTAAGAGATTGTGTTTTGATATTGGTTTAGATGCAGGATAGATTACTGTTTGTTGTGACAGTCAAAGTGTGATTTTCCTCACAAAGAATCCTATCTTCCATACCATAAAAAAGCACATCGATGTACAGTATCATTTTTTTCATGATATGGTAGAGGATGGAAAGGTGAACTTGGAGAAGGTTGACACTTTGGTGAATGTCGCAGATGCACTAAAAAAACCAATGAGCACAAAAAAGTTCAGATGGTGTTCCAATTCCATGAGCCTTGGGGCCCTGAGCAAATTATTTTGTATGACTCTCGGCAGGTCTTCGACAAGTGGGAGATGTTGGGATTAATGTGTCTCAACCTTAGAGTCCTAATATTGATTTAATTTGATGTATTATTGTATTCATTTCTATTATTTAATTGTTAATTGTGTCATGTCTCAATTTGGGACCCACCAGCTAAGTGGCATCCCCATTGGAAGTGACTGGATGACACATAATCATCCCAAGTGGACAGATTCTATGATGCATCATAAGGCATCTTGTTGCATGGAGAAAGTTGGCACCCAAGTTGGGTTATGATAGGATGTAAGAGAATCGACTATTTTTAGTCAATTATGAGAGATTCTCTTACGAATTCTATGATAGATTTTATGGAAAATTTATGAAATATTCGATGACAATTGTAAGGCATCTGTCATAAGCTATTTTTAGTATATTCTAGGTGCCCAAGCCTGAGGAAGGAATATTTGCATGTTTGACCATTGTAAGGGGTGTAAGGGAATATGAATTACATGTGTCCAAATGCATGTCTATGGTGTGGGATATTGTTCCATGTGGATTTGGATGCCCCTCTCCTTCTAGATACTTCTTGAAGCTTTTATCACTCTATATATTGAGAGCCTTGCATTGTAGAACACATAGTTTTTTTTGCAAGTAACAAAGTGTTTTCGGGTTAACTCCATAATAGGTGTCTGTTTTGAAGCACTTGTGTAGAAGCTTTGTACTTGGGTTGTATTGTAACTCCTATTTGAAGTAATATAGAAGCATTGTGCTTTTGGAGGGTGGGGTTTATTACCCAAAAGGGTTTTCCCCACATATATCTAGTGTATGTTAGTTTATATGTACTTCTTGTTCTATTCATTTATTATTTATGTGCATCTCTTGTTGTAACTGTTTAAAGGTGTTAAAATAAATAAATTGTAACTCTCCCCTACTTAGATTAGTGTAGGATGTTATTTACACTCACCCGGCTTCCTTTCACCCATAGTGGGTTTTCCACGTATATTTGGTGCCTTCTTATAATGTGTGTCATTGATGTCAACACTATTGGCATTAATGTCTTAGAAGTTGTATATGTCGAGGATATTGAGAAAATTGTAATAAAATAAGTTGCAGATTGTCAGTGATGTAGTGAAGTTCAATTTAGCCAACATACTATTGCCTAGTTCAGTATGTTGATGATCAGAGGTTGTGGATTACAGGTTTTTTTGTCGAGTATATCCAGTTTATCCACATTAAGTTTCAGAGATCCGCATGAAGATTTGATTGAGTTATGAGCATATGTGTTTTGATAATTGTTTTGTTGCTTCAGTTGGTGTTCTTGAAAGAAGATGATGCGATTCTAGTAATTTGAGTTGTTGTGGATGCTTTTGTGGTGATTCATGATGCTCGTGGATGTTTCTAGATCATGCTCTATCTGTGTTGCACGTCTGCATTGATCGTTGTGCTCACGATTGGTGATTTTCTCTTGCATGTTCATGTTTTTCATGTTCATGGTCAACATGGTGATTGTAGAGTGTTGTGGATCTTTGAGGCATAATTTTTTAAGGATTTTCATGTTAGGAAGATATTGTTTTGGGTCCTTACTATGTTGTGGTTGACTTTGGTTGATTCACATTAATAGTTGTTTATTGATTTGGGCCAACAATTTGTATTCATTTTTTATTTTGTTGAAGCCGACATGGAGATGATATTATTCTTAGTTGCAGATATATATAAGCGATTTTTTATGCCATTTGAAGGCATGAGTGTGTGAAGTGTGTGAGTCCTGTGTGTGAATAATGTCCAAATCATTCGAAGGAAGAAGGGTGTGAAGAAGAGTGAGCAAAGTGTGAAGTGTTCATGTGCTTAACCGGAACTATAATCAGGCATTAGCATATGCCATTTTCTCAGTTCAAAATCTTGCGGATGTAATCTGAATGTTTCTGTAAGACATTGTGTCTTCCTTTGGGCAGTAAGCCTCTTTGTATTTGATTAGCGAACTCTAGGCAATGTGCCTAAATGCATGTGCATTCCCAATTTATTATTCTTTATATTTTTAATAGGGTATAATCTTGTGGACTAACCTCCACCGTGGTTTTTCCCCTAATAGGGTTTCCACGTAAAAAAATTTGGTGTTGTGTGTTTCTGATATGGTGATAGTTTATTCTTTCATGTTTACTTATAAGATCTAAGAATAAGTTTAATAAGATTAATTTTTGTGACCACTGATTCACCCCCCCTCTCAATTGTCTGCCCTTGTGTTGCCAAAAATTGGTATCAAAGCAGGTTCCTTGGAAGAAGTTTGATAGCTTGAGGTGATCTGGGATGGCAACATACAAGAAGGATAGTCTGAGATTTGATGGAAAAATTATTCTTTGTTGAAGGCTCGAATGGAGTGTCATCTAAGATGTACTGGTGAACCTTTTTGGAACATTACAAAGAATAGGTATATCATCCCACAAAATGGTCCTTCTACAACTGTTGAGATTAAGGATGTCGAGTACAATATTAGGGCTGAGGAAGCATTGTTGAGTGCTTTGAATGATTCTGAGATGACAAATGTTATGGATCTGAAGACTACTTATGAGACCTGGAAAAAGTTGGAAACTTTGTATGAAGGTGATGAATATGTGAAGGTTTCTATGTTGCAAAGCCTAAAAGGAAAATATGAAATGTTGAGAATGGGTGATGATGAGAACATTACTTCTTTCATGTAGAGAGTGAATGAACTTGTGTGTAGTATTAGATATGCTAGTGGAACATTGGATGAATTAGATATTGTTGCTAAAGTGCTTAGATATTTTCCTGTTGCATACAAAGCCAAAGCTACTGCTATTGAGGAGATCCGAACTATGACAGATGTAACTAGAGACATGTTGATTGGTAAGCTTACTGCTTTTGAGTTAAGTGAGTTTGGTGATGTTCTTCCTAAGATAGAATTTGCATTCAAAGCTACTACCTCTGGAAAGGATAAGAAGAGATATGATCTAGGAGAAATTTCTTCTAGAAAAGTGTTCAAGTATGAGGAGGAAATGAGAGATTGAAGAAGAGGAGAGAAAACTAGACGAGCTTGAAGCACTTATTGTCAAAAGGGAAGCCAAAGGAGAAGGTAAGTATAAAGGGAAATTTCCTATTAAATGTTTTTCTTGCAATAAGATGGGTCATTTTGCATCAAGGTGTCTGGAAAGAGTTCCTAAGCCAATACCTAACAAGCCTAGATTTCAAAGAAAGTGTTACTATGTTGTTGATGAAGGTGTGATAGATGATGAATTTGATAAAGGGAATGTAAGCGAGGACAAATGGGTATTTATTTCTATCAAGGAAAATGATTCGGCCCCTACTGAATCTGCTAGTTGCACAAATGTGGAGAAAGCTCTAGCAGACAGAGTTGAAGAAAAATATGAATGGGTGATTGACAGTGGATGTTCTCATCACATGACAGGTGGTAAAAGTAAATTTGTGAGCTTGGAAAAGTATGATCTTGGTGTTGTAATATTTGGTGATGACAAACCTAGTGTAATTCGTGGCAGAGAATCCATTTCTCTTGATGGTAAGCATAATAATGATGATGTCCTATATGTGGAAGGCTTGAAGCATAATCTCTTAAGTGTTGGACAGATGGTTGACAAGGGATACAATCTTCAATTCAAGGATGGAAAGTGTAGAATATTGGGGAGTTCTAGAAATGTTATTGCTTCAGGTACAAAAACAAAAGGTAATATCTTTCATTTGAATGCTACTGGTAAAAGTTATCTGATTGCTCAAGTTGATGAAAGTTGGTTGTGGCATAGGAGATTGTGTCATGTAAATTTTGGTAATATTATCAAGATAAGTTCTCCTTAGACAGTGAGAGATCTTCCTAAGTTGGTAAAGCCTACTAATACTATATGCAAGGAATGTCAGTTAGGGAAGCAAACTAGAGTTTCATTCTAGAGCAAACAACATTGTTCAAATAAAGTGTTGGAGCTTGTTCATATTGATTTGTGTGGTCCTTATAGAGTCAGAAGTTTATAAGGAGATAGGTACTTCATGTTACTTATTGATGATTACTCTAGATTAATATGGGTTACTTTCTTAAGGGAAAAATTTGAAGCTCTAGAGAAATTCAAGATTTTTAAGGCTATGATTGAGACAAAGACAAGTCTAAAGATTAAATGTCTGAGATCAGATAGAGGTGGTGAATTCACTTCCCATGAGTTTAATTCCTTCTATGAAGAGAATGGGATAAAGAGACAATTATCTGCCCCGCGGACCCCTCAGCAAAATGGAGTTGTGGAAAGGAAGAACATGACAATTCAAGATGCTACTAGGACTATGATGTTGGAAGGAAATTTTTTGCATATCTACTAGAGAGAAGTTGTGAGTAATTCTATTTACACTCTCAACCAAGTACAAGTCAAAGGTGATACTAGTAAGACTCCTTTTGAGCTATGGTTTGGTCATAAGCCTACTGTTAGATATTTCAAAATATTTTGGAGTAAATGCTTTATCAAAAGAGATGAAGATATAGGAAACTTGTGGATATGATTCAGATGATCAAAATGACAGTTCAAATAAAGGAAAGAAAGTTCAGACTTCAAATCAAGTTCATATCATTCTGGTGAATTAGGAAAATCAAGAGGAAGGAACTAGTGAAAGTGCAGAAGTGAGATCACAAGAGCCTGAAGTTCAAGAACATCCTAAGACTCAAAGGTATGTAAGGATAAATCATTCAAAAGTTTGGATTATAGGCGATAAGAACAAAGGTGTTCAAACTAGGAGAATAATTGCAGAAGAATGCTATTTGATTTCAAATATTGAGCCTAATAGTGTGAATGAAGCATGCAAAGATGAACATTGGGTGGAAGCAATGAAAGAAGAACTACAACAAATTGAGAAGAATGATACATGGATTCTTGTTCCTATACCTAAGGACAAAAATGTAACTAGAACTAAATGGGTCTTTCAAAACAAATTGAATGAGGAAGGTGAAGTTGTTAGAAACAAAGCAAGACTTGTGTGTAAAGGATATTCTTAGATGGAAGGAATTGACTTTGAAGAAAAAATTTCCCCTGTTGATAGGATTGAAGTTGTGAGACTATTTCTTGCTTATGCTACTTACAAAAACTTCAAGGTATATCAGATGGATGTGAATTCAACATTTCTAAATGGTGAACTAGAAGAAGAAGTGCATATTGAGAAATATGATGGGTTTCAATTAACTGATCAGGGAGATATGGTTTTCCAGTTGAAGAAATCATTGTATGGACTTAAGCAAGCCCCAAGAGCATGGTATGCTAGACTGGACAAGTATTTGTTGAAGCTTGGATTTAATAAAGATACTATTGATAGTAACTTGTATTTCAAGATTGATCATGGTAAAGATTTTATTGTTGAAGTCTTTGTTGATGATATCATTTTTGGAGGAGATGATAGTTTGTGCATGAAGTTTGCAGATGAGATGCAGAGTGAGTTCGAGATGTCTATGATTGGAGAAATGAAATTATTTTTGGGATTTCCAATTACTCAACTAGATAAAGGGATCTTTATATCTTAGTCCAAATTTGTGAAAGAATTGCTAAAGAAGTTTAGTATGGAAGATTCAAAGCTAGTTGATACACCTATTGTGATCGGATGTAAGTTGACACAAGATAATGATTCTCCTAAAGAAAATTAGACTAGATATAGATCAATGATTGGTGGATTGCTTTATTTGACTCAAACTAGACCTGATATCATGAATGTTGTATGCATTGTTGCAAGATTTCAAGCTAATCCTAAGGAATCTCATGTGACAGCTGTGAAGAGGATTTTCAGATACTTGAAGGGGACAGTTGATTTTGACCTATGGTATCCTAAAGATGATGACCTTGCTTCGAGTTATTTTACTAATGTTGATTGGGGAGGAGATGTGAATGACAGAAAGAGTACTAGTGGTGGTGCATTTTTCTTGGGAAAGAAGCTGATTTCATGGTCAAGCAAGAAGTGGAATGCCATTTCTTTATCTACTACAGAGGCACAATACATTGTTGCTACTAAAAATTGTACTCAAGTATTGTGGATGAAGCAGATGTTGAAAGATATCAGAGTTGTGTATGATGAACCTATTGCTATATTTTGTGATAATTCAAGTGCAATTAACATTTCTAAGAATCCGGTGTTGCATTAAAAAACCAAGCATATATCTATCAAGTTTCACTTTTTGAGAGAGAAGGTGAGTGAAAAGGAAGTCAGATTGGAGTATGTTCCCACTAAGGAACAAATTGCAGATATCTCTACCAAGTTGCTGCCTAAGGATACTTTTGAGTATCTTAGAGGAAAAATAGGGGTGATTACCCCTCCTAATCAAAACTAAGATGCATTGGCTTGCATCAGTCTGTGCATTTCACAGTCATATCTTGATCCAAATTAATGTTGTGATTGCTGCTACTTAGGGGGAGTAGTCAGATGTTTAGAAATGTGGTTCAGAGCTTGTGTGGAGAAAATGTGTATCTTTTTCATTGATTTCAAAGGGGTAGAAGAGTCATGTGAAAAACTTTGTGGGGAGAAAAGAGTCAAAACCTAAGAGGGAGAAAAGTGCTAAGAGAAAGTTGTGTTGATGGTTTTTTTCGCATCATGTGTTGCCATCAATTCCAAAGGGGGAGATTGTTGGATGTTGTTGATATGTGGTTTTCATTGATGTCAACACTATTGGAATTAATGTCATAGAGGCTGCGAGGATATTGAGAAAATTGTAATAAAGTAAGTTGCAGGTTGTCAGTGATGCAATGAAGTTTAGTTTAGCCAACATACTATTGCCTAGTTCAGTATGTTGATGATTAGAGGTTGTGGATTAAACGGTTTTTTTTCAAGTATATCTAGTTTATCCATGTTAAGTTTCAAATATCCGCATGAATATTTGATCAAGTTATGAGTATCTGTGTTCTGACAGTTGTTTTGTTACTTCAATTTGTGTTCCTGAAAGAAGATGATGTGATTCTAGTAAGTTGAGTTGTTGTGGATGCTTTTGTGGTGATTGATGATGCTCGTGGATGTTTCTAGATTGTGTTCTATCTATGTTGCACATCTGCATTGATCGTTGTGCTCACGATTGGTTATTTTCTCTTACGTGTTCATGTTTTTCATGTTCATGGCCGATAGGGTGATTGTAGTGTGTTGTGGATCTTTGAGGCATAATTTTTTAAGGAGTTTCATGTTCGAAGATATTGTTTTGGGTCCTTACTATGTTGTGGATGAATTTGGTTGATTCACATTAAAATTGTTTATTGATTTGGGCCAACAGTTTGTATTCATTTTTTATTTTGTTGAAGCCGACATGGAGATGATATTATTCTTAGTTACAAATATATATATAAGCGATTGTTTCTACCATTTGAAGGCACGAGTGTGTGAAGTGTGTGAGTCCTGTGTGAGAATAATGTCCAAATCATTCGAAGGTAGAAGCAGAGTGTGAAGAAGAGTGAGAAGAGTGTGAAGAAGTGTTCATGTGCTTAACCAAAACTATAATCAAGCATTAGTAGATTCCATTTTCTCAATTCAAAATCTTGTAGATGTAATCTGAATGTTTCTGTAAGATAGTGTGTCTTCCTTTGGGTAGTAAGCCTCTTTGTATTTGAGCAGTGAACTCTAGGCAGTGTGCCTAAATGCATGTGCATTCCCCATTTATTATTCTTTATACTTTTAACAGGGTATAATCTTGTGGACTAACCTCCACTGTGGTTTTTCCCCGAACAAGGTTTCCACATAAAAAAATCTTGGTGTTATGTGTGTTTATGATGCGGTGATGGTTTATGCTTTCATATTTACTTATCATATTTGAGAATAAGTTTAATAAGTTTAATTTCTATGACAACTGATTCACCCCCCCTCTCAATTGTCTGCCCTTGTGTTTCCAACATGTGGTTAGTCTTAAGCTTGCAGAAGATTAGGGTGGGGTAGTGCTTAGGTTTTTGTTTAGGTGGATCAGTGGTGTGAATGTCTATGGTATCAAGGCAAAGCTTTGGAAATATATGATGGAAAATGTGCATGAAAGGAACCATAGAAGTAAGGGTGGTGTTGGGTATGACACATTAGAATAGGATTTATCTAGGATATCTAGAATCAAATGAGGCTCAATGGAAGGATTCAAGACTACTTGGACCCATTTTTATCTTTTCTTTTGAGGTTCCTAGGGAGGGTTATAAAGTGAAGGGATAGAAGGGGGTTGGTCAAGGATGGATCTAGTAATGACACAACATTGATTCTTACACAATCGAGCTAATCAATTTCATCTAATATATTCCTTTCATGTAGAAATGGTATTGTCATTTGTTAGAGGTTTATTTCCTCTATCTATCACAAGGGAAAAACAAGGAGTGAGAACAAGTGGAAGCCAAGTAATCATAGTTGGTTCTAGAAGAGAAGGAATGAGAGGAGGAATCTAACTCAATATATATTTCTGGTAAGGTTTAAATAGAAAACCAATAGTGGTTAAAGGGGAATAGAATTTGTAGGCCACAAATAATCAAGTGAAGAGTTACCTTGAATGGACAATGGTTGATACCAACTATGGGTCACAATATGCACCACACCATCTTGAGGAAAATTTAAACACATATGGATAACATAAGGAACAATCCACATTATAGTGATCCAAGGATGACCCAACAAGACACAAAATTGATTAGAAGTATAAATTACACTAAATGGAACATCTAAGGCCTTTGGACTAACTTAGATAGAGAGGATAATGGAACCTAGAATAGGCATACATATATTTCCATGCATATGCATAGAGATGTCAAATAGATCATAAACATCTCTATGGAACTAGTGAACATGTAAGAACTCATCTACTACAACATTAACCATATTTATTAGTTAAATCAAAATAGATCATACATTTTTTTGGTTTATTAAGGCTTGAATGTATAAAGGACTAACATATGCACCCATAGGAACATTGGATAAGGAGAAACAAATGATAGGATCGAAGATAGGCTCAATCAAAGAGGCTCAAGGTCAAGTGTCCATCATACCCACCATAGAATGAAATAGTGAAATTGGAGGAGGATTCATATCCAACACAAGAGGGGGGAAAGTAGGATTAGGTTGTGAACTATAAGATGGTATAGAATGGTAAGTTGTGGGAATGGGTTTGTACAAATTTGAAGGTTTTGATTGGGCTAAGCTAGAGACCTATTTCCTTTGTCATAAAAACTTGCAACCTAGATGGCATTCAATTTGATTAAATATTGAATTAAATTCCTTAAATAAATACATTTCTCAGTGTCATGGCTAGGAACATGGTGATATTCATGAAATACTTTAGTTTCATAGTTCTTAGGAAGCAATTAGTTTGTGTCAAGAGGGTGAATGTGCAACAATAACACATAATTGTTTGTAAGGATTTTCTAGATGGAGTGCAATAGATCAAATAATTATGTGAAGCAGTTATTAGATTATAACCATACAAATAAATCTATAACCAAAGAAGGCGAGGTTGTACTGGCAACATTGAAGATAGCCATGAATGTATTCTTTTAAGAGAAGTTTGTATTTTTATATCTTTATTTAATTGATGTAGAATTATCCATCAAAGAGAGTGAGGATAAAGGTGGCTCACACTAGCTTACAATCTGTTGATAATATCATAGGGATGTGAAAAGATGAGGAAATTAAAGAAATTGCATGAGAAGAATCTTGTCCTTGATAAGAGGCTATGTTTTTCCTATGAAGACCCTATGTGCATGAGTCAAGGAGATCATAAGGAATTTGTGAAAATAAGGATTAATAATGAAAATAAAGTCAATTAATTTCTCATTGCTACCTTGTTTGTAATGCACCAATTTGGTGAAGGTGATTGGGGGGTAGTATTCACTTGAAAGTGTTGGTATATTTGGTTTACTAACTGATCAAAATAAAAAATAGAATTATCTAATAGGGAGAAAAACTAGACTAACATAATGTCTTTCAATGATTGCAAAAATAGTTTTGCTAGCAACTTATCTTAAAAAATGAAATCACTACATAATGTGATAAATGTACACAAGTTTTTTGATCTCCTTTGCCATTATAATTTTTAAAATGTGGGGCCTCAAATCTAACAGAGAGAGGCATAACAAAGATCTCAAGTTATAAAGGAATATAGTAGTAGTATGGTGTAGTAAGTAGAAGTGGTGGATAGAAAGGAAACTTATTGTAGGCCATCCATATTTTGCATTCATTGGTTTATTAGGTCAATCATGTGGAGGGGCACAGTGCAAGTGATAGTGAGAGTGTAAGTGGTAGGAATATTGGGTATACCTAGGGAGTGAGAGGGGAAAGGTTGTGAGGTCACAATTGTGAAGTTAAATGGAAAGGGATAAGATTGGGGAACAAACCCAAATGAAACAATAGGGTTTCACACTAACCTAGAAAAGGAAGCACCTGCCATACCAAATTCAACAATGGAAGTAGCCATATTTGTCAAATTTATCATATGAACATTTTGTGTTTATAATGGAATGTAAATTTGGTTGTCTGTAACGTTGGAATGTGAATCTTGTTGTTTGGGGGCAAGTCACTATTGACAATAAGTGCTAGCCAACATAAAAATACTAGACCTTCAAGATGGTGACACTATATTGTGCATGGAATCCAAAATGGGGTGTGTGACACACTATTTATCCTCATCACCAATGAGGTTAGATTGGAAGTGTATTAAATACATATACAACTAATTAACTTATGCTTCAACTCTCATAAAAAGAGTAGTCTCATGATTGAAGATCACCTCTATATCATGAAACATGGTAGAGGGATATGTAGGTATGGTTGGAAGGGTAGTGATAGTTGGATCATATGAAAAATTAAAAGGTCTAGAGTAGTGTGAGGAGGAGTTTTTATAGTATGTTGTGAAGAAGTCATTTTTAAATAGTTTTGGTAACTTCTACAAACAATATTATTATAATATGAGAATAATGAATTTCACAACACACAAAATCAAGAATAATGATAGAGCTTTGAGTGCACCAAAATGTAGTTGAAAAGTTGTTTTATTTGCGTTGGTGTCTTGAGGTTTCACAACCAATCCCACTCTACATTATCTAGACAAGATTTGAAAGAAAGGAAATGTTTTTGTGGATTTTTATTTAAAGATATAATCTATTATTGTAATGACTAGAAATCAAATAAAATCATATCTAGATAAATTATCTTTCCTACTTAAACAATATAAGAGCAAAGAAAGAGAGTTGGGTTCCTAAAAATTGCTCACTTACAAAAATTGGACTACAAAACTTAGAAACTAAATTCTATATTATAAATAACAAAAAGTGAGGATGCAATGGAGAGCTCCTCAGGTGGTGGTGGTGCAATTTTTCAAATTTGGTGAAGGTGGTAAGTCCTAGTGCAGTAGTTGGCATTAATGGCGAACAATTTTTTGATGGTAGGGTGATGTTAGATGGTTCCTTGGATGATGGTAAGCAATGTGGGTCCCTATTTTTGGAGAATGCATGCCTGGGTGAGAAATGGGCCCCTAAGGCTCCTTTTCTTTCACACTTTTCCTCATCCTCTTATGAGCTGGAGATTCTTGTTGCTAAAAAGTTTGGATTCAGACAGTCTAGAGTTGTTATGACATGGGTTTTAAATCTTCTTGCTTTGTGCTTGAGTATCCTACTGGTGACAAGATAGGGTGCAATATGTCCTCATAGGCTACTCTCAAGTGGTCAAACCTTTTTGGTACTAAACCCAAAGGTAAAATTTCTTCGCCTCCTATGGGTTTTCATTTAAATGCATCTATTTGTGAGTTATCTATCTTAGTTCTTGATTGCATTGTTGAGAAGAGTGTTTCAAATATGGAAATGACATTGTTGGGAAACTTTTTGGGACCTCTTCCTCATATTAAACTGGTTCGCAAGTTCTCCCTAAACTGTTGGCATCTTAAGGGCCAGGTGGACGTAGCTTCTATGGCAAAGGGGTTTTTCTCCTTCTCTTTCAACTATGAGGATGATCTCATTTTGGCCCTTACGAGTGGAGCTTGGTTTATTGGAAAGTCTTCACTGGTGCCAAAAAGATTCCAGGAACCTAGTTTTAACCCGAGTTCATGCTCTTTCTCAATGGATCCAATTAGGGTGACGCTTCCAGGCCTCCCACCTGAATTTTGGGATGAAGAAGTATTTAAATGGATTGCTAGCACCTTTGGCAACTTATTATCTATTGATCAAATGACTGCTTCGAGAAAGCATCTGGTGTATGCTTGTTTCTGTGTGAATGTTGAGTAGTCACCTAACCTTCCTTCGGTTGTGAAGATTAACTCTAAACTTGGTGTTTGTGAGAAAATTGTGGAATTTGAGTCCATTCCGTTTTGCCTGTTTTCACTAGAAGAAATTTGGGCATTGGGAAAAAAAATGTTTGTCAAAGGTTCATAAGCCCCCAATGAAGCAATGGAGGGAGAAGGAGTGGATTGAAGCACTTGAGGGTTCTAACAAGGTTTTAGTGGAAAATGTGGATTATGATATCAAGGAGGATGCATCTGTGGATATCTCTCCAAAGATGCATAGCATAGATCCTATGTCTAGTCAAGTTCAAAATGAGGTCTCTAATGAGTTGGTTCTTCCTAAACCTAAGGGAGTTGAGGAGTTGGAGAATGGTTTGGTGATTGCTAATTTTCCCTCTCCTTGTAGGGATTGGGGATATTTAAACTCAATTAAGGAGTGCAATTTTGCTTCCCCTCTAGTGTCCCAAGAGATTAGGGGTTTCAGGTTGCTCTATGTGGTTAATGATTTTGCATCGTTGGTGGAAGGATCTAAATGATGTTTGAATAAAAAATCTACACAAGGGGATGGTGGTGACCAAGTTGATCCTCCTTTTATAATTGTGAAAGGTAGAAACATAAATAAACACTCTCCCCCCTAGGAGTGTCTACAACGAATAGACAAAGATCTATTTGTGGTTCAAAGTCGAGAGGTAAGGGTAGACCTCCATCCTAGTTACTTGGGATAAGGAGAGTAGAATGGATATAGGTGATGGTACTCAGAGGACTTTACTTGAGATGTGCTCAAAGAGAACCCCTCATACGTTCTCATGAAGATTATCTCTTGGAACCTGAGAGAGTTAAATCACTTTCACAAACATGATCTCCTTTCTAACTTGGTAAGGGATCATAGACCTGATATAATTTTGATTCAAGAAACTAAAATGGGGATTGATAAGTTGAGTAAAATCAAGAATAAGCTCTTTAAGGATTGTGGGTTGCACTATTCTAAGGCTATTGGTGCATCTGGTGGTATTGTCACTTTTTGGAATCCCAAGGTGGTCTTGGGTTTGGCTATTTTTGAAGATTTTAATCATGTGACTACTTCTTTCAAGAATGTTTGGAATAATTTTTCCTGGACTCTCTCTAATATTTATGCTCCTAATAGTAAGGGTGTCAGGAAGAAATTTTGGGAAAGTCTAAGCTCTTTTAAATCTTAGTTCTCTTTCAATAATTGGTCGGTTATGGGGGATTTTAATACCCCCTTAATTGAGTTTGAGAAGGGGGGATCCCAGATTACAGATGACAAGTTTTATCTCATAAATCTTATAAATGATAATTCCCTATTGGAATTGGATCTTCAATAAGCCTCTTATACTTAGATGAATAGAAGACTTGGTGAGGCTCTTACTCAAGTTAAGCTTGATCAAGATCTTCTTTTTCTAGACTAGTTTCTTTTATATTCATGTGCTCTCTTTTCCCTGACTAGGTTGGGATCTGATCACTTTCCTCTCTCCCTTTCAATGGATTTGATGGGAAGAAGGAAACACTTTCCTTTCAGGTTTGAGAAAATATGGATCTATCAATCTGAGCTAAATGATAAAATTCAATCTTGGTGGAACATTTGGGTTGATGGTTCTGCTATGTACAGGGTGGAAAAGAAGTTGGCTTTAATTTCAAATTCAATGTTCATAAGTGGAATAGGTCATCATTTGGTCAGATTTTTAATGATAAAACTTCTATCAAGGATGAGCTTCAAATTGTTCAGCAATCTATTCAATTGGTTGGTTATGATCTCGCTCTTATTTAGTGTGAGAATCTCCTTCTTTCTAGGTTGCATAACAATGTTGCCAAGGAGGAAGAATTCTAGAAACAAGATCGTGGGTCATGTGGTTAAAAAGTGGGGACAAAAATACCATATTTTTCCATCTTTCAACGTTAAAACATAGGGCCTTAAATCATATCAATTCTATCAGGTTCAACAATCAAGTGTTGGATAATGACGAGGATATCATGCAGGTTGTGACCTTTTTTTTCTCTAACTTGTTGTCTATGGATAATGTTTTGGACCCTGCTTGCCAACATGATCTTTTAATGGAAATCCCTCACATTATCTCTGAAGACCTCAATAGGAAGTTGGCTCACATCCCTTTGGATGCTGAGATTAAAAGTGTGATTTTATCTTTTGAAGGAAACAAGGCACATGTTCCTGATGGTTTCCGTATGTTCTTCCATTCCTTTTGGGATATTGTGGCCAATGATGTTTCAAATGCTATGAAAGAGTTCTTTGGAAGCAACAATCTTTTGAAAGAATTAAACTCCTCTTTTATTGTTATGGTTTTGAAGAAGTTAGGGGCTTCCTCTTTTGGTGAGCTTCGTCCTATAAGCTTGTGCAATTCCATCTATAAGAGATCTTTTAAAGTGTTGGCAATGAGATTACAAAAGTTTCTTCCCCAAATCATTTTGGTTCAACAAAATGGTTTTGTTCTTGGCAGGAAAATGCTTGATTCGATTCTTACTATCCACGAGAATATTCATTCATTGACGTTTAATAGGAAAGCAGGTTTTCTTTTGAAGTTGGATCTTCTCAAAGCCTATGAAAATTTTGATTGGGGGTTTCTCCTTAATATTATGAAAGCTTTTGGTTTGTGGGAGAAGTTGGTGTTACTGGTTAGGTAGTTAATTTCTACTCCAAAATTTTCTTTCTTAGTCAATGGTTCCCCCTCCCCTTGCTTTTGTTGCTTGAGGGGTTTGAGACAGGGAGACCCCATTTCTCCCTTTCTCTTTATCATTATGGTGGGATCTCTTAGGAGATTAATTTAGAGTTTGATTAATTTTGGTCAATTGGTGAGTCTTTCTCCTTCTAGCAATCAAATTTTCTCCCACTAGCAGTTTGTGGATGACACCCTCATCCTCAGTGAGTCTTCCATATGAGGGGCTAAAGCCATCAAGTTTCTTTTGTAGAAATATGAAGTGGTTTTAGGGAAAAAAATCAGTCTTCCTAAGAGTACTTTATTTTTTCTCAATACTCTTAAGCATAGGTAGTAGAAAATTGTGAGGATCTTGCAGTGTCAGATTGGAAAATTATCGTCTTCATACTTGGGACTTTTGTTGTGCTCTAATTTTGTTTTAGACTCTTTTTGGTGTGGTTTGGTTGATAATTTTAATTCTAAGTTGGTTGGTTGGAAAGGAGCTTTATTAAGCCAAGCTGGGAAAGTTCAATTGATTAAATCTACTTTCCAAAACCTCTCAATTTATGCTTTCATCCTCTTTCAGATGCCTCAAAATTTTGTTGATAAGATTGAAAGTATTTAGAAAAAATTCCTTTGGTCAGGGGTTGAAGAGAAGAAAAGGACGCATTTGGTGTCTTGGGATGATGTTTGTAGGCCTAAGAAGTTTGGAGGTTTGGGTATTCATAAAATCAAAAAAATTAACCTTGCCTTATTAGCTAAGCAACTCTGGAACCTTATCTTCAGTAACAGTGAATGGGCTTGTATATCCTCTAGAAAATATCTTCGGGGGGTGGATCATATCAGGGATCTTCTTGCCAGTGGTTTTACACCCCCTTTTGGATATGCCCTATGGAATTTCATGATTAAGTCTAGAAGTATTATCTCTAAGGGGTTGTGATGGCAATTGGGGAATGGAAGGAGGATTCTCTTTTGGGAGGATTAGTGGATTCGTAACAACCCCTTCAAAGATGAAACATGGGCTCTCCCCTTTAAGGACCTTTGTATTCATTCTTTTGGAATATTTGTTGTCGATTACATTTTTTATGGTTCTTGGAGAAAGGATTCATGTTATTAATCCTTGCTTGGAGGATCTCTATAAAGCTTTATCTTTTGTTCATATTTTGTCCTTTTCCCTAGCTGATAAGGTGGTGTGGTAGTTTTCTTCGAGTGGAAAATTTTTGTTTCTTCTGCATTCTCTAACTAGTTTTCTTTCATTGGACCTGTTCCGTTTTGGGAGTCTCTTTGGTTCCCTAAGCTGATTCCTAAAGTGAATTTGTTTTTTTGGTTAGTTTTCCAAAACAAAGCTCTCACTATTGATAAACTTTTGAAAAGGGATTTTATGATTCCTAACAGATGTTTTCTTTGTGAAGAGGTTGTGGAGGATGTGTACCATCTTTTGGTTGGTTATAGGTATGTGGTGGATGTTTGGGCCCATGAGCTTTCTCTCTAGAACTTGTGTTGGGTCTTCCCATCTTCTATTGGGGATCTTTGGTCCCAATGGTTGGGCCTGTATTCCAATCCTTCTTTAGACTTCCTTTGGTCTCTTACTCTCCCTCATGTGGCATGGGGAATTTGGTTGGAAAGAAACAACATAATATTTAGGGATGCTCCTCTTCCCCCTATCAGGCTTTCTTATAAGATTTGTGCTACCATCAAAGAAAATTTTCTTTCTGAGATGTCATTTCAGAATGGGCCTAAAGTTGTTGTCGCTCCTTGTGACTCTTGTGTTTCCTAGAATTGGAACCTCCCTTATGATATTTCTCTTCCTTTGAGGAAAGGAAAGGCTTCTAGGAAGGATGTTATATGGCAAGACCCTCTTGTTGGTTGGGTGGAAGTCAATTTTGACAGAGCTGCGAAAGGTAATTTAGGACCTGCTAGTTGTGGGAGAGTGTTGCGTGACTCTAACGGTAGGTTTATTTCTGCGGTGGTGCTCCCTTTGGGAACCCAGACAAACCAATTTGTGAAAGCATTAGCTGCCTACCATGGTCTCAAACTGGCTCAGTCTAGAGGCTTCAACAAGGTGTGGCTTGAGAGTGATTCCTTAAATGTTATTAATTTCCTTAAAAAGATTACCCCTCCTAGTTGGTCTATTGAACCAATTATTTTTTATGCTTTGGAAATATTGAATTCCATTGAGCAATGCTTCATATCTCACATTTATCGTGAGGTTAATTTCCTTGTGAATAAATTTGCAAATTATGGGGTTCTTGAGTCTAAGGTTTGGGATAGGATTGACCCCCTCCCCATCGACATTCAAGCTATTGTCAATCTTGATATTCAAGCCATTTAGGGTGGGGGTTCCCTTCATGATTATTATAAGTCACATGTTGATTCTTATGCGGAATTTCAAATCGAAGTGTGATTTATTTAAGGGGAGCTCCTTGTAATTTAATGATGTGGCTGAAGTTTTTAAATATTTTCATTTAAATATTATGATTATTCCCAGTCATATAGGTACTTCCACTTGGATTGTGTAGTTTACAATGCCTATTCCTTCTCAAGGCTTCTTCTCTTTTGTATCATTTACAAATACTTAAAGTTGTGGCTCTATTCAATGGTCGTCATGGGAGGAGAGAGGAATCAAATTGAGCCAATTTTCTGTGACTCTACCAAAAGTAACAAGAAGATATGGGGTTTTCTAGAGGAGGGAGGTATCACCCCTACATTGAAAGAATTCATGGCTTCGACCTAGTGGTTTCATAGGACTTCGTCAACAGTTGGAAAACCATATTCCTTATGGTGTTCGGCATGGAATTTAGTATAACTAAAGAACTAATTGGAAATATTACGAGTATGGCTATTGAGGCTTGGAAGGTATACGGGGACAAAAAGGAGTCTAACACTATAATCACAATCTTTTTTAAGAGGAATGAATGGGAGCAGTTGCAAAAGGAAAAGTGTGGAGGCTTTGCTCGTAGCTCTATTAATGCCATTTGGGGTGATTTTGCAGTTGAAATTATGAGGTACATTACTCTGGATGGCTACTTTTCTATTCTTGTTGGTTATCATTTTGTGTTAAAGCATTTTAGATATAAGAAGAGGGTTTCTTTCCCCTATTACTTTTTAGCCTCCCTAGAGAATGGTATTAAAGACATCAAGAGGAATCCTAAGAACCCTATTCTTCATGAGAGCTTAATTCTTCTCCTTATGGATTATGCCAAGTCCTTTTACATTTTGGATGAACCCAAGAAAATCACTAAAAGTCACCCTAAGTAGTCTAAATATGGGTATGATACTAGGTCTGATACGAGTTCTACCTCTGAGGAGTCTAAAGATGGGTCAGATGCCTCTATGGAGGTCCTCTCAAACCCTCCTGAGGAGTTTGATCTAAAGAAAAAAAAGAAGGCTAAAACTTCTCATCATCCCTCTAAGTCGGATGGGTATATTATTGGTAGTGAGGAGGAGGTTCTTGAAGATTTTGCTAAAACTTAGAAGGTTAAGTTAGGAAAATTTCTGGCCCTTGCTATTAAGAAGTTGAAGGTGAAGGGTGATAGTCTCACCTCTGGTAAGAAGAAGTTGGTAGAGGATGTTGAATTGGATGAGGAGGTGGAGTCCCTTGTCTTGGACCAAAAAGGGAAGATGTGGTTGTATGAAGGTAATAATTTGAAGAAGGTAAAGGGTAAGGTACATTCTTGTAGTAGAAAATGTTTACCTCAGGAGGATGTTGTTAGTGATGAGCCCGATGAAACTCCTAATGATGAGCCCCAATGGTCTATTGGTGAAGGTCTGAGAGGGATACGAAGCTGGGTATTCTTGAGGCTACTAAGGTGGAGAGGGAAAAACGCAAAATTAAAGTTCCTAATGGTGGTTATAAAGGTAAGGATGTGTTGCAGGAAGTGTAGGATAATCAGGATGCTCCTGAGGATTTGGTAGATGATAGGGATACTTTCAATTGCAACTAGGTGGATTTGTCGAGTGTGTTAGGGATGGCGAGAGATGGCTCTTTAATTTTTTTCAGAATTTTCAAATGAATGTTTAACGAACTAAACCTTACCAATGTCAAGGTTTGTTCTTTGGCTAACAATGATGGGGTTACTCCTAATCCCCAGGGGTCTTCTGTTTAGGACTAGGAGAACCAATGGTTTGATGTTCTTAAGACTATGATAGATGAGATGTTGAAACTAAAAATGGATTTAGAATTTAGAATCTCGATCTTGGAGGATAAAATGGCAGAAGAGCCTATGAGAACTTAGAAACGGTGGTTAAAGTCAATAAGTCGGCTCTCTATAATGAAGTTGAGGGTCTCCAATTTCTCAAAAAAAAAAGATAGGATATGGAAAGGGGATTCTTTAGGTGTGATAAAAGATGTTGTTGCTAGTTTGGTGGATCTCCCCAAAGATCTAAAAGGGGATGATAGTGAGAAGGGCCCCTACACCCATACATGCAATAAAACCAATAAGAATTTGGGGTTTCCTGCGAAGGAGGTTGCTGAGGTTATGGAAATGCATGAGAAGATCATAGCTAGTGATTTGGAAGCTACTGACATTCTAAAAAAATTGTAATTGCTTGTTGGTTTTGTCATGTTTTTTGGCTTATTGTTCACTTGTTTTGTTGATGGGTGGTTGCTTTGTTTGTTTTGATTATCTTTAAAAGTAGTGGTCTTTTTTGTAAATGGTTTTGGGCTCCCTTCAAAACCTTATTTTCCTATAATCAAAAGAAAAAAGTGAGAAACCTAGCTCTAGAAGATGAAGCTCATTGTCCAAGACACAATCACAATGTGCAAACATTTGTGAAATGCATTATCTAACTTGCATGATGTATAAAGTAGACACTGTCATCGTAAAATGTTATAAAACTCAATTGTATGGCCAAACTTTGGTTTTCCTACATAATAAATGACAAAATATGAGCATGACAACAAATTAAAGGATACCATGTGATATAGAAACAATGGAATGAATCTAAAAAAGTAAAATGATGAAATAACAAAGAGAAAGGAAGAAAGTGACCAAACCTCTATGCATATAAATGATTCAAAGACCTATACATTGAATAAGAAGAGAAGTTTGTGATGCTTGGGAGCTTGCCAAAAAATAGCCAAGCCCCTATTTACCTTTCAATTTACACATGCAACCAATGATGTGTAAAAAGTAGAGAATGTGTGTCCTCTCTAGCCTAGGTAGGTCTAAACTAAGAACAACAAATTGAAACCTTACGAATATTGCCTCTATGTCTACAAGAAGCAATGGACTAGTGTGTGTGAATTCCAAATGGAAGTGGAGAACCCCTCAAGTATTAATAACACAAAATATTTCACAATTCTATTAAAAACTAAAAATAAAATGAAAAATCATGAACACCAACACCTCACACTATGAGTGGAAGTGAAAACCTACAATAATTGTGAGCTAGATATCCTCAAGAGTACAAGAATGCCAAGGAAATCACACCAAACATCAAAGTGCTCAATAAACCTTTGAAAATTGATCAAGAATGTTGGTAGTAATCATGTAGAATACTTAGAAATAACAAAGGTTGCAAAAATATATGAAGAGAGCTTCTTTACTTAGAAGATTGAGTTGGGGTTTTAAAATGGGAGCCAAAATTGGAAGATGAAGAGGCAAGCAATTGTAATTGGTGGCTAGGATTTAGCCCAAGTTGGTTACAAAGCTTGGTCATTGAGATAAAGGTGGCAAAAATAGAAGAAAATAGTTATTGTTTAACTCAAAAACTGAGTGAATGCTAGCACATCGCACGGACATTTGTGCACCATACTAGCCTCCAAGTACAACAAGCCATTTGAGAACTTAACTAATTAGCATAACACAAGAAAATCAAGAGGTAAGATTAGTTAACACATGAAATCACAAAGTACGTAGTGACACTAGGGTGGGAAAAAGGCTAAGGCAAGGTCAAATAAACCTAAAAACATGCTAAGGAAAATGGACACTAAAGCAACCCCAAAATATAACATGAAAATTACAAGGATATACAATTTTTAACATTATATTTAGATATTCCTTACTTTGCACTCTAATAATTTATAATTTTTTGAGTACTCAATTTTCAATCTCTTTCTCTTTAAGATATGATCATTAGGGTTTTATTTTATCTAGTTTGTTTCCCATCACTAAGTTTTGATTTTTTTTGTAACTATAAATGAGGCACCACTATTGCTTTTATAGAAGTAGACTATGGGTCCAATCTATTTAGATTAGATCTAAGTCAATTCGATATAAGTCCCTTAGATCAAATAGGATTATGTGGTACCCACATGGCAACCTCTTCCCCTTTTATCAACATGTTTCATTTTTAAAGGACAAAACAAGCCACTTTGCGTCATGTGCATAGGGGTCAAACAAACTCACTCAAAGATTTTACAAGGACATGGCCCTTAGAATTAACTTTCCAAAAAGTATAAAATGTAGTATTATTTTTTTACTATTATTTTTAAATTTTATAAGCAATATTGGTCAATTACAAAAGGTATTGAACTTTATTAGAGACACTAGAAAAATAACATACTAGGTCAAAAAAAATTATAATGCACCAGGTATTGATATTCTCATTATAATAAAAGAAATTTCAATAAATAGACAAAGAGGTGTCTAATGATAAAATATAAGTTTATTTTTTTGTTATTACCACTTAAAAATTAACCACAAATAAAATATTCAAAAAAATATCAAAAAAAATCTCTACACTAGATATTCTAGTCAATTATTTATTTCCAAGAAATTATGAAAATATTTCTTTATAATAAAAAGTATTACAATAAAATGTCCGAAAAAAATAAACAAACTATTGAAACTGAACTAAAAGCAAGAAATGTTTATTTTTAGATTCAAAGAATTATAAATTGAATCTTGATGAAAATGTCACAAATCATTAATTTACATCATCATATTAAATTCTAAAAAAATTATTCAATATAATTGACAAAATATGTTGAATGTTGAAAAATATTGATTTTGGTGGCCTAACAATGTTAAAAAATGGAACACACTATTATGCTTTCACCAATGATATAGATGAACTCGTTTCACCAATCATGAGCTAGATCTCTTAAGAAATTATGGTGGAATAGATTTTTAAAGCACCTGAATATTTATTAATGAACAATAATACTCAAGTTTTCAAAAAAGATCCAACATATAAAATATATATTAATTAATGAAATTATTTTTATTAAAAAAATTGTTATGAAACCTCTACTCATTTTATCAAAAAATTCTTGAAAATACAAATTGAGTTTCGAAGGTTGATGTATCATTCTAGTAGGAGATTTGGGCGAGTATTGTAAAAATTGTTTCAAATCCTTCAAACTACAATAATGTTATGTATACATTCCATGTCTATTGACATAAAATTCTTCTTTCAAAGACATTTGTACAATACAATAGATATTATGTAATTGGTTGAATATGAAATGTTTCACTATTGAAAAGATGTTTGCTTAGTATAAATAAAGAATTATTAGATGTGAAATTAACATTTTACATCTAAATATGATGTCTCAACTAGTAAGGGTTGTAGTTCAATGGTAGACATTAATGGTTGTTGCATCTCACAAGTTTGAGTTACATAAGTGAATGCGGGCATCTAAAATAATTTTTTTCAATATAATCTTAAATATTACAGTTCAAAAAAAGTTATGTAAATCATATGCTCAAGAGGTACATTTCAAAGTTCAAAATTTTGATGACCAAATGTAAAATCCACTTTTCTAGATCCAATTTTTTTTAGTGGTGAATATTTGTAAGTGGGCTAATAATTGAAATTAGGGATTCAAAATTTGGCTAATAAAACAAGTTGTAAGGTGACCTTAATCACCATGTTTTTACAAAAAAATATTTTAGTCCTAGTTAAATCATTGAACATTTATTTTATTAAACTTTTAGACTTAAAATTTGTCACAATATTTTATACCTAATTGAATAATATTTGCCTAAATTTTATAAATTATAGTAGAAAATGAAATTAATTTGTCATTATTATTATATAATTACTGGTTACTTCAAGGCAATATCACCAATTTTTTATCACGACCATTGATTTTATTTATAATCTAATGTTTGGGGTTGTATTCCATGGGTTAAAATGTACCTACACAGCTCCAAAGTCCATCAAGCCCAAAATTGTATTTAAGTTGAAGATTTATAATCTAATGGGTGGGATTAAATTCCATGGACCAAAATGTATCTACAGAGCTCCAGTGCTCATGGGGCCTTGAGTTGTATTTGGGCCCCATGGGCATTAGAGCTCTGTGGATAGATTTTGACCTGTGAAATAGAACCCAAACCATTAAATTATAAATAAAATTAACGGTTTAAGGAATTATAGACATGAGCATTATACCTTAGACTAGTCAATCATTACCACCTTCGAATTCTTTTCCATAGGAATTTTTTTTTTAAAGGAAGGATTCACCATGGTAATTATTGCATTTGCCTTTTTTCATCAAGATTCACCAAGATTTTCTACAAATTTTTAGTGATTTAAAAAAATCATCAATAACATTAATTATTTTTTCAAAAAAAATGAAAGATTGGCCCAAAAAAAAGATTTGCCAAGATTTTATATCTTTTTTCATGGGATTTCTTAAAGTTGTCACTATCTAGATCTAACATTCTCAAAAACGGCCACCTATATCGAGACTAACTTTGCAAGGAAGAAAGGACAAGATCAATATTAGAAAAATAAATATCATGGAAAAATCGTGTAACTCCACATCATGTAAAAAAAGCCAAAATTAAAAACTAGAACAAGTGTAAACTATGTTGAGTTTAAAGTGCAAATATAATATGAATTAACTAATAAAATATTTTCATCAATAACCAAATGAAAGAGCAAAATATATAATGTTCTCTTTAGGGCAAATGAAAAGTCATGAGAAGGGAAAGACAAATAGGCAACAGTTAGACTTCACAACCAACAATCGCCCACTTGAAGTCCAAACCATGTTGTGATGTATAGAGATGTCCCCCCACTTTTCCAAGCTCATTATCACTTAATTTCTAGACCAAGAGAAGCTCTGTTGAACTCCAACTTCTCTTGTGACAGGTTTTGTGAAAGCATATGCATGATTGAAATCGGTGTGTATCTTCTCCAACTTGACTTTTCCCTCTTCAAGGACACTCTAGATGAGATGATACTGAAGCTCTTAAGCGCTTAGTGCGATTATGAAAAGTTAGATTTTTTGCCAAATGAATTGCATTTTTACTGTCACTAAACAAAGTGAAAACTTGTTGTTTAGATCCCAATTCACCCAATAAACACTGCAACCACATCTCCTTAGCTCCTTTGGTCATTGCAATATATTTCGCTTAGTTGGTGGAGAGAGCAACCACCTGTTGCAATCTAGAAACCCAACTTATAATTGCCTTTGCAAATGTGAACATGTATTTAGTAGTAGAGTGTTTTTTGTCCAAGTTACCAGCCATGTCGGAGTCAACATACCTTGCAGCTATGCATCTTTACCTTTGAACCTCAAAACATGATGTGAAGTTCCCTTTAGGTATCTCATAATCCACTATACTGCTTGCCAATGAGTCTTACCAAGATTACTCATGTACTTGCTAACTACTCCCACTACATGAGCAATGTTTAGTCTTGTGCATATTGTCATGTACATAAGGCTCCCAATTGCAGAGGAGTACGAAACTAGTTTCATATACCCTTTCAATCTTGTGATTGACAAGAGGTGTGCTTGCAACTTTAGAACCCTTCATGCTAAACATATCCAAAACCTTATCAATGTACTTTTCTTGTGACAATTTGATCTCTCTTTTCTTCCTATCTCTAATTATTATCATGCCAAGGATTTTCTTCGCAACTCCCAAAGCCTTCATCAAAACTTGTTAGCCAATTTTAGTTTTAGATTGGTAACAACATTCATACTAGTGTCAATCACTAGCATATCATCAATGTATAATAATAGTAATACAAACTCACCATTCTCCAACACTTCGTAATAAACACACAGATCACATTCACACCTAGTGAAGTGTTGTTCAACCATGAAGGAATCGAACTTGAGGCACCATTGTTGTGGGGCTTGTTTCAGCCCATACAAACTTCTCTTCAATTTGCAAACTGATTTTTCATGCCCTTCTTTTTTGAAACCTTTCAATTGTTGCATAAATAATTCTTCTTCTAAGTCCCCATGAAGAAACATTTTCTTCACATCAAGCTGCTCCAACTCAAGGTCATAGACAATTGCTAGACCCAAAATTGCCAGAATGGTAGTTATTTTCACAAATGAAAAAATTTCTTTAAAATCAACCCCCTTCTCTTGGTCATATCTTTTGACCACTAATCTGACCCTGTACCACTTCTTGCCACCATCTTCTTCCTTCAATTTATAAACCCACTTGGTTTTTAAGGCTCTCTAATTTGGTGGAAGATGGATCAAGTCCCATCTGTGATTTGTCATCAACAGAGCCATTTCTTCTCTCATGGCATCCATCCAAAGTTTGTAATCAAAGGCATTACATGCCTCTTCAAAAGTCACAGGTTCAACTTGATCGAAGATTAGCAAATGTTGAATAAAATTATCATACTTTGACAAAGCTTGTGCTTCGTGGTTGATCTCCTCAATTGAGGAAATGATTCTTGGGTAATTCCTCCAACACCATGTTCAGAAGCACGATTTTGAGAACCTACTATTCATTGTTATGGTTTTGTGGCAGAGCGAACTCCTGCAACTAAATATGTGGTAAAGAAGTCACATTAGGTTGCAAACTTTGTGAATGGTTGGGTGGCAGATTTGGTGCCATGCTTTGGTTATTATCCTATGCCAAGTTTGGCAACTGATTTAAATGTGAGTTGGGCTCCATATCTCTATCTAAATTTGGTTGCTCATGTGTATGTTGTGGCATACAAGAAGATAGCTCTTGTGAGTGGTGAGCTTGTTGGGAATAAACTTGGTGTTGACAATTTAACACATCACCCCCACTTGAGATGTCTTCTACAGGCACAAACTCCTTTACTGATTTCCCTTGTTCTAGTAGACCCAACATTATTTTCTCATAGAAAATTGCATCCAAGTTGCAAGTGACATGTTTGGCAATGGGATACCACAACCGATAACAATATGTCGCATCTCCATATCAAACAAAGATACACCTTTTAGACTTCATTTCTAGCTTCATTCATTTTTTCGATGGGATGTGAACAAAGGCCTCACAACTGAACACCCACAAGTGACCATATGAAATTCTCCTTCCTGGCCACTTCTTTGGAATCTCAAAATTCAATTGAGAAGATGGACCTCAATTAATTAGGTACACTGTTGTATTATTTGCCTCTACCCAAAACTCTATATCCAAACTTGCATTAAAGAGCATGCTATGAGCTCTCTCCAAGATTGTTCTATTCAACCTCTCAATTGCACCATTTTCTTGAGGGGTGAAAGGAACAATTTTGATTCAATGAATACCATTATCTACACAAAATTTATCGAACTCCAAGGAACAAAACTCTCCACCGTTATTAGTTTTTAAGCACTTAATTTTATGACCAGTCTGATTTTCAACTAGTGCTTTAAAATTCTTGAACATGCTAGATACTTTGGATTTCCTCTTTAGCATATAAATCCAAACCTTTCTAGTGTATTCATATAGGAAAGTAACAAAGTAATTAGACCCACCAATAGATGTTACCTTCATGGGGCCAAAGTCATTTGAATGCACAAGCTCCAACAGTATTGACTTTGTGTTATGTTCTTTGGTGGAAAAGTTGATCCTCTTTTGTTTGTCAAAAATACAATGTTCACACAAATCTAAATGAATAGATTTCAAACCTAGAAGTTGATCCCTTTTGAGCAAAATTTCAAGACCCTTCTTGCTCATATGACTGAGCCTCTTGTGCCAAAGCTTTGTGCCGCTGTCCACAACCATCATCGCAGCTCCTGCTTCAACATGACTCTCTAACACATACAAAGTGCCTAATTTTATGCCTCTTGCAATTACCAAGGCTCCTTTGGTCACCTTCCAAGTGCTCAACTCAAAAGTGATGCTACAACTTTGAGCATTTAGTTGTCTCGCAAAAATCAAATTCCTCTTAAGTTGAGGAACATGTCTCACATCTCACAACAACCAATTATTCCCATATTTTAATTTCAATAACACATCTCCTTTACCGATAATGCCACATAGTTCATCCTCACCAAGATAGACCTTGCCAAGTTTTCCTTGATAGTTTTGAAAACTTCCTGGCATGAAGTGGCATGAAAAGAGGCACCAAAATCCAACACCCAAACATTAGTTGTAGCTTCTCCAATAGATAAAACTAATGCACCTACATCTTGATACAATGTGTTTAATTCATTTTCCTTTGATTTACTTTCCACCTTTTATGACCAGCAATTCTTTTTTATGTGGCCTTCCTTGCCGTAAAACCAATAAGCTAAATTTTTTCCCTAGGATTTAGATCTATTATTAGATTTATTTTATTGTAATTTCTTCCTCGTTCTTAGGATCTCCCCTTACTGCTGGTTACTAAAGCATCTCCCAATGAGGTACCTTGATTTTTCCTTCTCATGTCCTCACTAAGAAAAATCCCAACATCAAAATTTAACACACTTCCCTTCTTACCAGATACCGAGTTGCTAACAGCCATAACAACTCCTTCCCAACTATCAAGTAAAGAACATAATAGCAAGGTAGTCTTTATTTCATCTTCCAATTTGTATTGACAAAAATTAATTGGTTGATCAAAGTATTAAATTCATTCAAGTGGTTTGATACATTACTACCTTCTTTCATCTTCAAACTTCTTCGTTAAGAAAACTTTGTTTGAGGTTGAAACCATCTTGTACATATTAGACAATCAATCCCATAAACCCTTCGTTGTCTTCTTCGTTGCAACATTAAACAAAACATTAATGGATAGAGAGAGGATAATTGTTGTTGTCTTCTTGTCCAATTTGTCCTAATCTTCATCAAACATCGCAGCAAGTTTCTATGATTTTCACCAGGTTTCTTTGATTTTCCCTCTAGTGTAATTGAGAGGTCTTTTTGAATTAACAACACTTCTAAGTGCAATTTCCACATTTCAAAGTTTTGGCCAGAAAAAATTTCAATTTTGCTTTCCTCCATCTCTCCTCAAATTGCCCCAAGCTCTGATACCACTTGTTGAGTTTAAAGTAGAAATAGAAAATCAATTAACTAATAAAAATATAACAGCAATTAAATGCACAAAACAGAGATATAGAACGACGACACCAATTTACGTGGTTCACCAAAGAATGACTACATCCATGAGAAAAAAAAGGTATATAGCTCTTATTATTCAGAGTAGTTTAAATACAATGTTTTCATTGATAACCAAATGAAGAGATAGCAAAATATATAATGTTCTCTTTAGAGCAAATGAAGAGTCATGAGAAGGGGAAGACAAAGAGGCAGCAATTAGACTTCACAACCAACAAACTAGAGCTATTGATTTAATGTCAATAGATCAAAAATGGTTATAAACCACTCATTTTGCAGTTCAAAGTTTGGTATTTGATAGGTTTCCCTTTTGAGGGCCTCCTATGCTAAAAAAAATAGTGAAGTTAGATATTGTTGACATGTTTTACACATATCATACGTTCAGATTTAAATTGTGTACTACGTGCTTATTAAAGTGCACCAACAACATGCATTGAGAACTACATTCCCATTCAGTATAGGTAAGGGATAGGGGCCCATAGTGGGTAGGGGTCCAACAGTGGGTATAGAAGTAGGCTTGAGTGGGCCCCATAATGGGTAGGCTTAATATCCAATAAACTTACACTTAATGTCCAATTGCAAAACACTTTTATCCATAAAGTACACAAATGGACAAATCATGTGATGCCACGTCAGCACACCAATAATACATTACTTAGTGACCCACTATCAATCTCACCCTTTTTTGGGGCTTTTTGGATAACTCGACAAAAAGCACGCTGATGTGGCATCATATTTGTTGATGTGGTCTTGAAACCAATTTTTATAAGTAGGGGACTTGCCAAATTCCTTCTTGTACAAATTTGGGAGTGATTTGAAATTTTCACATAGGACTTTGAGAAGCACAAAGTTAGGGTGGCCCACTATAGGCTCCTCTCCCTTAGACATGTTCATAAATTATTAGTATTCTTGCTAGTTGAATTCCAGTGCTTAGTTTTTCATTAACTGTAATCAGAGATACTTGAGAACTGTTCAACTAGTGATTCTTCAATCTACCGTGTCTAGAAACACAAAGTCATTAATCATGACTTGTAATCTGGGTTATGGAACAAAAACGAAAAAAAATACATAAGCAAAACGACAGCAGATCCATGTATGTTGGGTGTGGAAAGAACCAATTGCATTTCAGATAGTTTATATTTCCGAGCAATACAGGTGCACCCTCTGCAGGAACTTAAATTAAATCAATATTATCCGAGTGTCGTATAAAACACACTATCCAAGTGTCGTATAAAACACACTCTAAAAGACGAGGAGGGGCTAGAAGTATCATTTTTAATGATTTCTTCTCTTAACACATTGACATTGGATGTGCTCTTATCTCATGGCCAACTTCAGCTAGTATAAGTATTGTATATGTAAAACTACATGAATAGCCTCATTCACATTAATATTATGAGCATGTCTCATTTAAATATGCTTATAGCTATACAATTGTTGGTACATTGTACTAACCAGCAGAAATTGCTGTGTTTGGTTAGTCATAATTTCCCTTTCTTCTCTTCTGTCCCTCTGTTCAAAGATTTCAGCATCTTTTCACACAATTATCTCATAAGTTTTGTGCATAAGATTCAATCCAAAGAATATTTTTATGCATCCAAATGATGACAAAAACTAATTTAATCTATTTTCTTACAGGGCCCGCCTCAAAGAGATGAAATATAATTACCACCACACCTCTTTGACTATCACAATTATAAGCCATATAATTAAAATTCTAGCAATAAAATGAAGAACTTAATAGAAAAATAGATCTCTCTTTAGAAAGCCCCGATGAAAAGAACTGAGAATCCCCTAACACGGTCACAGTGGACAATGTTGATTGAATATATTATTACTCTTTAAAAGAAGTTAATTTACATGCACATTTCAAAATGCAGATAGAAAGCGTATTATAGAAAATATGCCTCTTTACTCCAAAGGTAAATGCTATTATGCTAACAAATTGACTTTTCTATTTTGTGCATTTTTTCGCTATTTTCAAAATATCTGTCTTAAAGATGCCAATGGAATCAAAAATTGTAGTTCCAATCGAATGATGGTTAAAGTACCTTGTCTTTTGCAAACTGTCCACTTTACACAGATAATGATAGCTAAATTAATACTATATCTCAACTATTCTCTGGTGTACTTTAGCCTTTTCAGCATCAATGATGGAAAGGATAAGATTTACTGTTTTTTCAAGCTGCCCTTCTGCATTCACCACTGCATAATCAAATTCTGTCATACGGTTAACCTCCTCTCTGGAAGTGGAAATACGTACTACAAGTTTTTCCATTGTTTCTGTCTTCCTGTCAATAAGCCTCTTAACAAGAGACTCCTCACTTTCTGCAACAAGAAATATGTACACAGCACCATTACCAAGAATTGATCTCAATGTAGCTGCTCCTTGTACATCAACTCTCAGAACAATGTCATATCCCATGGACATGAAATCTCGTATCTGCAACAAAAAAGTTAAAAGGACACAGTACCTCAGGATACACACAAACGGCCTTAATCAAAAGTTGTATTATATGTAAGGTGCAAATGATGCTATCTGCAAAATTACCATAAACTCATACCGGAAGTTATGCAAGATGCTATTTATTTGCAATCATTTTGTACACAAATATCTGCTAACAATCTACAGGGCAATAACAATTGGACTTGCATACAGGGTTCACATTTCTAACCTTCAGAGCTCTTTAAGGGCTCCTTTTCCTTTCAGTGAAGACTTGAAGGGAAAATAACTTTCATAAAAAATTCACAACTTTTTTAAACTCTTCAATCCTGAAGAAAGAAAGGGTCACCAAACATCTAATTAAAAAACAAACTGAAAATTTGCCCTTCAAACCCAAAAGTCAAAATCACATATGGTGAAAGGTTAGCCTATGAGGTATGCTATAAAAAGTTGCCTCAAGTTTTCTAACTTACAGAGAGGTAAAGACCCTGAAGTTGAAAGTCCCTTGTCCAAGTGCTAGACCCCATAGCCACGGTAGTCAACAATAGGTAAGTGGAATAAAAGGGGTAATTGGAACATGAGAATAAGAAGAAAATAAGGTCGAGTGCAAGCTTATAGGCATCAATGTATTCCGATAGTGACCAGGGGTAGAAACTTCATTTATAGGATCTACAAGTAAGCCTGCTAAAGCAAACAAAATTATGATATCATTTATATGATAAAATAAGCATTGTCTCAGAGTTTCCCTTTACTTTGTAATGGAAAAGAAACCTAAATTTGCTTTGCAAACCATAAAAAAGCATCATACTGATAATTCAATTAAATAACTAAGATAAATATTTAAGGCTTAATTGGCTTGAATGCTTTGACAATTTTAATGTCATACCTTGCTCAAGTCGAAATAACCTGGGAAAGACTAATCTTAATTTTATTTTATTTCTTCCCAGAAGCTAATGGTATGCTTCATTTCCTCCTATATTAAGTTTCTTACCCATTATGCTAACAGTTATAATACTTCAAACATTAAATCTACATAAAATCAAAAATACCACAATGCAAACCTTTAAGCTTAAATGGAAAGATTCAAGTAATTAAATCAAAAAGGCTCTCTCTATACGTAATAAATTATTTATTAAGTCCAAAAAGAATAACGATACTAACAAAACAAAAAACTAGCATGAAGCTTGGAGCCTGTCAATTATAATATGCATGCATGCGCTTATAATAAGGCAAGGGCTGTGAGCCCTCACCTTCTTCATCCTCCCACAAGCATGATTTTGGACATTGAACTCCAGATGGCTCTGCATAGGCATAAACATAATCATGGGAGCACCTTAAACTTAGGCTTTAAATCCTTTCTGCACCTTATGTGTTGTGTCGTTTGATTGCAGAGCATGTCAGGAAATAGAAGTGGTATGTGGATTCTAATGAAAAGTGGCCTCCAGTAATGGTATTACTGCTTTCATCCAACATTTGTCTCCTTCCTCTCAAGGTTGCTTCTCTATCACCATTTGATGTGATGGTGTGATATGGTAAGTAGAGAATATTTAGGCTTTGCAAATAAACAATAACCAGATTCAAATTTGGGATTTCACAGATGGAGGCACATATGCAAGAGACATTTTAAATATTTGAAGGCTCTGGTTATAGTTCCATTCCATAGTCTTCACAATGGAATTTGCTGCAAGAAAGAATTGTTGGTTTTATTATAAAAAGGGCTTTTTTACAGTTCGAAGGTCACCACTTCGCACCACTTGGAAACTTTTATCAAAGAAGCTGATTCTTTTCAGGGTGGATTTGAAGTAATCATGGTCTATGTAATTGTGGTGCTTGTGCCCAGATCCAAATGATATTCTTGGATGGTGCTGTGTTGGGTGGCCTCAGGAGGATGTACAAACAGCCAGCTGCTCTCAGATGAATGTGGCTTTCGACTTGTGGGCCTTAATGAGGAGAAACCAATAGGGGGTTTTACTGCTTCCTGCACATACTCAACAGCTGGGAGCACACATGACTACAGCCAGTGGGTAATGGTGAAGAGGGCAGCAGGAGGGGATGGATGCATATTCCAAATGATTCGGGATGATTTGGTTCTATCATTTTATGACAATGGTATTAAGTATCTTGGAATTTATGATTTATTGTTGGGATGTGGTGTTAAGGTTTGTAAAAGTCAGAATCATCAGAAAACTCAACAAAAATCCTTGCAAGCTCTCTCTCTCCTTAAGAAAATAAGACAAAAATATATAATAATGAAAAAGAAAAATGTTAGAAAATCTTACACTAATGTTCCCCCATGTAGGGGGAATGGAAGCAATCCTTGACCTTGGAAATGAGACATCAGAAGACAGCAAAATTCAGCTGCGACAGCATGCAGGTGAGAAAACATCTTAAAAGAAAACAGCATATAGACAAAAGACATAATATTTTCGGAGTCCATATTAGCAATCAAGAGTACTGGAAGTTAACTGTGTGAGTGTTTTTTGCATCAATATAGATATGCAGGAAACAAAGCTACATGATAGAAGTATCATAGAAAAAACCACAAGCCACAGTAGCATAGCATCATATCAGCATCCGAATGAGTATGGTCTCCACAGCCACAGTAAAGTCAGAAGCATGCTCTTTCCCAGGACTGCGAATCCACTCAGAAGTGGGGGATGTAGGCTAAGCCACTAAGGGCGATGAAGACACAGTGAGAGACCTTTCAATTGTTCAACGTGAGGGGAGCAGATCCTCCACTCTGCTGGTTTGATTTCACTGAGTTTGAAGGTCTGATTTTTTTGCTGTGTTTCTTTTCTTCAAGTTTTTGAGTTTGTTGCAATGATGCCAAAATAGTGCCACAAATGCATGCATATATATATTGTAATTTCAAGGTACTAAGCAACTGAAATTTATTTCTGATTTACATTACATTACTAGAAACCAGATGATGCTTTCAGTTCAAAAGATTTAACAGCTTAAACCAAATCTATCTAAGGTGGCGATGGTTCATATATTACATACCAAACATATACTAGATATCACACTGTTGAATGAATAGTGATATAGTAGAAACCTCCACAAATCTGAACACACTTGCTGCAAGGATGGTTTCTCCAGCTCCAAACTGATTGGGAAAGACTCCTATGACCAGGGCACCCCTTTTGGGTGAGTTTGCAGCCCACTAAGAGAGGTGTTTTTCAGAAGTAATGCTCAAACCCTCATGAAGAAGGACGGCTGGCTGTAGGTGAAGAAATTCTGCCCAGAAATTACCAATCTGCATACAGCCTTTTGTGCTAGTAATATGGAGTTTGGGGCTGCTCACAAAACTCAGAAATTTGACCAAATGACCCACAATCAGCTCCTGGTGTCACCCAAAATGCATCCAAAACTAAACAGCAACCTTAAGGTGGTGTTTCACACCCTCAAGCAGCTCAACTAAGAAGAACCAAGTCCCTCCAAGCTCATACAAAGTGCAGAAATCAGGAAACCCTTACTTCCCTCTTCCTTCAAGCCAAGCTCAAACATGCCAAGTGAAAAGAAACTATTCTCCAAAGTGGGTCGAACTTTTCCTCATGAGAATATATGTTTTTTCATTGAAAACACTGTTCATTAAAATGAACACTATTCACTTTAAGTTATAACATTTTCACTTTATAAGTGAATAGTGCCAATAAAAATAAAGTGACCCCCTCATTTAAAAGACACATGGTCCCTAGGCAAAAAGGGTGAATAAAAAGATAATAACATAATTTAGTCACATGCATCATGCCCAAATGCCTTAATTCAACCTGCCATTGAACTCTGGGGATTAACACTGCAATTAGACGACCAAGTGACCATCTCAAGGGACCCTCTATCTAGAACCATTAGCCTACAAGGGTCAACATGATAGGCTAATTCACTGATTATGGATGTCTAACTGGAAGGGGACATTACAGTCCGCCCTCCCTTAAATTGCTTGTCCCCAAGCAATCTCAACTCCGAATGTTGCAAAATATCCTCACTCTCCCATGTAGCATCCTCTACCGGCAAGTCCTTCCATTTGATCAAATATTCTCTAATGACCCATCTCCGCAACTATCTCTCTCTGACATCTAAGATGGCTTCAGGTACTAGAATCAATTTCCCCTCATCATCTAGGGGTGGTAAAGCTATGGAAGGAACAATATGATGTCCTAACACCTTCTTGAGGCACGACACATGGAATACATTGTGTACCCTACTATTTGTTGGTAAATCCAACTCATAAGCCACCTCGCCTACCCACCTGATGAACCTGAAAGGCCCGTAGTACCGTGGCTTGATTTTCTCTACACCACTCTTCCTGAGAGTGGACTGACGATAGGACTACAACATCAAATACACCATATCCCCCACCTCAAAAGAACGCTCCACTCTCTTCTGATCTACATACTGCTTTTGCTAATTCTATGCCTTCTAAATGTTCTCTTGAAGAGCTCTCATGATATCCTAGTTCTCCTATAGAAGATCCCCAACATTGGGCACTCTACTGTCATTCAACAATAAATCAAGAAAGTTAAGCGCATCATACCCATATAACGCCATAAATAGTGTCATCTGAATCGACATGTGGTGAGTGGTATTATAATGGTACTCATAAAGATGAATCCACTTGACCCAACCCTTTTGCTGCCCTGCTATATAGTTTCGGAGGTATCCTTCCACCCATTTATTTACAATCTCTATCTAGCCATCTGTCTGCAGGTGGTAGCTAGTGCTCAGAGTAAGCTCGGTCCCACAAAGCCTGAATAGCTCCTGCTAGATGTGACTCAAGAACCGACTATCCCTGTCGCTGACAATGCTTCGAGGTAGCCCATGCAACCTGAATACCTCAAGGAAAAACAACTTTGCTACCTGTGTAGCTGAATATGTAGTTGCTATTGGGAAGAAGTGAGCATACTTTGTGAGGTGATCCACAACTACATAGATACATTCTCGACCCTGGGCTTTCAGCAAGCCTGTAATGAAATCTATAGACAAGCATTCCCACTTCCTATCAAGAATTGGAAGTGGTTGAAGTGACCCAGCAAGATAGGTGTGTTCCTATTTATTCTATTAACAAACAAGGCACTCTCTGACATATTGAAGAACATCTGACTTGAGTCCTTTCCAAGTGAAACGCTCCTGAAACTGCCTGTAAGTTTTGAAATACCCAGGATGTCCTACCATGGGTACATCATGAAAGGCCCTTAGTACTGTGTTCTTCATCTCTAATCTTGGAGTCAAAAAGATCCTCCCTTTGTAAATAATAAGATCATTTACAACTGAGTATATGTTGTCCTGCACTATACCCTCAACTATGTCAGACGCCCAAAAGTCTTTGGCATACTTTGCTGTAATCAGATGTCTCCAATCCTCTGAAATCTCGACCATGGAGCTCAAATGTGGTTGGTGAGACAAGGCATCAGAAACAACGTTTTGAGTCCCTTTGACATAGGCAATGTCAAAGTCATATGACTGCAACTTACTAACCCACTTCTGCTAATGATCATTGAGGTCTCACTGTCTTAGGAAATGTCTCAAGCTGTTATGGTCTGTCTTAACACAATATTTGCTGCCCACAAGGTACTGCCTAAATTTGGCCAACGCATGCATGATGGCCAACATCTCCTTGTCATAAATGTTGTAGCTCCTCTCCGGTCCTCTTAACTTCCTGCTCTCGAAAGCTATTGGATGCTTGTTTTGCATAAGGACTGCGCCAACCCCTTCACCCAAAGCATCACACTGAAGCTCAAAGGGTCTGGTGAAATCTGGTAATGCAAGGATAGGACGAAGTCATCAATTGCTTAAAACTTCTCAAAACACTCTTGTGCCTTAGGAGTCCAAACAAATGCCCCTTTCTTTGTCAAGTCTGTGAGTGGCGCTACATGACGTGAATACCCCATTGACAAATTTGCAATAGAAGCCACACAAGCCCAAAAATCCTCTAAGTTGAGTAAGATTTTCGGGTGTAGGCCACTCAATAATAGCTTTGACCTTGTCAAGATCCATACACATACCCTCTGCGCTAATAATATGGCCCAAGTAGAGCAACTCTGTCATACCCAAATCACATTTTGATTCCTTGGCATACAAGGACTCCCTATCAAGAATACCCAACACTGTATCCAAATGGCCAATATGCTCCTCCCAAGTTTTGTTGTATACCAAGATGTCATTAAAGAAAAAACCTCCTTAGCTGTGACTGGAAGACCCTGTTCATAGTGGACTGAAAAGTAGCGGGTGCATTGGTTAGCCCAAATTGCATAACCACAAACTCAAAGTGTCCACAATGACATTTGAACTCCGTCTTCTCAATGTCTTGCTCTTTGGCCCTGATCTGGTGATAACCCGATCTCAAATCTATTTTCGAGAAGTAACGAGCATCGTGAAGCTCATTGATCAACTCATCAATACGAGGAATAGGGTACCTATTCTTAATCGTCCTCTTATTTAGTACCCTGTAATCAATGCACATCCGAAGGGTACCACCTTTTTCTTCACCAAAACTATGAATGAAGCAAAGGGAGATTTGCTAGGTCTAATGTGCCCCATAGCCAACAGCTCCTTTATTGTCTTTTCAATTTCATCTTTCAGTCCCTTGGGGTGCCTATAAGGGATGATTATCATGGGCTTAGCACCTTCCTCCAACTCAATGATGTGCTCAATCCCTCAGTCTGGAGGTCTACTTGGCGGAATCTCACTGAACACCTTAGCATGTTTAATCTTCAACTCCTGTATATCTGGATGATAAATTGGGTTTTGCTGCTCCTCCTATGATGGCATTAGCATACACTCAACTACCCACTCAACCATGTCGTGGCGCCTGAGCCTGTCCATTCTCCTTAAAGATATCATCCTAAAACTACTATCTCAAATGGCTTTCAGCACATGAATCCTCCCGTCCACCTTAAATCTCATTTCCATCTCATGAAGGTTAAGGGTAAATTCTCCTATGTCATGAAGCCATTTCATCCCTAAAACCATATCAATATCTCCCATATTTACCACATAGAAATTTGCCTTAAAGTTGTAATTGTTTAATCGCATAGGGAGATCTAAAATCATCCTATCACACTTAAGAGTGTAGCCATTTGCAACCTTCACTCTTATGCCTTCAAATTCCTCAGTCTGAATCCCACGCCTCTCAACCAACCTAGCATCAATAAAATTGTGCGTGGCACCTATATCCAGCAAAGTAATGATCTTTTTCCCAGCTAAGACTCCTCGCATCCTGAGAGAGCCCTCCCACTATATGCTAGTGAGGCGTGCTTCTTGAAGCTTTACTTCCTTCTTTTCAACCTCATTTTCAGACTTGTCTACCTCAGATTCCTCTTGCTCAATTTGCTAGTCTGATTTTTCAAATTCAGAATCCTCATAGAATGCCCACATTATTCGGTTAGCCTTACCCTAAGGCCTCAAAGGACAGTCATGGTCTGCATCATAGGGCCCTTTGCAATAGAAACAAAACTTCTTTTTACGCAAATCATTGATGGTTTCTTGGTCTAATGGAGTTGCTGATTTCCCTTTTTAATTTAATTTTTCCTTCTTCTTAAGAGAATGACTTGCTATCCTTGTATGGGGATGATGCTTTAGATGAGAACTTACTTTGGGGGGCTGCAAGTTCCATGCTCCTAGCTTTTTTCATAGCCTCTTGTAGGGTCGGGGGATCAAAAGCTTTGATCTAACCTCTCAATGGTTCCAATAGACCTTCAATAAATAACACAACTAATCTTCTTTCAGATACGTTGGGAACCATAACTGACAACCTTTGAAAATCACCAGTATATCCCTCCAAACTTCCAGCTTGCTTGAGTTGAGCTAGGTCTTTGAAATATGTTTTCAGATCTTTCTTATCGAAGCATTCAATCAACCTATCAATGAACTCCTAGTAAGAAGTGACGAGGTTATGCTCCAACGTGACCATCCCATGATACCACCAATCATGAGCTATTCCCTCCAAGTGTAAAGTGGCATACTTGATTACATCCTCCTCTGCCATGGGTCAAAGAGTCAAGAAAGTATCAAGTTTGTGAACCCAAGCCTGTGCTGTGATCTTACCACTACCATCGAATGAAGGCAATGTGAGTTTGTTGGTGGTATGTTTCAGGTCCCTATTTTGATTCTAAGGCCTCCTATCTTGCCTTGATTTGTAGTGCTATCTCCTCTGACTTACAAATCTGACAAAACTCATGCGTCCCTAACTTGCAGTATTAACAACTCTCATTCGTCATTAGCTGCCATGAGATTATCTGCAAATATTTCCTCTCCCTCTTCTTCAGCATTTCCCTTTTCTGGTTCATTCCTCAAAAAGGTAGGACGTGTAGGTCTATCTATGGTATGGGTGGGTGCTCTCGGTGCCTTGGGGGTCCCAACTACACTCCTATTGTCCTCCGGTTCACGATTTTGTCTTCCAAGAGGGTTCATCTAATGTAACATTGTTGTAAGTGCTCACAAAGCATCTGCAACCTGCAGCTACCTTGTTGCCATGTTTCTCATAATCTCTCGTGCTTCTCTTTCTTCATCGTTTGCCTCATTTCTAGGTGGACTACCACCACTCCTATCACCCATTGTGCTAGCTGAACCAACCTCAGTACCACACTGTCTTGCTGCTATTGCAACTTATAAGGTGTCTTGTTCAGGATAAGGTTGTGGCCACTATTTTTGCTTTCTATCTTCCCTTGCAATATATCTTTTGTACCTGTCACTTTGTTGCATAAACGGAGCTGGTTTCAACCCCTAAGGATCTGAAAAATTCTTTTTAAACTCTGAATTTTTTTCTTTTCTTTTCCGAAGCCCCACAAAGGATGGCAGGAAACCACTCTGATACCACTGTAGTGATCCTCCACTCTGCTGGTTTGATTTCACTGAGTTTGAAGGTCTGATTTTTTTGTTTTGTGTTTCTTTTTTTCAAGTTTTTGAGTTTGTTGCAATGATGCCAAAATAGTGCCACAAATGCATGCATATATATATATTGTAATTTCAAGGTACTAAACAACTGAAATTTATTTCTGATTTACATTACATTACTAGAAACCAAATGATGCTTTCAGTTCATAAGATCTAACAGCGTAAACCAAATCTATCTAAGGTGGTGATGGTTCATATATTACATACCAAACATATACTAGATATCACATTGTTGAATGAATAGTATTTCATACAGTAGAAACCTCCACAAATCTGAACACACTTGTTGCAAGGATGGTTTCTCCAGCTCCAAACTGATTGGGAAAGACTCCTATGACCAGGGCGCCCCTTTTGGGTGAGTTTGCAGCCCACTAAGAGAGGTGTTTTTCAGAAGTAATGCTCAAACCCTCATGAAGAAGGACGGCTGGCTGTAGGTGAAGAAATTCTGCCCAGAAATTACCAATCTGCATACAGCCTTTTGTGCTAGTAATATGGAGTTTGGAGCTGCTCACAAAACTCAGAAATTTGACCAAAATAACCTGCAATCTGCTCCTAGTGTCACCCAAAATGCATCCAAAAATAAACAGCAACCTTAAGGTGGTGTTTCACACCCTCAAGTAGCTCGACCAAGAAAAACCAAGTCCCTCCAAGCTCATACAAAGTGCAAAAATCAGGAAACCCTTGCTTCCCTCTTCCTCCAAGCCAGGCTCAAACATGCCAAGTGAAAAGAAACTATTCTCCAAAGTGGGTCGAACTTTTCCTCATGAGAATATGTGTTTTTTCATTGAAAACACTATAGTATTCATTAAAATGAACACTATTCACTTTAAGTTATAACATTTTCACTTTATAAGTGAATAGTGCCAAATAAAAATAAAGTGAGCCCCATCATTTAAAAGACACATAGTCCCTAGGCAAAAAGGGTGAATAAAAAGATAATAACATAATTTAGTCACATGCATCATGCCCAAATGCCTTAATTCACCCTACCACTGAACTTCAGGGATCAACACTGCAATTAGACGACTAAGTGACCATCTCAAGGGACCCTCTATCCAAAACCATTAGCCTGCGAGGGTCAACATGATAGGCTAATTCACTGATTACGGATGTCTAACTAGAAGGGGACATTAAGGTGCGCTGTCTTTTGTAAGGATGTGGGTAGTATCCCCTCTTATAAAGAACATCAGCATATCTTTTTAAGTTGGATCCCTGTAAAGTACATCTTCAATGATATTAATATGGTGTTGCTGAAACTGGTTGCAAGCAAACAGGAGATCATTACTACCAGCCATGTGAAGGATACAGTTTATTGATACAGGAGCATTAAGATCATTTTTCTTCACCCATTAGTCAATCCAGCAATGGCTGCTTCCAAGATTATGAGTCAATTAATAATGGTAACACTGTTGAATCTACTATAATGATTGTGATGAGTTGGCAGAAGGTCTCTGGGTAAACAGGGACTATTCATGGGGTTCTGAAGCTGAGTGGGAAGGCCAAGCACCCATTGCGTCTTAAGTTAGTGATAATGGACCTGTTGGAAGGCAATGTTGGTGTGAGATTGGAGACAATGTGCAGTTGGTGAGAAGTTATTAATCTAGATTCTAGGAAGGTATGGGGGGATTGACAAGCCTTCTAGGTCTAGTGCAATGACCGAAAAAACCAGTGGATTTGCTAAAAATTTCCTCCAAGGTAAAATCTCTTATAGGGTAAGACCTAGGGGTAACCAGATGAAGGGAAGGCTTGGCCTGAGACTGCAGTGAAATGGGATGGTGCTACTGTCCTCACATGGCAGATTGTTCAAGGCATTGTTGGGAGGAAGTGGGATGGGCAGGAAAATCTTCATCATCAATATAAATAGGCCTATGGGGAACCACCAGCAAGAGGTTGGTGGGAGCTAGAATTAGGGTTATTAAAGTTTAAACTGCTGCATACCTGATAATTTCCTATAGTAGAATTTGTAAGGAGTTTTCTCCTCATGCAGTGCTGGTTTTGATGTGTTCCATTCTCTTTATAGACTTGGCTAATAGCCTCATCCCATAAAAGGAAGGTTGTTTAGAATCCCTGACCTGTGCATCTAATTTGTCTCAAGTTATGGGAAGATTTGTGCAGCTTTTGCCCATGGGCAGGCTATCATGAATCGCTAACAAGGGTTGTGTGTTTGATGGCATCTCTTATTTACATAGTAACAAGGGTACAAAAAATTGTTCTTCAATGCAAAGACTCATACATATAGAGCAGTATAGCAGTCAAAACACTCCAAAACAGGTTACCTCATGGCACTAGACATGAAGAGAAAAAACTGATGTGGTAAAGGTAGATAGGAGGAGTATGAAATTTGTAAGCATTAATCCCTCAACTAAGGTGTTGGACCACCAAGTCATGGAGGACACAAATGTATTATCATGCAAGGTTGTTTCAAAGCCACAAAACCCTTATTTACCATGGGCAGTAAGGGGTTTAGGATAAAATGAATGACCTTTTTTATTAAAAGAAACCCTTAAATGCCTTCATGACCAGCAAAGGTTTTTGAAGTATTGTGAATCCAACAAGACAAGGAAGGTCCTTCATGCACTTACTAAAGATTCATTTGACTGCAAAAAGATTAAAGCTTTTTCTGACCTCTATACATTTTCCTAGCTTTGAATGTTGGAAAATGGACTGAGGTCATTCGATAAGTCAAAGTGTGAAGTATATCATTGGAACATTTAAAACCCAGTGTAATTATGCCAAACCTTGTAGTTGTTGGTTTCGTTGATTTTTGGGTGGATTGTTGTTGGTATAAAGATGGAAGAATTAATTTGTGGAGATTTGACTAAGATAGTGTCATTTGAAAAAGTTTTCAGCATAAATGTCACCCAGCCTGAGGAATAACACCCATTGCCAACTTGGTCGAGTTTGGTAGGTGGAGAAGAGGTGAGAAGGCCATGTGTCAGGGATGACAAAGGGATAAAGGTGAGAAAATGTTGAGGGGGGAGAAGTTTGGTAGGGGAGAGGGAAGTGGAAGAGTGGATGTTAGGGATGTTAAAAGTTACTGTTATTGGTGGGGGAAAAACAAAATGGAGGGGAATGGACTAAGGAAAAAGGGAGCAAGTAAAATGATATTGTTTGGGGAGTGGTATTGGGAGGTGGGTTGTGTAAGATAGGGAAGGAATGAAAAAAAAGCATGAGTTAGGAACCAGGAAGAAGAGGAATAATGATAATGGGGGGAAGAACTACGATCATAGATAACATAAATTATAATGACAGACTTGAAAGGTGATGCTAGGTTTGATATTAGTGGTACTCATGGTTACCTTGGTTGGAGGCATGATTCTCTACCATGGTTCCTATTTCCGAAAACCCGAAATTTGACTTTAGCGGGAAGAAAATCCACATTGGTCCAAGTGATGATGTCATTATGCTCCATGGCCAAGTCAAGAGCAATGTTAGCCAAGCTATTCGCCATGCTATTTAAATTTGCAGGGTACTTAAAAGCGCATAGTAGAGAATCTGTGAAGAAACTTTGATTAATGATTGGTTCAAAGTTCTATGACATTGTTGAGAACAAGGAGTGAGTCTACTTGTGTGAGGAGCTAAGGGACTCGAAGATCTATGCTTAACTGAAGCATTTCCATCAATATGGTACAGATATGATCCATTTTCCAAGCCATTTTCTCCTGATTTGAGCCCAAGAATCTTTAGAACATATTTATACAGCTTTTGAATCTCCTTCTATTTCCACCTTGTATATTTGTCCCTGAATACCTTTGGATATTCTCAGTATCCTCCTCGATGCTATTTGGAAGGGAGAGAAGTTTCATCATATAGACTGGGACAGATTGGAGAATGGCATTAACTGCACTCGCCCTGGTAAAGTTAACCACCTATTAGTTCACTTGTTTAATTTGCCTCTTATTTTCCTCTTTACTCCTTTGCATAGAGCTACATTGTTTTTAGATTCTTAGAATGAAGAGGGATGCCAATACATGTCATGGATGGCTTTTCTTCCTTGTATCCCAGATTACTCTCTATCTATTTTCTTCTTCTCAGCTGAATATTGCATAAGATTATGGTGGCTTTGGATTGATTTAACTACTGTTCTGAGAGTTTCTAGTAGAGTCTTAAAAATTGCTAAGTTGGTGAATTTCATATAACATTAGATTTGAACGTAGGATAGCATCATCTGCAATTTGGTAGCCTATATATCTTTGTCGTCCTTTAACAACTGTTGTCTGATGTATATTACTTTTCCTTTCTTCCTGCTTGAAATTTTAAAAGATTTTCAATAACTAGAATGAAGAGGTAAGGAATGAGCTCATTTCCTTGCCTTAGACCTTAAAAGGATTTGAACTAGCTAACTCGGTGCCCATGCGTTGAGATACTGAAGGTGGGAATTAGGATGCAACTATACATCTAATCAATAACTTTGTTGTTAAAACCATATGCTTCCTGCATTTTATATATTAGAGCCCAACTGTAACTGTCAAAATATTTGGGCACACGTAGCTGCATGAATAAACCCACCTTTTTTGAGTTTTGGTTGTGTATCGACTCTTAAACTGTAACCACATTGTCAATGATTTGCCATCCTGGGACAAATGATTTGCCATTGATTTTGTAGAGCATGTTACAGAGAGCTATTGGGGGAATCTGATCTACCAAGGCAGCTTTTGGTATTATTTGGACTAGAATCAATTTTGTAGCATTTTTTCCTGGGAGCATTTGATTGTTCCTGTGTGATTCCTAAAGCACCTCTTAACACTTATTTTCTGATGACGTTCAGGAAGGATTGATAGAATAGTGCAGGGAGCCCAGAAGATCCAAGAGATTTGTCCACAGTGAAAAATAATATAATTCTCTTCAGTTCCTCTTCTTCCACTTTCTATTATATGGTAAAATTATCCTTATCCTCTAGAACTCTAGGAAAGTACTGCATCAGTTTTGCTGAGCTTGGTCAGAGCTTTGTGAGTGCTTGTCCTCTTTTAGAAGATTGCTGACATATTAAGTTGCATATATAGTGAGATCCTTTGGTTATATTATTATATGTCCATTGGTATGATTCAATTAGCATTGTCCAATTATGTGTTGCATATTTTTAACAAATTTGTGGAACAAAACAATGCTTGAATCTCCGTTCTTGATCTGTTGTTCCCTTGCTTTCTGTTTCCAAAATCATTCTTCCCTTTATTGGACCATTAAGTTTTTATATTGTCTTTAGTTCCTCTTTGATCATCTCTTCTGTGATTCCTTGTTCTCTCATTTTTCCATGTAAATGGTATCAAGCTTTGCATTTTTCAGTTCTACTGGTAGTGAAAATATTGTCAAACACTCTGAGGTTCCGCTTTGTAATTTTAATCCTCATTAATTCTAATACTTTTTGAAATATGTATATAGCTTGACCTCTAAGCTGTGTGCTTTCAAATAGGAACAGGCTCTTTGGTCTTAGTGTTGCAGGTTGGTGCTCAGATTGATTAGCCAGTCATCTGTTTTTTGGTGTACTGAAATTTTCCCTGAATCATTGTATTGAGCATGTAATCCATCGATTGAATAACAGGATCCTATCTAGTTTTTCTGCTATGTATTTATTCTCTCTCTTTTGTTCGCCCATGTATAGATTCATTTGGAGCAGTCAAAGTCAATCATATTCCTCTCTAGTAAGTGCTTTTTGTTGGGAATGCCTATTTACCCTTACATTCCAAGAGAGTATACACATTATTGGGGGCATTCTGAATCTTATATATCCAGATCAGATAATCTATAGCTTTGATCTTGTTTGGCTTTGGAGTCCAAATCTCCAGAGCTCTTCCTTAGGAAGTACCTTCTTGTGGGGTGTCTCGTTGAAATGGTTCGATAAAAGGTTTTCCTTTTTCTCCCCATAGGGCTTTTATCCTCCTTGCTTTGGAGACTTCTTGGAATTAGATTGAGGCATGATACTTTTGCAATGGCCTTTGCTTGTCTTCTTGTGCCTTGAAAAGTATCTCTTTCTAGTGGATGCCTTACACTTTACAGTTTTAGCTCTTTTTTTCTAAACGAGATGTATTTCTTGAGTTGCATCTATCTCTTGCTTGCCTATTTCTCTATTATATTTTGAATCTTCCATAATGTCCATCACTGCAAAAAAAAAAAATTGATGTTTGCATCCAGTTAATTTGTTGTTTTGCATGTTTTGGCAGTGTTACATTGTCGCATTGACATTGACTTGGATTTGCCTTTTTTCGATCTGATGATTCTTGGCTCCCTTGGTGAGGGCATACCTTGCTAGGTGATCATGCTCATGACAATTCTGCTTCTTAAGGGAGTATTTTCATACTCCAAGTGTTGCTCCCTTTCTATTCCTTTAGTGTCCAAAATGAACTTGTCTGGAAGACATTTATCCAGATCTATATTCACATACATCCAAGCATAGTTTAGAACTCATCGGTTCTTTGTTATTTCAAATGCGATGATGTATTCTCCTGTTGCTCTTATTTTCTTCAACGTGGTATCATCAGAATCTCAGTTGTTCTTGTTTGCTTCCAATTTTCTAGAGTTTTGGGTCTTGGGAAGGCTCCCATAAACTTACAGACTACAACTCTTTCCCTCAGTAGTCAAGCATTTGCTACATTTCCTCCAAGGTGAATAAGATTTTTGGTGATGATTCAATTCTATGGCAGCGGTCATTTTCTTTTTTAACTAGAGAATTTGGTATAGTAATGACTGGAATGATTCTTTTTGCATGGTATTTCATGAACCCATGGAGCTCTTCTTTGCTGATCTTTGCTGGTTTGGGCAAAAGGGCTTCCTTAAAAGATTAGTGGCTCTGGGATGGCTGGTTGAATGAGGTGGCCATGTCCTCCTTAGAGTGCAGACCTTTCAACAAGGAAGAAGGGAGTTTTGGTTCAGGAAAATTTGAGGAATGGTGTAACTAGGAGAGGGAGGGAGAGAAAGAGAAAAAGAGATCTAGCTTTTCACAAGAAATGAATCACACTTCTATCAGTTTTCAGGCCATATTTCATTGTCTATCAAATGTGGTGCCTAACTAAAGTTTTGCTGAAGTTTTCATTGACAAGTCTATAATTGCTAGTTCAGAATCAAAAACAATTTAATCTAAAACTTTAATCATTATGAATAATATTATAAGTAAAATGAATTTCATAAGCAGTGTGAGTCACATCTAGTAACATCTTCAGAAATAGCATAGCATCAAATGCACAAACTGTTATTAAAATAAGATTTCTGGCAAGATGGAACATATGAGAACACAAACATATCTCTTCTATTCATCTACAAGGCAGTGACATTCCTATATTTGCCCAATAGAATGTATAACAAAGTTGAAATGTAGAGAAAGAGTACCTGTTGCTTAGGAATGCCTTTATAATCCCCATAAACTAGGGCATGCTCTAGCAGTTCATCCTTGTCAATCATTGAATGAAATTCATCTTTACTAACAAAGTAGTAATCCTTCCCATCAATTTCGCCTGGCCGCATTGCACGAGTTGTAGCTGTAACTACAAAGTGAATTCCCTTCCGCACTTGTTGCAGTCTCTGTGAAAGAGAAATGATCAATCAAACCTAGTGGTGCATAAATAGATTCATTTGTACTACAAAAGAGCCATTGTTGAACAAAATTTTCAGCCATGAACTACCATGCATCTCTACATTTTCTCATGGGTCAAGGATTTTGATAACAGAAAACCTCACAATAAAGGGTATGGATAATCAGGGCAAAACAATATTTGTCCACATTCCAAAAAGATGCTTGCTCAAATAATGGAACAGTGGAGTGGTAACATGCTAGATAGGTGCTAGGCAGTGGCATGCCACAAGTAGCCTGGCTCAAATTCAAACAATAATAGCAGAAACAATAGCCATCTTTCTTAATACTGATAGTCCAACTTTGGCAAAAATACAGTAAGTCAAAAGAGTACAGGAAATAGAAATAAAGACAAGTTAATATACTTCAAAATAAATTGCCATTCATTTCAAAAAGAAAAGAAAAAACTATTTTCATTTTTCAAGAATCACACATCTAAAATAGGTCAGCTAAGTGAACAAGGAAGCAACACAGCCAAGGAGATTGGATAAAAGGTGCAACCTTCAAAGTATCTAGCCACTCATACAGAAAGATAAAAACAGTTTTGAATTTCCAAGGGCCAAACACATCTAAATAGGGTCATTCTAAGTGAACATTGAAGCAATGTAGTCTGGTGATTTAGACCAAAGAAAGAATCCCAAACACCTTAAAATTAAACAAAAAAATTGTTATCAGAATTTGTATCATATTATTTACAAGCCCTACTATTTCATAATTTAGAAAGTAAAATCACAGGTTACTAGCATTAAAATTAAAGAGTATGGGATAAATATGTAGAAGGCACAAATGACCAAATTCCGTACCTTAATAACAGCATCCTTTCCTACTCCACTTGGTCCACTAATGACAATAACAAGTGGCTTGGCAGGGGGAACTTGAGGCCCTGAATCAAGAGGGCGGCCTAGTGATGCCTCTATCTCTCTTAGCATTTCAGCCTGTAAAAACCAATTAAAACAGATGTTCATTCCAGAGCCCCTCCTTGTGCAAGTACTGTAGAATGTTTAAGCTGCTGAGTATGGAACTTTAGAAAACAAATTTGGCATATGCATTGGAATTAGACCTATTCTATAAAACTGGGAAGAAACCTAAGGAAACAATTTCCTTACCTGTCCAATGCTGTAAAGAATATAGGACAACAGTTGGTACAATTTTATAAGTGTTGAAGACTGACAAAGTTCTTCTAAATGATTTAATACATATAAGCATGTAGCCATGCTCATAGATAACCAGAATATGAGACATTCAAAAAATGTGAAAGATGTTGAAGCGACAAAACAAAATGGACAAAAAGGTTAAAAAGATAACATAGAATTCTTTTCTAGCAAATGTTGCAAAGCATGCAGAGATTCCTTTGAATAGAATTTCAAACGTACGATCATTTGAGATTGGAGAGAGAGTGCAACCTTACTAAAACTATCTCCAAGCACTCTCTCCAAATTCCATTTTTTCTAAAAAAAGGTAACTTCTAGAGATCACATCAGCCTACACATACTTGGGGGTACAGATTTCTAGTCCATCCTTTACTTTGCAATGGGTATGCCTTCATTTCTATCTACGAATGTAAGCATTTTCAGATCCACTTCTAGGACATCCCCTCCAAGTTGTCTTTTTAATACAATCATCAAGCCTATAGTTTTATATAGTTCAAAGATTTGAGGATCTAGCTTGGGGGCCACTGAATGGACCCATGTGTCCAAACTCTCATGCTGCAATACATGATCTGTTGCAAGCAGACAATTCCTTGATGCATCATCCACGCTGAATTTGCAGCCCAGCTGCTAGACCTTGAGATTATCTTCAAGCTTACTTTCTACATCCACGAACTCAGACCCATGGGGCCTCAACTTCTAGTCATGAGAAATACCTCTTTGCTCTTCTGAGAAGAGCTTCACCTATCCCCGCCATAGTTTAAAAACTCAGACTCAGCAATACCTTGGCTGACCCAATAATTTTAAAAACTCAGGACTCCGAAATAACTTGACACAAACTCAGCAAATTTATCAAACATTTAAAAATACACAAATTTTAAAAAGTAGTATTCAAAAACACACCTTACTGATTTCCTTCATAGATAAATCAAAATCAGAGTTTAATACATATCATTGAGCAAAAACAATTCTTTAGACTTACCAAGTCTCCTACTTGTAGATGCCATATTTTTTTCAGAAACCAGAAAATGGAAATGAAGCCTAGAAAAAGACAAATACCAAGAAAAAAAAACCAATCATCTATTTATTTCTTCTTATTGTGAATATGAATCTATGATCTATCTATATTAAGGTGAGCATTGGTGAAACTAGCTAAGAATGTACATATTTATTATGTATATTTATTTCTTTAATGCATTTTTTTTTTTCTGTATGTATTCTTATTGTGAACATGCATCAATCTATATTAAGGCAAAAATTGGTGAAGCTAACTGAAAGAGGGATTACAAGCTATGTTCCATGGAGTCTTGGGATGGGGGTACGCAGGGGACAGGCGGACCAAGGGCCTAGATTTAGGGACGGTGGTGGGGTGGTGTTTGGCAGTGGAGCTCCCAATGGAGTCAAGGGGCAGCACCCCTCACACATATCTGGAGGAAAAACTCCCAAAGAGGTTGAGGGTCAAGGGGCAGAGTCATCACCACCAAGTGCAAATTAAGGCCTTCAAAACCACACAAACCTTCATAGTGCATGCCATTTTCATTATTTTATCACTTAGTTTTTTGCAACACCAAGTCTTTACTATTTCTGAAACTTGGCAGTGATTTGGAATGAGGCTTAGATGCCTATTTCTTATCACTTTGTTTTTTGCAACACTAAGTCCTTAATAGATAGTAATCTGCAACTTCTTCTTATACAAATACCCCTTAGTTTTTACAATTGTTTAAGAATAATTTGAGATTTTCAAGCAGCACTCTAAATTTCAAAATATTGCTTGCAACCTCACCAAATAGTAGAGGGGACATACACCTTAAAATTTAAATGGAAAATTTTAAGTTAGTTGCAGAAGTCAAACACATTTAAAGATAAAATGTTACAAATACTAAAAATTTATGGATTGAATTTGACCATAATCTAGTTGTTGGACTGTGGAAAGCTAAAAGCCTAAAAAATAGAACAGAATCACATATGAAAATCATGCAAAGAAATAAGAGCTAAATCACTTTTTCCCTTCTATTGCTGAGTGAGTTTTTTGCAGCAGCAAGTCATACAATTTTTGGCACAAAGTGAGTTTTGAGGGTAAAACTTGTCACAATTTTTACAAATAACTCAGTACTAAGTTATTTGGCAAGTTACCTGGCATAGATTTCGAAACATGATTCCTCACAACTCTTGCAAGTAATCACAAAGTTTTTAAAGTACAGTCCCCGCTGCTTACCTACTTTCCACTAAAAAATGGTACTATTGGTACTTGGGAACTAGGTTACTTATTTCTATTGGCATCTCTATTGATAAGATACCCCCTTTCATGTACTCCCTAGATGCCTCACCTTGAATCCTTCCCACAAATGTCTTCACAAGAATTAAAGAGGCAAATATCTTTAGGCAATATATCCAAACCACCTAGTTCTCCCCCCTTGAGCCACTCAACCCCAAGCTAGGTTTTTACACTGAGCATTTCTTAGAGAGGGTTGATGGTATTATTTGTCACCCTCACTATCTCCAACATCATTGGTCCCACAACTTGAGATTTCCCCTTGGAAAGATGAGAGTGCGCTCTCATTGATTACACATTGAAACTAATAATCACATCATTAAGACTAGATACATTGTCTTTGCTCCCTCTAGGAGGTGGAGACCAAGAAACACTTCATTTTTAGATGCCCCATTTACGATGAGATCCAAGGAAGATATCACTACCTCTATAGGGACTAAGGTAACTCTCTATCTACTTTCTTAAAATATTCAAACTAGCGGTGCCTAGCTCTTTTTCTTCACAAATTTGTCACCCTCCACAAATCCTTACATGGGGAGTATAGAGGCTCTAGAGCCCCTATGTTAATCACCTTTTTCCAACAAAAACCCACCCAAATGTCAAGCAACACAAAACAAACTTTAGATCATATATTAGAGCTAATAAATCAATTAGATGGGACTTCTCTCAACATACCATTACTACTCAAATTCCCCATCCTACTCTCTCTTAGCATCATGGCTTTGCTTATTCCCATTGATGTAGCTCAACCCCATTCTAGCAACATATATCTACTTGCCAATTGCCCTCAAAACCACAAAGGAAAACTCATATTACAAGATTCTTTTCTACTACAAGAGCTACACCAACCTTGGATATTAGGGGAGTTTCTAGAGGAAGTGCTTTGCTTCCTCCTAGGATCTCCCATCATGGCTTCTCCAACCTTGGATATTAGGGGAATTTCTAGAGGAAGTGCTTTGCTTCCTTCTAGGATCACCTTTCATGACCTCTCAAACCTTGGATATTTCCTAGCAAACATTATCAAATCTTTCACAATGATTGATGATGCCTCAGATGACTCTACCACTAACACATGGTTTTGGGGATCTTTTTTGCCCTTCATTGCTATTTGTTAGTGGCACAATGCTTTATTTTGTCTTATATTCTTTTATTATTTTGCCTCTAGGGTTCTCTCTTCCTAAAACATTATATTGTCAATTGGTGTATCTTCTAGTCCATTGACCTACTTTTGGTCATCTGTGGACATCAATTTAATTTATTTCTTTCTTTTTTCTTTGAAAAACTAGTGTTTATATGTGTGGAAAAAAATCAACGAGGTTTTTTTAGTTTGGAGATTTTATACTAATATGCATTTAACCATAACAAAAAGTGAAGAAGTTACAAATTCACTCACCTATGAACTAGTTCCTACCATGTGGATGTCATAGAACCTTGCAATGTAAGATAGTTAGGACCATCATTCAAAAATCCAACAAGTACTCGCCTAACCCACAAGTACTTGCAAGTTGCAAGCCAACCCAAGTAACTCACCCTTGGGTTCACAAATGAGTTAGTGTGAATTGCAAGGTTGATCTCAATATGAGTACTTAGGAAGTTTGAGCCTACAGCTTGCCTCAACATCTACGACAAGGCCCGGATACAATATGCACTAAAAAATGAGATTTTTTTCCTTTTAAGGCATGCTCACCATCACTTTTCACTCACACAATAATTTATCTCCTTTGAGCTCTTCTTGTGGTGATTTTAGATGATTGTGGAAGCAAGATTTTTGACAATTTGGAATATATTTCAAGTTTTTTTTTTTTTCTTAATTTTTTTCCAACTGTTTTCAGATTTGTTTAGTTAGAACCTTCAAGTTAGGGTTTCGAACAAGGTGGATGGAGAGCGAAACCAAATAGGGTGTTGTATGAGGCCATGGACAAGGCCAATGAGACAATCCAAAACTATTACAAGGGTGATAGAAGAAACCTTGAACCCATTTGGAACATTACTAATCAAAGGTGGAACAATCAACTCTAGCAACCTATTCATGCATGACATACTACCTCAACCCTATATTTTTCTTCACAAATGACATGTGTAAGACACCTGGCCTAAAATCTTATCTTCTCATAGTCTACTAATCTGATCTGAATATGAAGTTTTCTAGGATTTCAAAATGAAACAATAACAATACTGGAAACCAACTATGAGAGCGAACATAAATCACAAACTAATAATAAATTGTCACTAGAATATCAAATCGAATGCCTCAAATGTAATTTTTCAGACCTTCGGCAATGGATATACAATTGATATAGATTTAGTGGAATTACATACGCCTGGGCCAAGTAGTCGTCTCCTAAATGGAGCGATAATAGAGCTCCGCCCTTAATAGGTGGCGTCGCTCATCACACCGATTCAATAGACTGTTGTTACGGAAATGATCTCCTCGTGTTGCTTGAGGTAATGCACTCAAACTACCTCTGCTTTGTGACCCGAGTCCCAACGCGTCTAAGTGCTTCGAATGTTAATCGGTGATCAACCAACTCCCGGTTTGCCTGTGACCCCATCCCTTATGAGGTCGCTTGGTTAAATCTTCATCCCCTGCTAGCTCGCACAATATATTGGATGATCGCCTAGTGTCTTCTATGTGTCGCTAGCACACCCTTGTTTGGTGAAGCTCGATTCAGTGAACTGCAACGTATCAACTTGATGATATTCCTTATGTAAGCAGCCAAAGCGAAAGGCTCAACCTGGACGCTTAATCGTTTGTTTCGTAGCCAATAGTCGCTCCAATTCCTAATGTCGTGAACAGAAAAGTGCTCAATGAAATGTGCAAAGGAAATAACAACCAAATATTACACGAATCCCTCAGGATGGCAGCTATGCTCCATACTTGAGTGCCATTGCCAACAAAGTACGTCCCCTGTGATACTTGGCAAGACCAATGTCCAAATCCGTGATGATCTCCAGCAATGAGGACACCAAATATAAATACTAATGTAGCACGCTGACTTGAAACGGGTCAGCCAGAGGAATAAAAATAAATTCAAATTCAAATGTTATATTTAGCGCCAAACTCCAAGTGAGTTGGTCACAAGGGTCCTAAATTATTAATAAATATTTATTATTAATTAAATAGTGTTGATAAACACTCTTCACATAGCTATGTCGGCTCAAATCAATTAGGGACATTACAGTCCCCCCCTCCAGATTGTTGCTTGTCCTAAAGCAACCACAAATTAGGATGCTCGAAAATCTCCATGCCCTCCCATGTTGCATCCTCAATGGGCAGATTCTTCCATTTCACCAAGTACTCTGGGATGATCTTGTTCCTCAACCTCTTCTCCCTAACATCCAACACTGTCTCAGGTTCAAGTATGAATTTTCCTTCGTCATCAAGCAGTGATAACTCCATTGACGGTGTGATTTGCTATCCCAGGGCCTTTTTCAAGCACGATACATGAAATATGTTATGAATTTTGCTCCCTTGAGGCAGCTCGAGCTCGTAAGCAACCTCCCCAATCCTCCTTGTAATCTTGAATGGCCCATAGAATCTTCGTTTTCACTTTTCCGCTCCATTCCCTTTCAAGGATGACTATCTATAGGGATGTAATCTCAAGTATACCATGTCGTTGACCTCAAAAACTCTCTTTGTTCTTCACTGGTTTGCATATAACTTTTGCTAGTTTTGGGCACGCTAAAGATTTTCTTTAAGGGAGTTCATGATATCCACATTCTATTGCACCATGTCTCTAGCACTCGGGACTTTGTTGTCTACAAGAATTAGATTCATGAAGTGACCTCATAACCTATTGTACCCAAAATAAATTTTTGACATTTTGCTTAAATTGAGCTAAATCATGTAAAATTGTTGTCAAAAGTATGTTTTAGGTCAAACCAAACATAGGATTTTTGTGGGTTTGTGTCAAGGAAGATACTTGCAAATTTTGGAAAATTTGAAAATTAGGGTTTCAAACCCCTATTTTCAGGAAAACCCTAAAAATAGGACCTTTCTGGAATTGATTGAAAATGATTTTGATAGGATTAATCGACTTCACAATCACATTGATCAAGTCAAAATCATCGAAAAGTATGTTTTACTCTGGTGGGTCTATTTTCATTTTTCAAGAAGCAAGTTAGGATCTTCGCAGCCATTAATGGCAGAATGGCCAGTACCAGGTGGTGAAGTCTAAGCCTCAAAAGCTTCAACGAAGAATCCATGGCAAAAATGCTCGAAAATATGCTCTGTGACAGAGGGGATTTCCTAAAGTGAAAAATGTTGAAAATTGACTAAGTCTGGAGAATGTACGCCTTGCTACCAAGAGGAGGTTGTGTAGTCAAATGCCTTAGTCATTTTTCCAAGACCCGTACACACAGCATGATGAAGGTGGTTGCTAAGATGCACGCGTTTGCGTCGTCAACAACAATGCTCAAATCAGTCACGATGCACGGAAAACATCAAGCGCAAAGAGATGAAGTTTTTCAAAGGAAATGATGGAACTGTGGCTAAAAGCGCCCCTACTGGCCAGGGGCACCCTTGAATCAAGAGGTTCAAAACAGTCATCAAATTTCACCAAGGCAATCATCTTCGTGTTTTTGCTGCCTTTCTAGCGCATCAAGTGAGGACAACTAATTCATCGATCATCGACAAACATGAGATAAGTCAGGAGATGTTGCAATGCAAGTGCCATCAAAATTACAGTCAAACATGAGAAAAAGCGCCCCTACTGGACAGGGGCGCCCTTGAATTAGATGGTGCAAATGTCAGTTGTTGAACAGATTCGTCTTCAGGTGATCTCCCCGACATCAGCTCGGCTTCGCAATGAACCTATTCGCTAGCCTGCGAGACACATCAAAGGACAACAGTTGTTAATCATTCAAGCATGCAAAATGGATGGTAAATCAATGCACATCAAGGCAAAAGCGCCCCTGCTGGCTAGGAGAACCCTTCATTTTGAGTAACCTAATGAAGTCTTCAGCAATTGCTTTCTACCAGGCATTTGTTCAGCACTCTCTCAGCGCCGCGAAGCAGGGGCGCCCTTCATTTTGAGTAACCTGATGAAGTCTTCAACGACTGCTTTCTACTAGGCATTTGTTCAGCACTCTCTCAGCGCCGTAATCAATCCAACTACATGTTCACAAGACCTATCAAGCATTCATAGGCAGAGATCAAGCAAAAAATGCCAAAGATGAAGGCTGAATGAAGAACATGGAGAAATTGACAAAGTGTCAAGGAAAATGCATCTTCCTAGAAATAGGCGCCCAGCTTTTTGGGCAATCAAATGCAGTCTTTAAACTCAATGACCTCCAGGATGACCTCCGTTGTGATCAATCTCAACAATGACACTATCAGCAAAGACAACAAACTAATCAAATACCTAACGATAGAGATCAAGCTAGGGCAGTTTGTGAAAGTTTACAACATGAAATAATTGGTCAAAAGGTCAAAGGCGGCCCTGCAAGCTAGGGGCGCCCAAGCTTTTAAGGCATCTAAATCAACTTTCAAGTTTCGTGAAGCCAATCATCTTTTCCAAGGCTAAACTGGTTACTCATGCCATGCTTCAACAAGATCATCAGACTCATCTGTCAGCAGTAATCTTAGATCAGAGCACAGAGGGTCAAAATGGAGGAATTGAAGAGCACTCAAAGAAAATTGACTAAGTCTGAAGCTAAAAGCGCCCCTACTGGGAAAAGGCGCCCTTGAATTTGAAGCATCAGATTTAGGTTTTTGGCTTGGTAGCACCCAAGCATACCTCTTCAGAGTTGTTCAATCTCAACAATGTATCTATCAGCAATACCTCAAGATCAACTGAGCCACAGGAATCAGGGATTGAACAGAGGCATTTCACCACAACAAAATGATAAAAAATGTTCAACTCTTCAAAGGGACGCCTAAAGTCAAAGTAAGGCTCAGTTGACTAAAGTTAAGATATTTTGAAGCCTTTCATGTCTAAAACATCCCCAAATTGGTGGAAATCAGTGTTGTGAACTCCAGATCAAGCAGAAAGACTCCTCCATCATGTGTTGGCACCCAAACTTGATGCATTCAACATCAATCAATATGTATCAAGCTTAGGCATCACTATTCATTGTTCGTCTTTGCAAGTTGGAGCTCAAGAACAATCATTTTCTCTCCAAGACATCTTTTGAAAATCTGACAAAGGGGTTTTCATCGTTCTTCATATTTTTGAAGATCAATTGCATAGAAGGACAATTTATCAAAGGTTGCATCAAAAGGCATAATTTTTCCAGAAAGACAGTTGATAACTTCCAATCTTCTTCTTGTCTTTTTCCTCTTTTCTTGTCTTAGATCTTCTTGCATGTGCCAAAAAACAATAGATAATCATAGATCTGACTAACTGGGTATGATCAGCATAGCTTTTTCAGCAAAGCCCACTTGTTGAATTTTTCTAGAAACAGCAACCTTGCTGCCCCTATTTTTAGGGATTTCCGGAGAAAGTCATGAATTCGAAAATCAAACGAACTAAGTTTGTTCAGTATTGAAGCACGAACAATACCCATGTGTCAGATTTTTTTCCAAAAAATTACTTCTTGGCGGGTGGCTATTTTTAGGGGTTTTCAAAAGTTGTCTGAATATATTCGTGTTTATAGTCAACAGTCAAGTTTTTCATAATATAGTACTCTCAAGTTGAAATCAAGACCAGAATGGTCCTACTTCATGACTTTCTGAAAACACTCGATACGAACATGCATCAAACGAAGCCCATAGTCAAGTTGGATGCCTTGGAAGGCGTAAATGACATCACCATTCAATGGATAGCCAAATGCGGAAGGTAGTCATTCTAAACATAGAGCCACCACCGGTTACTACCACAGTACCTTCCACATTCCATGTCCACCAAGTTGGATGACGCAGCTGCCAATTGTATAGAATATCAACAGCAACTTGCGAATGGTGAAGAGATGCTGAAATGCCATCTCATCATCTTAAGGAGCATTAATTTGTCTAGAGGCAAAAGAAGTCAACGCCTGGTTAGAAGAATTGTTGACTAGAGGTGGTGAGGTGTAAAGCACCCACCTAGGACATCCTACCCTTCAAAATAGCATTAATGGTGACAGGAGTTAACTTGATGCCTCATTCTAAGTTAACTCCATGTCCCACTGATCATGCATGTCAGATCCCACCAATTATGGATGTCTATCTTAGATCTCCACTAATTGTGGATCTCTATTTTGGAGGCACATTTTGTAATTTAAGTTCACTTTTAGTTTAGTTTCAGTCAATTGAAGTAGACTTCCAGTTGACTGTTTGTTTAGTTTCAGTTAACTGAAGTAGATTTCTAGTTAACTGCTTGCTCACCTACTTTTAGACATAGGAATAAATCTTGTTGATTGATTGGAAAGAACTTAATGTTAACTCCAGGAGACTTTAGGGTTGCTTACTCCTTTGAGTTCTATAAATAAGAGCCTTTGCTCCTTATTTTGTAACCTTTATTTACTACGCAAAATTGTTGCGCCATTGTTGCCAACACATTTGAAAGTGCATATTTGTTCACTCTTGGATGAGAGTTTGTTTAGTTTGATAAGCAATTGTGTATGATTTCATACCTTTGCTGTCCTAAACCTTTGTAATTCGTTGAGAAAGATTGAAGAAGGAAATCAAAAGGCACATGCAATTTGATCTAAGGAATTGAGTTCTTTCAACGTCTTGTTCTAGCAATCTATTGTTTCAATCTCCCCCTTGGACGGGTGTGGTCATCTCCTTGGGTATTTTGTTGTTAATGATTGTCATTTGATGTTGTATAATGATCTACTTTCAGCCTACACTTTGGACAGGTGTCGTCACCTCCTCAGGAATCCTATTAGCCAGTTCATCGTAATTTGTTGTTTCTAGTGAGTTGTATCCCAGTATATACCTCGGACAGGGGTTCCTCCTCCTTGGCAATCCTGAGATCCATCTTAACGTAAAGAGTGATTGCTTGCATAAAGTCTTATTCCAGCATAGATTTGAGAGTTCAGAGCCTCAGATGCATTCTAAGAGACGGTCGATTCAAGTAATCCAACCAATCCATGCCCGCTCCTATGCCCTCATGCTATGTTTACCTTGAGGTAATAGGATAGATTAAAAGCTAGTTTAGTTGTAGCTAAGATCTGCAGAAACCAAAAAAAGCCTTAGCTGCAACACATTGTGTTTATGCACCCTTGTGCCATGCCCACTAAGTAAAAAAGATAGGAACACTTAAGTCCATTTTAATTTTATGCAAACATCAGCAAACAAGAGGGAGCTTCCCCTCCATAATTTGAAGAGCAGTCATCACGCATTGTGCATAGCTGTCCATTTCCAATAAGCACTCCAAAGGTGCTAATTGAAATGCCAACATAACCATAGAGTGCTTTAAAAGGAGACATACCAATGGACATGTGATGTGTGGTGTTGTAGCAAAACTCTCCTAGATGTAGCCATTTCACCCAAGCTGATTGCTACCCTATTACATAGTTCCTCAAATACCCTTCAATCCATTTGTTTACAATCTTTGTTTGTCCATCCGTTTGGGGATGGTAGCTAGTGCTGGGAGTTAGTTCTGTGAGACAAACGAAAGAGTTCTTGCCAAAACAAGTTGATAAACCTGCTGTCCCTATCACTCACAATGTTCCTTGGCAGCCCATGGAGTTTAAAAATTTCTCTAAAAAACAGATCTGCAACTTAAGGAGCCTTAAATTCTGAAGTAATGGCATAGAAGTGAGCATATTTAGTGAGCCTATCCACCACAACGTAAATACAGTCTTTACCTTGCACCCTCGATAGCCTAGTGATGAAGTCCATGGAAATGTTCTCCCATTGTTGATTTGGAATGGGTAGGGGCTCCAACAAGCCAACTGGAAAGACATGTTCTGTTTTATTTTGTTGGCACACTAAACATTCCCTAACATGCTACAATATATCATTTTTCAGCCCTTTCCATGAGAAACGTTCCCTTGCTTGTAAGTCTTGTAGAATCTGAGGTGACCAACAAGAGGAGTATCATGGCAAGCTCTCACAATCCTATCCTTGACCTTGGAGTGGGGCACAAGATACGCCCAATCCTTGTAGAGGATGAGATCTTCAACCACCTTGTACCTGTCATCAATTACTTTCCCCTTCCAAAATATCATTAGCAAATGAATCTCTAGCATACTCGGCTATAATGGCCACTCTCTAATCAACAGATATATCAGTCATAGCACAAAGATAAGGCTTCCTAGAGAGAGCATCTACAACCAAATTGTTCTTTCCTTTCACATATTCAATATCAAAATCGTAGGCTTGGAGTTTACTTACCCATTTTTGTTGTCTATCATTCAAATCGCGTTGATTGAGGAAGTACTTCAAGCTGTTGTGATCTATCTTCACCACAAATTTCCCACAAACCAAATACTGGCCGAATTTTGCAAGGGCATGCATGATAGCCAACATCTCCTTGTCATAAATGGAGAAATCCCTTTATGAATCTGTGAGTTTTTTGCTCTCATATGCTATAAGGTACTTATTCTACATCAACACTGCTCCAATACCTTCTCTTGAAGCATCACACTCAAGTACAAAAGGAGATGAAAAATTTGGAATAGCCAAAACAGGGCACGAGCTCATTACCTCCTTATACTTATCAAAAGCCTACTGTGTTGTGGGACTCCAAGAGAAAGCTCCTTTCTTCATCAAATTGGTTAATGGTGCTGCAAGCTGGGAGAACCCCTTCACAAATCTTCTATAGTAATTGCAAAGACCCACAAATCCTCTCAATTGTGTCAAGTTTTTGGGTCTAGGCCACTCTTGAATAGCCTTGATCTTCTCCTCATAAACGCTAACCCCTTGAACGTTGATCTTATGGCCCAAGTACAGAATCTCAATCATTCCAAACTCACATTTTGACATCTTAGCATAAAACGAATGCTTCTCAAGAATATCAAGGACCTCCTCTACATGCTTCAAATGGTCTTCCCATGTCTTACTATAGATCAAGATGTCATCAAAGAAAACCAAAACGAATTTCCTCAACTGAAGAATGAATACCTAATTCATACATGACTGGAATGTAGTGGGGGCGTTGGTTAACCCAAATGGCATCACCAAGAATTCATAATGCCCATAATGACACCTGAAAGTCGTCTTATGCACATCTTCATCCCTTACTCTGATCTGATGATACCCCGAACATAAATCAATCTTGGAGAAGTATACTATGCCATGTAGTTCATCTACCAACTCATTGATCCTGGGAATGGGATAGCGGTTCTTGATTGTCTTTTTGTTGAGTGCTCTATAATCGATGCACATCCTAAGAGTCCCATCCTTCTTTTTGACCAACACCACAGAAGAGGCAAAAGGGCTCGAGCTTAGACGAATATGCCCCATATCCAGCAATTCTTTGATAGCCTTCTCAATTTCTTCCTTGTACATTCTAGGATGTCGATATGGAGTGGTGATAACTGGTTTAGCTCCTTCCTCCAACTCTATCGCATGCCAAAATCCCCTATTGGGTGGCAATCTGAATGGAATCTCTTGAAACACCTTGCACTTCTTGTTCAAAATAGCTTGAATGTCAATGGGGTAGGTCCTTCCTTCAGCGGAATAGTATCTGTAATTAAGCACTTTGTTGCCCACACTACATCTCTACGAAAAGATTGTTCCATCCTCTTAGCTGAAACCACCATAGGACCATTCCTGGAGAGGCCTTTGAGGACAACCTCTTTGCCATCCTGTTTAAATTTCAATTCCATAGTTTGGTAGTTGGTGGTGTATTCTCCCAATGAATTGAAGCCACTGTACTCCTAAGATTATGTCCATGTCACCGATGTCAACCACATAGAAATCGTCCCTCATCTTGTGTACTAGGGTTAGCTCCATTTGTTGAATCCGACTAGTGCAAGAAAGGATATTTCCTCCTACGGCTGCAACATCAAACCCTTCAAAGTCTTCTGCCCCTAAGCATAACTTGGCTACTGTCTTCTTGTCGATGAAATTATGAGTGGCTCCACTATCAATCAGTACTGTCACCTTCTGTTCCCAGAGAACTCGCACATGGAGAGAATGGTACCGTGGTGCTCCTAAAAGTGTTGCAAGAGTACCCCCCATGGGATCTTCTATAACGACCTCTTGTCCTTCCTCATTAGTGACTTCCTCATTGCCCCCTTCTTCGGTCTATGCTTCATCATCAGAAACCACCTCAATGTAGTAAACTTGACGTCTCCCTCAACATCTATGATGCTCGTTCCATTTTTCTTTGCAATGGTAGCACAAACCCTTTTGACGAAGTTCACTTCTTGACATGTCCAATCCATTCGGCCCTAGGGGAAAACTCTTAGGTCGAGGGTTTGCCTTGGGAAAAGGCTTCCTTGGCTCCCCCGCCGTTGTGCTCTTGGCAATAGGTTTGCTCTTCTTGGTGGAATCTTCTAGACTCAACGCTCTACGAATAGCTTCCTCTAATGTCACTAGCTCCAAAGCCCTCACCAAGCCATGAAAAGAATTTGATAGACCTTCAATGAAAAGGAACATGAGCCTCTTATCTGAAACATCCGGTACCATCACAACAAGCCTTTGGAATTCTGAAATGTATTCATCCATAGTGCCCATTTGCTTCAGTCTTGTCAACTCCTGGAAGTACACTTCGGGATCTTTCCTATCAAACCTCTCCATCAGCTTTTGTGTGAAGTCATCATATGTAGCCACCAATCCAAACCCTTGAGTTACAATACCATGGTGCCACCATTCATGAGCCAATCCTTCCAAGTGCAAGATGGCGAATTTGATAGCTTCCTCTTCGCTCATGGGGTTGAGAGAGAGTATCCACTTTTTGCACCCATGCGTGTGCAGTCACCTTTCCCGAACCATCAAAAGTAGGGAGTTAAAGCTTGCTGACTTTGTGTTGAAGATCTTTATTCATCCGTCGCAGACGGGGTTTCCCATCACTTCTGAATCCTTTTCTAGCAATGTGGAACTAATCAAAGGGAACTGTTGCTTGGGCTTCAACATCCAGTTTCATGTAGTTCTATACAATGCTGTTGAAACTAAGTTGATCTTCCTCTTCATGAGATGCCTCTATCCTAGGTAGGAACTTGGGCTGATAGGATCTATGAGTGGATCCCTTGGAGGTTCTACTATGTTCTCCCCCTCCCGAATGTTCTGGATGACCTTCATTGTTGGGGCTAGATTTGTTGTTGTTTATTGCAGTAGTAAGGGTCCGCAACATTTGCAGCAGCGTTTGGTTCATTTGATCCTGCTTCTCCATGAACGCTTTGAGTTTGTTGTTCCGATCCTTCGTCTTATTCTTACCTCTACCCCCAATTCCTTTGTCGTTGTTCTGACTAGCTGCCTCTAATCTGTTCCTTTATCTTTCAATGGCTCTTAAGTCCCTCTGACTCAATTGCATAAATAATCCTTCATCCACAGGCTGGCAGAATCATTGCTCTAATACCACTGTAAAACACCTGGCCTAAAATCTTATCTTCTCACAGTCTACTAATTTGATCTGAATATGAAGTTTTATGGGATTTCAAAATGCAACAATAACAATATTGGAAACCAACTATGAGAGCGAACATAAATCACAAACTGATAATAAATTGTCACCAGAATATCAAATCAAATGCCTCAGATGTAATTTTTCAGACCTCTAGCAATGGATATACAATTGATGTAGATTCAGTGGAATTACATATGCCTGGGCCAAGTAGTCGTCTCTTGAATGGAGAGATAACAGAGCTCCATCCTTAACAGGTGGCATCGCTCGTCATAGCGATTCACTAGACTGCTATTACGGAATGATCTCCTTGTGTTGCTTGAGGTAATGCACTCAAACTGCCTCTGCTTTGTGACCCGAGTCCCAACGCGTCTAAGTGCTTCAAATGTTAATCGGTGATCAACCAACTCCCGGTTTGTCTATGACCCTGTCCCTTTTGAGGTCGCTTGGTTAAATCTTCGTCCCCTGCTAGCTCGCACGATATATTGGATGATCGCCTAATGTCTTTCCTATGTCGCTAGCGCACCCTTGTTTGGTGAAGCTCAATCTGGTGAACTGCAGTGTATTAACTTGATGATATCCTTATGTAAGCAGCCAGAGCCAAAGGCTCGGCCTAGATGCTTAATCATTTGTTTCCTAGCCAGTAGTCACTCCAATTCTTGATGCCACGAACAAAAAAGTGCTCAATGAAATGTGTGAAGGAAATAACAATCAGTTATTACACAAATCCCTCAAGATGGCAGCTACGCTCCATACCTGAGTGCCAACGTCAGCAAACTACGTCCCCTGCGATACTTGGCAAGACCAACATCCAAATCCGTGATGATCTCCAACAATGAGGACACCAAATATAAATACTAATGCAACACGTCGACTTGAAACAAGTCAGCCAGAGGAATAAAAATAAATTCAAATTCAATTGTTATATTTAGCGCCAAACTCCAAGTGAGTCGGCCATAGGGGTCCTAAATTATTTATAAATATTTATTATTAACTAAATAGTGTTGATAAACACTCTTCACACAACTATGTCGGCTCAAATCAATTAGGGACATTACAACATGAAAGATATTTATGGGGAGATTGTGGAGAGCCTTTCAACATGCATTGAGAGGATGTCCCCTCAGCTCAAGATCAAGGCCCAAGCACCAAGTAACAAAAAATTTGTCTTCGCTTCATTTCAAAAAAAATTATGCATGCCATCATTGCTTATTTACAAACTTGTGAATGTCTTCTTTGTAGTTGAGTGGTGAGAAAATTGAGTAGAAAAACTCCAAATCTTCAAAAGCTAGCCCTCTAAATTTTGTCCTAACCTTGTCATGTTTCTAGATTGAGCACAATTGGTGCTGCCATCACACAAAGAAGCATAAGGTTGACAAAAAAATACCTCAATGACCTCATCTTCATGCAATACAACCTTCACCTTAACTCATCAAATGTGGGGGTCTCAAATGGTCATGAGGCAATTGACTTGAATGGCATTGCTCCATATAGCAACTAGATTGCCAAGATAGGGACCCCATTTTTATAGAAAGCTAGATTACTGATTGTGCAAAAGATAAAATTATTGATCATGAGGCAAACAAATATAAGTATAACAGAAGCTAAAGCAAGAGGTATCGGATTCAATGACATCATCAATGAGGATAATAGTGATCTTGAGGAGTCATTACCTTTTACATCAAGGAGTAGGTGCCCATCAAAATCTAACACTAGGACACTAGGATGTATAGGAGTTAGAGAAAGTTATAAATTATTGTAACTTCATTGAATTGTGATTCTCATGATATTTTTAATCATGAGATTCATATCATATTATTGGCTGTTTTATTTGCATGTTGATGTGATATTGTACTCTTCTTTATTCAAATCAAATAAAAAAAACTTTCTTCATGTTCTACAAACTTATATGTTTCGTTGAGTTCAAGTCAAAATTGGGTTTGTTGACTTTTGACAAGTTGAGAGTTTTCAAACACTGGTTTGGACATTAATCCTAGGCAATCTTTTGTTAGTGTTTCCTAAGGTTTTTACAAGGTTTTGGGAATGGGAGATGTCTTGGGGATAAGGGTTTCTATCCCCTCCCTATCCCTTATTTTTTGGTAGATTTTGTGGATGTCCCCAGGACATTTCCCAAATGTGGGGGGAAGGGGGTAGGAGGCAACTTGTCATCTTTGACATACTATGACATCTTAATGCCCTCAAGACCTCCTCCAACGTTTTCATTTCTATCAATATTTTTTGTAATCTTAAAATAACAAACACTATAAAAGTGGGTAAGTTGATATTCATGAAGGTGTCAATGAAGAAAAGAGAATTTATGACCATGAGAGATAGAAATGTGAATACTCAGGACCATTATCAAACTTGTTACATATTAATCATTTTTTTTTTAATTTATTATTTATTTGTTTTAATGGTATTGAGGATCTAGACCTCTAGGAATCTCTATCTTTTGCATTGAAAATTTTGACTTTAGCTTTCTTTGTCTCAAGGATTTGGATCACCCATTTTCTTGATTGGCAATTTTGCCTCATATTTGCATAGGATAGTTTTGCAAAGAAGTCAGCTCATTTAAAATTTATAGAACATAACAATAACTGGGACTCAAGCAAACCTTTGACAAAGTTTGAGCTTTGGTGGAGTTCACAACAGTATCTTCAGCAATGTCTTCATGGTGTTGTAGCTTTAACTTTGTAATGCTAGAAGCTACTATGAATCCATATAAAATATAAACCACTTTCAATTATGATAATAATTAACATTTTTAATTTGACAATGGATGTTGTTATCAACTACCAGCTTTGTAATCATATTTCATTAGATTATTATGGTGGAGCGATGGAGAGACCTGAGGTCGAGACGAACGCAAGGTTTTCGTGGTAGAGATCCAAGCAGGTGGCCCTTTAACCGGAGGAATGGGGGAAGGCTGCAAAACCCACAATGGAGAGCTCCTCAACAAGCATGGAAGGATTCGACAAAAAACGGTCAGAGCTCTAACAGTCGGGAAGCGGATAACCCAATGTCCCTAGATCGTGAGGCGAGAAACAGATGGGGTATGCCAAATTGCAGATGACTAGTCTAATGGACATGAAAATTTTGGAAAAGAAATTCTAGAGACCAAAAACCCAGGCGAATCAATCGGCGAAACAAGGAAACCCTAACATTGAACATACAATAGTAGTCTCTTTAATGATTGATGGAAAGGCTTGGAATGATTCAGTGAGTCAGTTTAAGGAGAGAGCTTTTTTCATGAAGTGGAGTGGGCCTTGGCCGGCTTATAAAAGGGTTAGAAACTGGTGTGATGAGCACTGGGGAAAAGCTACGAAGCTGAAAACCCTTCCTAATGGCTTTTATTTGGTTATCTGTCTGCATGCTAAGGAGAAGGAATGGATTCTTAACAGTGGGCCTTTCTTAATGAGGGGGAAGCGTTTCTTTCTAAAAGATTGGACCCTGAATTTCAAACCAAAAACAGCAGCCATAACGGAAGTGCTGATATGGATTACGCTTTACAATCTACCACATGAGTACTGGGATGAAGAAACCCTAAGGTTAATAGGTAATAAACTGGGTACCTTTGTTAAGGCGGATGAGGCTATCACAAACAAAGACTACAGTATGTATGCCAGATTGTGTATTTTATGGTAGGCGGCTAACCCCCTTCCCAAGATGGTGGAGCTAAAATCTGGAGAGGGCACTTGGAAGCAAGAGATTGAGGTTGAAGAAATGATGGAAATGTGCACTATTTGCAAAGGACTAGGGCATCCTATTGGCGAATGTCAACACTCTATGAAAGGGAAAGGAGTAGGTTTAAATGCCTTAAATGACCTTTTGATTTTGAAGGAAAATCTTCATCAAATAGAAAATGCAGATTTTTTGGAAGTTATGTCGAAGTGTCGGGAGCTTTCTATTGAAGTTTCCTAGTATGGACAAAAACCAGATGTTTCCTTGGATTTGTGGGCTAACGGGAGAGAAAGTGTTGATATCAATTTTGAGGATTGGAATCAGGATATGGTGGGACGGAATCTTGAGGGATCCCACATGGACCTGACACCTATCCAAGGAACTAGTGAACTCCCAGAAAGTAGGTGTGAAGAGACAAGGAACTCATGGGATGCTCAGGTTAGAGAGATAATGGGCTATCCACCAAAGGAAAATCTGAGAAGTTCAGAAAAGGAGGCTAAAAGCTTTGATCAGAGTCGACGAACGAAGACTTTTTTTGACTTAGATAGGAACCATCATGGGAAGTTAATCAATCTAGAACAAGGTCCAGAAGCTGGTGAGCATCAGAAAACTCCAACAGCGATTAGAAGGAGTATGGATGTATTTGATTGGGATCAAAGGGGTGAAAGCCTTGAGGCTGAACCAGTTAATGATCAAACTCATATCACCGTCTGTGTGGAAGGAAAAACTTTACATGAGGACAACTATGAAATGGCAAATCCCACCTTTAAAGACATCCAAATTTCCCCAATCCGAAACCTAGAGAGTTCTTTTGAAGAAGTTGGAGAGGAGGGGAGTTTATATGAAGATCTAGACTCTGAAACACTAAATGATGAGGACGGGGAAGGTGGGGATGAATTAGGCATAAGATCAGAACTGGGCATTGTTGAGAAGAGAACTTTGGCTCAATCGCTTGCAAAGTAGGTTAGAGTGAAGGTAGGGGAGAAGAAAAAGAGAGGTACAAAATCTGCAAAAGAAAAATTAGAATTAGTAGGAAGTGCTTCGGGTCAAAAAAAGCTGAGATCGGCTATGCCTTTTCCCCAGAGCCATGAAGGTCCTATCGTGGAATGTTAGGGGCTGCAATGCCCCTGACAAAATACGTTTGATCAAAAGATGTTTTGATCACAGACATAATTCTTTTGCAAGAACTAAAACTCAACGGAGAGGATTCTATTTCTTTCAAGCGTCATTTTGGATTTTGGAAATGCTCAGTAGTTGAAGCAGACGGAGCTTCTGGAGGCATTGGTATTCTTCAAGAGAGGCGGTGGTGGTGGCTCAGGAGGTCCAGTCAAGTAAATCTTGGCAATGGATCAGTGTTTTCTCAAGGCAATTGGCTGCAAACTTAAACATTATAAATGTTTATGGGCCTAACAATTGTGTGGAAATGAAACGTGTTTGGAGAGAAATTTCAGAGGTTCTTCAAAGCAATAATGATCTTTTGTTTCTTCTAGGTGGAGATTTTAATGCAATTGTACATCCTTCTGAAAAGAATGGCGGGATTGGCTGGTTAAATCAGAAACAGAAAGATTTTAGCAATTTTGTCACCGATAATGGTCTCATTGATATTTAGTTCAAGTCAAGCAATTTTACTTGGACAAACCGTAGATGTGGTTTCTTGAATATAGCTGAAAAACTAGACAGGTTCTTCTTAGCAAGTAGTTGAGATAAGTTACAATGGACAGTTCAAGCGGAAATTCTTCCTATCACAGGCTCGGACCATTATCACATTAGTGTCAAAATTCAAGAAGATGCAGTTCCAAATAGATGCCCTTTTAAATTTGAAAAAATGTGGCTTAGGGCGGATGGCTTTTTGGATTTGGTTGTTGGCTGGTGGTCCAATGCTCCTTCAAGGGAAGGAAATAAGGCCTTCATTTTCTCAAAAAACTTCAATTTGTAAAGGAGCAATTAAAGCAATGGAATCGTGAGGTCTTCAAAAATATCTTTTCTAAGAAGCACAAATTAGAACAGGAGTTGGGGGAGCTAAATTTGAAAGTTATTGAAGGTGGTATGGTGGAAGAGGATTTCAAAAAAGAAAAAGAACTAAACAAGCAATATGCTGAGATTCTGGCTAGAGAAGAAACTTTCTGGAGGCAAAAATCTAGAGAGACATGGCTTAAGGAAGGAGATTGAAATACGAAATTCTTCCACAATTCGACAAAGGTAAGGAGATCTTTGAATAAAATTCTCTCAATTCAGGATTTGCATGGTAACAGCTTAATGGAAAAGGAAGATATTTGCCAGGAGGCTATGCGCTTTCTTATGGGAGCTTTTAGAGCCTCTCAAAATGCTCATCCTCAGGAGGATGATCTCTTAGAGGTTATCCCTCAATGTGTCTCAAATCTGCAAAATGTTGCTTTAACAAACGCTGTGACTATGGAAGAAGTAAAAACAGCCCTTTTTAGTCTAGGTAATGATAAAGCGTCGGGCCCAGACAGCTTTCCTACTTTATTTTTCCAGAGATGTTGGCGCTTCTTAGCAAATGATATCTGGGAAGTGGTGGCGGAATCTACAAGGGGTAGGTTTGTTTTAAAAGATTTTAATAATACCTCTATAGCTCTTGTTCCAAAGAAAGAAGAAGCTGTTTTTTTCAATGACTTCAGACCCATTTCTTTATGTAATACGATTTATAAGGTCATTTCAAAGGTTATGACGAACAGGCTGAAGGATGTTCTTGATTCTGTTATTTCTCCAAAGCAAAGTGGTTTCTCTCCAAATCGATCTATCTATGAAGGTATAATTGTAGCTCATGAAGTGATTCACTCTATCAAAATAAAACATTTAGAAAAAATGTTGATAAAGTTAGATATAAGAAAAACGTATGATGAAGTGAACAGGGATTTTTTTATTAAAAGTCCTCATGAAATTTGGGTTTAGTGATGATTGGATAAATTGGGTTGAAAGTTGTATCAAATCCCCTCACCTCTCCATTTTGGTGAATGGAAGTTCGCAGGGCTTCTTTGAAACTGGAAAAGGCTTAAGACAAGGTGACCCGATTTCACCTTTCTTGTTCATAATAATTGTTGAGGCTTTAGGTGGACTGATAGCAAAGAAAAGGGGTGACGGGTTATGGAAAGGAGTTCAGGTAGCAGAAGGTTTGGCCTCGATTTCACATCTACAATTTGCAGATGATACCTTGTTAATGGCTGATGCCTCTTTCAGAGAAGCAAGGGTGATAAAAGGCATTCTGGATAAGTATAGCACAGCCTTTGGGCAATGTATTAATTAGAGAAAATCAGAAATGTTTTTCTTCAACACAAAAGGGCAGAAGCAGAGGGAGATATGCTCCATCTTTGGGATGCAAATGGGCAAGCTTCCAGGGAGATATTGGGTATCCCACTGTTTGGGGGAGCTAGCAGAACAACCATTTGGAAGGATTTAGTGGATTGTTGTCTGAAACATATGGATGGTTGGAAGAGTAGATGGCTAACCTCAGCAAGCAGAATCTTAATGCTAAAATCAGTAATATTTGCAATTCCAATTTTTTCGATGATGTGCTTAAAAATTCCAAAAAAGGTTATAAAAGTAATAGGTCAACAGATGCGAAAAATTTTTTGGAATGGAGTGCAAGAGCAGGATAAGATCCCCCTCTTGGCTTGGGAAGAGATTTGCAAATCAAAAGGGGTGGGTGGGGCTGGTTTGAGAGATTGGAATCTAATGAATGAGGTGCTAGGGGCAAAACTGGTTTGGAATATTTATTCTCAACCTACTCAACTGTGGGTCCGTATCTTGAAAGCAAAATATCTTGATTCAATGGAGGATAGTAGGATATTAACTTTGAGAAATCTCCTAGCTCGTTCAACTATCTGGAATTTCATCATATCCTATCAGCAAGTTGTAGTGGAGCATGTAACTTGGCAGCTTGGGAATGGTCAAAGGGCGAAATTTTGGGAGGATTCGTGGGTTGGATACCCTGTTCTTCAAGAAAATGAAAACCTCTTGGAGATTAAAAACTGGTTTAAACAAAATTGGGGAGATAAGGTTAGTGATTATTTGGTTTTTAGGGAAGATGGCTTTGGTGGTGAGTGGGCCTGGAAGTCTCTCGAAAATGTGGACTTAACAAATAGGCAATGTGATATTATGCAGGAGATTCTTAACTCCCGTAAGTTTGTGAGAACGAATTGTGAAGACAAAGTAATTTGGTGTGGAGTTGTGGATGGCAAATACTCGATCAAATTGGGCTACTATCTTTTGGATGTTGGAGCTAGGAATGAAGTTTGGTCGGTGGATCTTTTCTAGGGGAGTATCTACAGAAAGCAGGGACCTTTGCTTGGCTAGCTGTAAGAGGGTGTATCTTAATTGGGGAAAGAAGAAGGCGTTTGGGTTTTTGTGGGCCTTCAAGATATGTCATGTGTGAAAAAGCAGAGGAGACAGTTGATCATCTTCTGCTTCATTGTGATATGGCAGCTTCTTGTTGGGATATGGTCTCGAAGTCCTTGGGATGGCATGGACCTCTACCAGATACCTTAAAGAGAGTGTTTGAAGGATGGCTGGTATGGAAGATGAAATCAATCTTCTTGTGTATGGAAGGTAAGCCCATCAATAGTTGTTTGGGAGGTTTGGAAAGAGAGAAATAGGAGGATTTTTTAGGAAAAAGGGGAGTCTTTGGACAGATTGTTGTACAGAATCAATCAAAAGGTAATCTGAGTCCGTCTGGGGCTGGATGTATAGTTCGCGACTAGAATGAGAATGTGCTAGCTATAGGGGCAATGTTATTGAATGATGGCACCAATAATGTAGTGGAAGCAGTTACAACCGCAATGGCAGTTAAGGTAGCGAGAAAACTAGGTGTAACAAGGATTCATCTGGAGGGAGATTCCTTAATAATAATTCAAGCAATTATTAAGGGAAGAATAGATGCTTGGCATTTGCAGGGAGCAATAAGGAAAATAATTGAAGACCTAGCTTTTTTTGAGGATTTCAAGGTCAGTCATATTCGAAGGACTGTGAATGTGGAGGCAGATATCCTCTCAAAATGGGCGTTAACACTTACAAAGGTGGACGTTTTAAGATTTGAAGATTTGAGAGGTTTTAATTTGGAGGATTTTCCTTCGAGGTTTTAAATGTACGAAGGAATGATCTCTTAGCAAGTAGCTTGCTATGGAGTCCCCAAGATGATGTGAAGCATTTATGAAGGTGGGTAGTCAGCGTTGAACATACGTTCGGCATTTATGGAGAAGGCTAGTGAATTGAGGTGTTTTAAAGACATTCACCTCATCACCTTCAATGCCTCTTGGAGTTCGAGTGTAAGGATTGTATCCTTTCGGCAGCGAGTGGTACGTTGGAAGCTAGGGAAACATAAAAACAATGGAGGTTGGCTTCACCATGACTTCACGGAGGAAATTGGATCCCTTTGTGGGTAAAGCATCTGTGCAGAGGCTGTGTGGTTTATTTCTCTATAAGGAAGAACAGGTGGTGCAAGCAGTCCAATTAATGTTGGGGGATGGATTCGAAAAATTGACCCATAGATTCAGAACGAATATGGATATCCTTTCTTTGGTCATGGCATGGGGGTTAGACCTAGGAGAATCGGTGAACGAGGTGAGGAGAGTAATGAAAAAACTGGTGTATAAAGATTTTTTAGTGGACATGGAAGGAATTTTGGAGCGGGCAATACCAGGAGTCGGGCTGGTAAAAATATAAGGAAAGGATGGTGGGGGCCCGGAGCTTGTGGAGTTAAATCACCTCTTTATTAGATGGCCAGAGGGTCGTACTAAAGACTGGTGGCGTGAAGGAGTAGAGCGTGGGTGGAAAGCTCTTAAAATCTGTGTTGAGCTAATGGAACTTGAGGAGACCATAGGAAATCTAAAGGAAGTTGCCAGGGAGGAGATGTGGGCAAAGATGGGACTGCGACTACAGAAGAAGCTGAAACCGCTTATGGAAATTTTGCTGCTAGAAATGGGCGAATCTTCAAAGAAGAATGAGTAATGTGGCTTAATGCAAAGTGTAGTTTACTGTTTTGTTTTATCGCCTCTGTGTCGGAATTTTGGGGGAAGCTTGGTTTGGCAGCATAATTGTAATATTTTTGGGGGCTTGGGTATAAGTTGTTAGGGTAGCATAATGGGGTAGCTGTGTAGGGTTGTTCTAATACTTTGATTTTTGTGCTGGTTTATCAGTTTTTTGGCTGAAGTTGGATGATGCAAACTCTGTAGAATCTGTATCTTTTGCTTTAAAATTAATAAAATAGACAATTATCACCGATCAAAAAAAAAAACTATCAGCTGTGTAGTGTGCTCTCTATTCTGTATTCAACTTTGTACATTTTGTGTAAATATAATTATTTTTTAATATTTTTTATATATTTGTAATATTATATTAATAGCTGCCTTCAAAATTGAGGAAAACGTTTACTATCCCCAAAACCCCATTCCCTCATCCTCCTATATAATTGGAACCTTACAATGTAGACTAGTTGTATGGACATAAATATTAGGCTGTAACAAGCAAAATGGCATATGAAAAAGAGCAATGCTGCATCATCAACAAAACTTAATTGTGCAGAAAACAAGAGAAAGACATATTTGCAAAAACGCAAACAAGAAATGTGTTTCCCTAACTCTGGAGAACAGGGGGGCACAGTTTGAGGATAGCAAATTTTTTGCTAGATTTTAGGGATGATTGGGGGATGGCTGGTGGACACAGCTTTAAAAAAATAATATTTGAACTAAAAGAACTGGGCAGATTTATTACTAGTAATACAAATAACTTGATACAGATTCCCTGATCAAACATTGAGATTCCATGATTAATGATTTCAGGAGTTTTGGGTTTAACCATTTAGGGATATTATGTTTTTCTTTTGAGCTTAAGAATTTACAATTTGCAATGGTAGATATGTAACTTCCAACAACATTGTAGTGTAAATTAGTTATAAAATCTGAGAGGATTACCCAAAAAAGCTGATGAAATTCAACACATGCATTTCAGAAAGAGTTCATTGAAAAAGTAGTTAACTAAGGAAGTGGATGCACAAAAAAGCAGCTGAGATTCAACACAGATGCATTTCAATGGTGGGTGCTTAACCCTTAATTTTGGCACACACTGTGATTGCCAATGATAAATTGATAATCCTAAATTCCAAACAAGTAACATGTTTGTTTTTTGAGTTTTATGTTTTCTTTTAATTATCTTTTTAACTTAATAAAGTTGCAGGCTGTTTGCGGGCATCCTGTCATTTGGCATCACCCCGGATGTACCTTGGCATTCCCAATAATTAGGGATGTCCTCATTTTACAGCAATGCTCTAGGGACGTCCCCCTTCTCTCATAAACAATTGGCGGCACAGGAAGTGAGGGGAGAGGGATGCATCCCTATCGAACACTGCAAATAAGAGGGTATGAATGATATGGTAGATATCTACTTCGGATTTGATCAAGAGCTCAAAGCATTCATTCTTGGCTTGTTCCATTATATTCGTAAATGCAATTTTACTGGCAAATTGGTTGCATTCTGCCTTAAAACAATAACAAGCCACAAGGCCACATATCAACCTACAAACTTACTATCTAGTATCAAAACATTAATTCACTAGCATACCTATCTTTAGAAAAAATCTATGTAAAAAACAGAGATATATTGTTCTTGGGCACGTATTCCACTTAAATCAAAATTCTGAGAATGATATCTCTCAACATTTTTGATATAGATTTTTCTAAAAGATGGGTATGCTAGTTCAATTCAACTTATTTAATAATAATTTTTTAATAAAAATATATTAAATTTATTTTATTAATAAATTATTATTAATCAAGATTCAATTTTTATTTTATTGAGGAAAGGTTACAAAAATAAACCAATATTTGAGCTTTTAAATTTTTTATTAGAAATATATCAAACAATAGACTACTCCCAAATACTTAGGAACCACTTCATTATGACAATCTAAAGATTTACAAATTTCAAATATTATTTGATGTATTTCTAAGTAATCTTTATATACTTCAGACAAACATGAACACATCTATTCTTTTATTTATTTAAGAGTTATATTATTTTACTTTTGATTTAAGAATTATTTTATTTTATTTGCATTATTTAATGGATTAGAAGACAATGTGTTGAGGCACTATTTAACAATTATTTTATTACATAGTTGAAAAAACACTCTAAAATTAATTAAAATAAAATTTAATCATTTCTTTTATTATTATATATATTTTTACTTGATTTTGATTTTTTTAAGTATAATAAATTACATATTTATGTATAACTTATTTATTTTTTATGATGTACATAAAACCTACTTATACTATATACTAAATATACTTAAAATACCTAAAATTTTAAATTGCTATTTTATTTAATGTAAGATTTATTTTTTTAGATTTTTGAAATGTATATAAAATTTAATCATTTCTTTTATTATTATATATATTTTTACTCGATTTTGATTTTTTTAAGTATAATAAATTACATATTTATGTATAACTTATTTATTTTTTATGACGTACATAAAACCTACTTATACTATACTAAATATACTTAAAATACCAAAAAAATTAAATTGCTATTTTATTTAATGTAAGATTTATTTTTTTAGATTTTTGAAATGTTAAATTTAAAATAAATTATTGATTAGATATTTGATAATATAATTATTTTATTTTAGAAGTAGTATTATTTTTATATATTTACTATTTTATTTACTAAAGTGCATAGCTATTTACTATTTATTTACTAAAATTTCATTAAAATTATTTTATTCATTATAGGTAAATGATAATAACCATGTACATAAATATTTTGTATAGTATGTCGGCTCTTTAATAGTTTTTGTTAACATGCCCATGCCATTACACTCCACCTCTTGCTGCCGCCATAGTTACACCTCTCAGCATAACTAGTTAGAATATACTACATTAACTCATTAATTAAGATATACTATAAGGTGAATACTTAAAATGGGTACAAAGCTTATCATATATAAGTTAGTATCCATGCCCACATAGTTAATAGTAATCACATCATAAAGTTGATTTGCTTCAGATGGCCCAGAACACACATTAAAATTTGGATTGCAGTTGAATGTTTCATAAACCATCTAACACAATGCTATTTACCATATAAATGACAAATACTAGAGTGTGTAAAACTTAAATGACAAATACTAGAGTGTGTAAAACTTAAATGACAAATACAAGTGTGTGTAAGAATTAAATTACAAATATCTCTGTCTTAGCATCCTCGATCCCCTCTGGAAATAACATCACATAGAGGTACTTGTGTTCTTTGTGGGTTCCCTTGCCCTGTGATTATTACCAAGGCATGAGATATAAGGATTCTAAAAGAAATAACAATTGATCGAAGATTGGTCGTTGTGGACAACTTTACCATATGCAACTTATGCAAAATTGATTGTTGTGGTTAGCTTTGCTACTTCTGGTTTAAAAATCTCACAAAATATAAGAATATATTTAATTGAGATTTTTCGCAGGTAATTCCAGGTGTTAAATGTAACTAACTTCATGAATTATACAAGAACTCCCAAACAGACCCAAAGGGGTGCAGGACACTGCTGAAAAAGTTTTAGTAAAATATCTTTCACAACAACAACGGGCTGCAAGACATCAGAACCCAGTTAGCGAACCTTTCACCTAATCTGAAATATGAACCGGCTTTGGTCTGATAGATGAAATGGGTTTGGCCTTCTGTTGGATTATACCAACTGCTGCCCATTAGGTGGAGTCTTCCATTTGTTTAGAAAACATATCCCCACTCCCAATGCTGGATAGCTTGGAAAAAGGGGGAAATTTTCACATGTATAGGGATATGCTCCTACAGAAAACAAAAAAAAAACAACCCAAGTGAAGCAGGGAGAGAATTTACCTGATTAGACTGATTCTTAAAACCATCTTCATCAATTATTTCATCCATGATTTGGAAAGAAGTTTCCTTGTCCTCTTCAATTGGGCAGTACCTAGTTTCTAAACACCAAGAAGTACAAATGGAACAATAGCCTTGAGTAGCATTAGACCACGTAACAACCCACTCCCTTGTGTTTCTCCATTGAAACCTTGGCAGCCCCTTGCTGTTCCATTTAAGGTTATTGTGATAATGCTTCAATTTTAGAGTGTTGTCTAAATTGTTTGATGAGGACAATTTCCTTCTAAGGGCAATCCAATCCACACAAGCATTTTGTTTTCCAATGATATTGGCTATGATGGGTTTCCTTGTGGCCCAACTGATACAATATGTGCAGGTCATTCCGAAATTATTCAACTTGTCACATTATCCCGTGTATTTATCTTATCAACCACACTCTTCTACTCTCTTCTTGCACGTGCACCTTTACATGCATTGGAGATGGTTACTTCTTACATGCATTTAAGTACTTTTCATGCCCTACACATTTGAATATTTGATGTTAAAGTTGAAGCTCTATAAATAAAAACACCTGCCCTGATCTGGCTCACTCCAAAATTAATATTAGATCTTATGTCTTTGCAGCCATGCACAGTAATATTTGGAAAGATGCCACTATAGCCAAACCCCATAAGCTCATTTGCAGTCCAATTCAAATCAGCAACCTGTAAATACAAAACAAAAAGAGTGGTAATACACGCATAATGACTACATAATCAAAGACCCATCTACAACCACAATATTTTGAATACTTTAAAGTTTCAAACACTATGATTAAAAAATTCGAAGAGAACTATTCTTTCAAAACCACAAAGTGTATGTGTTGAAAGCTCTATTCTGCAAGCTTTTAATAATAGGAAAATACTATTTTACATCCATTTGTAATCGCATAACCCGAACACCAAAAGGTTAACACATCTGTGCCGGAGATCTCAATGTTTCTCACACATAAGCACAATTATTTGAATAGATAGCTTCCTCGGTCCTTACACTTACTTTTGAAAATATGCGGAGTTATTTAAATTCACGGCATTATCCAATAACCTAACTCCTAAAAATAGACAGAAGAAATATACAACCATTTGCAAGCAATAACAGCAACCATTGACAATATAGCAACAAGCAGGTGTAAATCTAAATTTAGCAACCCTTTCAGGTATCCTCCTAGAATGTGCCAAAATATAAGCCTTGCAAATGGAGGGCCTTGGAGCTGAGCAATCAGAAAAAATTGAATAAGTGATTTTAATTTACCCTTATAACTGTACCTACACTGATAGAAATGCTCATAAATATGTTTTTGCACCAAGCAGTGATATTTAACACCTTTTGCAGGCATCCTTACTATAACCCATAAAGAAAAGAAGATTGAAAATGCAACTTTAGGAGAACAGTGTTACAGGTTTATACTTCCACGGAGCAGATGCAGATGCACTGTATATCTGCTAAAAGCATTTGTTTAAAGATGTCCAGCCCTTTTGTTAACATAGCCATGCACAGCAAATTCTAAATGAGGCCTTAAAACTGTCCAAAAGAATTGTTTTAATAGACTAATCTCACGGAGTGTGATCAGTGATGGACTATGCCCAAATGTGCTTGTTGAAAAGGCACCTTAAATGAAGGACTAGAATTGATTGCAGCAAGAAAACTTTGTGTGGAATATCTCTTCTCTTTGTTGCATTTAACAAGTTGTGCTGGTCTAGAAGGTCACCATCATCAGATTCTAGTGCTGCTTGTGGCTCTCTGTATGATTTTTGCGGCATCAGGAGCAGCATTTCTCACCAGCTTTGTGGTGGATTTGTTGAGTGAAATGGCAATTAAAGTGCAGGGTGAATAGTTCTATCATATTGCTTTTACAATGTATGGTCCAACAATCCCTTATGAATACAAGCTGAAGGCTGGAGGTAGCATGTCATTCCAGAGTCTAAAATTTGAAAACAATTCTTGGCAAACTTTCACCTTAGTATGGTAGTGCTATTAATGATAGACTGGTGTTTTTTTGGTGTACTTTTGCAGCATCTTGCTATGTCTATAAAAGCTTATACAACTCAAATACTGAGTTACAAACACAATTGAAACAAAATGGTGTACCATTATATAGTTAAGCTTTTAGGAAATGACTTCTACACCTGTGTGGATGTAATTTGTTGTAAGATGAAAATGTAATTACTAGAAACTAGTGATCAAGATAGAACAAGATGCAAATACTGTCATCACATTTGAAAAATCACCTTAGATTGCCACATCTACAGCATTGATCAGTTTTATTTCATTTCAGCCTGTTTAAAATTGGTCATGAGGATCAGGCCCATATGTTGAAGGTTTGTTTATTGAGATATTGTTGAAGGTTTATTTATTGAGATACCCCATTGTTTCTTTAATTTTTAAGTAAAAGTTCTGATAGACAAGTGGGAGGTATTTTCCATAGTGTGTCAAATTATTATATTTATATCAGGAATCAACTGCATACTTGTTTAGTCAAACTTATTGACCCATATTTCATGAGCAGTGGTTCACACAAACCCATCTTTGATTTCATTTGCTTTATGTATAATCCTTATAGCAAAATATTATCTACTTAAAAAACAATCCTTCAGCAGCACACACTCAAAACCCTGAAGTATCACTTTGTTAGAACTTGTTAATATATCTAAAATATGGGAATCAAAAAAATTTAGGTGAAGACGTGTGTGCTACATAGTAGAGATCATACATTTGAATCAGAAGGTTTCAAACTTTGTTGAAGAATACATGAGGTAAATGGTAAAACAATTGTCTAGTAAAACACTTACATGAGGGTTTCTCAGACAACAAATTGGCATCTTGCTTGGAGGTGACCTTAAAAATTATATTTTGCCATTTATATAGACAGTAATATTGCACATAAAGTCCACCATTATTGGGCTTTGATACAAGAAAGATGCAATGAAGAATGCAAAGTGGGAACTCCCTCATTCAGCTTTTGTAAAATTGAACTGCAATGGAGCTTCAATGGGTAACTTGGGAACAGCTGGATCTGGCTGCCTTTTGAGAAATCGCTAAAGCATCTTCATGGGTTTAAACTTGGTGTTTATTCCAAAGGCAAAAGCTATCACACATGTGGAAGGATTTTGCTTGGCTCAAAGTATGGGATGCAAAAATACAATGGTGGAAGGGGACTCCAAACTAAGCATTCAAGTCATGAAAAGAGAAAACACCCCCAGCTGGAAAATTGAAAATATCTTAAATCGATGCTAGGAAGTTATTCTCTTCATTCAAAGTGATTTCCTTTCCAGCACCTCTACTTAGAGTGCAACCGCCTAGTGGTCTTCCTAACTAATGCAAGGATAGATCCATTCCCCCTTACCACAATTTACAGGAAGAGAGAAGATGATAAGGTGGAGTTATCTAGAATATTATCCATGAATAATAATTTAAATTCCTCACAAATTTTTAACTTGGAAAGTTGGACCTCAATCATTTAAAAGCTAGGTATTGTTTTTCTCATGCTTTTTGGCAACTCTTTAATTGCCCCTCATATTAATGAGACTGTAACTGAGAAATCACATGATCATAAAGAAGAGTGTAAGCTCTCAAAACTAATAGGCATAGCCATTCCAATCACTTCTACCATCAAATCACTAGTGGTGGCTTTGTTAGATAGCCATCAGCATGCATTTTTTAACTGCATTTTTCATTGCTCTCACCTGAACTTTTATGCACTGTGAGCTGTGGCATATTGCAAGTATTGTTTGGACCATCTGATCTCTCCTGAGACTCAAGAGAAGGATGAAGAAGAAAGAGTTCAGACACTCTTCTTACAACAGTGCAGTCTCTGATATCAGGATGCAAAATACATTCAGGATTCAGAGAAGGGATACCCTGAATATGATCAAATGTCTCCTTGGAGAAGAAGGGGTAGCTAGCACAAGGATTAAAAGCACAAGAGCCACTATTGAAGAGAAATTCCAACTCAAACTGGCCTCCCTGGTTAAATGCAGAGAAATTTAATTCATTAATTGAGAAAGTATCATTGCAAGGAGCTGGATCAATGATGGTGAGGAGACCAAAGAGGAAGGGGAAATGGCTGTGCAAGGAGTTGACACTTAGGAGGTGAGAAGAGCTGAGGAGATTTCTTGTCTTCTCTTTCATGAGCTATAGATGACCTATTACCAACAGTTGGTCCTCAAAATATTTTATCAAAAGAATAAGAGGCTATTTCAAAGATGTCAAGGTGGTCCACAAAAAAGGTGTGTCAGGAGTGGCTAGTTCAGAATCTCTTTTTGAATTCACAGAGAGAGGATACACACCATCAAGGAAACATATGGAGATGGTGTCTGTTGTAAGGTTCCATGCGCCTCCAAAGATGTGTTAGATTTCAGAAAATGGTAAGCACATTCTGCACTCAAAAATGTATTCCTAAAACTAGGTAGCTTAAACACAAAAGTTTCAATCAAAACAGTAATCTCTAAAAATGCTAGTCTAACTAATCAATCGACTTAGTCTAACAATTACCACTCCTAATCAAAGTAGTTGAGACTAAGTTACATAGACAAATCACTCAAGTTTCAAGTAGCTAACTGGATGCTAATCTCAAAGAAGATTCCCTTGGCCTTATTCTCCTATATAACTATGTCCTCTCTATGCTGATCTCTTAGCTGCAGAGAAACCAAGGTGAACTCTGCCATCACTGCTGTACCATGCTGATGATGATGTTGCTTTTGATTGTGCCTTCAACACACCTGCACACAAACCAAGTCTACTGTTGTGTACACTTCTGTGCTGAGGAAAAACTACAGTGTACTGTTATGCTGCTAAAGGAAGAACACCTTCAGAGAAACCCAGGTAAAACTCTAACACTCCCTGTTTGCATGGAAGGTGTTCTTCACCAAACCAAGATGCTATCACGGCATCTTGAACCTCCCCACTGCTAGGGTCATCATTATTGTGTTGACCAGCTATGAACCTAAGGAAACCTTAGATCACTACTCCCTTCTGTATTCCAAAATCTCTTCAGAATCTTCAAGGTGTAAATCCCTTGTACAAAAATACTTCATCAGCAAGCTGCCAACCTCCTTCATCCTTGGCATCAACTTTATGGGTCAAATTCTCCTCACACCACATCATGAGTTGCTTTGGACTCCCTACAATAATAAAATCAATGTATACATGGCAAAGATAAGTGGATCAGATCTATCAAATAAAGAATTAAATCTGCAATAAACTTGGAAAAGTCAAACTTGACTAAAAACTCGTCAATCTTGAAATACCAAATTGTGGTGAATGCATCAACCCATATAGGACCTTCATCAATCTGAATTCATGGGTATCTCACCCATGCACCTTAAAACCTCTGGTAAGTGAAGGAAAACCTTAACAAAATAAACTCCCTCTTTCTAAGAGAATCCTTTGGTAACTAGAGTGAGAGCCTCATCAAGGTCAACTGCCGTTTTTGAGAGAATCCTTCAGCAATATCTTTGTCTCAGTACTATTCAATACTCTCATCTGCTGCATGCAAGGAATCAATCAATGATTCCACAGTTGGTTTAGAAACTGTCTCCACAAAGCTGAAAGGACGTTCCATCATGGTATCTTTCCATAACTACTTGACTGGATCAGGAAATGCCTATAAAATACACCATCTCAAAATCCTCTAGACGAAACTTGACCAGGTTCAAGGTTGCGTTCTCTAATGATCACTTTCTAACCATCAAACTCAACAATAACCTATAGATCTGTCATGCAAGATGTTGAAAGAAGACTCTTCATTAAACCATAAACATACAAGACATCATCTAGCTCAAGAGCATCACCTTAAGGCATGCAAAAGAAGACAAAGCCCAAATCTAGTAATTGGACAAATGGAATCATTGCCCAACTCCACCTGTATGCCATCCTCTCGTTCTTATGTTTGCTGAAAACCTTCTTGTTGGAGCTCATGTGTCTAGATTCTCCACTATGCACATACCACCCTACACCAGAATTGGTTTTTTGCAGATACATACAACACCATGGAGAAAGTTATCGCAAGTCTGGATGCTAACTCATTTGTTCTGGCTGAAGTTTGTACACTGCTTACAAACTCCTATTGTTGTTGCTTCACTTTCTTCTTCTTAGAACACTAAGATGCATAGTCACCCAGTCTTCCTTCCATTGGTCCAAAGAATCTAATTCTTCCTCATTGGTATTTTGATTCTCTTCTGCTCTGACTAAAATAGGCTCGAGTCTAGTCCCTCCTGGATGAAATCATCCCAATGCTTCTCAAAAGTGGGAAGCTCCTCATGAGCATAGACACCCCAAACAAACAGATCCCAAGATTGAGAGAACCCATTTAAAGTTATGGGGACCAATTCATCGCCTACCACCTTCACTCTGACAGCAAACAATTAATCTCAAAGCTTGGTGATCTCCATAAGGTAAGTAGCACTATATCTATACCACCCATACAGCTAGCACTGAGCTTGTTCTTTAGCAGCATCTTGCAAAAAATGTTCACTCTAGTACAAAGCAACCAAGTCATCATACATTTCCTTGTTTGTCTTCTTCTCTATGATGTGAAGGATCAAATTTTCTTTCACTGAATCTAGGATGATTCTCTTCACGTTGGCCAAATTTATGTTATGTTTGACCAACTAAACAGAGTCAGAAAGAATTACAGCCTTCATCTCCAAAAAACTCCAAATATCAACCTCCTCTAGTAGCATCTCCTATCCAAACTTCCAAGGTGTAAAGTCAAAAGCACCCTATAGACAGTCACACTCTCTGAGACTTAAACTAGTCATACATGTAGCTCCTAGAACACACTAAAAACAAACAAATCAGCCAGAAATAACTCAGATCAGCAGCCTATCACGGGTATAGATCAACACTCCAATCACTAGAGCACTTAGGGGATCCCATCCTACAACCTCTCACAAATTCAAATCTCTTCAATCACTAAAGACTCTTGTGTATCACGCCCACTGAAAAAAATCAGCCACCTATCTCAGGTTAAAATCGGCCTTCCAATTACTAGACGACCCTGGGCATTATAGCCAATTACCTATCGCAGGCCCTTGTGCCTCTCACAAGCTTGGATCACCTTCAATCACTAAAGCTTGGGCATCACACCCACTAAAACCCTCCATCAATTCCCTCTCACAGGAAGCAGCCCTTTCCATCCAAGGAAACCTTGATAGATTTCAGATTTATTGCTCTGATACCATGTTAGATTTCAGACCACAATAAGCAAATTGTGCATTCAAGAAAAGGAGGTAGCTTAAACACAAAAACTTCAATCAAAACAGTAATCCCTGAATATGCTATCCTACAAACATGCTGCTTAAGCCTCAAACCTGCAACTGTCTTCTCATTAAATCTATAAAGAAAAGCACTGTACTGGAACGAAAATTTAGAAAAAGACTCTATGTGCATCACAATTAAATAAGGATATGCACCCTTTAAATAGACAAGTGCATTATGAATCTAACTAAGAGAAACTCGATGAGTTGTCAAGTTAAATTTGCAACTCACTAGAGTAACACTCAATTTGACTGATCAATCAACTGGTTTCACAAATCAATCAACCTAGTCTAACAACTAATTAATTCCTAATCAAGTAGTTGGGACTAAGTTATTTCTACAAATCACTCAAGTCTCAAGTAGATAACTAAGCACAAATCTCAAAGTAAGCTCACTATACAGCTGGGCCTTGTTCTCCTATATAACTACGTCCTCTGCATGCTGATCTCTCAGCTGCACAGAAACCAAGGTGAACTCTGGCATCACTGCTGCAACATGCTGATGCTGATGTTGTTCATGACCGCACCTTCAACACACCTGCACACAGACCAAGGCTACTGGTGGGTACATTTCTGTGCTGAATGGAAACTGCAGTGTACTGATGCGCTGCTCAAGGAAGAAAACCTTCAGAGTAACATGGGTAAACCTCTAACAAGATGTGCAGTCCAGAGACGAACATAACAGCAGAGCCCAGCCTCTCTGCACCAATCAAAACTGCCAGCTCTCCACTCTCTTTCTCCAGTAGGATTCAATCAGATTGCATGCGGTGTCTGTATGAATCTTTTGGTTTGTCACGTTTTGAAACTACTTGTAATCACCTAGTTAAGGGTGTGTAATTCTAGGCTCAGGTGGAAGTTTGGAGTTGTTTGATGCATGTAGATGCTGGACAGGATTCCAATTTTTTAGCTATGTAATCTTTTTGTATGTCCTCTCTGTTATCATAATATTGTAACAAAACACTGGTTCGAATACACACAGCAGTTTGTATTTTGAATGTATTGTATTGTTGGAATGAGCAGTTGAAACCGTGATTCCATCATTTTCTGTTTCTTTCTTGCTTCGCAGATTCTGGGTTTTTCATGAATGAAGACCCCAGTGCAAACCTCATTTCAGTATATATATATATATATATATATAAAGCGAGAGAGAGAGAGAGAGAGAGAGAGAGAGAGAGAGAGAGCTGTAAATTGGCACATTGAAATGTCGAAAAACTTTATCAAACTATTGCAATTTTATGTTTATTTGCATGTACCAATGCAGGTCTAATAGATGAAAACTGTAAAAGTTTCAATTGCACGAGGATCTTATAAATACAAATGTTATGCATAGAAGTGTAAAACGAAAACTAAAAGTGTAAAGAGCATAACGGTTTTTAATGTAATTACAATTAAATGTTATATTTCCATGCAGATCTAATGCATGAAAACTATGAATACTTTAATAGCATGAGAAATATAATTTTTCCATGAACATACGAGGTCATTGGTGTTCACATCTATCAAAGCAGTACCAGAATTGGATTCATCGGTCTGATGAGTGTGAGTGTAGTTAAGGGAACCCGGATAGAGATGTATGCCAAACACAAGGCAAAGAAACTATTTGACAAAATGCCTAAAGATTTCAAATGCATATTGCTGCCTGTTCTACACCTACTGACTTAATAATCAGCAAATCAAGTTTGCAGAGAAAAATAAACAATATCTGTTGACCATATCAAATTAAAAACCTTTGTTCAGAGATAAATCGCAGCAGAAAAGGCATCAGTTTATAGCCATGTGTATTGTTAACCAGTTCGTGATAATCAGCAATGCATTTAATTTGCAGCGAAAAGGATAACCAATACTTTTTTACCACATTGACTGTAAAAACCTTTATTCTGGTGTGTCTTTAGGCAAATCACTGCAGAAAAGGCGTCAGGGGGCAGCTATGTTGCTTGAGCTTTTATCAGCCCCAAAATTTGGGAAAGAATCCTGCCATTAGGGTTTTATTTTTGGAGGAATGCAAAGCTCTATAAACCCAATTACAAAAATTCTGCTATGGAAACCCAATAAATACAATTGTGTGCCATAGAAACCCATACCAGTCATCAGCAGATTGGGGTGCTGATAAACTGTTGTTCACGCCGGCTGCCCATATTGCCCCCTAATAAAATTTGATGGTCGTCTCTGCCCTTGAGTTAGTGAGTTTATTCATTAAATAGCAATCGCACCTTTAGTGTGCAATGGGTAAGCCTAGGAGGTGTGGAATCTCAATTAGGGAAAATTTTGGTCTATTACTTTATACATTTGTGCAGTACACGAGGTCAATTGGTAGGTCAATTGGTAGGTCATTTAGGTCAGCAAGGGCAAATGGATCCCCATTCTAGTTTTTTAATTCAAATTATAAATATGTTTCTTGCAGCCTTTTTATGATCCTAAATTCAAATTCAAATGTCGGCCTATAATGTTTAATTTTTCAGGAAATTAGAAAATTGTCTATAAAAGCAAGGTCTTTTTATCAATTCAAATCTTAGATTTTTTCAGGAGATCAAATTCAAGAGCTAAGATTATTGTCAAAGGTATTCAAGAGTAGATTTATCAAGCATTTGCTGTAGCATTCAAGATCTTAAGCATCATGTTAAAGTTATCAAGTATCATGCATGTTTTAGGAGCTAACATTGTGATGTAGGTTTCAAGCATTCAAATAAAGATTCAAGCATCAATATCACATCATCAATCAAGTAATCTCATGCAAGATCAAGACCTTGTAGAGATCTACTAAGTTTCAGTCCTTCAAGGGTTTGGTGAGTTGCAACATAGCAATTGTTCATTCATCTTTCCTTTCATGTTTTATTGTTTCATTTCAAGGTTTAATTACCAAAATGGGGTTTGACCAAGGCAAACCCCTATTCACCAAAAACAAATAATTTTTTCCTCTTGTGTGTTTTGCAGATCTTAGGTTGAAGAAGGATTGAAGAGATCTATCAAAAGAACAAAATTTCAAAAGTTGTCAAAGTTGTAAAAGTTGTTATCATTGTCATCAAGCCATAGAAACTCATTTTCAGAATTTAATTATGAATTTCCAAGTGTGAAACCTAGAGGAATCGGGAGTGTAGATCAAGGATCAAAGGGTTGTGAAAGCAATTTTTCAACACCTATACCAAGACCCTTGGGTGAATGAGTCCCAAGAGGACACTCAACACAAGCTTTTTATAGCAGGTGCATAAAATCCAATCCTTCTCAGATATGTTGTTACTTTCTGGATTATGTCAAATTAAGGTTTAATTTAGAAGTTTCATGCATTGCATTGCATAATTGCATTCATTTAGTATTTTTCATTCATCTCCCAAAAGTGCATTTCAAGTTAATTTACGCCATCCTAAATCATAAGGAAAAAAACAAGATCCCCATCAAGGTTGAATCGCCTAAGGGTTGAAATTCAATCTTACCCTAAGGGGTCTTTTTTTCCTAATGAACTAAGGGAGATAGGTGCATCATAGCCCCCCTTGTTATCATTTCATATTGGTGAACCCATTTTCCTTTGTTTCATTTTGGAGAACCTAACATTATATATCAAAAATTCAAAAATTAGAGTCTATTCAAACCCTAGATCTAGGATTTGCATTAGTTTGCATTAAGTTTAATTGGTCAATGATTTGTCTTTATTTTCTTCATTTTGATCTCATGTTAAATTTGGGTTTTAGTTTTAGAAATCAAAAAAATCTATCATTGTTTGCATTAAGTTTAATTGGTCAAATTGAGTGCATTGTTTGTAAATTAAAATTGGTATTAAAAGACATCATTTTCAAGTTTTTGCATAGTATAATCAGTAAATTATGTTGTTTTCATTGCACCTATCTTTGGGTGTTTGTTGCATTTATCTAGTGCCTATTCTCCATTTTGGGTGCACCTTAGGTTTGGTGAAACTTGTATGAGCTTCACAACCTAGTGTCCTATTACCATTCCTTTATTGATTCACCCCATTTTTTGATGTTTCATTTTGATGAACCCAACATTGTACATCAAAAATTCTAAAATTGGAGTCCATTCAAACCCTAGATCTAGGATTTTCATTACTTTGCATTACTTTGCATCTCATTTAGGTTTGTTAACATTGCATTAGTTTGCATCTCATTTACGATTTTAGGTTTGCATTTTGCATCCTTTAAAATCTAAAAAATACAAAAAAATGCACATTACATTGATTTTGCATAGTACTTGCATAATAGTGTACTTTCAATCATTTACATTAGAAAATTTACTCAAAATTGTATTTCAAAAAGTGTCACCTTTTTCATCACTGAGCACTAATTTCATTTGCATTAGGACATTAAAATCTAGAAAAATCTACTACTGACACTACAATTTGCAACCTGAAATAGAAAGCACAAATAATAACTCATAATTTGTATTTTTCATTTTTAAAAACCCTGTACAAGGAGCCATTTTCCCTTGGGAAAATGAGTTCTTGAGGGCCCATGAAAACCAACTTTTCTAAGCATTTTTGCGGTATTCTACACTTCCCAGATCCGTTGGTAAACCACTATTTTAGTCTGTCAATTTTTTAGAATTTATGTTTTATGCATTAGGTATAATCATCCATTTAGTTTATGCATTTTAAATCATTCCAAATTTATTTCAATATTGAAAATCATCATAAATGTAGGAAAATTATTTACATTCTAAGGCATTTCATAAGTTGGATAGATTACTTTTCATTTTTGGCACACACTCAAAATTCACAATATTAGTATCTTTCTTTTCCAAGTATGCCAAGAAAAAACTCATTAACAAGAATGTTAGTCATTCTTCCAATATCTTTCCTAGTTATGAGAGTCTCTTAGTGCAAGAGGGTGAAATTTTTGACATATTCCTTCATACGACATTGTCTATCCTTCACCCATCCCCTAATATCTCTCCTATTTGTGAAGATGTTTTGATACAAGAGGATGCAAGCAAAGACAATCATGATAATCATAGTTATTCTTCTCCCAATACCTCTCCTACTTGTGACAAAGGTATCTTGGTGTTAGAAAATACACTCATTGAGATTCATGAGAATCTTGTTTACTCCTCTCCTAAAAACTCTCCTATTTGGGAAGATATTATGGCACAAGACGATGAGATCAATAACACATTTTTGAACATCACCTTGCCTAGTCTCCATTCATCTCCTACTTGTGAGAGTATTTTAGTGAAAGGGGATGTAATCATATACAAACATGACAATCATATTTTCCCTTCTCCAAATATCTCTCCTATTTGTGAAGAAGATATTTTGATGTTAGAAGATCCACTTACTGAGTGTCATGAGAATTTTGTTTCTCCCTCTCCTCAAAACTCTCTTATTAAGGAAGATAGCATAGTGCAAGAAGATGATGGCATTGACACATGTCTTTCAAACAATATTAATATGGATTCCTTAGATGAAGATGATAAGGTGGCATTAGAATTCCCCACACTAAAAGATCATCAAAATAAGGGTAAGTTTGTAGAGGTTCTAAACATCCTCCTAAGAGTCCTTTAATTATTAGACCTCCCAAATCATCTCTTGAGCCACTTATTATCATAGGACCACCACAACACCAACCACAACCTTTAGGAGCTATCTTAAATTTTGCAAGGCAACTTACTAGTAACAATGTTTCACAGCAACCAAGTTACCATACCATTGCTCATACATATAACACAAGGAAAAATAGGCAACCACAAACCATACTTACTTCATTACCATTACCTCAACCTATCTTTCCTAGTGCTCCTCATTTGTCTTTACATAGTGGAGAGGAGTATGATCTTGTAGAACAACTTCACAACACTCTTGCTAAGATATCCTTATGGAATTTGATTCAAGCTTCACCTAATTACCATAACATAATTCAAAATACTTTACAACTAGTTGTTGTCCCTCCTAGTGCACAACCAAATGATGTAGCATGCCTAATTCAAGGTATGAACTCAATCAGCTTAGACATTACCTTTCATCAAGATGAGTTACCTCCATTAGATGTGCAAAAACAAAATGAGGCCTTCGTGATAATGGTTGCCATTAACAAATGTGGAATAAAAAGAACTCTCATTGACAATGGTTCGGCCCTTAATGTGTGTAGTGTGAACCTCTTGGATACGATTGGAGTGGATAAGACTAAGATTGAAATGTATTCCTTATCTATTCATGGATTTGATAATGTGGGAAAGCATGCATTGCCTATTAGAGATGGAAAGGTCACATTGCAAACTCCTATCCATGTCATGCCTAATAATCTTTCATATATTCTTCTCTTGGGTAGACCTTGGATTCATGAAATGAATGTGGTACCTTCAACTCTTCATCATTTAATGAAAATGTATAACAACAAGGTTTATACAATCAAGGCTGACCCTCACCCAAAAATTTGTTTGCATACTAAGAAACACAAGGAAAGTCCTTTGAAAACATTGATACCAACCTCAAAAGTAGAACTTGTGTAAGAGGAAGAAAAAGAAAAGAATATTGAAGAATTCACAAAGCTATAAAATGATGATGATTGGGGTTCATTGGATTTCACACCTACATTTGTGGGAGAATACAATATTACACACAAAATAGGAAAAGAGAAAGAAGTTGCCATAGTATCAACACAAATAGAGTCATCAAAAGCACACGAGTCCACAAATTTTAGCAAAGAAGAAGAAAACAACACTTACACATCCACATATGAAGAGTGTGATCATGAGAAACAACCAAATCCAAAATAAATGGAAAAGCTTTATGGAAGAGGTTATGAGATTTTGAAACAAATTTGTTATAGTGGAAAAGGATGTGGTGGTAGAGAACAAGGTATTTGTGTCCCTATAGAGCCTAATAGACAAGAAACAACTAGTGGTATTGGTTATTGTCCCTCAAAACAAACCAAAGCATCAAAAAAGCCTTCACTTAATGTCAACACTCTTATTAAAGATTCTTTTAAGACAACTTTAACCTTGGTGCATCCTGAACTGGTAGATACTACATGTGGGAAATCTTTGCATATACATCAAATTGATACTTTTCCTACTCATTATAATCAATAACATTAGTTGTTGCTCCTTGTCATGTGATAGTTGTAGTATCATAGCATCTTCACTACCATGCATGAGGGTATAAACTTAGCTTTATACAATCATATTTCCTTTTTGCAAGGAGCAACATATCATCATCCATTTCCAGCTCACCTTTTTCCCTTGGGGGGAAAGGGGTTAGGTAGCCTTGTCCTAGTATGACACTTGTCATTGTCTCTTTTGGCTAGTTGACCGCCTTCCATGTATATATAAGAGCAAGCTTGGGATGTGGATGACATGCCTTAAGTTGGCTCGCATGTGACATACTTTTCTTTAGCATTGCATTTTGGGGGCAACCCCTTTTCATAACGCAACTTTATTTGGAAACATATGTTTGGCACAGGGCTTTCCGAATAAAGCTCTCATGTATTGGAATTTAGCATATTCTACTTTAAAGTAATTACTCATAGTTGGTGTTTAGAAATTTCTTTAAAGTGGGAGCATACGTGTCCCCGCTTATTGTTTGCTTCAAAGTGTGGTCTTCTTCCTTCGCATGACTTGTCTTCTTGGTGGTGTCATTGGGTTTGATGTACTTCAAGATTGTGACCTTTCTTGGCATATGGCATTCCTTTAGTGGTGATGCTATGGCTTGAATTCCCTAAGTTATGAATCTTTTATCCTTGACTAGTCCTCTCTTAGAGACATTAAGCACAATGCTCCCTAGGGTGAGACCTTTCATGAACTAATCAAAACCCCTTTGAGCATCTTATTGCATGTATCAAGGCCACCAAGCACAACACAACTTTCTTACCAGTGGAACCTTTATACCAAGCATAACACAACTTGCTTTCTAGTGGAGCCTTTTTTTTTTCAAGGCCACGAAGCATAACACAACTTGCTTGTCAGTGGAGCCTTTTTCATAAGTGCCTAGAATAATGTAGCTTGCTAGCCTTGTGACCATTTATGTGGTGCCTGATCAAATTTATTAGGAGGTATAACTTTGGTATGGTTGGTAAAATGGGAGCCTATATACCCATCATGACTTCCCATTAGCTACTTTTTGGGGATCACCTAGTGGACAACAAATTTCACTAGCCCATGTGAGCATATTTTGTTTGCATAGTAGACAAAAGGTTTCCACTTGTAAACAATTTTGGACAAACAACTAAGGCTTGATTCATACCAGTTGGAAAAATAGTCAAGGCTTGATTCACTCCCCTCCCCTCTCCCCCTTCTCTCTCTTCTCTAAATTTGACATTGTATGCTTGTGTATCTTGTCTTGTTGTTGCATATTTAACATAGGCATGTTTCTCTTTGTGCCTTTGTTGGTTTTCCATGAGATCTTAGATCTTGGGGGCTTGATCATCCTCCTTGACCTTTGTTGTCTTATCTTTCCAATAGTTTACAATTAGACCTCTCTTGATGCTTGTTTGACTACTTTAGTGTTAGTTTGAGTGCAAGCTCATCCTCTCACTAAAGTGGGGTCTAAATGTAGTGTCAAAAAATGTACTCCTTTACATTTTCACACTATGTTTGGGTACCTTAATAAATTGTACTTAATTAAGCCTCTAATTGGCCCCATTATTCATCTAAAATCCTAATTAATTACAATTTTTGAAAGGGAAATCATGATTTAATTAATGCAATTATCATTTTGAACACCCCGAAATGAATAGGTCCTAGCAATTTAGGTCAAGACCCATTTGCCCTTGGGAGAATGGGTCCCCTTTAGTTGCTTAATTAAAATTTTAAAAATATGTTTTTGGCAGCCTTTTTATGATCTTAAATTCAAATTCAAATGTCGGCTTGTAATGTTTAATTTTTGGGAAATTAGAAAATTGTCTATAAAAGCAAGGTCTTTTTATCAATTCAAATCCTAGATTTTCAGAAGATCAAAATCAAGAGCTAAGATTATTGTCAAAGGTGTTCAAGAGAAGATTTATCAAGCATTTGTTGTAGCATTCAAGATCTCAAGCATCATGTCAAAGTTATAAAGCATCATGCATGCTTTTGGAGCTAACATTGTGATGTAGGTTTCAAGCATTCAAATCAAGATTCAAACATCAAGATCACATCATCAATCAAGCAATCTCATGCAATATCAAGACATTGGAGAGATCTACTAAGTTTTAGTCCTTCAAGGGTTTCAAATCAAGGGTTTGGTCATTTGCAACATAGCAAGTGTCCATTCATCATTCCTTTCATGTTTCATTGTTTCATTTCAAGGTTTAATTACCAAAACGGGGTTTGACCAAGGAAAACCCCCATTCACCAAAAACAAACAATTTTTCCCTCTTGTGTGTTTTGTAGATCTTAGGTTGAAGAAGGATTGAAGATTTATCAAAAGAGAAAAATTGTAAAACTTGTCAAAGTTGCAAAAGTTTTCAACATTGTCGTTAAGTCATGGAAACTCACTTTTAGAATTTAATTCCTTTTTTTTATTGTGAAACCTGAAGGAATCGAGAGTGCAGATCAAGGACCAGAGGGTTGTGAAAGCAATTTTTCAACCCCTGTACCAAGACCCATTCACCCTTGGGTGAATGAGTCCTAGGAGGACACTCAACACAACCTGTTTATAATAGGTGCATAAAATCCAATCCTTCTTAGATTTGTTGTTACTTTCCGGATTTTATCAGATTAAGGTTTAATTTAGAGGTTTCATGTGTTGCATTGCATAATTGCATTCGTTTAGTATTTTCATTCATCTCCCAAAGGTGCATTTCAGGTTGATTTCCCCCATCCTAGATCATAAGGAAAACAACAAGATCTCCATCAAGGTTGACTCTCCTAAGGGTTGAAAGTCAATCTTACCCTAGGAGATCTCTTTTTCCTAATGAACTAAGGGAAATAGGTGCATCATACCCCCCTCTTATTATCATTTCATATTGGTGAGCCCATTTTCCTTTGTTTCATTTTTTAATACTCAAGAATGCATGTTTGCTATTTTTTTTGCAAGGAAGTAAGTATTTAAGCAAAGTGAGGAGTAATGGAATGTGCATATTAAAAAATGTGAAAAAAAAAAATTCCACATATAATTGAATATACATTATTCTTTAGCATATGTGTGCATATGATTCTACAAATGAATCATCTTGAATGAAGAATTGAGACATCAAATTTATATATTTAAGAAAGAAGGTATTTAAAAATTGTGACTTTAAATTGAAACTTACAATCTGACCATATAACAATAACATAAATATAATATGCAATTTATATTACATATAATTAATTTTTTTTAAAATGGAGGTAAGGAAGATAGACATTACTCTGAAATGAACTGATTAAAGAGAATAATATGAAAATGTAAAGGCACAGTTGCATAAATTATGTCTAAGTTTTAAAAAATAAAGAGTAAATAAATTATGGGACAAAATTAGAGTTCTTATAAAAAAAATTAGCATTTGAAGATTTTGCATATGATATTGAGATCAATCGCTCGTCTTCCATTTTTCGATGAGAAACATATGGGCTTTGTTGCATGCATGCATATCATTGGAATGTGAAGGCAACTTGTATGCAGAGACTTGCAAGTTCATGAACTCTTGAAATAACTATGAATGTCAACCCCTACCAATCAATCTTGTCAATGCCAATTGTTTCCCTTTGAAGTGTAAGGCCTTGTGATTTGAGTATTGTTAAGGCCCATTCCATTTTAAGTGGGATTTGGCAACAACCTTCATGGCTCAATGGGGTTACAGGGAAATTTTTGGGTTGTTGTGATCCCAAATTGGTCCTATGTAATGTCTAAATTGAACAACAACAAACAAGGGAAGTTGATGTGGCTTTTTTTTATCCTTGCATACAATTTTTTTGAATTGTTGAAGTGCACCATTCATAAGGCTTGTTTCTACGAGAGGATTTCATGAAAAATAATTTGTGCAGGTTCCTCTCCGCTTTGACAAAATATTGTGTTCAGTGTAATAATTATTGTGAAGTTGTGCCATAGTTTTTCCCCATATGAAGTTGAAGCATACACAGGGATGTCCTTGACTGGTAGCAGTTGGCCTGGGTCACCAAAGAGCATGATTGAATGTCCTCCAAATGGGATTTGGTTATGGCCAGGGAAATCTTCATGCAACCTCATGTCAATGTGTTGTAGCAACTTTGAACTAATGAGGCTCATTTCATCTTTAAGACTTTATCAAATGAAGTAAATTATTTCTTGGAAGGTTGCAAGTTTTCTCCTTGTAGGAGGGGCATTTCTTTGATCAGTATTTTAAGAGTAGAATGAATTGTTTGTGCTTCTATGTTGAATTTTGTACCTATAGGTGCAATAAGTAGAAATGGTGATTGACCAATTGGGGTTGAACTCATGAGCGCGGACTTGACGCCTGTTATTATGTGTGAATTTTTAGTTCCTACAATGCTTTGAACAATTATTTTTAGTGATGGTTGCAAAGTTTTGGCAGATATATGTGAAACAATTATATCAAATAATTTATGTTGTTGAATATGGTTGTAGTTTATGAAAGTAGTAGCCATAATTTATTGTAGTGGATTGAAGTGAGGATATCCCCAATCATGGTTCAGGTCTATTTCAAGTTGACCAAGAATATCAAGTTCATCTAGTTGAAAAGGAAGGCCTAGGTATAGACCCAACAAGACTTGTCATTCACTTTGGTTATTTTCTTGCATTCCATCTCCCTCGCTGGAAGGTGTGCCAACATCGAGTTCTTTAATAGGTTTTGTTGGTGAGTGTTGCACATGCCATGGATGATAGTTGCATGAAAACCTCTCTCATTACACTATATTTTGAGTGTTTGTTGAGCCAAAATCATTGTAAATACTACAAAATGGTTGGTATAGTAGTAGTTCACTCCAAAAAAATTCTTAAAAACATTTGTCATCTTTTGCTAAGATGGTTGTAAACGGTGGTAGACTTGAAAAATGGTTGTTCTAGAGCACTCTTTCCATTGGTTGCACCTTTGAGATGCTCTAAAGGTCCATTTTTGAGTCACTTCAATAAATCACATTGTATTTAGATATATGTGGTGTGCCATGTAAGTGTCCATGTAGGTTGGTGATGTGGTTGTAGATGTTGGGAAGAGCTCCTACAAGATAGGAGCACATTGGATGCCCATGTGGAAGGTGGAACCCACCTTGCTTCAATTAACTATTTGGAGGATTGATAACACTTCAGTAATGCATGTTTAGATCCTCCAAATCAGGGATTGATATTTACATGAGTGGAGTGGCATTATTAGTTCAGTGTTAGTTCAGTTCAGTTATGGTTCAATTATCTGTAGTTGCATGTAGTTATTTTGAGTTTACTTGAGTTGCATGACTAATGACTTCAATTGCATGACAGATAATAGGTGGATACTTTCAATTAAGTGGGGATGATCAATCATGCATAATGTTTGCATGAATTGGTGGAGAAATATGTTTCAGTTAACTAAGATTGACTTGGGACCACCTTGGGCACCCAAGTTGGCATCTTTCAGTTAACACCTTTTGCATGAGAAGATATTTACAAGGCTTAGTCAAGTGGGCCCATTCTTGTGCGCCAAATTTGAGGTGAATTTTATAAGATATTTTCTTGACCAAAGTTCAATTAAGCGATCAGTTTGGGGTGCCTAAATTGAGGAAGACTTTGGTTTGACTTCATATTACAGTGTGGAACTCTACTTGCCCAATCTAGGCGAAGATTTTTGTGAGGAGCTTTATGCTCTTATATTGTATAACTCTTATGAGTTTACATGCTCTTATTATTGTCTATTAATTGTAGCAAGTGGATGAGAGTTCTATGAGAGTTTTATTGTAGGTTGTGAAGAAGGAATGTTGAAGGAAAGGAAGCATATCAATCAAGGATTGATATGGTATTATTGTAATCTTGTTCTAATGTTAAATAATAAAAGCTCTATTGATTCTGGTGGAGTTTTTTCCCAAAAAGGTTTCTCCACATATATGTTGTGTCACTTCTATCTCCTTGTCTCATTTTTCTACAATCTTCTATCTCTTTCTACAATTGATAAAATTGATCTAAACAAATTAATCATACACGGAGAATTGTGACAAAGAACACTTAATTAAATCTACAGTATCATAGTTTTACAAGTTTTAAGCGACAATATTACCTTCATTTTCAACATTTGGTATCAGAGCTAATGGTTGGTTAGGGTTTGGGATGCCTTTCTCTTAAAAGTTTGAAGGATTTTTGGCTGTAGTGGGAGCTTTTACTACTGTGTTATTGCAAATTTGTAAAAGAAGTGTGTTACAATGACTTCTACTTCTCATCTAGATATTGAAAGATTCAATGGATTTAGTTATGAGATGTGGAAACTAAAAATGGAGGATCTCCTTAAGAGAGAGATCAGTGGTTATCTGTTTGTAATGAGACAAAGCCATCTACAATGATGTCAGATGAGGATTGGGCTAAGCTTGATAAGAAGGCAAGAGGGACCATAAGGTAATGTCTCACTAATGTTGTTCTCTTGAATGTTTCAGTTGAAGCTACAACATATAAATTGTGGAAGAGGATAGGCAATATTTATCAAACCAAAAGTCTTACTAATAAGTTGTATCTGGAAAGACAATTGTATTCTTTAAAAATGAAAGATGTTGATTATGTTGCACATCATTTAAATGCTTTCAATTTGATTCTAAGTCAGTTAGCATTTGTAGATGTAAAGCTAGAAGATGAAGATAAATGCATTTTGTTACTTTGTTCTTTACCAAAGTCTTGGGAAAATCTAATTGTTGTTATTAGTGGTAGTGGTGAAGATCCTAAGATGGACAATATAATTCCTACTCTCCTATCAGAGGAGATGAGGAGGAAGTCTAAAATGGGATCCCAATATGCCTTGTTTGTAAGAGGTAGGCCTAAAGAAAAGGCACCGAAGGGAGACAAGAAAGGAAAGGGTAAGTCCAAAGGACGGTCTAAAACCCCTAGTAAGAGTAAGGGAAAGTGTTGGAACAGTGGGAAACTAGGACATGTAAAGAAGGATTATAAGAACAAGAAAAAGAGTTTTGATGCTTCTATAGAGAAATCCTCATATGACAATAATGAAGCATTGATAATTTCATATAAAATTGTTAGTGATGACTCTTGGCTTATTGATTCAGGTTGCTCCTATCATATGACTCCTAATAAGGAGTGGTTCATTAAGTATACTGCATATGATGGAGGTAATTTGTTCTTTGGAGATAATAGCACAACAAAGGTTGTGGGAAAAGGAGAGGTAAAGTTGTGTTTTAGTGATGGTAGGGTTAAGACCCTTAATGATGTTTTACATATTCCAGGACTTGCTAGAAATCTACTTTTTGTATCTAAGTTCAATGATTCTAGAATGCATGTGACATTTGACAAAGGTGGTTACAAATTGGTGAAAGGGAATATGGTGGTTGCTAAAGGATCTTAGATTGGGACTTTGTTTAAGCTTAATACCTCCAATTTGAATAAATCAACCAATGTAACTGAAGCTGAAAATACATGTTTATTGTGGCACCATAGATTGGGCCACATTGGTGAAAAATGTCTTAGGACCATTCTTAATAAGAAATTGGTTGACGGTATTCCTGATTATAATATTGGAAAAAAATATTTTTGTGAGCATTGTGTGTTTGGAAAGCAATCTAGATCTTCATTTTCTATTGGAAAAAATAAAGCTAAAGGATTATTAGAGGTTATTCATTCAGATGTTATGGGTCCTATGGATATTGACTCTATTGAAAAATCTAGATATTATGTCACATTTATTGATGATGTCTCAAGATACACTTGGATCTATTTTATGCATAACAAATCTGATGTGTACAATAAGTTAAAGAATTTAAGGCTTTAGTTGAGAAACAATCAGATCATAAGATAAAAGTGTCGAGATTAGATAATGGTGGTGAATATTGTTCTAAGGAATTTGATGATTATTGTAAGCATGCAAGAAACTACTTCATATACACCTCAACAAAATGGAGTAGCAGAAAAGATGAACCAAACCTTAATGGAAAGAGCTAGGAGTATGTTAAGTAGTGCTAAGCTAGATCGGTGCCTTTGGGCGGAGGTTGTAAGTACTTCTTGTTATTTAATCAATAGATCTCCTAGTTCATCTATTGGAAATAAAACCCCTTATGAAATGTGGTTAGGTAGGAAACCTAGTGTTGCACATTTAAGGATCTTTGGTTGTGAGGCTTTTGTTCATGTGCCTAAAGAAAAGCGGTCTAAGTTGGATCCAAAAGCACATAAATGCATATTCATAGGTTATGGTGAAAATGTAAAGGTTTACTAGCTTTGGAATCCTCTAACTCAAAAAATTACTTTATCTAGAGATGTGTTTTTCAAGGAATTTAGATCTTATACAGGAGAAGAACAACCAAAGGAGAAGGATACTTCTCGAACAGTACATTTTAAGACAAATACTGAGAAGCATGAAGATGCACATGTTGAAGAACAATTGGATGGATTGGATGAGGAGAGTTCATAGAGTTTTGAGATAAATGCTCATGATGAGCATATTGAGGAACAAGAAGAACCTTCTTTGAGAAGATCCACAAGACAATGAAATCCCATTGATAGGTATAACCCACTTGATTTCCATTGTATATTTGCTTTGATGAGTACTAATGATGAACCTAGATCTTATAGGGAAGCTTTGTCTTTAGATGAGAACAAGCTTTGGTCACAAGCTATGCATGAGGAAATGGTTTCCTTGGATGCTTGTGACACATGGGATCTTGAGAGTTTGCCTAAAGGAAGAAAGGCCATTGGTTGTAAATGGATCTTTAAAAATAAAATTGGAGCAAATGGTAATCTCATAAGGTACAAGGCTAGATTAGTAGCCAAGGGCTACTCCCAAAGGGGGTTGACTTTAATGAAATCTTCTCTCCTGTTGCTAAATTAACTTCTATTAGATTCTTTTTATCTATTGTTGCTGCTTATGATTTTGAGATAGAGCAAATAAATGTGAAAACTACTTTTTTACATGGGGATCTTGATGAGGAGATTTATATGAGGCAACCTGATGGTTTTGTTGTAAAAGGAAAAGAATTATTGGTTTGCAAGTTAAAGAGATCTTTATATGGATTGGAATAGTCACCTAGAATGTGGTACCAGAAGTTTGATGCTTTTGCATTGAAAATTGGTTATTTTAGGAGTGAGGAAGATCATTTTGTTTACATAAAATTTATTGATGATCAACTTTTAATTATTATTTTGTATGTCAACGACATGTTTATTGGTAACAACAAGGTAATGATCAAAGAATTGAAAGCACAACTCTCTAGCACATTTGAGATGAAAGATCGAGGGGCTACAAAATATATCTTTAGTATGGAGATTAGTAGAGATAGAGGTAACATAAAGCTTTACTTAAGTCAAAGCAACTATGTTGATACTATTTTGAAATGGTTTAACATGCATGATAGTAAACCAAATAATATTCCTTTACTAGTTGGCATGAAGTTAAGTTTAGACATGGGTCCTAAATCTGATTTTGATCATGAGGAAATGTCTGAAATTCCATACGCTACTGTAGTTGGTAGTTTGATGTATGCAATGGTCTGTACAAGACCAAATATAGCCCAAGCAGTGGGAGTTCTAAGTAGGTTTATGTCTAACCTTGGTAAAGAACATTGGACTTATGTTAAGAGGGTGTTTAGATATTTACAAGGTACTTTTGATTACTGATTATCATGGTGCTAATGATATTGATATTATGCACAAATCATTGGACATACAGGGTTTTGTTGATTCAGATTGGGCAAGAGACCTGGACAGTTTAAGGTCGACAAGTGGCTATGTGTTTACTTTGTTTGGAGTTGCGATTAGTTGGATGAGTAAGAGGCGCCCACGGTTACTTTGTCCACCACAGAAGTAGAGTACATGGCTGCTACACATGCCTCTAAAGAGGCAGGTTGGTTGCAGAGACTTGGGAAAGGTATTGGTTTTAATTGCAAGCAAATTAGACTCGAATGTGATAGGCAGAGTGCTATTTGTTTGGCCAAAAATTTGTGTATCATGCTCGTACTAAGCACATTGATGTTTTGTGTCACTTTGTGCGAGAAATGGTTGAGAGTGGGAAGGTATTGATTGAGAAAGTTGACACATTGATCAATGTTGCAGATTATCTTACGAAACCAATTCCTATAGATAAGTTCTCTTGGTGCAAGAAGGCCATTAGCCTTGAGTCCTGTACTTGATTTATAATAATGATTCCTTGTTTAGAATAATTGCAATGTATAATGTCAAGTGGGAGAATGTTGGGAATATGATTCCATTTAATTGCAATCCTAAACATATTTCATGTATCTCCTAAGTCCTTGGAAAGTGTTCCCCAACACTAGGATTAGAAAGAGATTAAATTCAAATGAAATGAACACGTAAATTGACATTTGTGATTATTCCTAAATGATAGCAACATGTGCAGATGACCAAGAAGAGCTCCTACAAGATAGGAGCACATGGGGCACCCACATGGAAGGTGGAACCCCCCTTGCTTTAGTTAACTATTTGGAGGAATGATAACACTTTATTAATACATGTTTAGATCATATGAATTAGGGATTGATATTTACATGAGTGGAGCGGCATTATCAGTTCAGTATTAGTTTAGTTTAGTTTAGTTTAGTTACGGTTCAATTATTCTCAATTGCATGTAGTTATTTTGAGTTGAATGCTAGTTGACTTGAGTTGCATGACTAATGACTCAAGTTGCATGATAGATAACAGGTGGATACTTTTAGTTAAGTGGGGAAGATCAATAATGCACAATTTTTGCATGAATTGGTCGAGAAATATGTTTTAGTTAAGTAAGATTGACTTGGGACCACCTCGGGTTCCCAAGTTGGCATCTTTCAGTTAACACCTTTTGCATGAGAAGATATTTACAAGGCTTAGTCAAGTGGGCCCATTCTTGGGCAACAACTTTGAGGTAAAGTTTGCAAGATATTTTCTTGACCAAAGTTCAATTAAGTGATCAGTTAGGGGTGCCTAAATTGAGGAAAACTTTGGTTTGAATTTAGATTACAGTGTGGAACTCTACTTGCCCAATCTAGGTGTAGATTTTTGTGAGGAGCTTTGTGCTCTTGTATTGTACAACTCTTATGAGTTTACATGCTCATATTATTGTCTATTAATTGCAACAAGTGGATGAGAGTTCTATGAGAGTTTCATTGCAGGTTGTGAAGAAGGATTGTTGAAGGAAAGGAAGCATATCAATCAAGGATTGATACAGTATTATTGTAATCTTGTTCTAAGGTTAGATAATACAAGCACTATTGATTCTAGTGGAGTTTTTTCTTGAAAGGGTTTCTCCACGTATATGTTGTGTCACTTCTATCTCCTTGTCTCATTCTTCTACAATCTTCTATCTCTTTCTACAATTGGTAAAATCGATCTAAAAAAATTAATCATACACAAATAATTGTGACAAAGAACACTTAATTAAATCTACAATCTCATAGTTTTACAAGTTTTAAGCTACAATATTACCTTCATTTTCAACAGTAGATGTTGGTGAGACTAGACATGTTAAAAAAAAAATTGGTTAACATTTAAAGAAACAAATATCCTATTAGATAGGAAGAGTGGTAGTTTTAGTAAAAGGTGACAAATCTCCTAGGCACCAATATCATGATCCATAACCTGACCTCAACAAGCATTTTTCAAAAATCTATCTAGGATGGCTTATTAGACTAAAAATTGATTGAAATATGAGAAATTATTATGTGATATGTTTTGGATTTTTTTTAGCTTTGTTGCATATTTTGCAATACATTTAAACACTACAACAATTGAGAGAATGGGTTGGAAATCTACATTTTCCCTCCAAATTGAGAGGATAAGTGGATTGTGAAGATTCAAGCAATCATCATTACGAGTAGGGATGTATTTGGGTTGGCCATTGTCAACATTTGAAAGACTTGATTTATCTTGCATGTTCCAAGGGGATTTATAACAACATTCAAGAGATGTCCCTTTCCTCCTCCAACATGTTAGCAAGGTACATTAAACCTAACATCTTCCTAGTCTATTTCAATATTGGGTGGAAACACTTCTATTATTTTATATTAATTATAAAGTTTAAGATTATAATTTAAAAAGGTTTACAATTAAAATGATTTGTTGGTAAATGTTTTTTTAAAGGTGGTTGTCTTTTTTTAAATCAAATGTGGATTTTGAGTCCAGTTTTAAAAAACATATGGGTATTATTTATAGAAAAAAATATTCATAATTTTAATAGATTTATTTTAAATATTTGAATGAAAAACTTGTATATTTATGTTATTTTCTTTTATATTTGTGACTAAATTATATTAGAATATTTTTATGTAATAATTATAAATGGTGTATTTTTCAGTTAAGAGTGGACACATAATTTGAACATTCTATATAGAAAATAATTCAATCCTTAATTGTATATAGACATGTCAAGTATGTTAAATGGATCAAGTGAGATCAAAATGGGAAGCAATACAAAGGTTTTCGCGAGTCGGTGACGAGGCTTGTGCTCAACATGAAGATGGTAGTTAGTAAGAGGATGCATGAACCCTGGCCATCAACAAGGTGAAGGCAAAGCTAGTGTTTTCGGGTTTTGATGTTTGACCATGCTCCATAAGCTCTAACATGAATTTCATGGAAGCGACATGAAGGAATTGAGACTCCCGACTTCCGACAAGTCTAATGGCATGACGACTTCTCAGACCGGACTTTCGAAGATCGGGCAAGTTTTTGTAATTACTTAGGCCCTATTGGGCACTTTTGTAATTACTTACTATTATTATTAATTAATATATAGGCTATTAGCCTTTTCCCAAAAAAAATCATTATATACATATGTTATTTTATAGTATATAAATAATAATATAGATTATTAATAAGTATAAACTAGCATACATATATTAATTAATAATATATGTAAAAAACATTGAGAGTTATCATTATCGAGGCGCTTATTGACTTGAGAAAAAATGTTTACATTTTCATTAATATGAATTTCAAAATTAATATATACGATTTCATTATAGTTTCTATCATTGTTTATTTCAATTCCCATATATAAGGGTACACATTCAAATTTAAAATAATACCAACTTGTATATAACAAAACATAACATCAACATCTACCATTTCCATTTAATTAGAACTCAAATACTTTTAATTTTTTTAATTAATAAATGTATGCTAGTTTATTTTTTAGTTTAACTCTATTATTATCAATTCATAAATTTTCATCAATCATTAGCTTTAGTATTGAAAACAACAAAGAACAATATCATGCCAAAAATCACATCAACTAACTTAGATATATTCACTAGTTTTTTTTTAAAATGTTTGCATACATTGTTAACATGATATACATTCAAGCATTTCAATGTCAGGAAACCTAGAGCTTTGTAATTGAATCTAATAAAGCTTTGCTCTTAGATGAATAATCAAATTTTGTTGTTTTTATGATTGTGCATTTAATCCTTTGTTCATCATTATAAGTCTCTCTTTTCATTTGAAGTTTAAATATGTATCTATTGAAAAGGACCTTTTGTATAATGTGTGCAAACTTAACATCATCTTATTCTTCATGCTTCAAAATGTTCAATTCTTTTGTTGTAACACCCATAATTTCTTTAATGTGTGCAAACTTAACATCATCTTGTTCTTCATGCTTCAAAATGTTCAATTCTTTTTTCGTTTGTTGGGTGGCTTCGTTGTGGGTGTTTTTGGTCTTGGAGTGTTTTGGGTTCTTTCTGTCCCCTCAGTAGTGTGGTGGTGTTTCCCTCTGGTTGTTTGTTGGGAGTTTGGGCTTATCTCTGGCTTTGACCAGTGTGTTGGGGTTGCTAGGTGTTCTTTCCTGCTGGCCCTTCTCCTAATTTTCATCTTGTTTGGGATCCCTTGTTCCTTTAAGGGGTTGGGTGTTCTTGTTCATTCTGAGACTGGGACTCTTCCTTTGGTGGTCTTTCAGCTTGTGGGTCTATTTGCTGATGTGCTCTCTATGGTCCTAATCTCCTTGGCTGATTTTCTATTGTGGCCTTTCTATCTCAGGCTAAGTGTCTTTGGTCCCTCTTTGTTGAGGATGTTGTTTTTCCTCTTGTTCCCTAGGTGGATGATGCTGGGGTTTGTGGTTTTCTCTTGGCTCAGTTATGTTGGCCTTTTGTGAAGGCTCAAAAGTGGGTGAGTGATTAGTTTGTTGTTGGGTTTTTTTCTATGGAAACCTAGATAAGTTCTTATGTGAATATTGTTAAGGTGGACCATTGGTATGTATTTGAGACTCTTCTCCCTATCCACAGTTTATTTTTGGTGTAATGTATACCGAAGGATGCTACGACTACGTGCTCGGCTATTGTGTTAGCTTTCTCCTCTGGTCCTATGGAGGTGGATCTCCCTCAGCTATTCTTATTGAGGTGGGCAGCTCTCCTATGGAGATGGAGGTGGAGGGTGTTGGTGATTTCTGGCTGCGGTGGTCTTGCTACTTGTAGCATCCTCTCTAATAGAGGGGAGCTCATTCCTTTTAAGGTGGTTTTGGAGTTGGTTTCTTGTTCCCAGAGTGCTTCGAAGGAGTTGTTGTTGCTAGAGTTGTCCATGGATGAGTTGGGATCTTTGTTGGTGTCCTACATGATTAATATGGTTATCTTTCTTGGCTCTTTGGTGCCTTCCAAGAGCGGTTGGTTTGTTGATGCCTGGTTGATGCAGGCAGATTCCTTGTATTGCTAAGGGTTTATGATCCCGGTTAAAATCAGGTTGTAAAATGGGTTACAGGCCCTTGCTTGTTAATTTGGTGCAGTGCATGTACTCATGGTTATCTCCTAGAGGTTGTTTTAGTGATGTTGTTGGTTAATGGTTTATCTTATTAACAACTTGCTTTCCTTTGTACTGGGTTTCAAGCCCCATCAAAACCTGCTTTTACCTCTAATAAAAAACACCCATAATTTCTTTTGTTGCTTCTTCAAAATTAGTAATCCAAGTGAAAGAAGTATGGTCTTGCACTTTGCATTGAAGTATACATTTATAATCACATTTAGGGAAAGTTTTATCACATCTTCCACAATACCACTCACCATTTTCATTAGTGCTTACCTTCTTTTTATAGTGCCTACCTCCAATTTTCAAGCGGCAAGCTGTATAAAAAAATTGTCTACCTTTATGAAAGATAAGGTAGCTTTTATCGCTATCCAATAAGGTTTACCAGAGTTACCAAGTTCCTAATCTTGTATTTGTGTCTACTTTTTAACATTTTTTCTTCTATTACAGATGAGATTTCCTTTGTAATAGAATGAGAATGGAGATTCTTCCCTTCTATATCAAACCACAATCTCAATTAGTGTGAGTCTGGAAGATCTAGATTTATAAAGAGTTGGATTGTAGTAATTGTTCCCATAGATTTCGCACCAAAATCACTAATTCGTCTAGCCTTTATAGCAAGAATGGGGAAAGTTCCTACATTGCACATTTCTTGGAGTTGTTGACCTTCCCTATTGTAGAAACCATCCCACATTGTTAATTCCACCATACAACCTGACATGTCTTTGAGTTGAAGGGTTCTTTTTTGAGTTTGTGTGGTATTCTTTCTAAATATTGTGTTTGGTGTGTTGATTGAGAAAACAACACTAATGATATCAACCAAATAATTGATTTTCATGTTCTTAATTTCTCTTATCGGTGTAAAATGGAATTATTGTTTTGGTATAAAGCTATCCTCCTCCAAACACAACTCAACAATCAAATTTGTTTCTAATAAGATTTCCCATTCATTCTTTAATTAGTTGAAATTATTTTGTGCAGGTTTGAGTCTCCCTTTTGAGATGATAAACATTTTTCCAGTTTCTATGCGATCATAAAACTTTTTTGCAACTGCATTAAAACATGTTACTCTTATTTCACCACTGTTTGAATCAACCAAGTCAAAAGTAAACACTTTCCCATCTCCTTTTGCATTGTTAAAATGATGAAGTTGACCCTTTCTAGTGACTCTTGCCTTTATTGACCATCTATTCTCGTACAAATTCAAACTGGAAGAGTAAATGGAAACATTTATAATTTGTTGAATTTTTAATAGAGTAGAAGAATTGAATGTAGCATAAAACTAAATATCATACACACATATTACATTTTGAAATTTGACACTTGTGGAATCAAAATTGAAGAACATATGCATGTTACATCAAGTATCTTAAATTGTAGTTCATGTGTTGTTGTCATATGCTGGTCTATCATTAATAGGAGGTAGCTGACCCAAATCTCCAACAAAATTGATAGATATGCCTGATAGAAAATTGATAAAAATTATTGTGAATACTATAGAACTTTATAGTTATACAATTGTCATTTACATGAATTTTTTGTATTTCAATATCAAATAATTAATTTGGTTAATCAAATAGATATCTACCTCCAAAGTTATGATTTGCATTTTGTGGGAATGCTTGTCGGAGTTGAGAATCAGTGTTTTCTAGCAAGTTTTGACCAATGAAGCTCATTTAATCAATTATAATGTACTTGATGTTTGCTATTTCTTCTTCAAAACTTGTGAGCCTTGTTCCTTCTAATTGAGCAAAATATTTGATTGGGATTCAGAGTTTTGAATGAACTGTGGATGCTCTTATATTGAATGTTGCAACTCTAGTTGGTGCAAGTAATAGAAGAGAAGAAGGACTGGGATATGTTGAATTTTGAAGAGCTTGACTAATAGCACCAATTAGATATGACTTTCCTGTCCCTGTTGTTCCTTGAATTATCATCAACAAGGGTGATGCATTTTGATTATTATGGTAGTGTGCCATGATTATGTTGAGTTCCTTTTTTTGTTTGTCACTGAGGGTTGTGTAGTTCATAGGCTGTGGTATTTCATCATGTATGATACATCCATGTTCTCTCATGCTACTGATGAAGTTCATTGCTTGACTCGTATACATTTCACCACGATATTCATTACACCAGTCTGCTTGTCTATCAATATCTCTCCTTCCCAACATATCTATTTTAGAAACTTGTATATTTTGACCATGATGTAGTCCAGATAGTATTTCCCATTCATGCTCAGTAGTATTTCTTTGAACAACTTCATTGTCTTCAATTTCAACATCACTGATGTTTTCATCATGATCTTCAATTGCTATTCATTCCACATGCCAAGGGTTATAATGGAATGACTCCCAGTTTTTGCTTATTGAATCATCATCATGACCAATATCTCTATCCACATCACGAAAAGGTTTGTACCACAATAATTCTAAATAACAAAAAATCAATCCATTTATCTTACTCACATGGAGGAATGGATAAAAACTCAGGACATACTCTAACAATAGTTGCTTTTTGTCTTGGTTCCCATTTTTTATCTCTTCTTCTTTTAGGATTATATATCCACGATTTGGTTGCATCAATTAGTGTAACACCTTCCATAGGAAAAGGTGTTATTTTATATCCTTGAATGAAAGATGATGTTTGTTCTTCATTGTTTTCTTCATCATTTACACTTATGGGTTTGAACACCTCACATGACACATTTAGAATGATAAACCTTCTACTGCTCTCTACCAATGGAAGTTCAAGTAGCATGTGGCATGTCTCTTGAGCTTCAATGTCTCTTTCTATGATAGTCTCAGTCAAAAGTATTCTATATGCTCTTGCAGCCAAATCATCTGGATTTTCCATATTTGCAAGACGCATCAACATCTGTTGGTATGTTTTTGAACTTTTTTCTACTTTTGCTACATACTTTGCAATATATTTTATTACAACATGTTTGGAAAGAACAGGTTTCCAATCTATATTTGCTCTCCACAATTTCATTATGTAGTGATTGTGTGAGTTTACTTTGTCATCATTCCTAGCTGGCTCAAACTTTTTTTCAATTGTTTCTATGTCTTCATATAATTTGGATCCCTCCAAATTTAATGGCCAAGGAGAATTATACCTATTATGAATATGAATAAGTAATGTATTTTAGTAGTTTTGAATCATCTTACATTTTATTTGAATATAAATATTTTAACTTATGAAAATCGTTACTTGCAAACTATTGTTCTTCCTTTTTTTCGTAGGCATGCACCCTCCATACAGACCGTGTGTCTCTCTATAGAATTTAGTAGCTCTTCATAGTCATGTTCAACATTTATCTCTGCCAGTTGCCTTGTATTTTTTAGACATGGATGTTGAGGAAAATTTTGGAATGCCTACAATTGGATGTACAAATAAATTTATTAGTTATGTGATAAACTACTAATCATTTACGTCATATATGATATGCATATGTTTTACTATTTTGAACATTCCTGGATGTTTCGCTGATGTGGATCTTGTCTAGGATTCCATGCTTGAACAATAGAATGGAAATATCTTTCTACACTTTTTCGTTGCTCTTGATTTGACCAATCCAAGTTGTCCATATTTGGTGCTCCGTGTATCCATATGAATCCATGCACATGTGGCGAGCCCCTATGTTGCTACTCATATCTAGACCAAAAATCCCTAATTTTTATTCCTTTTTCTAGTATTTCTATTCTGAACATTGAATGTCTTAAATGCATGTATTGTGTGACTATATGAGGATAGTCAATAACATTTTGTTTTTGCCATATTTGATACTCTCGTGGAGTAGTTGGCGATGTTCCTGACATTAGTGCATGCAAATCGGACCAATACATATCTGCTATACTCAAAGTGAAGAATATTGTAGGAGATCCTATTTGATGAAGCATTTCAATCATTCTACATGACATTGTGTCCAGTATGACCTTGTACCCCTCAATGTTGTTCCAAATCGCATTAACCTGTTAGCTAGATGGGACTGTGGCATGTTTTTCATATGCTAATGCAACTTGTTGATGGTGATTGGCATGTCTTGAAAGCTTCTTTTGAAAAATACATCTGAAGAATTTTGTGCATGGTGTCTCATTATCATGTTCATAATAAAATATCAAAATCTTGGATGATGACCAAAATGATGGCCCCTATAACGCAATAAATGCTTAACCATGCAAATGCACTCTCCTCATTCGTTGTTCTAACCAATCACATTTACCATCAGGGAAAAATGTTGGGAATTCCATATCAACTAATCCTGGAGGGACATATTCATTGATAGGAGATGAACCAATTCTTGGCCAATCAATCAATGTTATTGAATTTGCATCAGGGTTATTAACCCATGCTTGAATCAATTCCATTTCTCTTTGAGCATTAGGTGGCATAGAAGCCATTGATGTAGTGTTCTCAATTATATTTCCTTGATCCATTTCCATGATTGGATCCAGAAATACAATTTCATTTGAATTAGAATCAAATTCCATATGCACTATTTGCAATTTGTTGAATATATTTTCATTAGAATTTCCTATGAGATCATCTAGAGAATTTTCATTGATTTTGACACCTGAATAAAACTTGTCATGGTCTACTTTGTATTTTAATTTCGTATACACACGATCCATATTCAATATGAAGAACTATAATTTGTGCCACGTTGATCCCTTCTTCGAACAATGATGATTGGCAACTCTCTTATTGAATGCGGCAAAAAATTTGAAACATATTCCACATTTTGCGGAAAACTTATTGTGTGTCCTCTGTATTTATACTGACCACCTACTGCATGGGTAACTTGTAATATTGGGCTAACATGTGCAATCAACATTTCTTCTACTTGAGTCAATTTCGCAAGCTCTTCTGGTTGTGGCCCAAGATCCGTATTATTTAAAGCTGAAAATCTATCATTCCCTTTCTCTTGACAACATCTATTACAAACAACACCTTCAAAGGTTCGAAATACTTTCATTCCTAGGTAACATTATTGATAGATATAACACATGTCTGGTGTTGTCAAGTTATCTAATTGATGTTGAAATTGTATTTGATTTTTTTTTAAATCACCATGAAGCATTCCATTTAGGTTTTGTATGTTTCCTTGTACAACTACATTTATCTCATCTTGTATTGCTACTTCTACCCTTCGTCTAACATAGCTTTCTCTTTCAACTTCATTGTGTCTTTTTCTTTGTTCTTCCCTTTCAACATCTGACATGTGTTCCTGTCACTGTCTTCTATATTCTCTTTGATATTTCCTTCTTTGCTCCTCTAATTCAAAATTCAATCTTGGTTGCACCATATCTAAAAAATAATTGAAGTTAGATTTATAAAATTGATGTTTTTCAATGGTAGATCTACTTTTCTTTTAAATGAATTTCATTTAATATCAAAGACTATTGCAATTGAAAGGTTCTAAATAGAATACAAATTTACACAACTATTAAATAAGAAGTATAGTTGAAGTATAATTAGTCGAATAAATTTCAAGTTATCAAACTAATGAAATTTTATTCTCTTTTTTATCTAGAGATTAGAAATTAACTAATTAAATTAAAGGTATGAAATTATTTCGAGTAAATGATTTGTATATTATTTGCTGAAAGAAACAAACATTAAAAAAACATCACAAAGAAGAAAAATTAAACCTTTATTGTGTTTTGGATATTGGTCCTTGAAAAAATGCACTCATTATTGTTATCTTGTGACTATTTATATATCAAGTAGGCCATGTACATCAAAAATATATGAACAGTCTTTTGCAAAAGTAGACATTAAAGTCTATATGAAAATATTGTTCGTAAGACTAAGTCAATAGTGCTTTTTGCAACTCTTGGTTCCTCATATTGCTCAACATATGAATAAAGTTCTCTTAAAAAAATAGAGAATCATGCAACTTTCTTGCATGTTGTATGTAATTTACGGGTAATGTATTCCATGTCATCAATCTCTTGTCATTCTACTGCACATGCAAGCAGTGCAGCATCATGGAGTTCTCTAATGATTTGTTTTGAATGGGCTTCAATTGATGTGTACAACTTGTCTATTGGACTTGGCACATGTGTGTTTGAATTCGTTGACTCCTCAAGGGATTCTAGTTGTTGGATTGATGGTTGACTGGAAGGAGATTCATTGTGGGTAGCCATTATCTAAACAATAAATGAAACATAAATAAGTAATAGGTTATAAAGATATGTATGATTTTAAGTTGTAGAAATTTTATGTATGATTTTCAATTGAATTTTCAAAGCTAACAAGACTACAAAGAGAAGTGTAAGCAAGTTGTTGGTATCAAATTTATTTTAATGTAGGAGGTTGGTGAGTTATATATAGAGATGATAGCAGTGGTACTAATGTTGAGAAAGCTTCATAAGATAATTAATAATCATAGAAATTTTGAATGAAATTTCAATTTCAAAATTTTTTCTAGCAATATTTAACAAATAGTCAACTTTAGTGTCACAGGAGTACATGTAGTGTAATTGCATACCTGGAACCAAAGGTTGACCAATCTCACATCTTGTACTTGGATTTATAGTTACACATAAGTACTTTATTTATCAATAACCTTTGCATAAATATTTTATTTATTGTCAACATTTGCATAAGGGTTTTCTTTAGGGTGTTAGAGGTGTATAATCCTCAAATTCGTCAAAACTTACTACAATTATTTTAGGAGGAGATCACACACATAGGTGCTCCTCATCATTCTTTTGTCTCTTTATTGGAATATTACTACTACCTTCACTAGGTATCTGATGGGTTTGAGGCAATTTCCTGTCCAAGTCAGCTTGGATGCTAGCAACCACTTTCTCAAACCACTTGATTTCTGCCTTCATGTCACCAATCCTTTGCATAGCATGGGAAAAGATCTCAATGTCCTTCAACCAACCTTCACTTGTTCTTCCCCTCTATGGACTTTGTTAATGCTTCTCGCTCCTTCTTACACTGTAAATATCAGGCATTCCTTGCTATCGACTTACAAGCAGTTTGTTTAGTTCATACCATGTCTGGCATAGAAGGTTTCTCATTAGTATTACAAGTGTCAAAAATCCTCTACAATTCAATGTGTGTAGATAATTAACATGATCATTTGGTCTTAACAATGTTAAAAAAAATGAACATGATCAAGATCTTTCTCTATGTGAAGTGAGAAGTGCCTTTCCATATTTCAATCAAATAGTGTAGAATGATGAAAGAATATAAAAAATGAGTGTTCAATAATGTTTTGAAAAAGTTCAATATATATTGAGAGTTGATAGACAAACAAAAATAATAGTAAACAATATGTATCATTTACATTTTTGTTAATAATCTAAACTCTCCTAACTAAAAAAGACTCCCATCATTCTCTCTCTCTTAACAACAAAATCCTAAGTGTGAAGATTTAGAGTTTGGTCATGCTTCATGTGATTGCTGGAGCGCACTCCCCCTGGTCGACACTCCAACACAACTTCATTTCATTTAACATGTAGTCTGAATCACAAATATTGCTCTACACATGAATTGAAGGCGAAGGCAAAGCAAATCTGAAATGAAAAGATTACTTATGTGGGCATCTCATAAGTCAAGGGAATAAGAGTGCTAACACCGTTGCTAAGTGGTAGATTTGGAAATGGCATAGATCCCCCCACTTTGATGATGAAATGGTGGATACATCTAAAATGACAGCTCTAGCTTTCCCTTTCATTGCACATCTCCTTTATTAGTATTGTCTTCGTAACCGCCACCTACCAGAATGGTGGTTATGGAGACAATTTTGATAATGGAGATGTCAAAGGTTTGCTCCTTTCTTCTTTATGCACAACATTAACAATTCTAAAGATAGGATTTCAGTGTCTGCAAGGGATACTCCATCACCTCAAAAAAAAGACATCCAATGAAAATTTTGGTAACCAAATGAAAGGAAAGTTTATTTGTATTATACTTTCAAAATAAATCGACTTCATGTCTAACAGTGTGGTTGGGGCATTTACTATCCAACATTTATAAAAAACACAAGATAAGAGTAATTGGCATCTTGTGTTGTTGTTAGTGGTACTCACAAAAATGATTGGGTATAAAATTTGAATTAATATAATAATTCTATTACATTATAATATAATTATTATATTAATGTCAAGGGGTGTCTTAATGGTTTGATGAAAATTAAGATGCCTATGCGAACTCTCAAACTCATGTTTTAAGAGAACATTGTTAAAAACTTTCATATAAATGAAAAAATAAAACATAGAACCTAATAGTAAAACCAAGACCCCCAACCTAATGCAACCCTTAAATCTATTTCAGTTTCCATTTGTAACAAGGAAAGAGCAAAGAGAAGAGTAAAAATGAGGAATGAAAAGGATTTGGTCAACCATCAATATCATCATTCTGCTAGGTACCAATCATCAATTTCTCTTCTTGAAATCTTAAGTGTTCAAGCATGTAGAATGTGACATGTTTGGATTAGATTAGATTTGATGAGATTGTTAGACCAAGACACCAAAAAGCAGAAGACATAAAGCTTGGCCTACAAAGTCTTCTTTCATAAATCATACAATATTACATTTACATTTCTTTCAGTTTCTTTTCATGCAAATCAGTAAATGAAATCCTAACTTCCTTTGATTTCCTTTGGCCAAACTTAAAATGATCAATTGTGTGCTAATTAAATTGTGCTAAGTGATTGATACTTTATTTGAAATATGTATAAGTGGCATTTATTCATTTCTCACTAGGGAAAGGTGGGATTTCCTTTCAAAATACAATTCTTCTAAATTCTAGCATTTGGCCATTTAGCATACATTGTTTTATGCGAGTAGGAACAATATGAACCAAATAATAAAAATGCACAATTGAGACCATCCATTTAACCTGTAATCAACTATTCTATTCTATTTTACCTCTCAACTGAGGTTCATAGTTCAAGCATAACAAAATTCAACACAATTGTTTAAGATACATGTAATTTTTTGATATGGATTTGGGAATAAATACCTATACTTAGAGCCTCACTAAAATGCCAACTGAAAGAGAGTAGAAAATGCTTTCTATAAAGATCTGCAAATAGATAGAATTTCAAAATTGGTTGGCCACAAGATAGAATTTGAAAAGCTTATCCCACATAAATTATAAAAAATTATTATTATTAAATAAGGACCACAATTCAATAAATCGTTATAGACACCAGATACCAAGTTCTAACTCCACATCACAGCTTTGGCAATAACTAAAACATCAAGAGAAAATAGAAGAGTAAAAATGAGGAATAAAAAGGATTTGGTCAACCATCAATATCATCATTCTGCTAGGTACCAATCATCAATTTCTCTTCTTGAAATCCTAAGTGTTCAAGCATGTAGAATGTGACATGTTTGGATTAGATTAGATTTGACGAGATTGTTAGACCAAGACATCAAAAAGCAAAAGATATAAAGCTTGGCCTACAGAGTCTTTTTTCATAAATCATACAATATTACATTTACATTTCTTTTAGTTTATTTTCATGCAAATCAATAAATGAAATCCTAACTTCCTTTGATTTCCTTTGGCCAAACTTAAAATGATCAATTGTGTGCTAATTAAATAGTGCTAAGTGATTGATACTTTATTTGAAATATGTATTTAAGTTGAATTTATTCATTTCTTGCTAGGGAAAGGTGGTATTTCTTTTAAAAATACAATTCTTCTAAATTCTAGCATTTGGCCATTTAACATACAATGTTTTATGTGAGTAGGAACAATATGAATCAACTAATAAAAATGCACTATCGAGACCATCTATTTAACTTGTAATCAACTATTCTATTCTATTTTACCTCTCAATTGAGGTTCATTAGTTCAAGCGTAACAAAATTCAACACAATTGTTTAAGATACATGTAATTTTTTGATATGGATTTGGGCATAAATACCTGTACTTAGATCCTCACTAAAATGCCAACCAAAAGAGTGTAGAATATGCTTTCTATATAGATTTAAAAATAAATAGAATTTTAAAATCGGCTGGCCACAAGATAGAATTTGAAAATCTTATCCCACACAAGTTATAAAAATTATTATTATTTTGTAAGGACCACGATTCAATAAATCATTATAGACACTAGATACTAAGTTCTAACTCCACATCACAACTTTGGCAATAACTAAAACATCAAGATTCAAAACCTTTGACAATAACTAAAACATCAAGATTCAAGACCTTTCTAAAGAAGAAGACATAAAGCTTAGCATGATAGGAATCTAAGGGTTGAAGGCACAATCCAACCACCTCTTAGGAAATCGGAGAATTATAGTAGGGGAGAAAAATATCAGTATTTCAACCACTAAATATTAGGGTTTTGTTGGTTGAGGAAAATCCCCATCAAGATAAGATGCATGATGTTACGAGTCACAAATCTAAACTATGTATGACTTATGACAAATGTGTGGCATGAATAATGAGAAGCAAAGTGAATGAATTTGTCTAGACACCCACAAGCTTTATATCCTACGCAAGGAACCAAATGCTAATAATTGGAAGATGCTATTACTAGTCATTAAATATGTAAATAATTGGAACCAAATGACATCAAATATGTACATACCTAAATTCAAAATTGTAATATATGAATGTAATAATTAATTCTAATAAGGCCAATAATTGAAATGACAATAATTAGAAGCATATATATATCAAGTGTGTATAATTGAAATGGGAATGCAAATACATGTTGAATTAAATGTGTAAAGAATTTGAATAAGAACAAAACTACATGTACAAATAGTTGGAATCGAAGGTGAATACATGTGTTAAATATCTGAGTTAACTTATTCAGAAAGACCAATAGGAATATGCAGATAACAGGAATGCCAACACAAGAATACTATACATGCTAGTAATTGAAATTAGAATGCCTTGAATTGGGCTAGAAGCATTTTTATTACCTTGGATGAAGGAATGGGCCTTCCAGGGTTGTGGTCCATGATATTAGCAACTATTCCACTAATAACTGAGCTATTACTTCCACTCCATAGAAAATTATAGCAAGGAGTTTTGATGAAATATCCATCCTCGCACTTAGGAATTCCCTCAACTACATTATTCTCAGGATCAACAATATTTTTAAATGAAGTTGAGTCCTTATAGTGAGACTTAATAGCTTCTTATGATTAGATTATGAGAAAGATGAAAAAGAAAGATGAAAAACAGTTGAAGAAACAAAGCATTCTTATTCCGCCATGAAGGAAGCACATTTTTCTTCATAAATGAGCTATTACTTCTGCTCCATAGAAAATCATAGCAAGGAGTTTTGATGAAATATCCATCCTGGCACTTAGGAATTCCCTCAACTACATTATTCTCAGTATCAACAATATTTTTAAATGAAGTTGAGTCCTTATAGCAAGACTTAATAGCTTCTTGTGAGTAGAATATGAGAAAGACAAAAAAGAAAGACGAAAACAACTGAAGAAACAAAGCAAGCTTATTCTGACCTGAAAGTTGGAAACGATTCAAATTAAAAGATAAATTGAGTTCAAATTTTAAATGTTGAATAATGAGAACAACCAATTTCCAACTTAACCATGGGGTAAGTAGGCAAGGAGCGTGACAAATTGAGTCAGATCCGCGAAAGTATAACTCAAGTTTCTCTCGCTAATCAAAACCTTCTCACTTCACCCGTGAGTCTACGCTCCTATACTATATAGCCTATAAAAAAGTTCTCATTATAAGACTCTGATGGCCAAGAAATTTATGACATATACCCTCTACTCAATTCATCACTGTGGTGATTCTCCATATATTATCCAATACCAAGCACAGGATAAATGGTTTGTGCACTCTAATTGTTGCAACAAATTTTTTAATAGCAATACAAGATTTGATTGTAACTCTACATTCACAAAAAATAGATGCTCTGTAATTGACTTGGGCTTTTGGTTTTGTGGTCCTAGTCACAATGCATGGACAGAGCCGATGTATTTTAGTATAACACTTTAATACATGGAGGCGGATATTTAAACAAATTGTTTTTAAGACTTTTTCCCATGTCTAGAATTATCCATGGATTTCAAGACTTGCATTGGGTGTACACAATGTAAACTAAAAGGCATGAATCTTACTATGAGATGACTAAATAAAAGACAACGCCAAGTGTTGTTTGTAGTCCGTTTCATTACTTTTTAACTCTACTTGCTATGAAATTCATCTTGCTCTTGAAGACATGTGAGGTTGTTGTTGATAGAGATAATAATTGCTCACAAATTCCTTATGTTGTAGTCACACAAGAAAATGCTGGAGTGATTAAAAAAAAAGCTAACAAAGTCACTCATGGGCATAAGTTGATGAAGTAAAACTATGCTACTACAAAAAAAAATTATGAGGAGTTGGAGATCCAATACATAAATAGTAAACAATACAACACAACAATGGAGTTCAACTAGTTTATTTTGGTTTGTTTATTTTGTAAAGGACACAAAGCAACTAATGCAACATTGTAGGCTTTCAAGCCTATAGATGATTAAAAGACAAAAGAATCTTCCTAAATTTGAAACAATTAAACAATGAAAAAAAACAATAGAAGCAAAGACAGTTAAAGTTAGTTGCAATTCAAAAAAGTTATGGATACACACGTAATACAATTCCAAAAACATTATAAACATTTTTTACTTCCTCAAAATTTCTTAACTGTAGAAAAATAGTTGTTTTTCAAGCGACAGATGCTTGCCAAAAACTTGTGCACCCTCTCAAAACAAAAAAAGTTGTATTATGGATGCATACAAATTACTGTCTCTAAAAATTGGAAACAAATTACCTGTAAAGAGGGTGTTCAGAATCCCATTTCTATAAATGCAACTGAGGGAATCTTCCACAAAAGAATGGAAAAGTAAAACTGAAACAAGAAATTGGAATTGTATTATTCTTATCGAGGCCAAGAGCTCTTCAGTGATATGCTAGTCTGAGATCTCTGCCTTTGTGAATACTATGACTCCCTTTAAACATTTTCAACTACCTAAAAATGGTGTTGAAGCTAGGATTTGATAATCTTCTAGTGATTTTTTTTGAACAAATTCAAGAATTAGTTACTAAGAGACATCTGCTTTAGAAGCATCAAAACTTTATGTAGATTAAATTATGGATTAGTAACCACTCCATGTGAAAAAGTGATCAGGAAAGATCGAATATGACATAGAAATTAGTTATTGCTATTAAGCGTAAGAACACTAATTATTTTATGACACTTATTCCTCCAATAATTTATGGGATACTATTATTCTCCTACTATTGCAAATGTATCGTATAAGAACACTAATTATTTTATGACACGTATTCCTCCAATAATTTCTAGGATACTATTGTTCTACTATTGCAAATGTATCGTATCAAAACATGCTTAATGTAACTGCGGAAGAATTATAACCACCAACACTCACGATAGTAATTTATAATTTTTCTTCTTAATTCATAATTCACCAAAAGTTGCACATTAAAATTCATTATCTAAAAAAAAATTCCATTAATTCTTAAATGCTATTAAAATTTATTATTTTAAAGCATTATAGAATTTTATTTATTTAAATATATTTATTGTTTATTATGATTTTTTATGATACAAATGTTGACATTTAATATCATAAACTTTTTTTTTTTATTCAAGGGGTAAACACTTTTGACCAAAGCTATGAACAGGAATACAACCATTCAACAATACCACCCCAACAGGGTTTTGAACCTTGGTGGCAAGAACAACAATGCCACCTATAAACCATCACACCATGTTAATATCAACATTTAATATCATAAACTTTATTTAACAATTAAAAAGAACATTTAATTTTAATATATTAAATCTTTAAAAAATAAAAAATAAAGTAGCAGCCCTCTCATTATGGTGAAGGTATAGATATTTATATAGTTTAAATAAGGTTTAAATAATTAAAGTTTAAAATAAATTTTTAAATAAAGATTTAAACAAATTTTAATTAATATTTAATATGAGTTGAAATAAAATTTTAAACATAAATTTTGAATAAAATTTAATATGAATTTTAAAGTAAAATTTAATATAAATTTTTAACTTAATGTAAATGAAAATAAGTGATTTTTTTTTATGTGTACATAAAAAAGAATTTTCTCATTTATCCTAGAAAAACACATTAAATTAAAATTTTGACAAAATTTACATGTCGATTAAAATATCACTATAGTTAAAATTATTAAAAATAAATTTAGTGAATGCAAAATTTACATGCCAGTTAAAATATCATTATAGTTAAAAACTAGCATACCTATATTTTAAAAATATATGTAAAGTACACTGAGAGATATCCTTCTCAAGCCGCCTATTTTTAATCAATTGAACCTTAACCCAAATTGAAGTTTAACCCTAAGCATAAAGCTATTTGAACCCTAATTGTAACCCTATTTGAAGCTCGTTCGGATTACTGGCTCATAGACAAGGACAAATTTCCTAAAAAAGTGTCTTTCAAGTTTGAAAAAGTGTAGATGGAAAACCCAAACTTTGAAATGGTTGTCACTGACTCCTGGCTCACCCAAACAGTTGATCATCACACTAAGATGTGCATGTTCAACAAAAAGTTAAAATTCATAAAACTCATATTGAAAGAGTGGAATATCCAAGTCATTAGAAACCTTTTCAGAGAAATGATCTCCTTGAAAGTAGAATGGCTAAGATCCAAAAAGACCTTTCAAATGATTTTTCTTACATCCTAATAGAAGAAGAGAGGAATCTTATAGTTGAATTGGATGGTGTCTACAGTTTTGAATAAATCTATTGGAGACAAAAATCAAGGATTAAATGACTTAAATAAGGTGTAAAACCAAGTTTTTTCATTTAACATGCAAAATGAGAAGGCAAAGAATCATAATATGAAGATTGAAGATGCTTAAGGATAAACTTTTGGTGATCCTGACACCATCAAGGCTTCCTTGGTTTCCTCTTGGGAAAACATGCTCATGCAGGAAAATGAAGACATAAAAGAGAAGAAAAGCAAGATCTCTTCTTGGATCATATCCCGACCTTAGATGATGATTCTAAATTCTAATAAAGTAGTTAAAGATGTCATTAAGGAAGAATGTAGCTAAATTCTATTTGTCTATTCTCTTCTTGGATCATATCATTATAGAGGCGTCCATTGCAACCTAATTGAACTCTTATTCTAACCATAACTCAACACTAATCAAATGCTAATCCTAATCGTAGTTGTAATTGAGCCCTAATCCTAATTAATTCCTAACCTTAATTGAGACCTAACCCTATTTGTATCATAACCCTAAATAACTATAATTGAACCCTAACACTAAAACAAATAATAATCCTTATCTTAATTGAACCTTAACTCCAACCCAAATCATAATTTAACCCTAACCCTAATTAAACCCTTATTGAATGAACCTTAGTGAAGTTAGTGAATGAACCCTACCCTAGGTATAGTTTAACCCTAACCCTAATTGTATCAAAACCCTAGAGAACTTTAATTGAACCCTAACCCTAAAATAAACAATAACCCTTACCTTAATTGAACCCTAACTCCAATCCTAGCCCTAATTTAAGACTAACCTTAACCCCAACCTTAATTAAACCCTTATTGAATTGTAACCCTAATTGATCCCTAATCCAAATTGAATACTAATTGAACCCTAATCCTAAGTGAATAGGAACCTTAATTAAACTCCAACCATAACCTTAATTAAACCCTAACCATAATTTAATCCTAAGCCTAGCTTTATTTGAACTATAACATTAAGAGTTATTAAATCGTAACCCATTTTGAATCATAATCTTAACCCTAAAATTAATTGTAAACTTAATTGAAACATAACCCTAATTTGACCCTAAACCTAACTTGAAGATATATCTTATAACTCTAACCCCAAATGAGCCCTAGCCTTAACCCTAATCCTAATTTAAGCCTAACCCTAACCATAGCCCTAAATAAACCTTAACCCCAACCCTAAATCTAATGGAACTATAATTATAATTATATACTAACCCTAACCTAATTGAACCCTAATTCAAACCTTAATTATAACCCTAACTTTGAACACTATTTTAATCCTAACACTAACACTAACCCTTATGTTGATTGAGTCCTAACTATAACCCTAACTTTAATTGATCCCCAATCCTAACCCTTTAATTGAACACTAAACCTAACTCTAATTATAACCCTATTTGAACCCCAATTGTAACCCTAACCCCAAGCTTTATCATAAAATCATAACACTAATTAAACGCTCAAGTTATCCCTAAGTGATGCCTAACCCTAATTGAATGATAATTTATAGGAATCCTAATTAAATCCTAACCTTGTTTATACCCTAACCCTAATTGAATCTAGATTGAATTGTAATTCTAATTATATCCTAAACCTAATCCTAACTCTAACCCTATTAATTGAAATCTAATATTAATCCTAACTTTAATTGATGGTTAGCCTATTTGAACACTAATGTTTAACCTAATCTTAATTAAATTCTAACCATAATTATATCCTAACCTTAAACCTAAACCTAATTGGACTCTATCCCTAATTATGCCCTAAACCTAGCCCTAACTTTAGCCCTAACCCTAATTAGACTCTAACCATAATCCTAATGAAATTCTAAACTTAACTAAACTTAATTGGACCCTAATCCTAAGCTTAATTGAACTCTAACCCTAACTTTTAACACTAATTTAATCCTAACCCTAATATTAACCCTTACATTAATTAAATCATAACTATAGCCCTAACTCTAATTTGATCCTAACCCTAATTGATCCCCATTCCTAACCTTTTAATTGAATAAAATATTTAACTTTGATTGTAATCCTATTTGAACCCTAACCCCAAGCTTTATCATAAAATCATCACCCAACCCTAATTGAACTCTAATGAACAATAACAGTTTTTAACCCTAGTCATAAAACTAATTGAATCCTAGTTGTAACCCTAACTCAACCTTAATTAAGCCCTAATTCCACCCAAACCCAAACCTTATCCCTAATAGTAACTCTAATTAAACCCTATACTTGATCTTAACTATAATCCTAATTGAACTCTAACCCTAATTGAATCATAACTATAATTAAATTGTAACCCTATTTCCAACCATAACCTTAAACATAAACCTTCATTGAAATGTAACTATAATTGAAGCTATCCCTAATCCTAGTCCAAAATCTTATCCTAATTTAACCCTAAGTGTAATTAAACCCTATCAAAAACCCTAATTTAACCCATGTATTCAAAATCTTTGTAAGGTTTAAATTTATTTATTTGATCTTTTTTTAATTTATTGGAATCTTTGTGATCATTTTTTTAATTTATCTTTTATCTTTGATTTATTTATTTCATCTTTTAGTTTATCTATGGTAAAGATTCTTAAATCTTTGTGATTTATCTTTATGATTAAACATCTTTGATTTATTTCTTTAATCTTTTAATTTATTTATTTTTCTATCAATTCATTTATTTTATTTATCTATTTGATTTTTTAATTTATTTCTTATCTTTCATTTATTTATTTGATCTTTTAGTTTATTTATTTCTATCTTTGATTTAATTATTTGATCTTTTAATTAACTTATTTTTTAATCTTTGATTTATTTATTTGATTTTTTAATTAAATATTTTCAAATTTTTGTGATTTATCTTTGATTTCTTTTTGTGACCAAATCTCTTTGATTTGATTAAATTTTGTTTCATCGAATCTCTTTGTTTTGATTAAATTTTGTTTCATCGAATCTCTTTGTTTTGATTAAATTTTGTTTCATCAAATCTCTTTGTTTTTTTTGTTTCATCAAATATATATATATTTTTTGTTTCATCAAATATATATATATATATTTTTTGTTAGTTCAAATGTCTTTTGATTTTGATATTTTTATTTGAGCAAATCTCTTTGATTTCGAATTTTTTAAATCAAATCTCTTTGATTTTGATTTTTCTATTTGATCAAATCTCTTTGATTTTATTTTTTCATTTATGTGATTTTGACTTTTTATCTTTCATTTATTTATTTGATCTTTTCATGATTTGTTTGTGATCTACATGTTCAATTTGTTTGTGAGCAAATCTTCTATTTTTTGATTTATTTGTTTTCATAAGATTTCACATCAAGAGTGCAAGAAATGCATGAAACAATTGTTGATGACAATCCTAACAAATTAAAAATAAATGAATTGATTGAAAATAACAATCAAAACAACAATTAAATAAAATCATTTTTTTTCAATAAATAAAATAATTCAAAACTAATATATCTTCACTTTTTCTCATAGATATTAATACTCTTCATTTAAAAAATATAATGCTATATAATTACCATTCAACCAAACATAGAAACTAAACTTGGAAACATTAATAGGTATATTGTACAATATCATCATTCTTCAATCACCAAGGCCATCCCTCTAGTTACAATCTTACCCTCTAGCTGATATAAAACTGGAAAAAAATGGCAAACAACCTTTAGCTTATTGGTGAAGTTGATGAATCACAAACGACACCAAACCAAAAATAAAACCAAAATCCTACCTGAAACAAATTCCATGTCATAAAAAACACTTCAAATTCAAACCTTTTAACTCTTAATCAAAAAACAATTTAAAAAAAAAAGAAAAACACTATCCCTAATCCCCCCTGAAACAAATTCCACGCCATAAAAACACTTCAAATTCAAACCTCTTAACTCTTAATCAAAAAACAATTAAAAAAAAAAAAAAACACTATCCCTAAAATAATTGGAATTAACAAATTTGACGTCACACGTTCCTATACCCGTTCTTTAATTGTGCAAATCTTTTTTCTTTTTTTAAAGAAATGTATTTATCCTCAATCATACGATGTTATTCCTTTTCTGCAAGGATCTATTCTAAAAATGATATCGATAATTATCCTCTTCCTAAGTATTTCATGCATTTGATGTCTCAATTGCTTCTTTCGGAAGAAATATCTATTCCTTTCCCCATTATATTTACTGGAGACTTCTTTATTGCCTTCAAACTAATGTACACAGTTTGTTTACCGAATCAAACTATTCATAAATAATATTCTGGTGGGTTTTACCGGGAATCATGGCTTTCATAATGGTCTTGGGATTTTTCCTGTACAGAGTGTAGTTAAATTACATATCTCTTAATTTAGAATAAAATAAACATTGACTATTAAATATTTTAGATTTTCAGTCACAAATAATATTATATATCTCACAACACTATAAAGTACCTGCATGTATATTCCATTGAAAACTTTTATATGCACTTGGTTTCTATTGGAAGGGTTTCTTATGATCTCAAATGTTTACCATTATAAAATCTACATTGAAAAATTACCCACTACAAATCTACGCCAGAAAAATATTGGCTAACATTACCCACAGTTGGGTGATATTAATCTGAGTGCATGAGAAATGCTCTCGTAATCATGTATGGGAAAATGTGGAAGCATAGACAAGGTAGCTGATCTGTTTGACAGGATACCTGAAAGAAATATGGTCTCATTGAATGCTATGATTGTTGGTTATACAAAAAATACATCTGTTCAAAAGGATACAAAAAATTTCAACCAAATGCAATTGGCTAGTGTAAAGGCACATACCACAACCTTTGCCAGCATCCTTATAGTCTCTGCAAAAATGGGAGCTTTGGAACGACCAGTTTTAAGTGAAAAAATTCCAAAACAAGATTGAGCATTCCCCTCACTTGCGATAATAGATGTAGACAACATGCAACATGTGGAAGTGTGGACAAAGCATAGGGACTCCTGAAATGCCATGATTGCATAATATAAACAGAAAACCTTTGTACCTCACTTTGGACTTTCTCCATCCCACAGACAATTTTACCCACTGCAATATAGAGAAAAAACAAACAGCCAGCTTAAAAACTTGAATAAAGAATAACAGATTGGGAGGAAATGAAGGAGGTTAACCTAGAAATCTAAATCACTGCAGCATAAAAAATCAGAATCTAAAATGCGATAGCAGTGTGTAAAATCAGAAGCTCTACCTTAGTTATTTTTTAACCTTAAAAAGCTTTATACAAATCAGTACATTTGAATCTTACATTGAATATATATTTACATGGGAATGATTGTAGAGGCTGGCAAGAAACCCCATCCAGAGCAGTAGTAGGCAACATTTTCAAATCCGAGACTTTAAAATCTACAAATAAGCTGCCGAGCACAAAAAATTCCTTTCCTCTTCATTCAAATGCCTCATTTTGAAACAAAACATAAAGATTTTTAACCTTCTCAGGCAAAAAGAAAAGGCTAACAACAAAGCCTCCAATAAATATACAAATCAGCGAAGGAGAAGGCATATAGCTTTTTCCCTAAAACATAACTTAATTCTGCAACACAGCCTGACAAATTCTACAACCGAACTAATTGAAGACAAACGCACTACTTAACCTATACCAAAGAACCTGTTGCATGATGTTTCCGACAATCCCTTGCACTGCCATCTTCGAAACACAATCCTAGAAAAACTGTGGGAAGAATTTTATTTTCTTTTTAAATAGATCTTTTTTTCCTCTCCTAATTAAATTCACGAGTTCGATCTGCCACCGCCTTTGCCTTTAACTGTAAGGGGCGCATATGCTCTCACAATTGCCATCATTGTTGTTGCACGTCCAAGGTTCGAATCTTGTCGCAACTTCAAATTGCCTTGCGCTTATGTTACCTTTAAGTAGCTATCCCTTCCAAAAGAACTAAAAAGTTTAAAAGAAAATAATGCCAATTGACCATAGATCTGAGAACGGAAACTGCAACAACTTTGCAAAATGGTGATTTAAAGAGCAAAATATCCAATATGGAAGTTATGAAAAGCAGTCACCGAAGAATGCAGCCCTTACCAATAACCGTCTTATTTAGGTGAACACAAAATATAGATGCACAAAAACTAAACATTTGGAAAAAAATTCATTATTTTTATTTTTATTTGGAAAAAAACAACACATGACTTTCACATGCCTATCATTTTCAATGCAGCTTCAAAAATTTTACGGAGAATATTCATTGAATGCTTTCACTGTATAACGCCTCTCGGCGTAATAAAATTATTAAAAAAAATTTGAGTGAGAGAAAATAATTGGGATAAATTTTTTTTTTACAATAGTTTAATTATTTAAACATAAAATGAAGTTAGTCTTCACGTCAAATTAAATTTGTTGAGTTTTTATTGACACAAGTTTGATTTCACTATATATCGCCTCTCGACCTAATAATATAATATAATATATCATATTATATTATTTGATATTATATAGCAATATATAATATATTATATAAGCATATATTATAAATAATTATTATATATATTAATAACTATTTTATTATAATTATTAATATATTAACTATGTAATAAGTATATTATATATATAGTATTAATTTATAATATAGTTGTCAATAATATATAACTATAATTATGTTTTGATTGGAGGTAAAAATGGGTTTTGAAGGGGCCCAAAGCCCTTTACAAAAAGTAGCTGATAAAAAAAGAAAACAACATTACGCAACAATAAGCCCAACGACAACAAACCAACAACCAAAAAGTAGCCAAAAAGAAGGCAGTCAGCCAACACCACTACAAATTGTTCAGAATTTCAATAGCTTCCATTTCTCTAGCAACCATCTTCTACACATTATCCACAGTATCAAACACCTCTAAACCAGAAGCCCCGCCTTGAGCTTTCATTATGTTTCTAGTTCTAGCCCCCAGCCCACCAGTTTTTACCTCACTAGTCAAAACACTACCTTTAACACCACCCTTCTCACCAACGCAATCCACATCCATCAGCTTACCCGCAACAACAGTATCATCAACAGACACAATATCCTTTCTCTTTTTCGTAGTAATCACAAGGGAGATCACCTTGGCAGAGTTAGAAATAGTCAAAACCTTAGGGACATCTCCACTCTTCATCACAACATTCCACATTTTATCAATTTTATCCTCAAGGGATAAGATTCTCCCTTCTAGGTTCTATTTAAAATTGATGGTTTCGTCTACCACAGTATTAAGAGTCCATCAAATCATCAATTTGGCTTTGGATAGAAGGATCCTCAACCTTACTAGCAATACCTCTAATTCTTACATTAGTCCTATTAATCTCATGGAAGAACCACTTACAAAGTTTAAACAACACATTAGCACTATCATGAGCCGAGCCCAACACATCAACATCCTCTCTGTCAAAGTTCTCAATCCCTTTCCCCACAACCACATCCTCATCAGAAGAACTAACATGAACCTTATCAATAGAAATATACTTACCTTTGCCAACGGAGACAAGAGTCTTCATCTTTCGAATGGAGCAGGCAATTTTCTCCACAACAATTTTCCTTTTCATTAGCCTATCCACATTCGCTTTGCTAGTTCCCACAGTATGTCCTCTACCCACAACCCTTTCCTTCCCTTGCTTTTGCATCCCAATGTCAACACTCGAAGAAGCCTCACCAAAGATACCTACAATCAGGGAAAGAGGGAAACCCTTCTCCAAGAGTTGGCCAACAGTTCTTAACACCCTTCTCTTCCGACTCCCATCCTCAGTCTCCTATAGTTGTCTAATCGTTGGGGGAGGATATGAAGCTTCCCCATAAAGTTCATTTTTGTCCTTAACCCCCTTAGAATGAACATTCACTGCCACCTCATCACTACATGTCATATAGCCCTCTTTGTCATCCAACTTCCTTTTCCCAGTCTTACCCGAAACAGGGGAATTGGGGCCCTCCTCAAAAGAGGCATACAAATTTGGGACATAATCAACATCATCATCCTTATCAAACTCAAACTCTTTGTTCAAAATAAGCCTCCTCTTAGATTTTTTAGTAACCCTTTCCTTTTCCGACATTGTCTCATAACATAATTATGTTAAATTACTAATATATATAATATTAAAATTATAATTACAAACCATAATTTTTTATTAATAACTATTTATTATAATTATTAATATATTAATTTTATAATAAGTATATTATATATAATATTATTTTATAATATAATTATCAATATGTAATTTTTATTTATTTTTATAGTTAAATAACTGCTTTATGAGGCAACACCCTATATTTATCAAAATATATTTATTAAAATTATATATAACTATAATTATGTTAAATTACTAATATATATAATATTAAAATTATAATTACAAACCGTAATTTTTTATTAATAACTATTTATTATAATTATTAATATATTAATTTTATAATAAGTATATTATATGTAATATAATTATCAATATGTAATATATATTTTTTGATAGCTAAATAGCTGCTTTATGGGGCAGCACCCTATATTTATCAAAAGAACGAGATTTATACATACTCAGACCATCCCCTTAAACCATCTCTATACAAAAATTCTTTCAGCCATCCAACTACTTATGTTAAGCCCACTGATAACCTAAAAAATATATTTCCAAATTGATCAGACTGGCCACAGACTAACTTTAGACACCTATTGTAGACATGGCTACCAGACCCATTTCATGCTTTTGATTACATAGCAAAAAAGACAAAATGGAGACAACACCGACACCAAGGGTTTTACTCTTCATTGTCACTGGCTACTTGCATCTTCTTGGCTTTCATTGCATTGAACACCACAAGGAATTCCGCATCGCAAGCATGATGTGTAGGGCGACGAGCTTTCTCCTCCATGTCTCTATAATCATTCTAAAACCATGCTTCACTCGCGCCCAGCTCCTAGTCCTCATTGTCTGTCGCCCACACTTTCCCTTCTAGCCCTTCCACCTTTACATATTCCCGAACCCACCCGCTCAGTCGGTTCCTAGCAATGTCCACTGCACACATCATGAACATGATGCTTCTCTCAATCTCTCCCCAACACTTTTCAAGCTCCACCTATTTCAGTGTTCATAGCATAGGAAATTTTGGCACCTCCAACCTGTTCCCTAGAGACATGTAATAATTTTGTGGCAATGGGATGAGCAGGTTGCCATCCACATTGTCTAGGGCTTCGTCGATTTCACCCAAAAACAAGTGATGGAACACCATATGAGTGAGATTCTTCCATTTGGCCTTTGAAATCCCCATGTAGAGTAGCATCACCAAAAACATAACCGAGATATTAGTGTTAACCCTAAACCACTGGTGAGCTAACAAGAATTCTTGGCCCAAACTCTTTCTGATAGCACAGAGCACCAATGAATGTGAAGACACCACAATCCCCTTCAACCACTTATCAGTAATTTCACCATGAAACGCTTGTTGTTGCTTGGTGGTATTCAAGAAGAGCGGTGTTTCCATTGCACTCAAATGTGTGAAATGTTATGAGCCAACCAGCTTTTGGGTTACAATGTTGCCACCCTCACCTATTTCAACAATTTCACCTTACCACGTCATGATGGTCATCTTGAGTCACATGCCATCCAATGCATGCCAATAGATTCACAAATTTCCCTTAAAGATCTGGCCACCACCTCCACCATTCATCTATAAGTAGCCACACCAAGAATTAATTACCAAATTCAACATCAATCTTTTCCAATGTCATAAGTTTATTAGTCATACTTGGAGTGTAGGTTTTTGTGTGCCTTTTATTTATGAAACTTGTCCCATCATCTACATATGATGTCAGCCATATTTCCATCATTACCTTCTGTTCTTTCCATCACTGCCTTGGCTAGTCCATCGACCACCTCATTCCCTTCCCTGTACACGTGGCTTATTCAAAAGGCGTTGAACCTTACTAACACATCTCTTATGGGTTGGAACCAATGGTTGAGTTTCCAATTTGGGGTAGAGCTAAGTCAGATAACATTAATTGTGATGAGTGAGTTACCTTCCAAATGAATTCATTTGGTGCCAACTTCCAAACCCAATTGCAAACATATCAACGTCGCTTTAAACTCTGCTTCATTGTTAGTGCATTCCCCCAAGTATACATATTTGTTAGCTAGAGCAACACCATGATTGTCACATGCAATACATCCTATTCCGCTCAACCCTGGATTTCCTTTGGAAGCCCCATCAAAGTTTACTTTTATCAACCCATCCTCTGAGGGTTGCCATTTGACTTCCAAACTCTTTTTTAAATTTTGACCGTTACCGTTGTTCCCACTTAAGGTTGGGACTTTCAACCCCATAAAGGATTTTATAATTCTATCATCCTAGTTTGTGAACACTCTTTGTTTGTTTGCTTTACTTCATGCTGCTTCATTGACTAATTCTATGATTACCTCTTCAATTTTGCCACACAACCTCTCATACTCCATTTCTTTCCCTTGGAAGATTCTCTGGTTGTGTTCTTTCCATGCCTCCCATAAATGGTTGAGGGGGCGACTACCTAAATGCTTCCAAACACTGACTTACTATATGGTAGTGGTCACATATTGAACCATTCCATGATGTCCATCGGGGTCGGGCATTAGAAATTTAGCTTGGACATGAATTTCCAAAACCTATTCATGTATGGACAGGTCAAAAGGATGTGGTTAGCTGTCTCATTGTTGTTTTTGTAAAGAATACATCTACCCAGATACTGTATCCCAAATGTAGCTAGCCTATCCTCTGCTAGAATTCATTTTTGCATGGCCAGCCATGAGAAAACCCTAGCTTTTGGGAAACAATTTTTGCCCTAGATGAGTTTACCCAGCCAATTCTGCCTTGCTAGTGCCACTTCCTTGACCCTAAACCTAGTTTCACCTTGTATTCCCCATTGCTAGATCCACACCATCTGAATATATATCCTCTTGGTCAGTTGGGGAATTTTTTCTTTCTTTCTTTAGAATCTCTATAAGAGCCACTTTTTTTTCCTTAGGAGCATCTACATCTTGCAAGGAGTGCCATTCCCATTATTGTACCCCATTTTTCCATATTATTTTCCCATAGTTGCACACCTTCGTACCCCACATTCTGGTTGTCTCTCCTTTGATTGCTTCCAAATTGGGTGATCTGCAACTGGCTTTTGTCCTCCCCAAGAGTCCCCCTAGAAAGATGCATGTTGACCATTTCTTACCTCCCATACATGTTTGGATATTATGTCTCTGCACTCCAGGATGTAATTCCAAATTGTAGACCCTCTCAGAGGGTCCATTGTAGTTAGAATGTGTGTTGGACACTTTGAATCCAAGTATTTCTTTCTGCGCACCTTGACCCACCTTTTCTCTCCTTTTGCATACATTCCCTAGACAAGTTTTTCCCCCATGGCTAGATTCATTAGAGTTGTTTTAATCCTACACCCCTGACCTCTTTGGAGGTGCACACTTTCTCCCATGCAACCAGTGGGAATTTATGTTTTTCCCCAGTACCACTCTAGAAAAATTTCCTAAATATCTAATTAAGGCTTTCTTCAATTGCTTTGGGAATTTTCAAACATTCCATTGAATACACCGAGATGGAAAAAAGGACTACCTTGACCATTTCAAGTCTTCCTATTGATGATAGCCACTTTCCCTTCCATATCTCTAGTATGTTCTTGTAGCTGTTAACTAGAATTTCCCAGTAGTTTCTTTTGTTTATCCCAAAAAAGAGTGGCATTCCCAGAAAGCGTCTAGGAAAGTTTGCCACCCTTAGGCCTAGAATCCTTTCCAAGTCTCTTTGGAGGCTTGGTTTTGTGTTGAGAAAAAATACCTCTGACTTCCTCCAATTTATGCTTTTCTCGGATGCCAGGCAATACCAATCTAGGTATTTCTTGATGGTTCTAGCTTCCTTTTTCTGGCCACTCCAAAAAGGATTATTTCATTAGAAAATTGTTGGTGTGTTGTTGTGTCCAATCCATTTGCCACCGATACCCCCCTACCACTTACCCTCACATCTCAGGGAATTGATGCCTCTCCTCAAGGCCTCCATCATGATGAAGAATAGAAAAGGGGATATTGGATCCCCCTGCCTTATTCCCATAGTGGATGCAAAGAATCCATGTGCCGCTCTATTTATCATGATTGAAAACTTGGTTGTTGAAATGAAACTCTTGATCCAATTAATCTAGTCCCCATTGAAGCCAAATTTCTTGAACACATCTATCAGAAACGACCTATCAACCAAGTCATATGCTTTTAGTATGTCTAATTTGAGGATCATGTAGGCCTCTCTTTACTTCTTGGTCAAATGCAGGGTCTCATGTGCTATGATAATTCCCTCCACAATTGATCTCTTGGGGGAAAACCCACTCTATTCTTCTGATATGACTGCATTTAGAACCTCCTTGAGTTTATTGGCTATGATTTTTGTTAATACTTTATACACGGTGTTACATAGTGCTATTGGCCTAAAATCCCCCATGGATTGTGGGTCCTTTTTCTTATAAATTAACACCAAGAAGGTATGGTTGATTACACCCAACATTGTCATCTTTCTCATCGACTCCTCAACAACCAGATGTAGATCATTGCCCACTATATCCCAAAACTTTTGAAAGAACCTAGTCGGAAATCCATCTCGACCCAGGGCCTTGTCTGGGTTGAGCTGAAAAGTTGCCACCCTCACTTCTTCCTTGCTAATATTTTGATATAGAAGACTATTTTTCTCCTCACTTATTATGTTGGGGATGGAATTGAGGAGCCTATCCCACTCCATTATGTGCATTGGGGCCTCTTTGTTTAGAATTGCTTCAAAAAAACTTACTACTTCATTGTTTACTTCCTCGAAGGATTGTGTTATACTCCCATCCTCCTTTATTTTTGTTATTATGTTCCTACTTCTATTTTCCACAGTTGTTCTATGAAAATATTTGGTGTTCCTATCTCCTTCTTTTAGCCATGTTTCTCTAGATTTTGGTCTCCAAAAACATTCCTCCCTTTTCAATACCTCCACCAACTCCCCTTTTAATGACTTCTCCACCTCAAAGTCTTCTCTCCCCATCCCTTTCTCAATGATGTGCTCGTTTAGTGTTTCCAAATATTGTTCTAACCTTTCTTTCTCTTGGAAAATGTTCTTGAAGTGTACCTTGTTCCATTCCTTTAGTTTTTTTTTTTAAATTTCAATTTTTTGCTGATCTTGAATAGGTGCGAGTGATTCCCAACCTTGATTTCATCCTGCCAAGTAGTAACTAAATTAGGAATCCCCTCATCTCTAAACCACATATTCTTGAATTTGAATGGATTTCCCTTTGGTGGCTCATTAGGCAGGATGGTAAGATGTACTAGGTAGTGGTTCAACCCTGTGTAAGGGAGGACCATCACCTCTCGGAGTTCAATTTGACCACCAAAATCTCCATATAGTAGAAATTTTTCCAATCTCTCAGCTATGCTGGTGAAACCTTTTCTTCTGTTCGACTAGGTAAAGACCCCATTTTAGCTTGCAGGTCTAGCAATTGATTATTGTCTACAAATTCTTGGAAGTCCTGTTGGATATTCGTAATGCAACCTATACCTCCCCTTTTTTCTTCATTGTTTATTGTGGAATTGAAATCCCCTGCTATAATTCCCTTTCCCCCACTAGAATTAAGTAAACCATCTATGATCTTTTTCCATAGGATTCTCTTTTCTACTGTGGAAACTAGCCCATACACATTTATGATGAAGAAATACACATTTCTCTATAATGACCTACATCTCAACATCATCCAATTTCCATTCTCCATTACCACTTCCCCTAAAACAACTAGTGGGTTCCAGATTACACCAATTCCCTAAGAAGCTCCCTCAACACTGAAAAAAATCCTTTCCACCAACTAAGTCTCTTGTCACACTCCTCCCTACTCAATTTAATATCTTACAACAAGAATATATCTACCTTGGATTGGTCAATTTGACCCTTGATTAAGCACCATTTTTTAGGGGTATTGATGCCCCTAACATTCCATGTTATGATCTTCATTGTCCCTAGGGAAGGATTACATCCTTCCCTGACCTTAGTTTCATTTGTCCCACTGCATTTGCTACAATATCTAGCTTTTCCTTGTTCATTTTGGGTCCCCTCTATCCATTTTACTTAATGTTTGGATTCTTTAATTTCAATCGTGACTATTCCAACATCCTCTCCTCCATCAATTCCCCTTCCTTAGTCTCCATTGATTCTTCCTCTTCTGAATCTACTTCTATCTCACTCTCTTCCCCATCTATTTGTGAGGTATTCTGTTTTGGGTTTAGCATTTCTTCCCCTTCTTTTTCCTTCACTTCCCTAGTTTCTTCCCTCAAGCCCCTTTCATCCACCCTAGTTTTTTTATCCCCTATCGTCACTGCTTCATTCAAAACTTCATCCAGTGTTGTTCCTGTTTCCAGTGTCAGAGAGGTACTATTTATTTGCTTATTGTTTTCCCCTACTCCATTAAACTCTTCTACTCTTAGCTCACCCAAAATGTTCTATCACTTGTAATTCAATAGCCCCTCATTGTCTGTTTGGTATTCCCTTCCAATTAAATTGGAAATCAAATCTTCATACACTTTAGTTACTTTCTTGGCTTCCCCCTTGTGAACTCACTTGCCAAACCTAGACTGCTCTGATCCCATTCATATCCATTTGAATTTTTCACACTCAATTTCACATTGCATTCTAGGTTACCATGATATTTTGATTTACGGATGGGACATAATTTTACTTGCTCCTCCCTATCCACCCTTTATTTTTGAGATCTACCCTCCATGCAAATTTCATTTTTCTACGGAAGCACCTAACCCGGGGTTATCCATAGACATATTCTAACATACATGCCTAGACATCTACCCTCATTTTCTTTCTCTACTGATATTAGTTTTCCTATGCTTTCCCCAATTTCATTTAGAATTTCATCCTCCCATACTTTTGATGGTAGGTTATACAACTAAACCCATATTGGTCCCTCTTGGATTGTGTGTTTCTAGGGAGTGAAATTTGGATACCACTCTATCATATGTATCCCAACACTATTTAGATAATGTCGGCCACTAAGCATGGCTTCCATTTTCTTCTCCTTGGAGGGAAATTCCACCAAGAAGAAATCGTTTGGTAATGCCCTAGCCTGAACCCTAACACCTCATTTTTCATCACACCACCTTCCTATTCTTGCTACATCACACCACCCTCCTTTCCATTTGAGAAAAAACTCTTTCCTTTAGTTTTTTTGTTGAATTTTTTATTCTATCTTTATCCAAATTGGCAGAATGATTTGAAGTGTTTAGGGCAGGAGACTTACCAATTAGATCTATGTATTGGTGTGACAGTCCTTCCTCCACTATCACCTTTTCCTTTCCTTTCCATGGCATCCTTGTTCAATCCTTGCTTCCATGTGTTTTGCCATGCCAGTTGGTGGATGAGTCCACCATTGGATGCCCCTTTTCCCAAAACCACCCACGCCTATCGTCGTCTATTCACCTTCGATTTGCACCATTCTTCCTATTGATGTTTAGATGTTGGGTAGCTTTCCTACGACCTCCAAATACTTCCCTAGGACTTTGATACCAATCCATGGGAGCACTAGTTTGCTCACCCAATCCCTCTACCCTACCTTGCTCCTTGATCTCGACTCCAATGAGACTGAAAGTCTTTCCTTTTGTAGCTCGGGTGGCATTTATCCACCCATCTTCCTGCTTTGAGAACCCACTATGGTACCTACTTTCTTCCTCCAACCCACCATTCTTTTGTAGATTCTCCATTCAATCGAGCTTCCAGCTCGATGTCACCCCAGTCATGCCCTCCTAAGTCCCTTGCCTTTTTTCGTTCTTCTTTGCTTATTTTTTAAGTCATGTATGGCTATCCTAATAATATATATAATATTATGTTATATATAATTATAATTATGTTTTTGATAATATATATAATATTAATACTATAATATTAAATTAATATTATAGTTATTATTGATAAAATTGTAATATAATATAATAAATTTAACATATTATATTATAGATATGTATAATAAATATATTAATATTATAATTATTAATAACATAGAATTTTAATTTATATATTACACAATAAATTTAATATATTATATCAATATAAAATAATTATATTATAGAGAGGATGATAATGGGAGGAGCAGTGATCTACATAGGCATGTCAGCTCGCGGCCTGTGAGGCTGCGACTGCATGCCACTTCTTTTAGTTACATGTTATTTTTTCTTGCTGTAGGTGAAACGTTGAGTTTGGATCGATGGTGGGGTGTCTTAGTCTGTGGGGTGGGGTTTATTTCTCGTGTGTACGACGGGGGGGGGTTATTTTTCTTGGTTTGCTTTTATCTTCAGTTGCTCTAGGTTGTATTCAAAGTGTTCTTATTTGAGGGTTTTTCCCTGTCTCCTCTCTAGTGATGGATAGAGGGGAAGCTTCTGGGGCCAATAATGCTTTGGATTTTTGATCTACCTTGGGAATGAAATCTCCTTCTCTTTCAATGATGGGTTTTAATAATAAATTGTTCACTAATGATTCGAGGAATGGAGGATTCACTCCGACTAGAGGTCTCCATATCCCAAAAGTTAATGGGTGCTTGGAACAAAGCAAAGATAGGCCAGTATAAACAATTCAACCAAAATCGATCATAGATGATATTGAGTATTACTCGAAGCATGATTTGCTCTGCAATTTTTTAGGAATGAGGGTTTCACTTAAATTTTTGGAGTTGTGGGTTCATTGTACCTTGTCCCTAGAGGGTGAGATGGAAATAATGTTGTTAGCAAATAGTTACTTCATGGTGACATTTAATTGCATGATGGATCACAATAGGGTGTTTGAAGGTGGGCCTTATTTCCATAACCAAATTGGTTTATTTATTAAACGTTGGCATGCAGGTTTTGATCCTTTAGAGGTGCTTTTGAATTGGGTTTGGGTGTGGGTTCATCTTCCTAGATTTATAGTTGAATATTAGCGCAATGACATCTTGCATTGAGTTACTTCGCTGTTGGGGAAACCAATGGGTCCTTCTCAACAAACTTTGTATAGAAAGGTAATGAATTTTTCTCACATTTGTGTTGAAATGGATTTAAATAACCCTCTTCTAGATTCTTTGGAAATTTGTGTAGGTGTATGTGCTTGGGTGCAACAACTAGATTATGAGACATTACCCTTTTGTTGCCATCTACAAAGGAGATGACCGAAGTCTAAATCTTCTGGGTCTCATGTTGCTCAACCTCCTCGTAATCCTCCTAAGGTGGACAAAGGCAAGGACCCCGTTCCTGGTGAGGCTATTGGAATGAAGGGTTTTATTCCTATTAAGACTCATAATAGGAATTGGGGTCAAAAAAGGAATATGGCCATCTACAAAGGAGATGACCGAAGTCTAAATCTTCTGGGTCTCATGTTGCTCAACCTCCTCGTAATCCTCCTAAGGTGGACAAAGGCAAGGACCCCGTTCCTAGTGAGGCTATTGGAACAGAGGGTTTTATTCCTATTAAGACTCATAATAGGAATTGGGGTCAAAAAAGGAATATGAAGGAGCATCAAGAAGGAGATACCTTTAATAGATTTGAGGTTTTGGTTGATCTTAGTCAGTAGGAGGTGAATCTGGGAATGATGTTTATGGATCAGGGTGTTTTAGAAGGGGTTTAGGAAGGAATTATTATGGAATACAACCAGACTTCTTAGGAGACTGGGGCTTTGCAAATGGAAACATATTAGAGTTTGGTGGTTCATGGGAGGTCTGAAACTCTTGTAGATACAAAGATGGGGGAGGGAAAGATATCTAATCCAATGGTGAAAGTGGGGTTTGATTCGACAAAAGGCAGCAAGGCTTCTCCTTCATTGGGAATTCTTTAGGAAGACCTTAAAAAAGGGGTTCTTGAGAAGTCTTCTAAAGTTTGGAGAAAGAAAAATTTGGAAAAAGTAAAGTTGATGGGGGAGACTTTGGTGTAGTCTGGATCTATTAAGACCCTAGATTCCCATTTTTCTAACCCTCTAAAATTATCATCCTCTCTTGGAATATAAGGGGCTTGAATAGTGGCCCTCGACAAAAAATTGTTCATGATTTGGTGAGAACTCATTCTCCTGATGTTCTGCTCTTACAAGAGACTAAGTTAACCGTTGAAGGTATGATTGGTTTGTTGCCTAAGTTGTGGAGGTGAGGTGATTTCCAGTGTATTGGGGTTCATGGGAATGTTGGGAGTGTGGCTTGCCTGTGGAACCTATTGAAGATTCGTCCTCTTTGGTGGATGTCCTCCAAGCCTTCCATCTCTGTGGTTGCTTCAAATCTAGAGTTGGGAGAAACCATTCTTCTTTCAAACATCTATGTGCCTACTAATTTTCTTGGTAAGCAAATATTGTGGTCTCATATTAATTTCATTCGAAGCCTTGCTCCTTTTTTCCCTTGGATTATTGCAGGTGATTTCAATGACATTACTGGGTTGGATGAGAAGAAGGGTGGTATTGTGGGATTGGAGACCTCTACTTTCCTTCTTTAGGATAACATAGCTGCATTGAATGTGGTTGACATTAAGCCCCGTAATGGTAAATTTACTTGGAATAATAGGAGGTTTGGAGTGAATTATATTGCAAAGAGACTTGACCATTTCTTGGTTTCTTGTTTTTGGGTTGGAGGATTGTGGTCTACTTGCTTTGAGATTTTGGAATGGAGGGGCTTGGATCATTGGCCTATTAAGTTATCTATTACTTCAACTCATGTTGCTTGGTCCCCTTCTTTCAAGTTCCAGCTTATGTGGTTAAGATATTCTTCTTTGCAAGAGCTTGTGGTTGAATGGTGGAGGAGGGGAAGACCTGCCTATGGCACTACTATGTATTCTTTTTCCAAATTGCTGCAATATGTAAAATATCAACTCAAAAGGTGGAATAGGCAATGCTTTGGCAATATTTTTCATGCTAAGGTTGTTGCTCAATCTGATTTGGATGTCATCACTTGGGAGATAAGGGAGTTTGTTCTTTCTAAGGATTTACTCAGGGAGGAGGCTAGGGCTTCAAAAGCTTTGGAAGAGTGTGAGTTGTGCGAGGAAATTTATTGGAAACAAAAGGCTCAAGTTGGGTGGTTACAAGAGGGAGATAGAAACACCGCTTTCTTCTTCAACTTGGTGAAGGCCAAGAGACATGGCAATTCTATGCCTATTCTTGTGAATGAAAAGGGTGAGCATTTATCTTCTTTGTAGGATATGTCTAGAGAAGCTTCATAGTTCTTTGCTTCTTTATTTAGAGATGATTCTCATGATGGTTTGGTGGAAGAAAATCAAGTTTTATCTTGTATCCCCTCTTTGGTTATTGGGGAGATGAATGAGCATCTTTTGGGCAACATCTCGCTGGAAGAATTGGAGGATACTATTTTCCAGATGAAGAAAGGGAAAGCCCTAGGACCTAATGGATTTTTAGTTGAATTTTATCAAGAATTTTGGGACATCATTAAGTTGGACCTTTTGAAGGTGGTTTGGGAGTCTCAAAGTAATAAGCATATGTTGAGGGATTTGAACTCTATATTCCTTGCTCTCATTCCCAAATGTGAGGGGGCAGATCGTTTGAGTCAATTTCAACCCATCTCCCTTTGTAATGTGGTGTATATAATTATTTCCAAGCTAATTGTTCAAAGGTTGAAGCGATGGCTTAGAGGGATTATCTCTGAGGAACATAGTGGTTTTGTGGAGGATTGAAAAATTCTAGATGGGGTGGTCATTGATATTGAAACCATTCATTCTATGGCATCCTCGTAAGAAAAGGCTATGTTCATCAAGCTAGATATGGCAAAGGCCTATGATAGAGTGAAGTGGTCCTTCTTGTGAAAAAATCTTATTGATTTGGTTTTGCTGAGGAATGGGTCTAGTGGGTTATGTGTTGTGTTACTTCCACTTCTTTCTCAGTGTTGATAAATGGTGATCCTTCTTCTCTTTTTAGTGCTTCTAAAGGACTCGTCAAGGGGATCCTCTCTCTTCGTATTTATTTATCCTTCTTGTTGAAGGCTTGGGGAGATTGGTGAAATGTAATGTGGAGTTGGGTTTTATCCAAGGATGGGGGTGGGGAAATGGTTTGCCTCCTCAATCCCACCTGCAATTTGTGGATGGCATTGCCTTGATGGGGGTGGCTAAGATTAGAGAAGCTATGAATTTGTATAAGGCTTTGGATATCTATCTTGTTGCTTCTGGTCAAAGGATTAATGAAGATAAATATTCCATTTTCTTCTTTAATACTTTGAGGCTTATTCAGCAAAGGATTGCTTGTATCTTGAGGTTTCAGATTAGTTCTCTCCCTTTAACTTATCTTGGTATTCCTATCTCTATTGGTAGACTCCCTAGAGAATTGTGGTAGAATATTCTAGACAAGTTTTGTGTGAAGGCTAATCATTGGACCCATTGATGGTTGTCCTTTGCTGGTCGTGTTTAGTTGCTAAAGTTTGTGGTGCAAGCTCTTCCTATTTATAGGTGCATGCTACAGGTGGCTCTATTTGGGTTTTTGAAGGATTTGGATTCTTTGGATAGACAATTTTTGTGGGCAAGTAGCTTGTCCTCTTCCAAGTGGAGCCTAGTAAAGTGGGATATTATGTGTAGCCTGAGGCAGTTTGGGGGTATTGGATTGTGGCAGTCAACTTGGTTTGGGTTGGAATTGGTTGCTAAGCTTTATTGGAGGTGGTGTGTGGAGCAGGATCATATTTGGGCTAGGATTTTATCTCACAAGTACCTTTCAAGGGTCTTGAAAGAGGAGCTTCCTAGGTATCCTTTGGTGGGGAAAGTTTCGGTGATTTGGAGAACGCTTAAGAAAGGGGTTGCATTGATCAAGGAGGGCTTGTTCTAGATATGCAATAGGGGGACTGAGGCTCTCTTTTGGTTTGATTCTTGGGGATGGTTTTTCCCCCATTTTGTGTTAGTATCCTAATTTGGTGAATATTTGTCATCACTTCTTAGAGGCTAGTTGGTCAAGGGTGAGTGATTTTAAGAACTTTTATCCATGTGGGAAGATGAAGGTGGCTAGGTGGAAGGATCCTTGCGATTGGCTTGTTATCAGGTTGGAGGAGGATTGTGCTATAATTCAAAATATTTTGGTTAGTAGATAGTATAGTTCTCTTAGGGATAATGATATTCTAGCTTGGACCCTGAATCCTAATGGTGCTTTCACTGTGGCTAGTGGATATCAGGAGTTGTTGTCTCGTAAGTTTGGGGGGTTGAGGTCCCTTGGTGGAAACAGGTGTAGAACAAGTTTTCATGGAAAAAGTGTAATTGTTTCATGTGGAATTTGGTTTGGAATAGTTGTTTGACTTAGGACAATCTTCAAAAGAGGGGATTCCAGGGTCCCATTTGTGTTCTGTGTGACTGCAGTGAGGAAGATTCTTCCCATTTGTTTTTTTGTTGTCCTTATTCTATGTTGCTTTGGAATTTGTGATGGGGTGTTTGGAAACATCATTGTGTTCATGATTCTTCCCTTGTTGAGTTTTGGAGCAGTTTAGGAAGACCCCCTTCCCATACCTCTTTCCTCCAGATTGTGTGGTGCATTGGTCCTATGTTCATTCTTTAGAAAATTTGGTTGGAAAGGAATCATAAGATTTTTTGTGGGGATAGGATGATGATTCAACAAGTTTGGCACAAAGTTGTTGGTATGATCTAAGAGATGGTGGAAGCCAAATGTGAAGTGGTTTTTCCATTGGACATAAGTGATGGTGAGATTGTGAAGAGATTGGGCTTGCAGGGGTTGACTCCAGTTTCTGCTTGTGTCAGAAGAGGTTAGAGGGCTAAAAAGAAGGTTCAAAGGGTTAGAATATGGTTGCCTCATCTAACAAATTTTCTGAAGATTAATACAAATGGTTCCTCTAGGGGTAATCCTGGGATTGTTGGGATTGGTGGAGTTGGAAGGGACAGTTCTGGTTCGGCTATTTTCTTTTTCTCCATTCATAAAGGGTGACATTCTAACAACTTTATGGAGGGGTTGGCGATTCTCTAGGCTATTGAGCATGCTTGTGTTTTAGGTTGGCGTAGGATTATCTGTGAATCTGAATCACAAATTATTGTTAATATGTTACATGAGGAAAGGGTGGCTGAGGTTAATTAGAAGATTGCATTGGTGGTTTGACAAATTTTTGTAGAGGTGCTCTACGTTGGAAGTGGTGTCTTTTGCTCACATTTCACGAGAATGGAATAGGGTTGCTGACTATTTGGCTAAGTGGGCTTCGAAGCATGCAGATGATTGGAAGGTTGAGGGGTGGGGAAAATTATCCTTTGATTATTTTTAGGATTTAGAAAGGGTCATTGCTGATGATATGGAGGGATAAGATGTTGGTTTTTGTTTGGATGGTGGTTTTTATTTTGGTTGGGGGTTCTAGTTTTTCTTTCATGGGAGCCTATGGGTTCCTTGATCCTTATGTATTGTTAATTTCTTGAGTTCAATGAAGTTTTTACCCCTTTTTTATTTAAAAAAAAATTATATTATATAATATAATATATAAATAATATTACATTAAATAATAAATAAATAATATTATAAATATGAATATTAGAATATTGGACAAGAAACATATGAGAAAGATGAGTACATATTAGAAAAAAATGCAAGTGAAAAAATATAAAGGACATAAGAAGTGAAATATAGAACAAATAATTGAAAGATGTTGGTAAACCAAATTGGACTTCAAAAAATAAATGAAATAGAATGGAATGAAAGAAAGATTTAGAGAGGAGGACAATGAGGGAAAGCTAAGTGATGAGTATTAAAATTCAAGGAATATTGTTTTTAGAAATAGGTAGTCACTATAATGAATAAAATAATGGTATAAAAAAATGTCATAAGGGTAGTGCCACATTGTAATACCACTCATGTTAATCATAACTAAAACTAACTATTTTAGAATTTTACACAATTTCATCTACATTTATATATTATATATTTGTATAACAATGTTGAGGAAGAAATTGTCATATAATTTTACAGTTGTACAATTAATTATTATACAAGTTCCAATGATTACTACATAGAGCACATTCACTGCAAAAATAAAAGGAAATGGAAATGGTCTAAACAAATTCACTTTTCAATTTTGTGTATACTATTTGATGTATGAATTTATCATTTAAATATTCCTCAATGGCATGGTACCCGAAAAAAAGCAATCTTTGGCTCAAAGAATATTCTAGATTTGTGCAAGATAACAAGAGAATGGATGGTCAATATATAACTGATGAGATGCACGAGTACGGTCCAGATGCGAGAAGGAAAAAAGGGAAAAGTTTGTAGGAAAATATTACAAAAACCTACCAAACCAAAACCAATCTCCTTACAACAATTGCACAAGGAGTCTTTAGAAATTGGTTCATCTTGGAGAAAATGCAAGTAGAGACAGAAAAACCTCTAAATGAAAAACGTGAAGTTAACACGTCTTGAAAAAAACACAGACAAAGAAAAAAGGTTGAAAAAATTAGTGGAAAATATTCGATGGTTGTAGATGTTGCAATCATCTTGCACCCCTATCTATAAATGTGGACCATTGATTGGTTCAATCAGCTTAGTTTTTTTTCAAATAGGGAATGCCTTCAACATAAATATAAAAAAACAACTTTGAATGAATAAACTCACTAATTGAAGGGTAGGGACAAACAACAGATTTACTCTTGAGTAGATATTATTATAACCTCATCACTATATATATGACAATTAGATTAAAGAGAGTATGGGAATTTTAAATATCAAAGATAACGTATAGGTGGTCACCAAGTGTAAATATTGAAAATAAGGGAGAGGCGTGTTTAGGTAAGATTGATTATAATATAAAAAAAACATGATTTACTTTCAACATTTCATTCGACAACACACAAAAAGCAAATGACAACATCATCATTAAATTTAAGAATATGTTTGCAATCATTGGAGTGGGAATCCCTAGCAACCAAAGAATATGATCTTGAAAATTGCAAGAGATATTTATAATTGACTTTCCATTGGTTGAAAGTGAAATCTAAAAGATTGTAGGCCAAGATTTGTTGAAGGGAATTCCTCTATTAGATTGCACACTGCAAAAAGACTACTAAATTGGATTTTGAGATGGGATTTTATACATGTGAAGGGTAGTAACTAGAGTACCTTAGATGGAACTCATGAGTTCCATAAAAAATAACAAGTATTCACATGTATCCCAAACAAATAAAACAAAAAATAGAAAATTAAAAAAACTATATAGGAGGAAGATAATGATGAAATACTCCAACATTCCCCCTAATTACACCATTGTTTGAAATTAGTAATGAGAGAATCCTTAAAAGTTTCAAACTTCACATGTCCAGGGGGTTTGGTGAAGATGTCAACATATTGCTCTTCAGTAGAGTAGAATTGGAGCTGAATATTGTTTTGTTGAACATGTTTTCATATGAAGTAACTGTTAACTTTAATGTACTTGGTGTGTTCATGAAACACTAGATTACAAACAAGTTTAAGAACACTTTGATTGGAACAATAGAGGATTGTATGTTGTTTTTAAGGTACTCCTTGTCGATGACATAGCCAAATTGTTGCACTTGTTGCATGATATTATTCTTCTATTGAGGAACTAACAATTGTGGCTTGCTTCTTACTTCCCCATGATATAGGATCTTAACCTAAGAAGAAAACAAATCCAAATGAGGATTTCCTATCATAAGCAAATCCTACATAATTTGCATCTATGTACCCTATTAAGAAGAATTGATCATTATTTTTATATTCCAAACCTTGATTCATTCTACCATGGATATACCTAAATAATTTTTTTGTTGCTTTCCAATGGTGCATATTTGGTTCTTGCATAAATCATGAAAGATAATAACAAAAAAATAGATATCTAGCCTAGTGTAAATCAAGTAAATCAAATCTACAATCATTTATTGATAGACAGTTGCATTTACTTAAGGAGATGGATCTTAAACAAATAACTGTAATCCTAATTCTATGGGTGTAGGAATGGGTTTGGAATCCATCATTCTAAACTTCTTGAGAAATTTATTTCTATATTTTCTTTGAGATACAAAGATATGGTGATTTTTTTATCATAACTCTAAGCCGAGACAATAGTGATAGTCCAAGATCTTTCATATCAAATGTATTCTTGAGATCATTCTTGGTTGTCTCAACCATTGTTTTTGAGCTACCTATGATGACCAAGTCATCAAAATATACATTTATAATCACAATCTCGACCCTTGTTCCTTGAGGTAGATATTTGGATGATATGGATGCCTAATAAATTCATGTTGTTGTAAATGTTCATCAATTTTGATATACCAAGCTCTAGGAGCATGTTTGATAGACTTAACAAGTTTTCATACCTTTTCTTCTTTAATAGGTGCAATATATCCCTCTAGTTGGCCATATAAACCTCCTCCTTAAGGAATCCATTAAGAAAGGTTCTCTTTAAATCAATTTGATATAACTTCTATCCAAACTTGTAGTTAAAGTAAAATCCATTTTGATGGTTTTGATCTTTATGGTTGGTGCAAATGTTTCCTTATAAGTAATCCCTTATTTATGGGCATAAACCTTAGTTATAGATTTAGCCTTATACTTATCTATATTCCCATCTACCTTATACTTGGTCTTGAAGACTCATTTGCATCCAATGGATTTATTACCTAGTGGTAGATCAACAAGCTCCCAAGTCTTGTTTTTATTAAGGATTGATATTTTGCATCCATAGCCTCCTTCTAAGGCTTTGATTCTAGTGCTTCATGATTAATAGAAAGTTCAAAATTATAAATTAATAAACTTGTTAGGGTTGCATTTACCTCATTGTGAGCCATGTTATGAGTCCTTGGTCCTAAATTTGAAGTGTTTGGGACTCTATCTATATTTGTATCACAAATGGTACTAGTATACCACTTGGGCATGTAGGTTGTGTGACATTTGTGGGTGGTGAGTCAAATTGATTATCAACATTCCCATTACTTTTCTAATCCAAATTGAATATAGGAGAATTATATGGAGTAGAAATGATGATGTGGATGGTGAATGCAACTCACTCTTCTCATCAAAAATAAAATCTCTGCTAATGTATATCTTCTTTTTGGTAGGATCCACAACTTGATAGGGCTTTGACTCATTGCTATATGCAAGAAGAATGCATTTCATGGATTTATCATCAAGCTTATTCATATTTTTCTTATGAATGTGTATGTATATTATACAAACAAATACAAAAAGATGAGAGATAGATGTCTTAACTCCTATCAAGACTTCCTCTATGTGATTTCATCAAGTGCTTTGGTTGGTGTATGATTTAGAAGATAAATTGTTGTATGCACAACTTTGTCCCAATATGCATGTCCCGAATGAGAATCCTTCAACATGTTACATACCATCTCCATGATGATGTTGTTACGACATTGAATACATCCATTTTGCTAAGGTCTGTAAGTTATATTCAATTGACAATGAATTCCATTTTCCTTTAAGTAGGTGAAGAATTCTATGTTGGTGAATTACTCCCTTCAATTTGAGCGAAGGACACAAATATAATGATGCATTTATTTCTCCACAAGAGATCTAAACTCTATGAAGTATGAAATTTTTTCATCTTTGTTCCACAAGAAATAGACCCATATTTTTCTTATGTGACCATCAACAAATATTTAAAAGTACTTGAAACCATAGTGACTAGGTGTCACGGGTCAACACAAATTGGTATGCACCAACTTTAAATTTTTGATTTTTTGGTGCAAATGTTGTGTTTTACTTAGCTAGTTCATCACCTAGGTCCTATTCACAATAGTTTCTTAAGTTTAATTAAGGTACACATAGGATAGGCTTCACTTTATGTCTTAAGTCATAATATTAAAACACATGGCATAATCTTATGCAATCCTATGTCTCACCTTGGCTATATAACCAAAGGGTTCCCTTTGTAATATCAACTCATTATAAAATCTCTTGTAATCTATTATTTTCATCCTTTGATAGAATAGAATTATTCTCTCATATTTGATCTCTCATGTGCTTTCATAAAAGTTCCTAGATCTTGGGTGGCTACAATCTTCAGCCAAATATTACATGGTATAAAGCATTATATCAACTCTTACATGGTATTGAAGCGTGTGAGATTGATTCTTATTAGTTTTTATTAAGAGATCTAGGTTGCAGATATTGATGGATCTTAAAAAGTCAAGTATGCTCTTCTCTTGCATTGAATGATGATCTAGAGAATAAAAGAAAACTTAATAGAAATGTTAGATTTGGGGGGGTTCCTCATTGTGGCTTTGTATTGCACATGTTTATTTTGGAGCTTGTTGGTGCAAATTTGATCTCACCATTCAGTTCAAGGTGTCCAAGAAAGTTTATTTTTCCTTTTATTTTGTCTAAATTGGACATGTGTGTTGGTGTGAATAAAAGTCTTGTGCCTAGCTAATTCCTACTAGGGGACTTATTCACATGTTATGTTTACTTTGGTCTTAAGATTATTTTTAGAAGACTTAGTTGTCATGTATAGATCTTATGTTTTTGAATTTTATGTCAAGTTAGTTGTCTCATGCCATAGAATTAAGACACTTATCATGATCTTGTCTAATCCTATGTCTCACCTTGGCTATATAACCAAGGGGTTCTCATTTGTAAATCAGTTCTTGGATATTTAATTCTATTGCAATCTTGAGCATTGCATATTGATTTCTTTGTGCTTTCCATTTGGCCTCTAAATCTTGGGTGGCCATCTCCATAGCCAACTCTATCATGGTATTAGAGCAAGTTGGGTGCCATTAGATAGTCTTTTTGGAGAGGTAATGGTAGATCTTGAAAATTTGAGTATGCTCTTCTCTTGCATCGTATGATGATATGGAGAATAATTTTTTTTTGATAAAAATACTAGATTTTGGGAGGGTTCCTCTTTGTGGATTTGTATTGCAAGTTCAAATTGGAGCTTGTTAGTGCAAATCTAAGTTCACCATTGAGTTCAAGGTGTTCAAAAAAGTTAGTTTTTCCTTTTGTTTCATCCAAATTGGACATATGAGGCTAGATCTATGCGGTTTGAAGCTAAGAAGTGGTTGCCAGATCCAGAAAGTAGCTACAATTTTGGAGCATTTTGGGTCAAATCTGAACCTTCCATCATGTCCAAAAGGCTCAAAAACCATCAAAATTGACTATCAATTCACCAAAATAAGATAAATTTTCTCAAGGCCATTAGAGAAAAATCTCCCTATTTGGTTATATGTACGACCATACCATCACCATCATTGTAGTCCGATAGAGTCACAATAATTCTAATAATCAACTTTTTTTTAATTTTCTAAAAAAAATTAAAAAATGGATGTTGTATAGTTTTGCAAACTTGTATAGGCCTACCGTACCCACAATACCATGTAGGCTAGCAGTTGCCACATGGTGACAACACCCTGGGCCAACTGCCACCCACCAGACCAATAGGCTGTTGAGTAGTAAAATAAAAACTGATGACATTTATAAGGATTCTACTAGTTGATATAGAATATTCTATCAACTTTTTTGAAATGTTCCCTGCCAGATTCTATTGCATAGATTTCCAAAATATTTGTAAGTATTCCATAGAGAGGAATATTTCAATAAGAAGGGGTATATTCTAGCAGTGATGACCTATAGGCTGCCAAATTTAAGCTAGAAATTTACTGACATCAGTAATATGTTAGTAGCTTTTTTTTGAAAATTTTGGCCCCCCTTATGGATGGAATTTTTAATTTGATAGTCCACCTTGAAGGCTCATAACTTAGTCATCCAACCTCCATTTTTTGAGATTTTTTTTATATTTTGGGCATAATTTTGTGATCTTCATAGTAATACAGTTAATTTTTTTTATTTTGGGGCATAGTTTTTTCAGAAATTACAAATTCTCATAGGTGTTGTTGAGCTGTTCTCATTTTGGGAACTTCCAAGGCTCCTTTCTTACTCCTACGATAACATTTTTAGTGATTTTTTTTGAAAATGCATAATTTTTAATGTACCTTGTGGTGGTATGATCCGATTGATCTCATTTTGTATTAAAGTTTTACTTTGAGCTTGTGGCCAATTTTGGCATTTTAAGATCAAGTCCACTTCATTGTTTTTGGCAAGTGGCATCTGTAACACACTAAGTATAAAGTGCCAAATCATATATTATTGGAGGTTTCTTGGTTGAGTGATTTGGGGGGTCTCTTGGTGCATTGCTTTGATCTATTTTCTTGTGCTCTTCTTTTCCATGGATCATTCTAAGGTTCCTTTTCTAACATCATACAACTATTAAAAATGGTATCAACATGCATGGAGTGCATTAATGACTCAAGGTAATTCTCTATATGTTTAAAATAAGGTACCTAAACCTAAAAATGCTGATGAAAAGATAAAATGGATGATTGAGTATACTAAATCTCTTGGATGTCTATGTAGCTTAGTTTCTCAAGGTATATTGTTTAAAATTGAATCATGTAAGAATTCTCATAAATCTTGGAATAAATTGAAAATTTTGTATGGTACTACAAATGAAGTAAGGGGCTATCAAATTGATAATGAAATGATGAGCCTTGATCCTAATAACTTTGACAACATCCATGAATACACCACTAAGGTTAATGATTTAAGAGAGGAATGTAAAGCATGTGGAATTGGTAAGAAGGAAATTCAGTTGTCCATAATACATTGAAAAAACTTGGTCCTAGTTATGCTACTTTTGTTTCTAGCTTTCATACTCATGGGTTGACTATGGGGTCTACATAAGTACACCTTCATTTACATAATTTTTTGAGATGTTAATACATGAGCAACAAAAGCTTATATTGATGGGTCTCATCAAGTCATCTAAATCTTAGGCATTGTTGGCTAGTCAAGTGAAAGAATCAGAACATTTTAATTTAAGACACATAAGAAATCAAAGAATAATCCATATTGAGACCAACCAAAGAAAAAATTATCTTCCAAAGAGAATTCATCTAAGAAGGAGAAGCCAAATTGTTCATATTGCAAGAAGCTTGGACATGATGAAAATTATTGTTATAAAAAGGATATTGATTAATTGAAACATCTTCTTAAGGAGAATCACATTGATCTACCTTCCAAAATATCTAAGTCAAATTCTTCTTCTTAAAAATAATCTAATAAGGAAAAATGTCATGCTATTTTGGTTACTACATCAAGTAATAAGGGGAAAGCTCTTTGTGCTTCTATAGGTCTTGGATCAGGGAGATGGCTTCTAGATTCAAAAGCATCTCATGATATGACATCTTCCTAGTCTATATTCTCTTCTTTTGAGCCTTGTGCTATTTCTCCTATTTTTATGGGAAAAAATACATACATGAGTGTAATTGGGAAGAGATCTATTGGTATTAGGGAGGGCACTTTCAATTATGTTTTGTGTGTACCTCATTTATCAAAAAATCTTCTTTTCATCTTTCAAATTACACATTGTGGAGATGGGTGAACTTTGGAATTCACTCTTGATTCAATTATCATTAGAGACTTGGAGAGTAGAGAGATTCTTGCTACTGGGATGGTTGATCATTCATCTCGATTGCACATCTTTGCAAATTTTACTTCTGATGGTGACATTGTTCCTTTGGCTATTGATCACACTTCTAGTGTGAACCGTGATTCAAATGAGACATTTGGCTACTTGAACTTGGGTGTTCTCACAACATATCTTGTTCTTGAACCTTGCATTCCATCTCCTCCATCTACTGTTCCATTTGATGATGCTCATATTAGCACATGTTTGGCCTCTTGTGATTCAATGCAATAAGATATACAAGGGTTTGAAGTTAGGAGGTGGTTGCTAGATCCAAAAGGTAGCTACAATTTTGGATCACTTTGGGTCAAATATGACCCTGCCATCACATCTAAAAGGCCCAAGAACCTAAGGATCAACTGTCATTTTTTCAAAACCATACTTTTTCTATTGGCCATTAGGAAAAAATTCCCCCTACTTGGTCATATGGATTATTTGTGCAAAATATTTTACAAAATATAAAAAGATTCCACTAGCATAAGTGTGTGTAGGTTCGGTCATAAATTTTTAATAAAAAATCATTTTTTAATTTTTTTAGATATAAAAAATTGTGTAGTCTACAGGTACTACATAGATCACATAGTATAAGTCATGCCATTGTAGGTGATAGGGTATTGTCACACCCAATGGGTACCATGTGGCCACTTATGGGCCTAGTCACAACCCTCACCCTCTAGTGACAATAAAAAATTGATTAGTAAAAAAATTATAACTTGAATATTCTTGGAAAGATTCTATTTAAAATGGAAGAAAATATTTGAGAAAAAGAATATTTCAAGCAATATATTCTCAAATTCTACTAGACACTAATGTTGATAGGTCCAACCACCGATCAAGGAATATCCTATCAGAGGAGAGAATATTCCATTTTTTTTACTGTTAGTGTCAACATTGCATCTATAGTGACGTCAATAAGACTTCATCTAACCAACCCCCCTCTCCAATGATTTTTTTGAATTTATAGTCCAACTTTGAACGATCACAATTCAGTTAGCCAACCTTCGATTTTTGAAAAAAATTTATTGGGGGGTAGAATTTTATGCTCTTCACAAGGGTCCAATCAAAGTTTGATTTTGGTGTCTAGATTTTCCATATATTGTATATTCTCACAGGTGTTCCTGAACCCTTCTCATTTTGGGAACTTCCAAGGGTCCATTTGAGCTCATATAGTAACATTTTTTTCTACAACTTTTTTAAAAATGCATAATTTTTCTTATAATTTGCAATGATGTGATCAAATTAGTTTCATTATGTATAAAAATTTCACTTCATTTCTATGGCCAAATTTAGTATTTTTATGCACTGGGATCAAGTCTAGTTTGTTCTTTCTGACAAGTTGCACCTATAAGTGCACTAAGCATAAAGTGCTAATATCATACATTTTTGGGGGGATTCTTGATTGAGTAATTTGGGGGTATAATATTGTGGTGGTTAATTAATTTCTTTTACTTATTGTGTGTTCTTGCAATGGAAAAATCTCAAATCAAACTCCTAACTCCATATAATTATGCTTCATTGAGAAAATTTGTATGAAATTATCTCATGGGAAAGGGTTATCTAGGATATCTAAAATAAACCTTTTTGAACCTATTGACGACAATGGAAAGGAAATGTGGGAGATCAAAAAAATAAATTGGATGCACATGTTCATCTATATATTTTTATTTAAAATTTCACATTAAATCATGTAAAACATATAAGGAGGTTTGGGAGAATTTTAAAAAAGTTATATGGTAAAACTGGTAAGATTAGGGGATATCAAATTAAAAATTATTTGATGAATCTTGATCCTAAAGGTTTTGACTACATCCAAGACTACATCTCTAATATTAAGCAACTAAGAACACAACTGAAAGATTGCAACATCATTAAATAAGATTTAAAATAGATTCTAAATAATGTTATCCGAGCTTGGTCTTGAGTATTCAATGTTTGTTTTTGGCTTTCACACCCATGGGATTTCTATAGGAGCATCATATGTTGATCATAATTTTGATGAATTTTCAAATATTCTAATCCAAGAGGAAGAAAATTTAATTCAAATGGGTATCACAAGTCTTCTAAACCATGAGAATGGGTGGCTAGTGAGCCTAATGTACAAAAAGAATCGGGAATCATGAAAAGAAGCACAAAAATAAAAAGAACAAGATACACAATGATTCAAAATCCTCTCCCTCTCAAGGGGAATCATCTAAGAAGGAGAAGAATAAGTGTGCATATTGCAAGAAAATAGGACATGATGAACATTAGTGTTATTCAAAATAGCTTGATGAGTTGAAGCATCTTCCTCAAAAGAATCAAATCAATTTTCCTTCAACAATGTCAGGGGGTTCATATTCTTCTTCTTCAAATTCAGAGAAACATAAAGGGAAAGCACTCATTGCACTTACATATTCTAAGTCAGAGAGATGTATAATTGATTCAATAGCTTCTCATTATATGGCTTCATCACAAAGTATGCTCTCTTCATTTGAGTTGTGTTCGTCACCACACATCTTGATAGATAATAACAATTTTTTTTTTGTGGCAAGGGATCTATTCTTTTTGAGACCTTCATTGTTGACCAATATCCTTTCTATTATTAGATCGCACATGTGGAGTAGGAAATAGTGTTGATTTCACACCAAATTATTTCATTGTTTGAGAGTTACACAACAAAGGTATAGTTGTAGTTGGGGAGGTTGCTAATTGATCTTGACTCTACACTTTCTCACATTTTTCTCCTAGTATTTCTTTAGTTGATGTACACACTATGACATCTAGTGTGGACACTTTTGAGGAGATTTGAATCTTGGCGTTCTTTCATCTACTAAGGTTTTAGAGACATGTGTTGATATTCCATCTCCTTCATCTACTGTTGATTTTTATGAAACTAGTGTTTCTCTATCCATGGATTCTAATGATTTAATGTAATAGTTTATTCATAGTCTTCCAAATATAGCTACTTGGGATGATTACATAACATATATTATAGGTTTATTTTTTTATTCCTATCTTGTAGGCTTGGAGGACACTATTGAGGATATTCATCATCTTTTTTATGTTACTTCTAATGGAGTTGCATCATCTTCTTCAGATGTTGTGGGGAGCATTTAGACTCTCTTGTTCCTTCTCTACCTCGTCGTTTGTCAAATTTGGAATTGTTGTGGAGACCTTTGATCAAAATTTGGAGGATCCATATTTGTCTTTATATTATTCTCTATAATCATCCCTATTAGATTTTGGATTGTCATCATCATCAAAATGGCCTAAAACACCTAAATTGATTGTGATAGATTTTGGCATTGGCATGGGAAACTTGAATCAAAGTTCAAAGACATCACACAACTCGATCTTTCTTCCCTCATCTTCCTTTCAAGAATGGCAAGACATCCTACATACATCCTTTGTTTTGTTTCAACAAGATTGGATCATCTTTGACATTCATTGTTGGGAATCTACCATCATTGCATAAGAATCTACTTTGAGGGGGGTGGCATGGTATCTCTTCTTCTTCTCTCTTATCGGGGGAATTTTCCTCACTTGGTATTTTGTTCTTCTCATTTTTCTTTGAGAGAATGTTGTATTTTCTCTCTTTTAATGAGGAGTTATGTCCCACTAGGTTTTCTCCCTTTCTCTATTTGTGAGAGTGCATTTGTACATGGGTATCAAACATGGCCTAGTAGTTGAGATCCGTTTACACATCATTGCATCTTGTAAATTCTTCCTAAGATGCACTTAAGGGAGTGTTGATGTCAACATGGTGTTTTATCTAGATTGTTCACCACCTAGGTTCTATTCACAGTAGTTACTTAAGTTTACTTAGAGTACACAGGACAATTATCACTTTATTTATCAAGTCATAAGATTATGACGCATATCATAAACTTAAGTAATCTTATGTCTCACCTTGGTCTATAAAACCAATGGGTTCTCTTCGCAATCTCAATTCATTGTAAGATCCATTATAATCTATCATTTGCATCGTTTGATATAACAACTTTATTCTATCATATATAATCTCTCTTGTGCTTTCATAAAAGTTCTTAGATCTTGGGTGGCTACAATATTCAGCCAAATATTGCATGGTATAGAGCATTCTATATCAAATCTTAAAGGGTTGCATGATGCTCACTAGTATGGAAGGATGCTCGGTATTATTTTCCAACGAGATAATTGGAACAAATAGCACTTGACTTCTCAAGTGAGGGAAGACCTTTTATCATGCCTTTCTTAAGAAGAATAAGTAAATAGCTAGTGCTCAAGTGACCAAACCAATGATTCCATAACATAGCATTAGTATTCTTAGTTATTAAGGATTGATTATTGTCAAATGTGTCAAGCCTAAACAATTTAAAATTTAAGACTTGCAACAATCCTTGAACTTTTAGATTTACCATAGATGAGACATACCTTTATATCATCATTTTTATCAAACTCAATACTCAAGTTGTGGTTGAGAAATTGATAGAAAGATAGAAGATTTTTGGTAAGTCCTAGCACATATAAGACTTCAATGAGTATATAATGATGTATGCCAAATTGTAAGGAGATTTCACAAATACCTTGGATGTCATAGGTGGCATCATCTCTAAGAGAAACTTTACCATGATGGGGTTTCAGTGTGAGAAACTACTCCTTTTGTTTAGTCATGTCTTTGTAGCACTTGATTCCACATACCAAATAGAATTTGATTGTGAGCTATCTTCAAAAGTGTGGGAACAAAAGAGATACTCCTCTTCTTGAGAGTCATCTTCTTCAATAATATTGCCATGTTGTTGATGTTTTCTCTTCTAATCCCATCATGTATTACCACTTTTAAATGGATTCTTCTATGGCACTTTATTGTTGGATGATATTTAGGGGCCAAAGAGTTGTACCAACAATTTTTAACATTGTGTCCAATCCTTTCACAAATTGGACACTTATTTTGGGATCAAGATAATTGAAAAATTTGGGTGGTCCACAATTTTTTTCTTAGGCTTTTTTCATTTGTGGTGTTAGTTCATTGCATGATCCTCCTCACTATGTTCCTGACTCAAAGACTCCTCCTTTTGAAGTAGATCAACTGGCTTCTCAAAACTAGGTGTTTGTTCTATGACATTAAATGCTGCCACAAAAACTTTGTATTTTGAAGGTAATGCATAGAAAACAATAGGCACCAAGCTAGCATATTCAATTGTTTCACCCAATTCTTATAAAGAATCTCTAAACTTAGTCCTTTTGAGAAAGGATTCTAAGTATTCTTCATTATTTCATCTTTAGGCTATGTAGTTGACTTTTCAAATTCAAGATTTGATTACGATTCTTTACCTCATACACTAACTTGAGCTTGTATCATGCATTTTTGGATATGAATGAGTCTTAGATAAATGGTTGAACTTCATCAGACATGTTAAACATAATGACCAATTTTTCCTTCTTTTTGGGTTGGTCAAATTTATTTTTTTCATCAACATCACTCTCATGTCATGTAATGGTATCACCAACCACATGTGAAACTTCTTCAAATTTGAGTTTTGAGTTTTGTTTCCATGCCAAATAGTTATTCTTGTGCAACAACTAAGAATCTAGAAGAAGAAACTTTGGAGATCTTCTTGCCATTATGTTAGCAAAATAAGATGTTATCTTATCCTATTCTTGTCACTCATATAAACAATTTGGCACATAGGAGAGGATAATTTAGTAATATGAACAACACCTTAATATAATTAAGTTGATAAAATAATCCTACAAGATGGTTGAAATACTAGACTTTTTAAATTATAAGTGCCTCTAACATATAAAACACTAAAAACAATTATATAAAATCTTTGAATATCGCATACACAATCACTTGTGCCTAACCCAATAAATATTCTAATCCATTAGGCACAACCATAAATGAATCTCTTCCTACAATGACATAAATGAATAAAAACACAAAAAATGATAAGGAAAATAACACATATTCGACGCTCTATCTCAAATACTAATAGACATATGTTAGCTACATCCAAACCCCATATATAAATACCTTAAAGCTCAAGATCTAAAAGTGTGCAAAGGAAAATTTTGAATATCAAATTAATTGACTACCAAAGAGTCATTCAACAACACATGTTCTTCTCTCTCTTGTTTTTCCCTAGTCTAGAATGGAGTTCATGCAAAAAATACAAAATCTTGCAAGTTTGCTCTCGATGATGCTCCTTCTATAGCTTTTATTGCCATCTCCTTTATTGGAATTAACTAGTGTTGGTGCACAATTAAATGAACCTTGCAAGTGTATCTATAAAATGTGTTTATCATACAATAAATAATCAGTACTAATGATAATCATGTTCATAAATGAAGTGTAGGTACAATTCATTGAGAATATTAGGTATAAGAGATCTAAGAATCATGATATCAAATTTGACACCCTTGTAAGTTTATGTCTCCAATATCTATGGTGGGATTTAAGACCTATAAAGCTAGGGTAAGGTATGTACAAGATAGAATGAAGGATTAAAAATAGATCTAGTTCACAAACTAAGATGAGCCAAAAAAGTCAAAAAATCATAAACCAACAAAGATATTGATAGAAAAGAGCAGTCAAACCAAGTTGAAAGAACATATATGTAGACACAATTTCACTTTAGATAATTTAATTCCTTTGGTTTGTAATTTAATCTCACATCTTCAAATTCGATCGGCTATGAGAGGAGCAAATAGGGGTGTTATGTCACTACCTTGCAAATTATCCACCTTTTACTTTGATTGGATTCATTGAGAGGGCCACCACCATCTATGATGATTGAAATTCTCTTGTCTACAACACCACTCACTTTACATGGCATCATATCTTTAAATTATGTCATAAATTGGCCTTTTCTCCAATACCATATCAGACCACACAATACAAAAAGACTATTGAATTGTATTATGAGATGGGATTTTATACATATGAAGGGTGGGGAGCATAGTGCATTAAATGGAACTCACAAATTCCATAAAAAATAACAAAATATTCACATGTACCCTAATAAAATAAAAAAAACTATATGGGAGGAAGATAATGATGGAATATTCTAACATCATTGACATTTTCTCAATAATATTATTGCCTCAATCTTCATTTGTAATTTGATGGATTTTTTAAGGGATGAGGGAATGGTTGCCGCAATTGTTGAAGCCCATATTAATGAGATATAAATCCCTAAGTATAAGTTGAAGCAAACCCTAAAATGATATGAAAATAATCAAGGGGTAGCTAACATTGGAGGTGTGGACAAAGACTCAAATACAAGAAGTCAATCCTTTACCTTATACCCAATTGCACCTCCATTTGAGACAAAGAGGTAATTGCACCTAAGTTGAAATGCCTTAAATTAAACCTCTCAAATGCCTCTGGTTGCACAATATAAATATGGATATGCTTAAGAACAAGACATGGAATTATAATTATGTTGGTTTCTCACTCAAATAACATACCTTTGCATTCAAATACTATCTATAAAAATGATGGATTTGATCTTAGATATATAGATTTTTTTGAAACTGTTGGAGGACTAAGATTTGATCTTGGATCATGAGTTAACTCCCATTGATGAAGAAGTAGATGTGGAGAGGTGGCAATCACTAGCTAGTTGTATCATGTTGATTGATGAGTTAACTAAATTAATCGACTAGTTAACATTTTGATTTATTTATTGATTTGCCATGATTTTTATTAAATTATTTATGGATAATGGATTGCATTGAATTTATTTAATATTTGTGTTAAAATGATTTTTTTAAATATTGAACATGATTTTTTTTAATGAGTGGATGAATGGTGATATTTAATGTTTATAATTTTCTCCCATTTGAGATGATGTGATTTAGTGGAAGTAGTGTTGTTTTAAAGAAAAAATAGTATATATCACTTTTGAGATGAAGAGGGTGGTGATATACCTAATCAATTGAAAAAGTGGTGCTATTGAGGTTAAGGGATGATGCCCCCTCAAGAGGTTGGTCAAGTAAAAATAACTTGAGTGACATCTTGAAAGAAGAAATTAAGTCAAAAACCAAATAGAGGATGAAAAATAGGGATCAATGAAAGAAAAATAGAGGAAATGGGATAAAAAATGGAGAAATGGAATGAAAAAGAGTGAAAGGGGGTAAAAAAATTATTGGGGGGAAAAATCAGGATTTGGGGATGAATAAATAGGGGTAACGAGAAAAATATTTCATTTTAATCCTCAACCCTTGGAGTACATAAAGTAGAGCAGGGCTATTAGCTAAGGAAAATAGAGCATTTGTCACAAGATCATCATGAGTGGAGTGAGTATGACAATATAGGAAACAAGAGGAGAAATATGCACTTGTACATTTTAAAAAATAACCCTAGGGATACATCTATTGCAATCAATGGGAGAAGAATAAATGGTCAATACATGTGCTAAATTGTGACAACCATGATTTAGTGTGTATGGGGGATCTAAGTATGATTCATGCATTAGGTAGTGTATCATATGTAGAGAAATTCAATGCATCTATTTGAAATGATGCACGTGCACAAAAAGAACACATGTACTAATCCTAAGACATATCTAGGATTAGTGCATACATAGGGAGTGATGTGTGTGATTTTATCATTCAGCCTATGCACTCTTTGAGTAATGTTTACACTTGTAGTGAGATGTATGCATTTCTCTACTTTTGTGTATCCACTCATGAAGAGACATATGCATAAAATAAGATATTATAATTGGTTTTGGAAAAAAATGAAATGATTTTTTGCTAGATGCAAGAGTGATTGATTGTATAGTCAACCAAGGAGAGACAATCATTAGTGCTACATCTCACAACCTAATTTTATAAGGGAGATTATGGTACCTTAGAGAAATGAAAACTATGAAATGTAGCATAAATGCCTCAAATTAGGGCACATAGATCAATGTTCATAGTGTTTGTTAAGCGATAAAAAAATGAGATGAGTTTAATTCACCTATCAATATGAAAGATCATTATCACTGTAGAGGATGTCTATTAAATTATGTAGATCCCAATTTGTAGGCGTATGCTGTATTACTAAGCCTATCATGTAGAGGGTTCATTGCAATGACTATTTGGGAGGAGTGACCTCTCTCAAAATGTTATTATTGGTCTTGGATGAATGAATTAAGATGGTAGAGGAGCTCCCTCTAGTCATAATAGCTCTTCTTAGCTATATATTTCTAGCTAACAAGAGTAGGAGATTATTTCTTATTGGTTTAGTGATTTATGTTAATATGAGGGCAAGTAGTAGGGAGTTCACATGGGTTCCCTATGTTCTATCCTAAATTTACATAGATACACATTTAGCTACTTATACCTTGGGTGGAAACAACATTAGCTCAGTGACATTGTTACACATAGTCATTCTTAGGTTAATTAGTGATAGAGGAGATCGAGGAGTGGGGGAGTCATATATATTTGTATAAGCCAATAAGTTATGGTACAAACACCTTGGAGACCTAGCCTATTAGAGGCAAGTCATAGATGAGGTTGATGTTGTAGTGCAAAGGCCATGGTAGAGGTGTAAGAGGGGATCTTTGAATTTTTATATTTATTGTAAAATTTGAATCCCCTATTATATAATTAGTAGGCATCGCCATCTAATAGAGTGGTATAGGAAAAACTAAGTATAATACTAGTTTGGTTTGTGGAAAGACATTCTAGAAAATGGGGAGCATGTGTTTGAGCATGTTACTAGGGAGGAGATTAAGTGGAGGCCATGTTTGGGTCCATAATTGGTTTGTATTGATTTTTTTCACTTAGCGAGTGTACCATGGGACCCATGCAAGGACATAGTTGATAAAGGTGCCACATTTAAGTATTGAGTATGGTGACATAAGAGGATGCTAGTGTCTTCTTATTACACGCTAAGTGAAGGTGTAGGATCAAATTAGGGCACCCTAATAGGAGATAAAATGTTGGTAGAGGATATAGGGTAGATAAGGGCAGATAGAACTAGTGCTAGGAGAGGGATAGGGTCAAGGGTAAGATGAGGCCCAAGCATAGGTTCAAGAACAAGGGTATGAGGAGGATTAAGTATAGGGATAGGTGGACCCAATTTACATCAATGAGTAAAGAAAATATGATTAGGATTATAAGCCTACTGATGTGGGGGACCTTCAAATGAGGCTATCCATAGCCTTGTATAAGTGAGATGCATACCATACAGAGTGAGATCAATAGAAAAGGGGACCAAGACTAGGCTCAAATAAAAAGAGATAATATGTAGGCAAAGTGAGACATATTAGTGGAAGAGAATGGTGATTGGGTAGTGGAGAGGGAGGGGTTGTAAGGATAGCTACAACAATCTTAGGCCAATGTATAGAGGCTTCATATCAAGAAATATCAAGCATAGGAATAATTAGTTCCCTTGATAATTTGCATAAGTGGTGGTAGAGATGTGAATAATTGGAGGAGAGATAGCATGAGCACTACATGAGGCACACTACTATAGGTCTCTTTATGAGTAGGTAGTACTCACAAGTATAATGGAACCTACATATGTCAAACAATAAATTTCTAGTGTCAAAGGATTAGGAAAGTCTAGTAATTTTATATTAGTTATGCAAACACCACTGCCTCAACCACCTATGGGGACAAATATAGGATCCTAAGTTGACAATTCTAGCTAAAAATAGTAGGTCCAACACTACATTTTGATTTATTATATATCATACTTATGTATATACATTATTTTGACATGCAATATTAACTTCTATGATTTATAGAGCCTAATGTACTTTTGTGATGATGTATATGGAGATGAGATAGTTTATACCATGATTTTATGGAAGTGTATGCTTTATGATTACAATTATATGTTGATATATGGATGTGAGATGTATATTTTATGTTTGTAGATGGATATGCATGTTTATTGTGGGTGATGTGATTGTGATGATGTATGACATGATTATAATGATGATGATATATTATATTTATGATATGTTTATGTATTAATGATGATGCAAATAATTTTATTATCTTGATTAATGATGAATGTATGTCATATAAGTTAATGATGATAATATGATGTTGATTTAGGATATGTATATGCATTAAAATATATGTGATGGATATTTATTATTGTGGTATGATGCATGAGTAATGATGATATGATAAATAATATTATGATATGTGATGGATGAAATGATGAATATTTTTATCATGACATAATGAAGAAGAAAATAATATATAAAGGAAAACATGGCTATGAACAATGGATTAATGAATGATTGGTTGTTTTTTCATGTAGATATCATGTTGACATATGGTTAGCAAACTAATTTAATATAACAATGGATATTATGCACTAGAGTATAAAAAAAAAGGTGATGATATATCCAATTCATAGAGGATTGACTTGAAAACAAAAACATAACAAACATAAACAATATACCATGCCTTGATGTATACCAATCAAGAAACACCATGATATATGACGATTGTGGTAATCTTGAGTAGGCATAATAAAATTTGAAAGATTAAAAAAAAATTAAATTAATGGAAATAGTAATACAAAATGCTACCTCTTGCTAAGGTATAGAAAAATGATAAATGGACGAGTATGCCTAATATAGGAAGGATGTATCTTTCAAAGGAAAATAATGGATGATTCTTGATATAGGGAATGGTATATCTCATGAAGGAAAAAGTTGGAAAATGGATTTTTACAATGGAAAATGATGTGAGTGTTGCATGTTGTTGAGGTTGATTAGAGATATTTAGCTATTTTACATTTAGGTTTGGTGTTTTAGGTGCTTAGTTTGTAAGTAAATTTTAGAAGCTATCATTCTTTCAAGTGCACATGCTCGAGATGAGGGATAGATGCAAATCTCAAGATGAGGATTGAGTGCAAAGAGTCGTGATAGAGTTAAATATATGAAGCTCAATTAGAAGGATAGGGGATTTAACCCAACTATAAAATAAACAATCAAGCAAATTTAAAGCCTATTCTAAATTAGGACATATTATCTACCCTTATTATAAAATAAGACCATGCATAGGGATAGGATTTTTAGGACTTGGATGGAGAGATTGCAATAATTATTTAGTGGATTATGAATGAGGGTGGGATAAAGAAGAGGATTTTAGGATAATGATGTTTGGATTCTTACACATGGTACCTATGAGCAAGTTTTTACCATGGTACTTGTCCAAGGCACCACGAAAAGTAGTTTTCACCAAAGGGTGATTTTTATCTTTAATTTTAATTTTTTTTTGGAACATTTGTTGTATTTTTTTGATTTTGGTACATTTCATATTACACATGGAATCATTTAAGATGTGTTATGTTCATGGTTTCATCAAGTTTTTGAAATTCTAGAGTAGCCAATTGATAGGCACTTGATCTATATTTGGTAATGATGACATATGGGCCCAACCAATTAGGTTCAAACTTTGCTTTCTTTTCTTCGTCTTGGTCTTGGGTGTTCCTTTTTACTAGTATAAGGTCACCTACTAGAAAATCATGAGATTTTATTTGTTTATTATAGTTACAATGAAGATGATTCTGATAGGATTGTAAGTGATTCAAGGTAGTGAGAGATTTATTATTAACTCTAGCTCATGCAAGAGTGCAACTCAATACCCCTCATCATTAATGAGATTATAGAAGGAAATGCTTAGTGATGATAGTCTGATCTCAATTAGGAAGATACTTCATATCCAAATACAAGAAAAGAATATGGAGTCACACCAATATGTGTGTGGATACTAGTAATTTAATTCCCCAAGACACAAACCTAGGAAATTATCCAACTAAATATTTTTTTGAAATAATAACATAAGAATGACTCTTAGCAAATAGGATATGACATTAACATGTCACACTACATGATAACACACACATAAGGTGTTTTTCTAAGCATATTGACATAAAGAAAATATCACTATTGCTCTAATCAGGGTGGCACAAGTGGAAGATTTATGAATCATCTAACCAATCACCATGATGAACCTATGAGAGGGTGGAACCACACTATAATGATGACCAGCTCCTAACTCATGATTGCATTCTCTCACAAACACAACACAAGGGTAGGATGATGTAAGAAATTCATCTACCTTAATTCCACTCCCTAACACACTTGATGGCACTCACAACACTAAGGGAAACCTATGTAAGAGGTGGGACAACTAGGAGATATTGTACCTCAACTAGTTGAAATGATCATTGATTTCCTATACGTGGAGTAGGACAAGGGTAAAAAATACATCCAATGAATTCTATGATAACATAAAAAACATATGAAAAGGGCCAAACCTTCACAATAAGTTTCTTTACTAGGAGGTACAAGCTCTCCACCAACAAGAATGAGAATTGGTTGTTTTCATGTAAAGACACACTTCCTAATGAAAACTTGGGAATATATCCCAATGAAGGATGCATATCATCCATGTACATGAGAAGATTTAAAAAGCATAGGGGAACAACTTTTGTATACAAATTTACCTCCAAACAAGACCATAAGTGCTCATTGTTTGAAAAATGAAGGATGACAATGCACTAAGAGGACTATAGTGCCCAAGAAGAAAATTAGAGCATGGGAAGGACTCCAGTGAGCCACACTATAGTCCCATAAATTTTTTGTGTTCCTAAGCTAGTGTTTTGGTCCAAGAAAAGTGCTAGTGTCTAGAGATAGAGACCAAACACAATATTTTTTAGGACCCCAATTCAAGACCTCATATTAGACACTCAAATAGGTTTCTCTAACAATAAAAACACCTATATATAATTGAAAAATATAAGATGAATGATTAGGAGATGACACATGATCTCATGGTACACCTAATTTTTTAAACACATGCAAATGGAAGAGACACTTCCCAAAGTGTAAGGAGATCGACAATGGATTCCAAAATAAATTCATGCACATGATAGTAGAAGGGAAATTCTCACAACACACCCCACTCACTCTTCCTTCCAAAGGAAAAACCAAATGACTAATGACAATGCCATTTTACAATGGGTTCATGTACACAAAATCAAGGATAGGGGAAAGATATTTAACTAAAATTCTTGAGAAACCATAATTGAACATTTGTTAACATATTAAGTTTTTTTTCATCCTTAAATAAAAGAGTATTTAAATTAATTTTACCAACAACCACATATTCAAATATGATGAAAGATTTATTAGAAGATATGCCCATTCGACACCAACACCAACATATTCTAAAATAAATGATAGGATCCTCACCACATATATGGGTGAAGTGTGATACAAATAAAATAACCACAAACATTATTTGAAGAATTAATTAACTTGAAGCTAGCATAGCCAATTATCATGATTTTCAACATTCTAAATATATCAACACCCTCACAAAATGAGTTGTGAAAAAATACAAGATGACATCAATTTATTGCTATATTCAAAGGCTCTCATCCTAAATATGGATGACCCATAACCCAAATCATGAATTAATAACATGATCATAATAATTATTACAATGGTCACAAGGACCCTTTTTAAAATATTTGTATTTTTCAATAATGAGAGATATACAATTACCAAGGTATCGTGAGAGTCCATTACACTCTCTGAGAAGAATCCTCCAAGTTCACCAATCCCCAATGGTGGTTCAATACCACCCAACCACGTGGTACCCATTGATCCACCCCACCATGCTAGGAGGTATTCACTTGGGCACAAGCACACAAAATTACACAAAATAATGGGATTATGTGTTGAACACCCAAAATACTAAGAGGGGGGTGAATCAATATTCTCTGAAACCACTTAAACATTTAAACATTCATTCCACATAGAGTATTCAATTTGTGGTAGGAAAGAAAAGCATGAAATCAACCATCAATATCACATAACACATGAACACCATATTTTTACGTGGAAAACCCAAAATGGGAAAAACCATGGTGAGGATTAGCTCACAATATATTATAACTGGTTATAAGATATTACAAAACTACTCATTGTAAGTGGACTCACTATCCAAGTGGAATAACTACCCACTAAAAGAAGAAAAGATAGAAGAGAGAGGTGGCTCAAAGCCTATATTTGAACTACTATAATTACATCTAACATATGCATGAATATAGTTCCATTTAAGCTCAATATACATAATTTACACACTTCATATTTGTTTGCACTAACACTCTACTTTGCTCTGCATTCATATTATACTCGCACAATTTACATCAACTGCATATCATATTACTTCAATATCACCAAAACATCAAAAAATATCTCACATATATATCTGCTTCATCCATAAACACCTACAACATCAATTAGGTTAGCCTAATTAGATGTATCATACAAATTATACCTTGTTAGCTCAACATACACACATAAATGATTCACACAAAGATTCAAAACTTATAACAAGTCCAAATAGGTCAATGTGGACCTATAATAACTCCCTCATAATGGATCAATACATATTCAAACTCTACAGTACCCAAAACTTATTAGGTCAGCACCAATAATGACCTGACATAGAAATTTTCCAACTATACATCCAAAAGCTAACACATATATCTCCAAACTTCATGCCACTTTGAATTCACACTCTAATGAAACCTGTCAACATCTCCACAAATATACAAAGCCAAATACCAATCTGCAGAGAGATGCAGATCCTCCAAAATATACATACTGTACTGGTAACATTGTAACTTCCAAATCAGAACTTCTATCATTTATTTCTTCAACACCAGAAATAAAAAAAACATGAAATTTTAGATTTATACTCTCCTAACATCCAAAAAAATTACCCCAAAATTGTAGAGCGATATTATACACAATAGACCAATGCAGACCAAAATACAAGATGTCTTGAACATAGGAAACTTTGTTTTGACACTTAGCCAATTTTCTCTTCACCTATCTTCACTGGATCAAACCTTTTTGCAAATATCCAATTGATAATCATTTTCAAACATGCTCAAGCTATGCAAACTAGTTTGCATTGTGATCTTCATACCAGAATACAATGTTGACATCAATGACAACACTAAACTACATACTGTTCAACTTGTACTCATACTCCATGCTCATGTTGCCAACAAACATGTTAATGACAGACTCCTTAGTCTTTCAAAAATCTCCCTCTTTTTCATTGATGACAACATGCCTCAAATAATCTCCCAAAACTACTCTTCCCCTTTGACATCAAGGGAAAAGGGCACATAATTACATATCTTCTCACCCTTTACATGATTTTGTATCTCCTGGATTGCATACATACTTACTCATGTTCATGTGTTTTCCCTAGCTAATATATGCATATATACAAATTTAAAACTTTACTGACTCCCCCTAAGGGTGCTATCAAATACTATTGGATCAAAAAAATTACATTGGAGAATTTCCTTATACCATTTGCATATGTACACTGAAATCTGAACAATAAACTGAATTACATGAAAAGAAAAAATATAATCATTCGAAGGAAGAATTTAACTCTTGTAGCTTCTCCAGGTGAGCTTTCCACTCTTTATTTCCTTCCTCCCAACTATTCTTTGCTAGGCCAAGTATTCTTCTCTTGATCTCCAACTCCATCAAGAGTTCTTCATTGACATCCAAAGTGTTAGGTACCTTATTTAACTTTGAAGCATTTTCAACACTCAACAAGACACCGAGAATAGGTATGCACTTAGCATTCACCAGATCCTTGAGATGATCAAACTGCATTATAATTTTCTCCTTTTGAACTTGTAGTTATAAGAGCTTCTCATGCAAGTTCTCAATTGTAGACATTGTGCTTCCATCCAAATATTGTGTCAAATCATAAGCGCTAGAAGCTTTGTCAATTTGGGACTCAATAGATTCCATCTCATAGTTTATGCTCTTTGTAGAGCTCAACCATTTCATGTAGAACTTGAATAAAACTTTGGCTTCTACCACACACTCCTACACACCTTTAATATTATCTTGGAATTTTTTTTTTGCAACAACACACTTCTTCATTATATCTAACAATCTTTTCTTATGTATCTTCTTGTCCATTTCCTTCTCCAACTTCTCCTTTAATCCGCTGGAATATTCCATAAGGGAATCAAGTAAAAAAATTATATTTTCCATATGAGATAAGGAGTTGTCAATGTTATCACCAGTGATGTAGGAGCATCCCAGGTTTCAAGCAATCTTGCATCAACCAAAAATATTTGCATTCATGTTTTCTTGCATTTAAGTAGTTAGCTATCAGGACCTAGTCTCAGTATTTTGTACCGCATTGTATCATATTATAACATTAGAGCTCATGGAGTAAGACATATGATATTCAATGCAACATCTACATCATATCCAAAATTCAAGTGTTTTGGAGATTCCAATATGAAGTTATTGCTAACAAAATATCAACTGTATTTAGACAAAGAGCATTCACCGACCAGTCTTGGCTTTTCAAGTGTGTGGACCTATCTCGTGACTTGTCAAGCTCAAGAAACCATTTCTTAAGGATGCACATTCATCGAGGAACCTTCATTTTGATCCACATCATGTTTTTCTAAGGGTCAAAGGGGAATCTCATGTTTTGGTTGACCTTCACACGTTTCATCAACTTTGGGGTTTGAGACTTCTTGAGGCCGATGCAAACCTTTTCTGGAGCTAGGAATTAGTATATATAGACATCATGTAGTTCCATTAGGAAATCAATGAAGTAGAAGGATAGTAGTGATAGATAAGGGATTTGACCCACATTGTATCTCTAGGCTTAACACCATATCATTCTATAATTCTATAAGCTAGAAGGCAGGGCATGTTGCTAGTGAATAATTGATCATTCTTTATATTTCCATGTGTGATTGTTGTACCAATTCTTTGAGTTTCTGTTGTGCTTACTCTTGCTGCAAGGTTGGATAGTCCTATCTATGGACCCTCCATCCTTGATTTCACAAGGTGGTATCAGAGTGAGGTTACGGACCTTTGGAAGACTAGAGTGAACTTGTGGACCTCAGAAGAGGAGAGCGAAGTTGAGCGAAGGCATTCCGTAAGATCCTTGGGTGGACAGATCATTGACTTGAGGTAGCCTACTTGTGTTTGTCAATAGATCACCAATTGTGAGGTAATTGTGACCCTGTAGCCAAATTGCTGATTTGAGGCAATTGTACTAGATCCTAGGAGAATTTATACTGCTATTAATGTTGCTGGAAAGATGGATGAGATGATGGAAATGATGCGAATAATGAAAGTGAGATTGGATGCTGTTGAAGAAGACATAAGAAAAGGCATAAACCCTAGACCTAATGATGAAAGTGATGATGATTAAGTTCAAGCTGCAGATCAAGCTGAAGAAACCTCATAAGAGGAAGAATTATATAAGATGAAGATGTTGAAGGCTATTTCAAAGATAGGAAAGTGACCTAGAATAGAGATTTCAAACTATATCGGTAACCTAAACCTTGAGGAGTTGATTGATTAGATAAATGACATTGAAGAATACTTTGAATATGAAGAAATTGAAGATCTAGAGAGAGTGATATTTGCAAAGACTAAGCTAAAAGGACATGCTGCAATATGGTGGAAGTTAAATTGGAGAGAAACAGAAAAGGTAAAGAGAAGATTGTGAAATGGGATAGAATGGTGACAAAATTGAAGAATCAGTTTATACCTGCAGACTAGTAGGACTATGAGTTGTAGTTGCTGAAGAGATCACAAAACCTGAGAAAGAAGGAAAAGACTATGAAAGAATACACTAAGGAATTCCATAAGATCATCATCAAGGCTAGAAATAGTGAAGCAAGCAAGGAGAAAGTGGCAAGATATATCAATGGGATGAGGAGGAACATTCAGGAAGAGTTGAGCTTGGTAAGGATGAATTTGGTAGAGGAAGCATATCAGTTTGTATTAAAGGTGGAGGACAAGCTAAACAAAAGACATGAATAGAGGCAAAGAGTAAGAGGAGGTAGATTTCAGAGAGGAAGGTTACATTCGAGAGGAGAGAAACCCTATGTAGAGAAAAACAAGGACAAAGATTCATATCGCAAGGAAGAGAAGGATTCCAATTCATACCACAAAGGGAGAGATGACAAATTCTTATCGCTACAACTGATGAAGCTATAATTCTTACTGCAATGATGGATACTAGAGAGATGAGAAAGGATATGACAAGAAAACTTTTAGAGGAACCCGTTTCAAGTGCGGAGGAGAAGGACATATAGCATTTGAGTGTCACCAAGAAAGTAAGAAGAATGAAAATCATGCAAGAACCAGATATATAGAGGAAGAACCAATGAAATCATCAAGTTCTAGAGGAATTCCAGAGAAGGGAGAATCATTATTCATGAGGAGAGCACTGCTCCACGAGAAAGAAATACCTAAGGAAGCACCACAGAGGAAAAGTTTATTCTAGACTAGATGTGAAGCATGAGGTAAGTGTTGTAAAGTTATCATTGATAGTGGTAGTATAGATAATCTAGTTTCTGAGAAAATGGTGACAAAGTTGAATTTGGAAAGGAGAAAACATTTGAAACCTTATAGGATAGTCTGGATTCAAGATGAGCACAAGATACTAGTAAGTGAGCAATGTCTAGTGAAATTCAAGATAGGATCATATCATGACAAAGTACTGTGTGATATCATGCCAATGGATGTATGTCATATGTTGTTGGGTAGACCTTGGCAGTATGATAAGAAAGCTATACATGATGGGAGAAAGAATACTTATACCATAACATCCAATGGAAATAGAATCACCTTGACCCCTTGGGAAGACGAACCTGAAAGTGAAGTATGTGGAACAACTAGATCAATTTGGTAGATGGAAGGAAATTTTTGGATGGATTGAGACATGAGAACATGTGTTTTCTTTGATTCCAAGGAGGTGCAGAGACCTAGAGGTAGGGAGGATCACAAGATAAGAAGAATCATCGGAGAAGGAAGTTTTTGAACTAATAAAAAAGTACCAAGATCTTGTATCAAAAAATGTGCCAGATGGATTACCACCAATCTAGAGTATCAGTTATCATATAGATCTTATTCTAGGAGCCAATTTTTCAAACAAAGCTACACATTGGATGACACCAGGAGAGAATGCATAGTTAAATAGACAAATACAAGAACTGCTAAAGAAGGGATTGATTAGAGAGAGTATGAGCCCATGTATGGTACCAACTGTATTTACACCTAAGAAAGATGGAGAATGGAGGATGTGTACAAATTCGAGAGCTATCAATAAGATCACAATGAAGTATAGATTCTCATTACCTAGGATGGACGACATCATGGATAGTCTGAGTAGAGCAAAGTATTTCACCAAGATAGATCTAAAGATTGGATACCATCAAATCAGGATCAAAGAGGGAGATGAATGGAAGACTGCTTTCAAGAAAAACAAGGGATTGTATGAGTGGTTGGTCATGCCATTTGGACTAACTAATGCACCTAGTACATTTATGAGGCTGATGAATGAGGTTTTGAAGAAATTCTTGGGTAAGTTTTTCATTGTTTATCTGGATGATATTATGATTTTCAATAAGACTAAGGAATAAAATTTGGAGCATATCAAACAAGTATTTTAGAGGTTGAGAGAAAAGAAGTTATTGATAAACATCAAGAAGTGTAGTTTCATGAAGGAAGAACTAGTGCATTTGGGATTTGTGATATGTGTAGAAGGATTGAAGAGGAACCCTTAGAAGGTTAGAGCAATATTTGAATGGTCTACACCTGTGAATGTTGGAGAGGTAAGATCATTTCATGGACTAGAAACTTTTTATCGGAAGTTCATCAAAAACTTTAGTGATATTTGCACACCTATGATAGAGACAATGAGGGGTGACTGAAAGGAATTCAAGTGGACCTCAGGAGCACAAAAGATTTTTGAGTTGTTGAAACAAAAGGTGACAAAACAACTTGTGTTGGAATTACTAGACTTTGATAAGGTATTCCAAGTAGATTGTGATGCTAGTGGAAGTGCAATAGGAGTTGTGTTAAGTCAGGAAAGGAGACTAGTAGCCTACTTCAGTGAAAAATTGAATGATGCGAGGAGAAGCTATTAAATTTATGATAAGGAATTCTATGCAATTATACAAGCCTTCAAGAAGTGGAGACATTACTTATTACCTAAGGAGTTTGTGTTGTATACGGATCATCAAGATTTACAATATTTGAATAGTCAAGGGAAGTTGAACCAAAGACATATGAGATGGGTAGAATTCTTGCAAAGTTACACATTTGTGTTGAAGCACCGGAGTGGGAAGTTAAACAAGGTTGCAGATGCATTGAGTAGGAGAAGGAGTTTGTTGACAAAGATGAGAATTGAAGTATTAGGTTTTGAAGAACTGAAGCATATGTATGAGAATGACATTGATTTTATTGAGGCATGGAAGGTTTGCAAGGAACCTATAGAGACAGATAGAAGCAAATGGTTGGATTATTTCATTCAGGAAGGTATGCTATTCAAGAACAATCAACTATGTATCCCTAGAAGCTCAATGAGAGGGAATTTGATCAAGGAAAATCATTGTAGAGGATTAGTGGAAATTTTGGAATTGATAAAACTGTAGCACTGGTGAGTGAGAACTATTTTTGGCCACAATTGTATAAGGATGTTAGGAATTGTGTTCAAAGTTGTAGAATTTGTCAAGTTGCAAAGGGAAACAATCAATACACCAGAAAGTATACACCATTGATATTACCAGAGAGACCATGGGAAGACATTAGCATGGATTTTGTGTTGGGATTACCTACGACACCAAGGGGATTTGATTCTGTATTTGTGGTTGTGGATAGATTTTCTAAGATGGTGTATTTCATACCTTGTAAGAAGACCAGTGATGTAGTGCATGTTGCAGACCAATTTTTCAAGGAGATTATGTGATTGCATGGACTGCCAAAGAGTATGATATCAAATAGAGACACTAGATTCATTGGATATTTCTTGAAAAAATTGTGGAAGAAGATGAAGATCAATTTGAAGTATAGTTCAACATTTCACCCATAGATAGATGGAAAAATAGAAGTGGTAAATAAGAGTTTGGGGAACTTGTTGAGGTGTTTGAATGAAGCTAAAGCAGGAAATTGGGACTTGATACTACCACAAGTAGAATTTTCATACAACAATTTAGTAAACTGGAGCACAGGAAAGACACCATTGAAAATTGTGATAGGACAACAACCCAAAAGACTAGGATAATTAAGGGATATCGGTAAGGAGAATAAAAGGAGTGTGGAGGTAGAAGAATTTTTAGGATTCATGGAGACAATGCATACACAAATCAAGGAGCATCTGGAGAAGATGAACAATACCTACAAGGAGAAAGTAGATAAGAAGAGAAGACATAAGGAGTTTGCAGTGGGAGAGGAAGTAATGGTATATCTAAGAAAATAAATATTTATAGTTGGGACATATAATAAGTTGAAGATGAAGAAGTTTGGACCTTGTAAGATCATCAGGAAGTTTGATTTGGGAAATATATATGAAGTGGAACTATTGGAGGAATTTGGCATATCACCTATATTCAACATTGCAGATGTGTACAAGTATCATGAAGGAGAGTCACCGAAAGACAAAGAAGTTGGTTTGTTGGACCATATAACACATCATTCAAAGGAAATTGAGGAAATTTTAGACAACAGAGTTGGATGAAGTACCAGAGGAAGGCAATACAAGGAGTATCTAGTCAGATGGAAAGGAAGACCAAAGGAAGATTCATCATAGATTTCTCAGGATGAGGTGGACCGCATTGGTTTTTCTCTAGCCCCAAGAAAGTGAGGCTCTTTTTTATTCAACCTCAGGTGTTTGATGCAGGAGCATCCCAGGTTTCAAGCAATCTTGCATCAACCAAAAATATTTGCATTCATGTTTTCTTGCATTTTAGTAGTTAGCTATCAGTACCCGATCTCGATATTTCATACCACATTGTACCACATTATAACATCAGAGCTCATGAAATAGGATATATGATCTTTAGTGCAACATCTACATCATATCCATAATTCAAGTTTTTTGGAGATTCAAATAAAAAGTTATTGCTAACAGAATATCAACTGTAGTTGGACAGAGAGCATTCACCGACCAGTCTTGGCTTTTCAAGTGTGCAGACCTATCACATGACTTGCGGAGCTTAGGAAACCATTTATTAAGGATGCACATTCATTTAGGAACCTTCATTTCTATCAGCATCATGTTTATCTAAGGATCAAAGGGGAATCTCATGTTTTGGCCAACATTCACATATTTCATCAACTTTAGGGTTTGAGACCTCTTGAGGCTAACACTGACCTTTTTTGGAGTTGGGAATTAGTATATATAGACATCATGTAGTTGAATTAGGAAATAAATCAAGTAGAAGGATAGTAGTGATAGATAAGGGATTCAACCCACATTGTATCTTTGGGCTTAACACCAAATCATTCTATAATTTTGTAAGCCAAAAGGCAGGGCATGTTGCTAGTGAATAATTGATCATTCTCTATATTTCCATGTGTGATTGTTGTACCAATTATTTGAGTTTCTATTGTGCTTATTCTTGCTCCAAGGTTGAACAGTCCCATCTCCGGACCCTCCATCCTTGACTGCACTGATCGGGTATGCTTTCTTGTAACATCTTCAATGCCTCATCAATCAATTCTACACTTTTCTGATGTGTCTATAATTTATTTTTGTGCAAAAGCATGAAAAACATCACCCAATTGAAGCTTGTGTAGCAGAGATATTTTTTCCATGTCCATATGCCCTTGTTGCCCAGGTATGCTTTTTTGTGCTAGTTGAAACTTAAATTGCATACTCAACAAATTTTTAAAAGGATCTTCAAAGGAACCAAAGGACTCTCCAAATTTATTTGTACTATCTCCTTCCTTCAAAGCATTTTCTTTGCCACCAGTATTAATTGATGTCTCCTTAACCTTCTTCTCCTTAGACTTCTACTCATCACTCTTCTCTATATTTCTAAGCACATCTTCACCAGTAGATTGATCTTTGGTATTCAAAGGCATATTTATCTTTGGGTGGCCTTGAGTATCTTCTGCATTTTCCTCAAATACTAAAGGAGGTGTGTTATTAGTAGTGGGTATATCCTCCTTCTGAGCTTCTATACCCATCTCTTCTATAGTGGTGTTGTCTCCTACTAGAGGAGAATTATCAGTTGCATCTTCAACTGCAACATTCTCCTCACCAACAACATTCTCTTTTGTAATTTCTTCCACTTTTGGAAGAACATTATCCTGTACATTTACTTCTCCAATTCCATTCTCATGTTGAGCATCCTTTTGCTGTGCTTCTTTTGCAATATTTACTCCCGAGGATAGCATGTCATCATGCATCTCTTCTTCACTATTTGGAGTAAGTCCTATCCTTTTTTCCAAATCAGAAGCCTTCTCTACAGAATCATTTCAAAGCCTCTCAAGATCATTTTGATATTTTATCATAAGGGTGGTAACCCTTTGCTTAGTTTAGAATTCCCTATTATACACTTGATCCAATGTGGCTTTGTTCTCATCTGATAGAGGCACACTAATCTTTTCTAGAGAAAATGTTCTCAACTTTTCCTCTTCATCTATTGCCTCCTATCTTCTTGCATATAGTACATTCCTTAGTTCTTCAACAAATTACTTCTCAATATTCTTCATCATAACCTCATTGAAATTAATAATATAATTTACAATGGCTTCCTCAATGGTAGCCTTATCTACCTCATCTATAGTAGTATACAAGGCAGCAGTTTCGCCTAGCATCTCATGCTCCATAATTCCATTGAAAAAAGCATCAAGTTTCATAGGGCTATGTGGCCTTACCAGAGTCTTTTTCTTCTTCTTGTCTTTTGGAGATTGCTTCTTGTTGGACTCTTCTTTCTTTTCTCTCATGTGGATTACAAAGGCTTGTTTCCTTTTTCTACATCTGCCTTATCATTTGTATCCACACTGTCTAATTTTTAACTCTTTGTACTTGCTTCACCTTGTGAAGCTTCTACTTTCCTTTTTTGGGCCAATTTTGGTCCTTCTCCCTCTTCTTCTTCATCATCAACATTTACTGCCAAATATGTCTCTCTTGTTGCTTTGGTTTTTATTCTTATTCTCACAGGGCCTATTTTTTGCTATGTTGTTAGAGCAACCTTTTATTTTGCAATCCATTTTTACTGCTTTATCAGAGGTTTTTTCTCCTTCACCAAAGCACTTGTGGATTCTTTTCTCTTCTCCCCTACAATAGGCTTAATCCTGAAGGACTTTGGGACAACCGAAGGAGTGGTAGTTGTTCTACTAGATCTTCTGGCATTAGATGAACCTCCTGGTGATCTAGACATGGATTTTTCCTTCTCCACTTGTGGTGTATACATATTTGCATCAAATTGAAAGTGCTTTTAGAAATTAGGGAAAATGGAAACTATAAATACCATTTAAATCACTTTTCGGCTAGGGTTTTTCTTGCACTAGATCTCAATTGCTTCAACCACTCCACTTCGCTCTTCATCACTACTTTGTTCTTCTAAAATTCTCATTTGCAAATAATTTTTGATCAACTGAAATATCTTATAATCCATTTAGAAATTGAACTAATTTCGCATTGAATACACAAATTGAAAATCTAGTAAAAACCCTAACTGTGTGCATAGTCAACTTCAAAGGCTCTGCAAGCTTCCACTACTCAATATTTTCTGCCAAATTTATTTCTCCAATAGATCAAGCATATTGAATCACACCTCATATCCACGTGTTGAAGCATCAACACCATTTCTCTGGTAGGGGATAAAGAATTTTCTATTAATGCTCCCCCTAACCCAAATATTTCTTCTAAGTTTCTGAAGGAAATATCTACACTAGATGCTGGTATAGACTCTTTAGTCTCATTGTCTTCCTTATTTTTCCAAATTTTGTCCATATCTTTCTTCATCTCTACTGGATCAACCTTTTTCATCAGATCATTCTTCTTTACTAGATTGTGCTTCTTCACATTCTTGCTTTTGCAAAACTTAGGGATATGTCTAGGTCTACTGTAAATGTAACATGTGACATTCTTTTGAACAAGCTTGCTTCCATTCATTCTAGGTCTACATAATTAGATTTATTCTCAAATCCATTGCATGCATAACAGTAGACATTAAAATATTGAAAGCTCATACCATTGTTATAGCTATTCATCATTGGATTTCTGCATTCACTATCTCTATGACCAAATCTCTTGCATGTAAAACATTGACCGAGAAAAGGTGGAACATTTTGATTCCTTATGCTTCTACATTCCATAGATTTATGTCCAATTTTATTACAAGAATAACAATAACCATTAAAATATGGGTACCTTTATGCATTTGGTTGTTTGATAGGTGATCTTTTGAAGTCTCTCCTTTTATTCTGAACTTTCTTATCATTGATCTTCTTGTCTTCAGTCTTATTTTTAGGCTAATTTAGAGTTTGATTTGTCTTTGAGATTTCACCTTTCTCAAACCCTAATCGTTCTTTGTCTTTTGATCCTTTATGGTTTGCAATCATTGCATCAAGCTTTGTAGAACTCATCTTGAATTTGTCTTTATGACTCTTTTCTTTCTCAATATTTGATCTCAAGGTCACAACTTCTTCTTCAAGTTTTGAAAATTCTTCATATTTTATTTTCATTTTTTCATTAAAAAATTCTTCAACTCTCTTTCCTTCTTCAACTTGTACTTTTAGATTGGTAATTGTCTCATTGGATTGCTTCAATACCTTTTTATATCTTTCTCTAAATTTCTTGATTTGCTTTCTCAACTTTCTGATGCATTCATCTGCTTCTTTTCCATTCTCCTTCAGATCTTTGTTCTCACGTTCAATCCTTTCCAGATCTTCAAGAGTCATTATGAGTTCTCCATTCATGTCAACCATTGACTCTTCTTTTGTAAATCCAACAATAGGTATCTCTTCTAGAGGAGTAGGAAATATTCTAACAACCATGTGTTCAACCTTCAAGATCTTCCCAAAGTGGTTAAGATCCTTCCAAGGAACCAAACTCTATTACCAATTTTTGAACACCCAAAATATTGAGAGAGGGATGAGTCAATATTCTTTGAAACCACTTAAACATTTAAACATTCATTCCACATAGCATATTCAATTTTCAATAGGAAAGGAAAGCATGAAATCAACCATTAACATCACATAATAGATGAGCACCAAATTTTTATGTGGAAAACCCAAAATGGAAAAAACCACGGTGAGGATTAGCTCACAATATATTATAATCGATTACAAGATATTATAGAAGTGCTCATTGTAGGTGGACTCACTACCCATTGAAAGAAGAAAAATATAGAAGAGAGAGGTGGCTCACAACCTAGATTTGAACTACTATAATTGTATCTAACATATGCATGAATACAGTTCCATTGAAGCTCAATATACAAACTTTACACACTTCATACTGGTCTACAATAACACTCTGCTATGCTCTACATTTGTCTTATACTCACACAATTCGCATCAACTGCACATTATATTACTTCACTATCACCAAAATACTAAAAATGATCTTACATATATATCGGCTTCATCTACAAACACCTACAACATCAATTAGGTAAGCCTAATTAGATGTATAATACAAATTATACCTTTTCGGCAACATACACAAATACATGATTCACACCAAGATTCAAAGCTTATAACAAGTCCAAATAGGTCGAAATTGACCTATAATAACTCCCTCATAATGAATCAATACATATTCAAACTCCACAATACCCAAAAATTATTAGGTCGGCACCGGTAATGACCTAACATAGAAAATTTCCAAATGTACATCCAAAAGTTGACACACAGACCTCAAAAATTCATGCCACTTAGAATTCAAACTCTACTGACACCTTTCAACATCTCCACAAATTTGCAAATCTAGATACCAATCCATGAAAAGATCACGGGGATCCTCCAAAACATACATAATGTATTGGTAACACTGTAACTGACATATCAAAACTTTTGTCATTCATATCTTCACCACCAAAAACTAAAACACTATGAAAGTTTGGATTTAGACTCTCCTAACATTAAAAAAAATTTCCCAAAAACCATAGATCAATATTATACACAACGAACCAATGTAGACCAAAATACTGGATGTCCTGTACACAAAAATTTGTTTTGACACAACCAACTTTCTTTTCATCTATCTTCATTGGATCAAACCTTCTTGCAAATGTCCATTCGATAATCATTTTCAAACATGATCAAGCTATAAAAACCACTCTACATTGTGATCTCCATACTAGAATACAATGTTGACATCAATGACACCATTAAACTGCATACTTTACAACTTGTACTCATACTACATTGGTGTAGGAACACCTAAACACATTTGTCAAAATCTGATCATTTGATGTTGGTCATAGCATGAGTCTAGGGAATTTGGGGTGGTTTGAGTCAATTTATATTAAATAAGGTCTAAAAATACCATTTATGATGTATTTGGGTGATTTAGAGTTGTAGATGTCAAGTTTGTAAAAGTTGCACAAAAATGCAAAAAAATGTTGTCAAGCAAAAAGTTGTCAAAATATAATTTTTAGAGAATATGAAGGGTCAGTATTTTAAAAGTTAGTTATGAACATTGGGGAAGTTGGAAATTGAATGTAATGGCTATAAAATACTCTCCATGATTTGAAGATAGGAGAAGAAGTTTGTATTTGAAGATTTCCATCATTATATAATGCATTTTTTCTGTAAATTTTCTATGTTTTTGTACTTTACCACTACTGTACGATCTCGTACAGCCTGAAAATGCTTTGAAAACCATGGTATTCTATTGTGGAATGTTTTAACTATCTAATGAATCCATTTTGAGAGTCTCACACTCAGATTTGTGGGATATTTTCAATAGTTTTCTGTAGCAGCCTATTATCATAGTGTTAAGGGTTTGATAGTAATTTAAAATGATGTATTAGCCATTCCACCTATTGTCCTAACCTATTTCTTAGTGGAATGGAATATTATATGTTAGGATAAATGTTTTCATTGGTTGGAGTGAGCTGTTTGGTTTGGGATGATGCCCTAGGGCTGGGCAGAGTATTTTTCATGAGAAAATGAGTTACCAAAGTGGGGTTTTTGTGAATTGTTGAAGGATTGGTTCTTGTGAAGGTTTAGTGAGACTGTACAGTCCTATTTGAAAGTGTTGGATGCCTTGGTAAAGTTTGGTAAACCTGGAAATTGTGTTTTTCAATAAACCCTAGTATTTTGGTAGGAAATGGAGGGTTTGGTAGAACTGTGGTCTAGAGGTCAGGGGTCTAAGAAGTGATTGATGAATTTGTGGTTTTGCATCACAATTTAACTCTATCGAGTGAGTTTTGGTGGAAAAAATAAGCTTAGGAAGTACTTCCTTTGTAATTTAGGGTTGTTGTGTTGAATCTCTATATTGTTGCAAAGAAGTCACTTATAATCTTTTGGGATAGTTGTGTTGGTACTATGGGAAGTCTAAATTGATGGTTGTTAGGCCTTTGTATGACCTTATCTAAAAGATAAGTCCAAGTGTTGTGTTTTGAGGGCTAGAAGCCTCTTGTGTGTGTATTGGAAAAGTTGGATGTTTTTGTGACCAAGGGAAAATTTCCTTGATTGAATTGGATCATTTTGTGTTGGAAAGAGAGTTTTCAACCACCTTGATTACATCAGGTGGTATCAGAGCATAGGGAAAAAGGTCTTTTGTTGGTGATTTGATTGATTTTGAAGGTTTGAAGAAATTTGATTGGAAGGTGAAAAGACAAATTGGTGAGGATGCCTCTGAAGGGTGTTGGTGCTGCAAGAGAGTTATAGGAACTAAAGGAGAAGCATGCTTAGATTTTGCAGTCACATAATGCAGTTTTGGTAAGGCTTGCTTCCTTGGAGATGAAGAAAAGGAGAGATGAGAATGAAGATAGTGAAATAGAGGAAGATGATGAAGAATATAAAGATGGTGATGAAGAACTAGACCCTAAAGATCAAAGGATGGTAAAGATGCTCAAAGTAGTGAAAGGTGATTCAATGAAGGTAAAAGTTGATCTCCCTATGTATGGTGGTAATTTAAATGAAGAAGAATTCCTTGATTGGATTGCTGCTATGGATAATTACTTTGAAAGTGAAGACATTTCAGGTGAGCAGATGGTGAAGGTCGCAAAATAAAAACTCAAAGGTCATGCTCTTCTATGGTGGGACTATGAGCAAGCATAGAGGAGAAAACAAGGAAAGTCAAGGATAGTGTCTTGGGACAAGATGGTGCAAAAACTGAAAGGTAAGTTTCTTCCTAAGGATTATGAAGTTCAATTGTATAAGAAGTTGCAAGAATTGAAACAAAAAGATCTTGATGTCAAGTCATACACTGATGAATTTTACAAACTAAGCATAAGGTCAAGAAGGGATGAGGATGAAGCTAAAAAAGTGGCTAGATATATAGGTGGTCTCAGATTTAATATACAAGATGAACTTGTTGTTGCTAACCCAAAGTCTGTTGAAGAGTGTTTTCAATTAGCTATCAGGGTGGAGGAAAAGCTCAAAAGAAGGCAAGAGAAATCAATGAGAGGAAGAGGTACTAGCATAAGAGGAAGAGGAACAACCCCTACAAAGTAGCCATTTGAGGAACAAGAAGAAGCAAGCAAAGGTAAGGAGCAAGGTGTTGATGCTAGAGGAGGTTTTAGGGGTAGAGGTAGGTTTAGTGGTGGTAGAAATTCTAATGAGTTTTTCAGGGAGATGTTATAGTTATAATCAATATGGTCATCCTTCATGGAAATGTCCTGACAAGTTTGGTAGTTCATCTAGTGGTGAAAAGAGGATTGATAAGAGGGAACAAATCATTCAAGAAGAGGAATGTGAGAGCACTAATTATGTAAGTTTAAGAGTTGTTCTAGAAATAGGGGAAATGTTGATGATGAGGAAGACTGTATTGAAGGTGGCCAAGGAGGTGGAACCATTGCAAAGAAAGAGCCTCTTCAAGACTACATGTAAGTGTAAAAACAAGGTATGAAAAATTGTTATTGATTCAGGCTCAATTGAAAACATGGTGTCAAGTGAGATGGTTAACAAATTGAATCTACAAAAAGTTCCTCATGAGTTTCCCTATAAAGTGTCTTGGTTGAGTGATGGGAAATATTTGTTGGTTAATGAAAAAGCTGTGGTAGATTTCTAGATTGGAGGCTAGAAAGATAGTGTAGTTTGTGATATTCTTCCTATGGATTGTTGTCACCTACTTCTAGGTAGACCTTGGTAGTATGACAGGCGTGCCTTGTATGATGGTAGAGAAAACACATATACAATAGTGAAGGATGTATGCAAATTTGTTTTAACTCCTTTGGTGGAAGATGAGAAAGGTAAGGACAAAGTGATAATGTGTGGAAAGAAAGAATTGGTAAAAGATGTAAAGGAAGATACAAGGGTAAGTGTTGCAGTCAATTTGAAGTTTGAAAAAGCTTGGATAATAGGTAGAAAAGTTGCTTTAGATTGGTGGAAACTGAATTGGAATACAAATGCCATGATAGGGTCTATTGTATTCCCTTTGGTTGAGAATAAGATTACAAAAAAATTAAGAATAGGACATAAACTTGATGGGGAAGTGAGTACAGTGGAAAATATGTCTATTGGTACAGTGGTACTTGGTGACAAGACAAAAAGTCTGATGATAGTTGTGAAAGAACAGAATGGACAAATCAATAAAGGAAGATGCAAGTGTGAAGATGTGATAAAGGTGAAGTCAATGCCAAAATTTTCTAACAAGTGTTTGATTGCAGGAGTAAAGACAAAGATATCATCAAGATTAGAACCAAGGACTAATAAAAGGCAAGTAGCAGGTCAGATGGCAAAAATAAAGACAAATACATATGCAAGCAAAGACAAGAATGCCAAAGGTGCAGGGAAGATCATGAGAATTTAGTACCTGAACTAGATGAAAGAGTTTGTAGGACATGGAGTGTATGGAGAAAAGATGAAGCATGGAATAAACCCCAACTCTTGTGACAAGAGTTCTTTTTCTATGGGGGTGTATGGTGCAGGAGCACCTAAACACATTTGTCAAAATATGATCATTTGATATTGGTCATAGGGCGAGTCTACAGAATTTGGGGTGGTTTGAGTAAATTTATATTAAATAAGGTCTAAAAATACCATTTATGATGTATTTGGGTGATCTAGAGTTGTAGGTGTCAAGTTTGTAAAAGTTGCACAAAAATGCAAAAAAATGTTAAGCAAAAAGCTGTCAAAATGCAATTTTTAGAGAATATGAAGGGTCAGTATTTTAAAAGTCAGTTATGAATGTTGGGGAAGTTGGAAATTGAATGTAATGGCTATAAAAGCCTCTCCATGGTTTGAAGATAGGAGAAGAAGTTTGTATTTGAATATTTCCATCATTATACAACACATTTTTTTGCAAACTTTTTGTGTTTTTATACATTACCACTACTGTACAATCCCGTACAGCCTACAAATGCTTTGAAACTCATCGTATTCTATTGTGGCATGTTTTAATTGTCTAATGAGTCCATTTGAGAGTCTCACACTTAGATTTGTGGGAGATTTTCAATAGTTTTCTGTAGCAGCCTGTTATCACAGTGTTAAGGGTTTGATAGTAATTTAAAATGATGTATTAGCCATTCCACCTACTGTCCTAACTTGTTTCTCAATGGAATTGCATATTATATGTTAGGATATATGTTTTCATTGGTTGAAGTGGAAAAAAAAGTGAGTTGTTTGGTTTGGGATGATGCTCTAGGGTTGGGCAAAGCATTTTTCATGAGAAAATGAGTTACCAAAGTGGGGTTTTTGTGAATTGTTGAAGGATTGGTTCTTGTGAAGGTTTAGTGAGACTGTACAGTCCTATTTGAAAGTGTTGGATGCCTTGGTAAAGTTTGGTAAACCTGGAAATTTTGTTTTTCAATAAACCCTAGTATTTTGGTAGGAAATGGAGGGTTTGGTAGAATTGTGGTCTAGAGGTCAAGGGTATAAGAAGTGATTGATGAATTTGTGGTTTTGCATCACAATTTAACTCTTTCAAGTGAGTTTTGGTGGAAAAAAGAAGTTTAGGAAGTACTTCCTTTGCAATTTAGGGCTAATTTAGTAGCCTAATTCAGGGTTGTGTTGAATCTCTATATTGTTGCAAAGAAGTCACTTGTAATCTTTTGGGACAATTGTGTTGGTATTGTGGGAAGTCTAAATTGATGGTTGTCAGGCCTTTGTATGACCTTCTCTAAAAGATAAGTCCAAGTGTTGGGTTTTGAGGGCTAGAAGCCTCTTGTGTGTGTCTTGGAAAAGTTGGATGTTTTTGTGACCAAGGGAAGATTTCCTTGATTGAGTTGGATCATTTTGTGTTGGAAAGAGAGTTGTCAACCACCTTGCTTACATCATACATGCTCATGTTTCCAACAAACATGTCAATGACAAACTCCTTAGTATTTCAACATTATGGATCACATACAACAAACATTATGAATAACCACCATAGCGCACACATGACAAGTATGATCAACAAAAATATTATACTTATGCCAATAGGTATGATAAACCATTATAAAATAACATGCCCAAGGGGAAGAAATCAACAACAAATAGGCATAAGAGGTAAACCACATTAGATAACATACACATGTCAACAATCAAGGCTTCACCATAGCTATGAATAGGTGTAACCAATATCTCATCCAACCACACACACATGATCAAAGTTGAGTCACATGAAATACTAAATCCAATGGCAAGAAGGATGAGGATCTTAGTTGTAGGAAAAGGACTATCATCATAGTAGCCTGAAATAATGGCTAAGAAAAACTTGAATGTGTTCCCCATTTTCAAGGTGAGAGTACCCAACCGACATGACACCCAAAAAATACTAGAGTGTGGCATGTACTTTGCACTCATACCCAACCTTTATAAGTGCTTTGAGTATGTCACATAATTACATCTTGGTTCATTTTATTTACCTAATCAATTTTTTAGTTGTCACTTAAAATCAATAACTCTCCAACTATTTTATACCCATGAATCACTTTGGATCCCAAAAAATGTTGAGAGCCATTCTTTTACTATCATTTATCTCTCAAATTCTAGGTCCCTCATTCCTAATCACTATTTAAATGTGACATGAAAATCAATGCAACAAAAATAAATTATTAGTTTTTTTAACATAATATCAAAAGATTTGAAATGGAAAAATGCTAAAGAGTCTTGTTTTATCCCATCCTACTTCATTCTAGTTTATTCCCAATTTTTTTAAAAAAAAATCTAATGTAAATCCAAAAGAATTCCAATTCCACTAGATTAATGAATGATCAAATTTCAAAAAAATTAATTAATTAAGAATAGCTTTTTAATTCAAATATAAACAACAACATTCTTTTCCATTTAAATTCACATTTTAGGAGTCTATAAAAAAATTGCATAGTCATGGTTCTAAAATGAACACTTTAAAATTTTAAAATAATTAATTTAATTATACTAAATAAGCAATGAGCTCAATCTAAATTTAGAATCAGAGTGGACATGAAAAACATGAATTAGAGAATTCAAAAAATAAGAAAAGGAAGTGAAATACCTTCAATTTTGAAGTTGAAAAGTGACAATTTCATGCAATTATATCAAAATTTGAGAATCCATTCCAATGCAATCCAATCACACCCATAATACCCTCTTTTCAATTCAAATCCAAGCTAAAACAATCCTCCGATCAAGTGGATTCGATCATTTTCCATTTTCTAGAGAGAAGGTTTTCAGAGAGTATTTTCTAAAAAATGTAAGCCCTTTTTTATTTTAACTTATTTTCCCATTTCTATTTTTTTTTTCAAATTTTTCTCTCACAAAATATCACAATTAACAAATAACTTAAAATCCTTTTTCATTTTCAAGGATAATAATTAGTTTGAGATACTTTTTCAAGTAATAAAACATTTCCCATTTTTTAATTTAAAAAGCAATGTAATAATTCCATTCAATTTAAATAATTGGAAATGAAAATATAAAATACTTTATTACAAAATCAAATATCCCACTATAATAAACTAATGAAATTATCTCTCTAAACACTATGAATTATAACTTAATTCATATAGGAATAGAAAGCACAAGTCTCAAAACATCCTCATGTCGCATTGTCATTTGACAAAGAAGTGAAATGTGAACCATAAAATGTCTAGATTTTACTTCTACACACACATAAACATAAACAAAAATATTACAAAACATAATATTCTTATATGTTAAAATCGATAATGAGTCAAACTACTAAAATGAAAAGTAAATGATAAGAATTTTTCTGAAAGATAAAACCAAATTTATCTTGTCTTCTTCACAAATAACTTGCACATATACAAAGAAAATAGATTTTATATTATTTTGGTTGATTAAGAGCTTGCCTCATTCAAACCCTTGTTTTGGTATTTCTACCTCCATGATAGCTAGATTTGAAGAAATGTAAGTATGATAACTTCAATTAAAATACTATAATTTATGATATAAATGATTTGATAATAAAATGTTAAGACCTGTGATTATCAAATGCTAACATACAATAAAAAAATGCAAGAAGAAAGGGAACAACAAAACCACCTTGAAGCTTTCAAAAAACCTCCAAGATGAAATCTATTGCATGGAGATCATTGTTCTTCATAATTTTATGAAGGTGGTAATCAAATATTTTCAAGAGAATGACATATATAATGAAAATAACTTGTAAAAATGAAAGACATTTTTCAACAATCATGAGAGTTGAATGTGAGTTAGAGAGAGAAAAAATCTATATTTTTTTCAAAATAGCAAGTTGAGTTGATTATGTTCAACGTGACCACATGTAGGAGTATTAAATTTCAAAAATTTATGGAAAGGTAAAAATCTCCAATGACCACTAGAATCATGATTTTTTATGAAATGCTCTAGGATCACATAGACATCAGTGTGAAGCCCTCTCATCTAAAAAAAAAATTAGACATAGAGGGCTAAGAACATTTAAAATTAGCAAAAATGGATAATTTAGGTGCTGACATTTTGAAATTAAAATATTTAATATCAAGGGCTAAAGGGAGGGCATCATGCATTGTAAAAATTCAAGGGTATGCAATTTATGAGACTACATTTTACCCCTACTTTAGCAAGCATATGAACTACACTAAATATGCATGATAAAGTAAAAAAAATGAAAAACACAAATTTTACCAAGGATATTGTAGAGGATGCATAATCCTCAATCTAGGTAAATATTCCCCTAGGAAGAATACCTGTAAAGACAACTAAAATATCATGCACAAACTTAGATATTACATAAAAATCTTACTAACAACATGTTAGCTAAAACTTTACACTACACACAAGAAAGGCATAAGACAGACACTCATGCAAACAAACACATAAACAAAAGCAACACTTAGAAAGAGAGAAAGAGAGATAATAAGAAGAGTATGAGATAAATGATTTAAGAGGTATGAATAGCAAGCTACATTATTCTAGAGTCCATACAATGATTTTGATTGATCATGGTTACTACAAGTTGTGTTGTAGGATAACCATGAAAAGGGTAGGATATATGAGACCCCACAATCTAGCAAGCTATATTATGTTAGGTGACTCATATGCTACCAAGCTACAGAGAAAACACGAAGATTAATGATATTTAAAAATTAAGAAAATGAGATGTGTGCATTGTGAAATCCCCTTGCCCCCCCTTAAATAATCATAATGCTAAAAAGGATTTTTTTTTTTTAAGGAGAGAGAAAAATAAGGGATGCTTGAAAAGGAAGTGTCAATGAGTATGTTACATCATGAAACATGCAACATTGTGTCCATGGAATGCTATCACATAGATTAGGGAAGTCACATGAAAAATACATCACTCACACAAAAAAATGCTAATGGATCCATAGACTTGGGGTTAATATGAATGATAACCATGTATATTATATGATGAAGGAAAGTTAAGTCATCATTCCACAAGTGTAGTGGAACTACAAGTACAAAGGAAAAAATGTACATGGAAAAAAGTAATTATTTTTGGTCAATATGGAAGAGGCCTAAATGCCTTGACACTTTGCATCATCCCCAAAAGTTAAAAATGTAAAGGTAAAACAAATAGAATGATTATGGTAGATATAAAATAATTGATGACATTTCATCTACCTTGTATCCATGTACCTACAAGAGTATCATGGGTCATCCAAGAGAGATTCAAAAAACATAAAAAAACAAACATAGGGGAGCACAAAATACTCAAGGAAACATCTAAATTCTATAGATATGAAGGTACTACTCTAAAGACCATCATCAAAAAAAAATCAATCTTCCAATCTTGATCATAAGGGGAGGGAGGTCAAGCTTGTAGAGTAAGTACTTTAAGAGAATTATTAGAATCTCATCAACAATATATAAGGAGTTAGTTGCAAGCACAACATCATCCTAGGCATCTTTCTCGATAAGTGTCAACAATCTTGTGAAAATAATAGATAACACTAGAATATCAATGAAGGATTCAAACAAGTGCTCCTCATGAGGGGAGGTTGGTGAATCACTATTGAAATAGCCTACAAGAGGACTTCCACTGCTAATCTCTTTAATGGGAGTAATGACAAGAAGAAAAGAAGTTGATACTTCTTTTGTGAGGAGAATAAATGAAGAATAGTCTAAAGTTGGGTTTAGCTTTTGTTTTTAGTAAGGTGAAGTGGGATAATGTTTAGGTTTTATTTTGGGAGGTGGGAGAGGGATATTAATGTCAACAATGGTGGGAAAAAGAACATCTAGAAATATCTAGTGGTAGGTACATTGGAATGACATAAGGTTGGCAAGCATTATATTGGAAATGATAGATGTGTTAGGCATGCCCAATGGCACAAAAAAGAGGAACATTAGGGAGGTTTAGAATGAGTGGGGAGTCCATTGAAGGAGTCAAGAAAACCTACAAACTTTTGGGAGAGGCTCATCAACATCATTAGGAGGGATAAAAGGTGCTATAGGAGGAACACTAGTAAGTGGAAAAGGGGAGGAGGCATGATAATATTTGGAGGTGGTCACATGGGAGGGGGATGTTTGGTAGTAGGAATATCCATAGCCACTTTCTCATGGGCTATTACATGTTGACGATTCTTGCATTCACATGCAAGTTGATTACATTGATGGTGAGGTATAGATGCAGTTTTAGGAGGGGGATCAATCTACTCTAATTGCAAGATTGTCTTCACTTTTGAAATAGGAGGAAGGATAATCATGGTAAGAAAAGCTTGGGAGATTCGGGGTGCACACAATGTAACTTGTGTTGTGGATGCCTTTCCTCTTTTTTTTATAGGGGCATTTGGAGGAACATGAGGTACCATTGGAAGATGAGGTGTAGGAATTACATAGGAGGATTTCTATCCAATGGGTTATGTTCCTTTTCCTATCAGAGTGGTAGGTTGAGGAATGACAAGAGACACTAGAGGATGGAAAACCAGAGAGGATCTTTAAAATGTGGGTGCCTTTCCTTGGTCTATCATATTGAAATGTGGAGGAACACAAGGTATCACTGGAAGTTGGTAGCCCTTAGGAGGAATGAGAGGTAAAACTAACAAAGCATTCTTATATTCATCCATCAAAGAAGGAGGCAAGGGGATAGAATAATTCTAGTGCAATTGGGTAATTGAGGTAGGAGTGATTATAGGAGAAGAAGAAGAGGGAGCTAAAGAGGAGGACCCTACACAACTTGATTTTAACTTGGAATAATATTCATAGAGAAAGTTGCCACAAGGTTGTAGAGGTCCTAAAGCAGTAGGCTAGAAATGATCAGGAGAGAATCTACCATGAAAGATGAGTGGTTTGTATCTAGTGTATTGGATTGTATGCACCACACCTCCATGGGGGAATTTTAGGATTTTTTGGATTACAAATGCAACTAATTTCATGGAAGTTAACCATGGAATGCCTAAATTCACATAAAAGAGATCTAAATTTCTAGGAATAACAATGAGAGTGATTTATACGCGCTTAGATCCAACCTCAACCAACAAAGTGATAGAACCCATAGTTGATAGAGATAAACCATAATGTGTACGTATGGTGACTTGAGATAAATTATAGTTATCTTTGTAAAAATGATTGATTAAGAGGATTTCCTTTGTAATTACACTAACTTTGCTTGCAAGATCAACGAGAACCACATTAATGATTTTCTCATTGAAATGAGCAAGAGTGTAAAGAGGGCCATTTACTATTCCCATAGGTAAGTCATTATCAAAGAACGATATGTTAGGGGTACAAATGTCTCACACCTGAGCTAATCAGGGGTAACATTGACCATGTTAACCATGTTGCTCATTAGAGTAAGAGACTTAGAATCAAAACCAAAAGCATCAATAGTAATGAAGTTAGAAGAATCTGAAGGGAATGGATTGGTATATATTTGCAAGTTTCAAATGGTTTGACTTCACTATTGATTTATTCACATTCTCTTTTGTATCATGAATCTAGATAGAATTAAAATCAATGTGGTCTTGCAATAGGTGATAAAGATGCATGCATCACTTGGTATCATGTCTAGTGATGTGATGGAATTTCTATAATGATTTTGAATTGTAGGAAGCTGGGAGAGGGAAAATAGGGATTACTATTGTTATAGCATCATAAATGATCTTCCTTGACAATTTCACACTAGGTTTTGCTCCCCCTATGTGCTTGGACCAAATTATGCACCTAATTTCCTAAATTATGCATTCCATGGCCCATTTTAACATTTATTGAAAAATTAAATGTGAAAGACCAAAATATGCATTTAATATTTTACCCTTGACACTTTGGATGGCGAAAAAGGAGGGATATGGTCTTAGGTGCCCTATGTCGTAGACCTCTTAAGTTGGCTCAAAATTTAAATATGTTGGTGCTAGTAATTTATTATTTGAAATTTAAATTTTAATGGTTGGCTATTAGGATTTAATTTTTGGGAAATTAGAAGAATTGCATATAAATACATAGTATTTTCATAATTTTAATTAACAAGGAAAAACAAGAAATATTGAAGAGCAATTATTACATTTCAAAATCAATTCAAGAGTAGTCAAGAGTAGAATTTGCAGAATTATTACAATATTTCATCATTCAAGCATCATGCCAAGTTTTATGTGAGTTTTTTTATGTTTTTGCATACATTTTGTTTTTGAGTACTAACACTTGTAGGTCTTCAAATAAAATCAAGTTGCAATTGATCCTTGAAGGTGATGAGTATGACTTTAGTCCATCAAGGAGATCAGATTTGAGTGGTGAGTTGTAGTAAGTTGTCAATTCATTACTTGATTATCATTTAGCCTCTATCCCTCAAAAGGATACACTCTCTTTATCATTAATTTTGCCATTGTGGAGGTAGAAATACCAACACGAGGTGTGCTTGAGGAAATCCCGTATATGGCACAACCCTTCCTCTCTATTTTTGTGTGCAGATCAAGATCTGAAGTAAAGTGGAGGAAGTTTGAAGATAATTTTCTCATTCATACATCATAACCGTAAAAGTTGACAAGATATAGAAACTACATTTTCTCAATAAAAAACAGAGATCCAACAACAAAACCTAGAAGGAAGAAGCTACAAACCAGGGAATTGAGTCCTATGAAGTTAATTTCTAGTTTTAGATCTCTACTCTATGGAATCCTTACACCCTAAACCACCCAAAATTAGCTCAGATTTAAACTGTAGGTGCATCAATGTCTACCTTCTTCTTTTTTGTAAATTAAATTTGTTTGTGCGTTTTTAGTTTGTCAGAATTCATCTCAAAATGTTGCATTTTAATAGTTTAGCTAGTTACATCATTGCATCACATAAAAAATCCAACCCCCTACAATCAAAATTTAGATCAAAGGGAAGATTGGTTGATAGTCAATCACTCATAACCTTTGGTAGATCTAAATTCTCCCAATGTTATGGTGTCATAATACATCATCAACCACCATTTGAAAAAGGCTTTGATTCTAGAGGTTAGACTTAGGATCACCTTTTCCAACTTAACATTTTGGTGAACCCGACTGTTTTGACATTAGATACCTTTTAAAATTTGAAGAATATCATCTTAGATCTGAGGTTAATCTTGCATTGTTTTGCATTCATCATTTAGGTATCCATCATTTCATAAAAAAAATAAAAAAATAAAAAAATTGCATGCCATATTGCATTCAAAGTTCAAATAGGGTTAATCTCAGTCATCATAGGTCAAGATCTACATCTTAATTGCATTTACAAATTTGCATTAGGTCATATTAATCTTGAAATTAAATCTGAGTGTTCAAAGCATTCACTTAGGCATTTTGCATATAGTGAAAAGGTGAAAAATTGTATTGTTCTTGTTACAAATAGACATCAAGATCTTCATTTCTAGATTTTGCACATCAAGACTAGTAAATTGTTGCACTTTAGATCTTAAAATTACATTTGGAATCTCATTTTGTTGCTTGAAAATTTTAAAAATTTCTTGCATGCTTGCATTTACATTGCACAATCACAAATTAGTCAAATTTTGGAAATTCATTCACTATCAAACTTGCACTGTCACAAAACAAAACACTTAAATAATATTACACACATTAGAACTTTGAAATTTGAAAAATAGTTTGCTAGTTTAGGGAATCCTTGTGCCCCAAACTAGGCTATTTTTTCTCAAGTTTTTGTGACATAACCCTCTAAGGATCTTCTATCCATATCTTCTTTTAGTTTTCCATTCACTATGCTATAACAATTTGAACTCCAATGCATACATCTAATTGTCATAATGGTTGAATGCTTTAGTATAATGCCATATTCTTTGAAATATTTGGTGGATGTTTCATGTTGTGTGTTTGGAAATGACCCCACTTCAAATGTTGAAACTCATATTTCTTCATCTCCCAATGTATATCTCCTTAATGAAGATATCTTGAGGCAAGATGAAGCAATTGTGAATGAATCATAAGAAATGCATTGCCTAATCTTGAAAATAATGTGATCCTTTATCCTTGAACAACATGGCCTACTCATCCATATCAATAGTCAACAACACCTGCCATACCACCACTTGACATGTTTTCCACATCACATAGAGAAAGTGATTTATAATTCATACCTCAACCTATGCATACACAAATACCCATTGGCAACAATCAAGATGAGCTCACACCACCTAGTGATCCTCCATCTTATGAAAATAGTCACTAATACACCTATTAGCTTGGAACAATGTTATGGCCAAGGCTTTATGTTCTTGACAAATCAAAGATGTTATATAAATAATGAACATGAAATCCACAATCTTTTAGAGAAATAACAATTTGAAGATACAAAAGGAATAGGTTATCAAGGTCTTCCACCTTTACATGAAACATTTAATTCATCATCCAAACCACACAAAACTCATGGTCCTATTAGAAAAGGATTATTACCTGCTCCACATCCCTTGTTTGAGACTGAACACACTTTATATAGACTTTTAAAATTGGGATTCATTACATTACCACCTATTCAAGAGAGACAAGATGTATAACACAAGAATAAAAACTAATATTTTTGTGCAAATCATAGATTGTTTGGATATGCTACTAATGAATGTCTTACCTTAAAGAAGAAATTAGAATATTTAGATCCTTACAATGATAAATTTGCTAAGATAATAGATTAAATTTAACTTAGGATTTTCTCCTTGTTATGTGGTAATTATAGTGTCACATGATACTCATTACCATGCATGGGGTATAAGCTTGTTTTTATGTAATCATATTTCATTATGCAAGGAGCAAGGTGTTATCATTCATTTAGGCTTACCTTTGTCCCTACACTTGGGGGGAAAGGGTTAATTAGCTTTGTGTTAGGTGCATTCCTTGGTACAAGGGATCCCTTCATTATCTCCTTAAAATATTAGTGTATCAAGTAAACTAATATTTTAAGGGGGGCATATTACCTCACATAATACAATTATTGCATAATAAATGGCCCATTTGTAGTGATGACATCATACATATCCTAGAAAGTATGACCTCATTAATAGTAATATCACATGAATGTTCATAGAAGTGTAGCCTCCTCATTATATGTTAGTGTCTCCTTTGTGGTGGTATTAGGCTTGATATCCCCTAAAAGCATGAATTTTCATGGCATGTTAAGTTCCATTTTGTGGTAGTACTATGATTATTATTCCCAAAAAGTGTGATTCTTCATTCCACGATTGGTCCTCTCTTAGTGGTGATGTCATGTGTGATTCTCCCTAAGGTGTGACCTCCCATGTGTTGAGCAATGTTCCTTGTGATGCACCCTTTTTAGTGGTGTTATTTATAATGCCCCTTGAGGTATGGCTATGTGATATTTTTCCCCTACAACATTAAATTTTTTGTACCTACGAAGGCAATTTTTGGTTCATCCCTTGTGATGTTAAACTTTGTACACCTCTTGAGGTGATTTCCCATCCCCTGTGATGTTAAGCTTTGTGTGCTCCCTAAGGCGTGATTTGCAAGATAGTCCATGGATTTGGCATAACTTAACTCATTGATTCATGAACTTGAGAACCTTTTAACATGGCCACCTAGCATAACACAACTTGCTTTCTAGTGGAGCCATGTGTTCCATGAGATACCTAGCATAATGTAGCTTGATAGCCTTGTGGAACCTATCATATTGCATGGACACCTAGCATAACGTAACTTGCTAGCCAATAGATCCATGTAGCTTGTGGGTGATTTAGCATAACACAACTTGCTACTCCTCATGGGAGCATCCTTTTGTCTAACATTACATTTGGGATATGATGTTTGGTATTTGAGAAAAATTTAAGACTAAGGTCTCTTTTCCTTACCGGCTTGAAATCCTTTTAGTACTAACCCTATGTTTGTGTTTTGTTATTTGTGTCTTTTGTATATTACTTTTGTGTTTGTGTTGTATTATTTTTTACTTCATGTATAAGTTCACGTTATGTTATATGTTGTGTTTTTTTCATGTATACTTTGTGTTTTCATGTTGCATGGCACTTCACATGTGTGTATCTTTATCCTTATGTTGGTTTTCCATGGGATCTTGAATCCTAGGGGCTTGCACATTTCCACTAGATTCAGTGTCATCCTATCTTTTCAATATGTAGACAATTGAACCCCTCGTGACATATTCTTAATTTAGTGTGAGTTTGAGCGTAAGTTCATACACTCACTAAAGTGGGGGCTAAATGTAGTGTCATAAATGATCTCCCTTGATAATTTCACACTAGTTTTTCTCCCCCTATGTGCTCAGACCTAATTATGCACCTAATTTCCTAAATTATGAATTCTATGGCCCATTTTAACATTTATCAAAAAATCAAATGTGAAAGACCAAAGTATGCATTTAATATTTTGTCCCTAACACTTTGAATCCCAGAAACGGAGGGATCGGGTCTACACCTTAGACCTTTTAAATTGGCCCCAAATTTAAATATGTTAGTGTTGGTAATTTAATATTTAAAATTCAAATTTTAATTGTCAGCTATCAGGATTTAATTTTTGGGAAATTAGAAGAATTACATATAAATACATAGTATTTTCACAATTTTAATTAATAAGGAAAAACAAGAAATATTGGAGATCAATTATTATACTTCAAAAACAATTCAAGAGCAGTTAAGAGCAGAATATGTAGAATTATTATAGGATTTCATCATTCAAGCATCATGCCAAGTTTTATGTGAGTTTTTTCATGTTTTTGGATGCATTTTGTTTTTTAGTATTGTTATCACTATGATTTGCACCCTAGCTGAATCTTAACACAACTAATCATGTGAAACATGGGAACTTTTCTAAGGCTGTAGGTCACCTATAGCAGAAAAGGACCTCCAGAGAAAGTTGGTTCTTTATTGGATATCACCTAAACTACTCTACTGAACTTGCAAAGGAAAAGGGTAGAAATAAATAACATAAACTAAAAGTCTAATAATGAAAACTTAAGGTGATACACCAAATTATCCTAGGGACCCGAAAATTCAAAAAATAGACACTTTCTTTTCAATGACTGAAAATAAAACTTGCACAATTTTTTTATTTTTTATTTTTATTTTTATTTTATTTTTATTTTTATTTTTATTTATTTATTTATTTATTTTTTCTGTAGGCTTATACATAAGTGTTTTGAAAAAAGGCTTGAATGCATTTAACTTTCAAAAAGAAAGGACACCTTCACATTCTAAAAGCTAGATGCAAATTAAAACACAATTTTCAATTTGCACAAGCATACTTCTGCAGAAAGGGCAGAATAATATGAGACAAAAATACAAGGAAGTGAAAGTTCCTCACATGTAATTTGATCAATCACTTGATAACCACTATACTGCAAGAAAAAGAAGGCACAAACTTCAAGCATTGACATACAAGGTCCTTTCTAAATTCATTCCCAAGATGAGTTACAAAAGCTTGCAAGAAGTTTGACAGAGGACTCAAAAGTCACTAAGTCTCTATCTGCATCAAAAGAACTCCCCCAAAATGATTTTCAAAAGAAACTATATGCAACAACTCCAAACAGTTGCACTAAACAAGGAGCTAGAAGCTTCCTTGGGTTGGATGCCCCTCAAAAGCCTAAAATATAGCATGCAAATCTTCACAAAAAAGTCTCCAAATAGGTAAAAAAGTCAAATTTGAATTTTTAAAACATGATGACTCATGAAACAACCCTCCAAAAGCTTCCAAAAGCAATTAAAGCCTCCTAGATACCCTCCACATGTTGGTAACTACTTAAAACTCCTCCAATATGCTTGCAAAACATAACCTCCATAAATAACCAACTCCCTTTTAATCATATCCTTGTTTGCCACTGTAGCATCTTATTTTGCATTAAAAATAGCACCTTGTTTAAAGTGATTTATTGCAATATCACTAAAATCAAAGGCTTTACATTTGTTCTATATGCAAAAATACATAAGACTCGACCATTGTGGAAAATCAAAAATAAAACAATAAGTCCACAAGGACTCCTAAGCATTCATATGCAAAAATTTAATGTCAAACTTACTAAGGCATAGGATGGGGTATTAGTTCATTTACAAAGCTTAAAATAAAAGGCAAAAATGCCTAAGTTTATGTCAACATTTCTTAGGGTAAAAACCCTAATCAACAAAACTGATTCAAAACAAAGAAAATGCATTTTATTTTTACATCAAGTTTCTGGAAAACTCTTCATTGAGGGTTTGATGGAGCTTTGTAAGATAGCTTTAATGGTGGATCTTGGAGTAGAATAGTGGTATCTTTGATATATTTTCGTGCAAAATATAGATTTTTGTGTTTCTCTTTAATTTATGTAGAGAAAAAATGCTTAAACTCGAGCTCTGTTATGCACAAATGAAGAATACTTCTTTACTCTTCAATGTAACTTGTATATTGCTTGCACTATTTAAATTATTTTGAGCACATATGCAAAAGATGGTGAATATACTTTTTTTGCTGTGCCTTTCCATTTGGTTAACTACTGTAGCCGCGACCATACAAAATTTGCAGGTATTTGAGGGCTTTCTTTTCCATTTCGAGCTCCACATTTACTTTTCTGTTGTTTCCATGCTTCTGAGTGTGGGTTTCACCAAACCATGTAATTTCTTCTATTGATTTCGGTTTTGTATTTGGCATAAACATCATGAGAAAACCACGGTTTGGCCTCTGACATTACAGAGTGCGGGTATATAACTCAAAGTATCCATACATCTTTTCACTCCTTCAAGAAAATGGCCATGGTTTGGCTTTAATTCATAATGTTCAGCCTTAATTCATAATGTTCCCTCCAAAGTTTGAGTTTGAAACCCTTTGCTCTCATTTGCTCTTTTGAGGGTTTCATTCTTAGATTGTGAGTCAACAACCATGTTGGAGGCTCTTACAGAATAGTGCCTTGCTAAACTTGACAGGGTCATTTTATAGGATTCATGGCCACTCTCTATGTACTCATTTCCTCTAAAAACCTCTCTATTTTATATTATTTGAAAATATCACTAGTTCAAAAAAAGTGAGTTTTTTTGTGTGTTTAATTCCAATATAGAGGGTCCCCTTTTTATGTTTAATACCATGACTCTCCTTCCACATTTTCTATAGTTATGAAGTTGAACTCAAAAATTAATCACCCTTCACAAGTGACCTGTCCCCTTTGACATATAAATAACATGGGTATTGAAACATTTATGCATTATTATTTTGTTGCCAAGAATCCAGTTGCTTCATATTGCTTGGAAAATGGTTTCAAGAAACCACTTAGTCTTCCTAAACCATCCCACCCTAGAGACATCGTCCTTAGAACTCTTCTTGCTTATTGTCATACTTGTTTCATGGCAGTGTACATTATCCTAATTGTGAAAGCTCCAATGTCTTTGTGCCTTTTGGATGATTATACGGTCCTATTAGAACATTTTCAACATTGATTACAAGGAGACAAATCCTCCACTCCTGTAGCATCACTTCCCACAAAAAATACTTTGATTTGAGTGCTATAACACTACTTTGTGCTTTATGGCTATCTTTCCCAAGGAAAAAACCATTCCTTAGAACATTTTGATGCATTTTTCTTTCAACTCATACATTACTGTTTGGAACAACATACTGATAAGATAGCCTTGATCATGCATATACTGTAACATTGATCATCATGTAATTCATGACAGCTTACTTGCTAATTCATGTTGTGCTTTCATTGAATAGTACTTGACTGCATTTCTTTAATCTATTTTGATACTGAAATTGAATTCAATCCTTAGGATTTTCCTTAAACAAATACATGTCACTTATGACAGTGACAAATATTCCACCATCACAAATGATATGTACTTGTGTAAGTGAATCATAAAAATGTATTATCTTTCTATGCCTCTTCAAAACAAAAAAAGCACGTTGAGCTCAACCCTTGTGGGAGCCACATCTATCCCACGTGTTGTAATTAGATGGATTAAAATAGCAAGATAACTTTTCCTATATCTGCACATGAAACAAACAAGTTAGAAAAAACATGCATACATCTTAGGTGTGTTTGATGACTTTAATGGTTTCCTTAGACACCTAAAGTGCACATTGCTTATTTAATGCACATGGAGATCAGTTTATACATGCATAGGTGTTTGTTCATGTAAGGTTTAAGACTTTTCATTGCTTAGAGCATTGCTCTAACATCATTGCTATTTCCAGATGCAAGAACTAGGAGCAACATGAATCTAGGAAGGACAAAAGCAGCTCAGATTAGTAACAAAACAAGACATCACACCCTGAACCAGTCATTCTCAGGCAATGACTGGTTTCTCTCCTTATATGCACATTTTATTTCATTTACTTATTCATGTATATGCTTTTCTTAATTTGTATTGAATAAGCAAAAATCAATCTCACTTGTGTGAGATAATGTACATTTTTACATTCAATAAAGATTTCTTCTTTGTTCATAAAAGACTTGTACAAATCTTTCCTATCTAACATGCATCTATATAAATGTAGTAATTTGTAAAACTGTAAATTTTTTTTGAATTATTTCATTTATGCACTTGAATCTAATTTAGGAGAGGATAAAATGTACCTTTTCTTCTTTCAAATTAAATCAATAAGCTCTACCAATTGAGCTATAAGTGAAAATATGGTAACATTTTTGGTGACATCTGCTGTGTGTTTACTTGCTAAACATGAAAACCAGTTGCCTAGGCCTGTCCATTGGGCATGGAGTCACTTAGAAACCTCAGAAATAGACCTAGAACAACCTATTGAATGTTGTAACTCATTGAAACAGATCAGGTCACTTGGAAACTTATTGAAAACAAGAAAACTATTGAAGGGAAACTACCTAATTGTACTGGAACAACACTTAGGGAAATGAAAACTGCATCAACCTTATTCTAATCTACCCTAACCAACAAAGAAAATGGTCAAACAAAACCATTTACTTGATGATTGAAGTAGCTGCCCCTTCTTCTCAATACATAATAACTTGCATGCCTAAGGACAACTAAACAAAGATGTGACACAGAAAAATGTTCAACAAGATGAAGTACTACCTCTTGAAAGAGGCAAACAAGTCCACTGACCTCATCAAACAAATTGTTTAAAGAAGGATAAGTGAATTGAACATACTCCTGTTTAGCTGCAAGTGCATTCTTGATACTATCTTGAGTTGTAGCTTCATGTGTGAATGCATGATTCATCATTGTTGTATTGGACTCCATCTAGGCTAAATATCTGATTGGACAGGCCCTTGAAAGGAAAAAGCTTGAGCTTTCATTGCTGGTTGCTTGCACATTCACTATTGTTCCATACATTGGACTAGAAAGAAAACAATTTGAATGCTTAGAAACAACAATGTTATCTTCACCTTGCATAATAACTTTCCATATTGACTCCTCCTTCACAGTGAGTGGACAATCTTCTTCCAATAGGGTAGCCAATAACTCATCAAAGCTATCAACTCTTGGAAGGATCCTAAGAACAATGGACTCTAGTTCAAACTCATCATTATCATTCAAAGAAGCACATTCCAAAACAGGCTTTTCTTCTTCAATGAAGGTAGACAAGTGTTCAAACAATGAAGTAGCCTCTTGAGACAGACTTACAATTGGTATATCAGCTTCTAGCTATTCTGTACAGTAGAAGGGAAGCTCTTTTGACCATATAAGACATTGCACATCAAGTTCATGAGAAGTTTCTTGTTCAAACTTGTGAACCTGTTGTTGAATCTCAACATGAGTGCCAAACTCCTATGATTCTTTTCCATCAAAATTTGAACAAAACTGTTCAATTATGTCCATGCATTCCTTTTCATAAAGCTTAATATTATCCTTCTCATTTACAACATGCTTGAAAACATCAAAGCTCTCACCTTGGACAATAGTGTCAAGTTGATTTTTCTGTTCTTCCTGATGGTCCAAGGCTCCATTTTCTTGCTAATTGTCATCAATCGACAACTCACTAATTTTTTTGATGTCTTCTTGCTATTCTGAAACAACCCAACCCACAACTTCTTCATCATGTTGAATGAATGAAGGTAACTCCTCATTCCAAACTGTAGGATACACTTCATCATCAGCCAATTTTACCTTCTCATCTTGTTGTCCAATGGGCTTAGTTTCACTTTCCTTAGTGTTAACCGATAATGCTCCATAGCTAAATGCAATAGATTTGGAGTTTTAGTTTCCTCCATGCTGAGAAAGCTATTTTGATCAAGGGTCTGCTCTTTCTCAAGAATAATAGACTGACTTTTTCCAAGTTCATAATCCTGTTACAATGTAATAGCACTCCTTTGGGTTCGAGCAAGCAAAAGCCTCACTTGCTCCTCCTCTGCAGCTATCTATTTTGAAATACATCCCTCATATTGTCTCCTTTGCCATGCCATCCTCTGCTCCTCATCATTCTTAACCTACTCTTCATAAAATGGATTTGCAAAGGTGGTGGGTTGTTATTTCTCCACCTTTTGAACCTGGGCAAGCATTATCTTCATCTTTTCTTCCCTTCCAAAAATCTCTCTTGCAAGGTATTCTTCATGTTGTCTTCTTTGAAACTCCATCTCCTGCTCATGAACGTATGCCTGGTAGGCCAAATCCTCCTAATGCATGACAAATTCCTGTTGCTATATTTGATACTGTTTCTCTCTATTGATTTCATCCAACTGCTTATGGAAATCTAGCAATATATTTTTGATATTACTAATACCCATATCATCAACATTTTGGGGCTGCAAATGAGGATAATACTGTTGGTTTGGGACAAAATAGCCCTCTTGTGACTGGTTCTAGGCATAAATAGGCTGATATTGAGATTGAGTAGGAGTGGGAGGGTGGGAAGCACGTTGAACACACTGGTAATCTACTGCTACAAGGTTATTTTGGATAAAACTAACAACATCCTCAGTATGATATGGCTGATAGGAAGATACATGGGCATAATTTTCATGAAATGGAGGATGATAGAATATGTCTTCATGAAACATGGACATATTGAAGCATTTATATAAAATGGAAATTCATTGATAAATTAGAACTTCTGTTAAAATTGTGAAACATACCAACAACTTGATTGCTGAAACCATTAGTCGTCCTTCCAGAGTCGCCAGGTGTGCTAAAATTTTTCCTCCAAAAGCATAAAATACTGATGTACACACCAAACAATAGCAATGTGTAGTACAAGAGAGATTGAAAATCAATTCTCTATCCCATCGGGCGTGCCAAAACTGTTTCACATGATTAGTTGTGTTAAGATTCAGCTAGGGTGCAAATCATAGTGATAACAAGTACTAACACTTGTAGGTATTTAAATCAAATCAAGTTGCAATTGATCCTTGAAGGTGATGAGCATGACTTTAGTTCATCAAGGAGATTAGCTCTGAGTGGTAAGTTGTAGTAAGTTGTTAATTCATTACTTGATTACCATTTAGCCTCTATCTCTCAAAAGAATACACTCTTTATCATTATGGAGGTAGAAATACCAACATGAGTTTTGATTGAGGAAAGCCTATATATGGCATAACCCTTCACCCATTTTGTGTGCAAGTCACAAATCTAAAGTAAGGTGGAAGAAGATTGAAGACAATTTTCTCATTCATACATCATAACTCTACAAGTTGACAAGATATGAAAACTGCATTTTATTAGTAATAGACAAAGATTCGACAATGGAACTTGAAAGGAAGAAGCTATAGACCAGGGAGTTGAGGCTTGTGAAGTCAATTTCTATTTTAAAATCCCCAATCTAGGGCATCCTTGCACCTTAGACTACCCAAAATCAACTCAGATTTAAACCCTAGGTGCACCAGTGTTTTCCTTTTATAGAATTAAATTTGTTTGTGTGTTTCCATTTTAGCATAATTCATCTCATAATGTTGTATTTTAATATTTTAGCTAGTTAAACCATTACATCACATCAAAAATACAATTTTGACCCCCTACTATCAAAATTAAGATCTAAGGGTAGATTGGTTGATAGTCAATCAGTCATAACCTTTGGTATATCTGAATTCCCCCAATGTTATGGTGTCACAACACATCATCAACCACCATTTGGAAAAGTTATTGATTCTAGAGGCTAAAATTAAGATCACCTTTTCCAACTTAACAGTTGTTAAATTATCTCTTAACAACTTCATCATCACATGTTGTATAATTATATGCAATTCCATGAATTGTGTGTACTGTTGAGGAACTACAACTAATATTTCAAACAATTGTGATGTATTTATAATATGTGTTTTGAAAGAATTTAATTTTTCTTATAATTATAATAAGAAGAGGAACTACCTTGGGTATCATAAGTATTCGATGAGCTAGAGTACCCATACTAATTGACTATTGATAATCACATAAGGCTATGCAAAGATGAGTGAAGGAATTATATTTCATTAATTAAATTTTATCACACACCATTGGCTACAAGTTTTCAATGAAAACTCTCTATACATTAGAATTAGTAACCAAATATAGGATTTGTGAAAGAAAATATTGATAATGAAAGATGAAATCAATTACTTTCTCAATATATCCCTGCATACAATAGACAAGGTCAATCAAGGTGACCTGTGATCCAACGTTTTCCTAAAAATGTTGGAGGAACTGGTTTATTAAATATTTAAATGTCTTGATAGAATTATTGGGGAGTGAGAAAAACCATTCCAATATGGAAGTGTCTTTCAATGACCATTGGAATAAATTTTCTAACAAAGCATCCTAAAATGAGAAGTCACTACATAAAGTAGTGAAAGAAGAAATGTGTGTTTGAGATTCACATTTCCTGTTATACTTCTTGAACCTAGACACCTCAAAGTCAACAAGTAAGGGTGTAGAAAGAATGTGTTATGAGATGGTATTGCATCTATAATAAGGAGTGATTAGAGGCTGAGATGAAGTGTTAGTTAGAGAAGCAAGTTGACTTTGTAGTTGGCCAATGTTTTGCATTAATTGGTTAAGCACGATTGACAATATGTGTATAAGTGGTGGATGTCTATGGGATGATAGATGTGAGAGTAGTAGAACCTAAGGGCTGAGAGGTTCCAAAGGTTATTCTATAGAAACCAAAGAGAAACAACTAGTATGTGTAGATATTGTATGGTCACCGTGTGCACAATAGGCATTGGCATTGACATGGAAGATTGTGTGCCAATACTATTTGAGTGAGAATATGAAATGTTTGAATAGATTGGCGTATATGATGAGACATTATTTTAAAGAATGTGCACTATCCCTCTATCAAATTAAAGAGACTTTGGTTTAGCTACTATCATGTTATAAATAGCATCAACTACAAGTATCACTTCAATGAGGATGCCCCTTGCTAACAATTCTTCAAAATGATGTAATTTTTGGTCTAAGGTTTGAATTTATGAGAAAGGAACCTACAAAGTAGCCTCATGATCAAAGCCCCCATCCACAAGAGGAGAAGTATGAGATGGAGAGGCATGATCAAGATCTTGGAAGTGGATTCACTCTGAGAGGGGGGGTGAATCAGAGTGATACAAATTTTAACTCTTAAAGCACAAATTAAACTTTTTAACCTTTAATACAATACGACAAATTTTGTTTGAATCTTAACACAAAGCAACTTTGCTTGCACAAGTGAAACTTGATTGAATTCACATGTAACACTTATTAAAAGCACTATATGATATGCTCAATTGAACTTTATGAACAATCTTGTTGTGCTTTTCAAAACAAAACTTAAAGACTTCACAAAATATAACTTTGAAAAACATTCACATATGGAGTACAAAATGCAGATTTCAAATTGCTCTATGAAAGACATTTTGCATCAATTTACACACATTAAATTTGCATGACCAACTTGAACATTTTAAGTATCAGAGAACTGACTAACATCAATATGAAACAGAATGAGAGAGACAAATAATAACACATAACACACAGATTTCCTGAGTGGAAAAACCTGCATGGGGTATAAAAAACCACTCGCTAAAAATTCCTTTTCATTAATCAAAGAGCACCAACTCTATAAATTTTTTTTGAAGCACCAACTTCATAGGAGCAGCAAATCTGTAACAATATAGAAGCACCAACTCCACCTAAATTCTAAAGCACCAAATTTAGTAGGAGCACAAACTCCTTTACAAAGTCACTGTCTAAATTGTATCTACAAAAATAACCTTACAACTGCATTTACATTTGCAGTCCCAAAATCACAACTAAATACAAAATACAAAAATGATCTTCAAAGATACCCACTACAATATGTATTGTTCATAACAGTACTATGAAAAATCTTCCAAACTGAACACAAATGTCTGTGTTGTGAAAACTAGAGATTACAATAGAAACCATCTTTTCTTCTTTTCGTAAATTTTCTCAAAATAACTCAAACAAAACCACACTCCATTTTTGAATGCAATCTCTGTAATGAAACTAGAGATGTGTTACAATAAAGCCCTCTTCTTATTTTCTCTCTTTCCTACATATCAATCATGGATTTTTTTATGTGTTTATACAATGCACAAAATAGTTATTCCTTTTCAAAAAAAAACCTCTTCTTTTCATCATCTCATAGTTTCAACAACTGTATTATCTCAGGCTAGGGTTAGAGTTACTCGAGCTCTTAACTAACATTGTTCAGATTGAACATGAAATGTAACCTTCAGATAAAAAATTTTCCAAGCAAAACTGTAGGAAACCACCTAATAACTAAAAACCCAATTGTTGAAACATAGAGCATAGTAACAATTTCATATTCTATTTTTCAACAATAAACACTATAAGATTCTCTTGATATTGTTTAATCAATCGTTGGAAGAACTGAAAGAATGTAAAAAAATTTCTTTTACCTAATCACGATGGAAGAAGGTGAAGAATCCACCACAACCTGTCATGTAAACTAATAACGACCCAACTGGAAGTAACTCTTCTAACTTCCACAATCAAAAACAAAATCCATTAAAAAAAAAAATTGCCATCAAGCTTCTTGTTTTGGACTTGTATTAGTTCTTAGTATTCTTTTAGAATGTCGGTTGAGTTTTTGCATACTTCACATATGGCAGTGAAAGAGGCAAGGGTTTCAACCCTTACCAAAAGAAAACCAAAAAATAAGATTGTCATAATCTTCTTTCGATTCCCCAAGACAACCGTAGACTTCATCAAAATGAAAAACAACTTGAAGTTCAAAAAGACAAAACATAATAATCACCAAATAATCATAATGCTTCTAAGTCTGCAACATAGCACTCAACAACTGTCGACAATAATCACATTGATAATTTCATCCATCTAGTCGAAGTCACATCACATAGTCAGTGAGACAAAAAAATGAATAGTCGCTGCCACGAATCATTTCCACAAGACTTTACACAAAGTTAATAAACCAAAAACCCGATAGGAATAATATCAATTCTATCAAATGCTTAAGGAAACCCGATAGGGTTTTCTTAATTTTCCATGCCAACTCCTATATGATTAACATGCCCAAAAAGAGTTCGATTGCATTGATAAACTCAAACAATAAGCTCATACCAAACTGTCGATGCCAAAGAGTAATATTAAAACCCAATAACAAATCCATGTCAAAGACAAACACATTATGTCCCCTTGTCTATGAATGACATCATATAAATCATCAAAGTGCAAACGTTAGAGAATTTCCTTAGAGAAGGATATCATGCACCGAAAGAATGACACCAATACCATAAAACAACTACATCCAACATATGACCATATGAATGATAAACTTGTAGATGCTTGCATGAAGTTTCCTGAAGAATGAAAAAGTGTTAGATCCAATATAAACCCACAACAAGATGAATGAAGAAATCACCAAGGCATATGCCAATTACAATGAAACATGTACCAACTAATCAACCTGTATGAAATAAATCATGTACAAAATATCTAAGTGAAGTGCAATCACATGTATGCTGATGAAACAATAACCTTTACCAAGTGATATAAAGGCCATGTAAATGATCAATAAAATGTAACCCTATAATAACAGATTCTTATAATCTAACCCTGCAATAAAAAAGTCTTATAATTTGCACATGGATCCAACAGATTAGTACCATCAAAACTAAATATAAACCATCATCAAAATACTGTTACTAAACATGATACTGAATGCCAAAACTGAATATGAACAAGAGTGATATGTCATAATCAAGAATGCCAACGTCAACCACATGAAAAACATGTACAAACTGATCCACCAAACTGATCCAACCTGTATCTATATGCAAGTATGTAGCCAAAGTTGTGCAAAGTCTTATAATCTAACCCTACAATCAAAAGGTCTTATAATCTGCACATGGATCCAACAGATCAGTACCATCAAAACTGAATATAAACCATCATCACAATACTGTTACTAAACATGATACTGAATGCCAAAACTGAATATGAACAAGAGTGATATGTCATAATCAAGAATGCCAACATCAACCACATGAAAAACATGTACAAACTAATCCACCAAACTGATCCAACCTATATCTATATGCAAGTATGTAGCCAAATTTGTGCCAACCAATGATGATCTGGCCAATTTGTGAACTTGTTAGCATGCCTTATTGATATTGCTACATCAAGGCATATAGCATCAACTTTTGACATCAAGGACAAACTAAAACAACTAAGAGCCAACAAACTCCCCCTTTGTCCTTGATGGAAAAACACATACTGTTCTCTCCCCCTTTTTGCCTCAATGACAAAGGATGAAAGAAGAGAATATGAAATGCCAATAAACAACTAAGAAGCCAACCAACTCACTAAAAGTATGATTCAAAACTCAAGGATCAACTAGTATATCATTACTTTATAAACAAACAATGTTGCTGGATACCATAGAATGAATGTAAAAGAGAATTAAGTTCACCAAGTAGCCTTGCTCCCCCTGACTAAATACATAGGATGAAAGTAACCTTTAGATGTTGATTATGATGTCAAATCAATCTGAAACATATGAATCGGATGATGACTTCATATATATCAATCACTGTGTCATAGCCAATGACACCAAGAAAATGTGAAAGAACCATGAAGATATGAAATGTCAAAACTATCTGAAGAAAGCATAAAAACCTCATATACCAATGATGCCAAGAAGATATAAGCAACTAAACCAAGTGCACTAATATCAGATGCCAAGGTCAACTTGATAATGATTCAATATTAATGAAGTTCTTATGCACCTGAATTAGTATAAATCAAGCTGAATATACCATAAACATTATACCTGAACATGTCATTTTGATCTTTGTCATCAAGAATTGAGGATCAATTACTTGAACATGCCACTTCTTATCATGTTAAACTTCATCCTCCATTGTCTCCTCAAAAACAAAACAAATGCATTGATTAGTACCGATACATTGAGTCACAAGAACATCTAAGAGGCTTTGCACTATGATGCTTCCAAGATAAACCATTACATCAAAACTCAAGCATCCAAAAAAAAAAATCTCTTTTAACACAATGTGCACTTTCACTACAAAAAAACTTCTTAAACTTGTCAACCACTAAGAAAGATAAGTAACCACTGTGAAAAACATAGAAGATCACTGCACAAGATATGTCACTATCTAGAACCAATAGCATATAATGATTCAAAGCACCAAAAATGGACAAACAAGCTACCAAAGCAAACCAATGGATCACAACAATGCATTACCAATCCACATTTCATCAACTTTCCAACTATAAACACACAGTTACCAACATGAATAACCGTGTACCAAAGCATCAAATATGACAACATCAAATATATTATGAGCTTCTCCCCCAAACAAGATTCTACTATCATAAAACATGATAAAGTCACAAATACTTTCACTCTTACCAATAGAAAGTATTAGAATTCACTTCCATAACCCTTCATCATCTAAGAGTACCCAAACTTCTATCAATGTTGTTTGACTATTGTCACATACACATATTCTAAATGAACACAATCAATGTTAAAAATGCTACACCAGCAACCACAACTCCAGAAAACTAACATTTGTGTGGATTATAACAAATACTTAGTATGTTGTTTATGTTTTCCAAGCACAACACTGTAGAACTCAACATTTACCATTAATGTCTGTCAGCTAACTGCCTCTATCATGATTTCAATTAAGACCTTAAAAATCTCACTATCTTATCATTCTCTATTGCTAAAACTTCATTCATATAGATCAAATCACTGTATTATATCAAGTAGTATTAAACAAGTTTTGATAGTAAACATAAAGTATGCTAATAGAATGATGATATATATGAACCATAACGTTAAGACAGTTATCATCAGCTCGTTGTCATTGTTATTTCCAACAAAGACAAGAAGAAAAAATCTGTATCTTGCATTTTGATGATAGATAAATTATGAAACAACAAGATGTAACTACTTTTTATTTGATATCAAAGGGGTTTATTTAAAATGCATTTATCAACTCCCCTTGTCTTCATATTGCCTTTTTAAATGCTTAGAAATGGTTCTTGTGCAACAAGCACAAGATTTAGCTCTTCCTCTTTCTTTCCTTACTTTCTTCTCCAAAACATACATGATCCCTTCTCTTTCTTGTCATCCTGATTGATCTTTCTTCTCCACACTTGTATAGGATTTATCATACTTTTCTTACACCATTGTGGTTTGTGTCCAAACCCATTACATCTATAACATATAACAGTGTTGTCTAGACCAAATGGGGAATAATTTCTTCTAGACATATTGTATGAACCTTCATTACGATTCTTATCATTCCACCAACAGTTAGTTGCTACATGACCAGATTTATAACATATATAACATATAGTGCAACTATTTTGATTTGACAAACTATAATTATTTCTGGCATATCTTTCACAATCTCTAGCCCTATGTCCATAAACATTATATGCATAGCAATAACCATGGAATTGTGAATAATTATACCTTGTTGATTGACATTTCCTAGTAGATGAGAAACCTATGAATCTGTTAAAATCTTTGCTTTTTGTTTTTGGAGTATAATTGTTCAAGTCTACTTTCCTCTTAGGAGTCTGCCTAACTTTGAAATTCTATCCACCTTTTGTTGCAAAGACTATTTTATGTTGAGACTCATCTTGAACTCTTGAACTTTGGCCTTCTTCATATCCTACTCCTGTGGGATCTTTAGAATGCTTTTGTCTGCCAATCATCTCATACAATAGATTAGCACTATGATCATGTTGGTTCTTTTTTATGCTGTTAACCAGGTTGGTCTTCTAATCTACCTATGGAATTGCCAATTCCAATCAAGGGTAGCTCAAAGGACCTGGACCAACTGACGAGGACTTTAAAAAGCCTCCTACACTTTGGGCTTTGCAAGACCTGGGAGGGGAATCCCTTAATGTGTTTACAACCTCTGCACCATTATTATAAACAACATTAATAATAACAGATAATCCCACTTAATAGCTCAACATAATAGGATAGTATCAAATAGAATCGGCTATTTTTTGATAATATCGACTATATGGAGCATGGGATGACCACAACACAATCCATAATATATAAAATAGTCATTGATTTGTAATCCGTAGCAAGCTCCAGGAAAAGACACACTAATATTGAATCACACGAATGAATGCAACCTAGATCAGTGCCATATATCCATTGGAGGAGTCAAATTCATAAGCATTTAAAAGTTTATAACAGATGAAATACATGACATATAAGGTCCTTGACAATATTGCATTACAATTTCATTAGTATGTAATCTAACCCAATACTACTTATCAAATCCTTATATAGAACGTATCTACCTATAATCCCATTCAAGCATTTTAATTAATTCCTTGAATTAAAGCTAAAATAGAATCATACACACCACAACAGTGAGATGAATGAAACAACCCTTAGTTATTTTATTCAAAGTTCAGATATGTGCATACAATGGAGAGACATGAGCTCAAATTTATCATTTCAATTTAAATGCTAGTACTGTTATGCGGCATTAAATCCTTATGAACTCAAAACCTATCACAGAATGACTCAGAATCCTAAACTGCATTTCTCTTTAGAAACATATGACTTTACAATCTGCTATGCAACTTTGCCTAGACTCAATCAAAAGTCTCTAACTTGCTAACCTGTACTTCTGGCCTTGAAATCCTTCTTATAGAAAATGAAGGAGCAAACAAGCTTCATGCCAGAAAGTACACGTCATCAGCCGATTGGGGCACATGATGATATTCCAAAAATCATTACAACTACAATAATCATGGAGCATATTCTCATTTATCATGCCGACAGAAGAAGGTTGATGCAATAACAAAAAATCATGTGAATCCCACACTAGGAGAGCCATCAACACAAAACTGGAATCGTTATAATTGCAACATCTGATTTGCCACCTATCAGTAACCCACTCTTTTTACTCATCATCATTCAAATACTTAGCCACCCACCTCTGGTATTATTCATTAGTTGGCTAGTCAAAATTGATAACCTCATTTACCTTTGTACTATAAGGCATATACTTTACTGCTACCTGATTAGCATCTCTTTCAAAAGATTCCAAAAATGAGCCGGTACCAATAATCTTATCCATACAATTCACCAACAAGTCATAATCTGAGTCATCACAAATTACTTTAATTTGATTATTGATGACCTTACTTGCTTGATCATGCCATTGTTGGAGTGTTCTGATTTCCCCCCTCTTATCAATTATATCAGGTAACAATGTGTTACCCCAATCATTGAAGTTCTTTACCAACTCCCTAATCTTCCTACTTAGATCATCTGGTAAGGTCTGAAAACCTTGCAATGATTTTACTAATATATAAGTAGGATTAAATGATTGGGGCCTGTTATTTACATCAAACCTTGAGGCTTTATTCATAATATCCAAATCATTGGCCTTAGGGATCCAATTTTCAATTATTGGGATCACTATCTCCTGATCCCTATCAATACTCTTTATTGCTTCCAACAACAAAGAATACAAAGAATGTATAGAGGGAAATTTATTATCTACCCTTTCATTTAAATGCTCTAAAACAGTAGTAACAATCTCTTTTTCTTTTGAAAGGAAACCCTCCTCTTTTACCTTTAATGATGTCTATAATTCATCAATTTTCTATATGAGCTACCTCTTCGTTGGATCAACAGAGCACTTTGTTTCTTCATCAATTTGTTCTAGAGGAGGGGTGGGAGCAGGAGTTTGAATGGGAGACCAAGGTGTGGAAACATTTGGAGAAGTAGGAGGCATTGACCCTGCTATGGGAGGTAATGTGATGGCTCCTAGAGCATTGGATGATTCCCTAATGTGTCTATCCTTGAACCTTTCTACTTCAGTTTGTAGCTCAAAATTTTTCTGTTGCATCTTACTATACTCTTCAATCAAAGTGTTATACTTCTCCATTAGGCTTTTCCTTTCAGCCTCCTCCCTCTCAATAGTTTTTTGGGCCAACTTGGCCACATTCACAGTTAAATTAGTGGCCTTGGTTGTTGAAGTCTCTGAAGCCCTCTTTATTATTAATCCTCCTCTAAAATTTGGATTAATATCAACAATATCTGGCTTTCTCCCCTACGGAGCCAATGCCCAAATTGCTAAGGTCTCATATTCTTCATTGAAGGCAAAATTTTGCAATGCTGCCTTAACTTCTTCTTCAGAATCCTGAAAAGGATTCTTGGACTTCATAATGGCATTAAAAGCCACTGCATTTGCGATGTCCCATTTAGGAAAAATCATAACACCAACCTGACTCACTAGTTGTCTTCCTTCTTCAGGAGTGATGTTCTTGAACTCTTCCATTAATTCAGATTTTACTTCTTCATCATTCTCCTGATATGACCTGTCAGGCCTTAATTCTCTTCTTTCCTTGCATTTATTTTGATACTCTTCAAATTTTATTCTCTATGCCAATTGCAAGAATACAGGAGTCTTTACGAATGCATTGTCATCTAAGAACTCCTTACAAGCTTCCATTCTTACATCTTGCACACTTTTACCCTTCATATCCAAGTCGGATAGAACCAACTCAGCTGACTTGGGAGGAGAAGCCATACCAACCTGCATGTCCTAATCAGTAACAATAATTTCATCTGTCAGATCCTCAGGTGGGTGATTAGTTCTTTTCCTCTTAGGGCTTGGCTCAGATGGTGGTGATGGGGGACTGTGCTCTAGTGAAGATGTTAATTCAATGATTTTGACTACCCCAGGTACTTTGAATTTTGGACCTGGTCGTGGAGATGCCTTTATTATTTGCTTCCCATTTCTGTCTACTTCCTCCTCATCACTCTAGTATCCCTTTTCCTCCTATAGATGGGTTGCCTCTCTGTAGGCTGATGTACTAACCTTGTTTCAATTGGCCTATCACTTTGTCCTTGCATACCCAGGCTTAGCCTTAAATTTATCTTTTTGGTTGTCAAGTTGTCCATAATCTCTTTGAAATTCTTCATAAGAAAATCAATTTTCTTATGGTATGGAGTGAACTCCATCAGTGGATCATACTTCAGATCCATTTCATGCACAATATCCAATAGCTTACTATAAGCTATCCATTTTTCCTTGTTCAATTCCTACTTATTTAAATCAAATTCATTTTTGATCAGGTCCTCGGGGAAATTGAACTCATGTGCAAATTTTCCACCTTTTATTCTTTGTTTAAAGAGAGAAAAGAAACCTTCAGGATCATGCTGTCACCTTGGACCATATCTCAAATGATAATCAATAAAGAATTTATCGAAATGTGTCTAGCCTCCCTTTGAAAACGTGAAGTCAGACACTACAGTATAATTAGGGAATAATGTTCCCTTCCCCTTTCCAGTAAGGTTGTCTTCATGGATACAACCCATCTGCCATATAACTTCTGCAAACCCTATTCTTGGTGGCACATTGTATGGCAGTATGTGAGGGGTTCCCTGAAATCCATATATTCTTAAAACAGTGCTGACTGGATACGGGATAATGTCACCCCAGTTATGTAAAACCCTTAATTCTGGCTTCCTCCATTTTGGCCTAAGGAAATCATGTACTTCCTCAGGGATCCTAGGTACATTTACCATCAATCTAGCTCTTAATCTAGAAGCAAAATAGTTATCAAATTGTACATAACTGGTGTTCCCATATCTGTACTGGCAATCTTTTTCCATCAACTGATTGCCCTAAATTCATCTTCTCAACAAAGAAATCAACATTCTTAAACAAAAACATATGCATCAGCATGGAATACCAAAAGAATTGAGTACCAGTATCACCCTTCTATAGCTTCAACAACCCTTCATCTATCCTCTCAGCTAGGAAAGAAGCAAAGTCATATGTTATAGAAAAATTAGGGTGTTGTATTTGCACCCCCATGAACATGTATGCAATTGGCATTACCGCACTAGGATTGAAACCCAAAATCTAACATAATGAATAGAAAGTAGCCAGAAAAGGCTTTGTAAAACAATTCAATCTGAAGGGTTCCTGGTCACTCAGGCTGATGTGAAATTGTGAACCTCCTGCCTTAACCAGATGAGGTGGAAGCAACTTAACCCTAAAAAGAGATTTCAGTTTTGTATACTCCTGCTTCATTTCCTCAAGATTAATAGGAACCAAGTCATCACTCAGCTCACTCAAATCAAAAGTTTGTTGGACAACATCTCTGTTAATTTCTAATAGAACCCCTCCATCATTATCTCTGATTACCCGTGTGATAGGGTCATATCTCTTGGCCATTGCTCTAAGTAAGTCCACATCAGGGAACACATTTGGTACAACTAGCTTTCTCATGTTGTACATCCATCCATTTGAGAAAGGGTGAGGCAAATTCCTCTGTCCATACCTTAATCTGAACATCTATAAGCCGGTGAGTGGAACCCTAGCATCAACAATGTTGGAACTATTACACACCAACCCCTCCCCTAGGATTTTCCCTCGCATCAACACTACACCCTTCTTTCTGTCATTTGTTGATAATGGAAATTGATCTAGGAAATCATCGTACAAGTTCCTTTTCAAATATTCAATGTGGCAAGAGTGTTTTTTGGGTGGTGCCATCTTAAATAGACTATGGCTTCGCTACAATGTTATACTTCAAGTGGCTATGACTTAAGTAGAGATAAGGAACTTCAAAGTAAAAATACCGTAATTCCTCACAATTTATGATTACACAATAGCCCTAAAAGATTTTAATGAGCTCAGTGACAAGCATAGCAAACTATTCTTCCCAAATTTAAGAGCAAACTAACTGGGGAGCAAAGAAAATCAACTCATGGCTTTTTTCGCACAAACTCCAATTTCTAGCTGTAGTTGCTCGCAATTTCACCTTTGGCTCTAAAACTGTTCTTCACGAAATTCTTGGATGCCTTGTGATACAAATGAGATAAGTAAATTGATTTTATGTCGATCAAATATTACTAGTAGATGTCTCATCTGCCATTAAAGCTCACTCGTGGGCTGCACGAATGGCTCCAACCTTTCTTGATAGACATTTAAATTTGAGTTGTTGATCTTCCAGTTTGATCAAATCATCGACGGTTGTCTTCAAAACAGGCTGACATAATCGCCAACACATAAATAAGGGGCCCACCATGTCATACATTATGAAGGAATGCCACGTGGTGGTTGCCTGCTATATCACAATCCATTGATCTACCATCGCGAGATGGCGGGCACCGTCGATCTCTCATCAGAGATCCTGCTTCTTCAAACTAGTCGTCGTCCTTTCCTTTAACTGTCAAGCAACTTTTCCCTTAAAATCATAACATTTGCTTTGAAATAAAGCACGTGCATCTCAAAAGTGCATTAGTAATCCACCCTTTAAGACATTTAAAACCAGAAAATGTTTCCTTCATTCCTTAGGCTTCAATGGAAGAGACACGTGGTAGGCGCCCGTGATATCGTGATCCCAGAATTCCTAATCGCGGGATGGTGGGCACCGTCAATCTCAAAGAGACAACACACCAATGGTCACACAGACTTCATCCTTTTGGAAGGGCACATGGCACTCGCCCGTGATATCGGGATCCCTTAAATCCTAATCACGGGATAACAGGCGTCGTTGATATCTGCAGCAAATGGATCAACGGTAGTGCTAAATTCAAACTTCTGCAAAATAAAACACTTATTAAAAGGTAAGGGGACACCACTAGGTGGACGAAAAACAATGACATAAGTTGTTTTAAAAATGATGAAGCAGGGGGTCAGCCTAGACTTAGGAAAAAATAAAAACTTACGGAAGGTTGCAAAAATTAGAAACCGAAGGGGCCAACGTCTAGAGAGAACAATGGGGCGCAAATCATTTTAAGACCCTTCAAAAAGGTAATGTCCAAATAGAACCACAACCAGGGTAGAAAACAAACACTAGGGTTTAAAATGAAGACAAGGCTAAAACCCTACCCCTTTTTAAAAAAAAAAATTCAACACCATGAAAGACTAGCGATATAAGGGAGATCCTGAGTGACAAACAAGGAGCAAAATTTGAAAGCTCCATTAGATCAAATTTTTAATTTTTATCTAATTGAACCTTGACACTTTCAAGCTCTTTCCTTAATGCAACTACTTCTCCTTCAAGCTTTAGACATACAATCTTTTTAACCTCTAAATCAGATCTTACAACATCTATTATCCTCTTACATTCTTCAATTTCAATTTTCTGACTAATAATCGTATCATCTTTAAGAGTTAGTTCTTTTAACAAGGAATCATTATCTCAACATTTCCTTAAAGAAGAAATATTATTTTCTAGTTTAATACACAACTCATCCTTGTCTTTTAACTTGGCTTCCAATCCTTCTTTAGTATTTTTCTTATCAACCATTTGAGCTTTCAGAAATTCAATAACCTTTTTATCATCATTATGATCTTGTATTACAACTTTATTAACATTGACACTTTCTTGTAGGCGTACCTTAAGATCCTGATTTTCTTTTCTGAGCTTCTTGATTTCATCTAAAGCGACAATCGGTTCTTCCTCCAAATCAACCTCAAACTCATCACCTTCATATTCTTTTACCAAGTGAATTTCTTCTTCTCCAACTACAGGATCACATTTAGGATTAACTAGCAGGGGTATTGCTTGAGACAAAACTTCACTAGACTTTACACTAGTGTTTTTCTTCTGACTTCTCTTTCTTTTGCACGTACCCATAGTACTCCTCTTATCAAGAACTTGGTTGAACTTAATATAGTTAGGTTTATGCAAGGATATTTTTACACTAACATTAATAAAAATCATATATGTTTTCACAAAACATATACACTGTACAAACAGACAAAAATACCTTCTCAAACTTGTGACAAATTGACTTCCAAGACCAGAATCAATCCTAGGTATGAAACCTAATGCAGGAACCTACGCTTTGATACCACTTGTTGGAAGTGGATTCACTCTGAGAGGGGGGGGGGGGTGAATCAGAGTGATACAAATTTTAACTCTTAAAGCACAAATTAAACTTTTTAACCTTTAATACAATATGACAAATTTTGTTTGAATCTTAACACAAAGCAACTTTGCTTGCACAAGTGAAACTTGATTGAATTCACATGTAACACTTATTAAAATCACTATATGATATGTTCAATTGAACTTTATGAACAATCTTGTTGTGCTTTTCAAAACAAAACTTAAAGACTTCACAAAATATAACTTTGAAAAACATTCACATATGGAGGACAAAATGCAGATTTCAAATTGCTCTATGAAAGACCTTTTGCATCAGATTTACACACATTAAATTTGCATGACCAAATTGAACATTTTAAAGCATCAGAGCATTGACTAACATCAATATGAAATAGAATGAGAGAGACAAATAATAACACATAACACAAAGCTTTCCTGAGTGGAAAAACCCTCATGGGGTATAAAAAACCACTCGCTAAAAATTCATTTTCATTAATCAAAGAGCATCAACTCTGCAACAATACAAAAGCATCAACTCCACCTAAATTCTGAAACACCAGCTTCAGTAGGAGCACCAAATCCTTTACAAAGTCACTGTCTAAATTATGTATACAAAAATGACCTTACAAATGCATTTACATTTGCAGTCCCAAAATCACAACTAAATACAAAATACAAAAATTATCTTCAAAGATACCCACTACAATATGTACTGTTCATAATAGTACTATGAAAACTCTTCCAAACTGAACACAAATGTCTCTATTGTGAAAACTAGAGATTACAGTAGAAACCCTCTTTTATTCTTTTCACAAATTTTCTCAAAATAACTCAAACAAAACCACACTCCATTTCTGAATGCAATCTCTGTAATGAAACCAAATATGTGTTACAATAAAGCCATCTTCTTATTTTCTCTCTTTCCTATATATCAATCATGGATTTTTTTTATGTATTTATACAATGCACAAAACAATTATTCCTTTAAAAAAAAAAACCTCTTCTTTTCATCATCTCATAGTTTCAATCACTGTATTATCTAAGGCTAGGGTTAGAGTTACCCGAGCTCTTAACTAACATTGTTTAGATTGAACATGAAATGTAACCTTCAGATAAAATTTTTTCCAAGCAAAACTGTAGGAAACCACCCAATAACTAAAAACCCAATTGTCGAAACATAGAGCATAGTAACAATTTCATTTTCTATTTTTCAACAATAAACACTATAAGATTCTATTGATATTGTTTAATCAACCATTGGAAGAAATGAAAGAACGTAAATTTTTTTCTTTTACCTGATCACAATGGAAGAAGGAAAAGAATCCACCACAACCTGTCACGTAAACTAATAACGACCCAGCTAGAAGTAACTCTTCTAACTTCCATAGTCAAAAACAAAATCCATTCAAAAAAAAAACTGCCATCGAGCTTCCTGTTTTGGGCTTGCATTAGTTCTCAGTATTCTTTTAGAATGTCGGCTGAGCTTTTGCATACTTTACATATGGTGGCGGTAGAGGCAAGGGTTTCAACCCTTACCAAAAGAAAACCAAAAAATGAAATTTCCCTAATCTTCTTTAGATTCCCCAAGACAATCGTAGACTTCATCAAAATGAAAAACAACTTGAAGTCTGAAAAGACAAAACATAATAATCACCAAATAATCATAATGCTTCTAAGTCCGTGGCATATCACTCAACAACTATCGACAATAATCAAATTGATAATTTCATCCATCTAGTCGAAGTCACATCACATAGTCAGTGAGAAAAAAAAATGAATAGTCACTACCACAAATCATTTCCACAAGACTTTACACAAAGTCAATAAACCAAAAACCTGATAGGAGTAATATCAATTCTATCAAATGCTTAAGGAAGCCCGATAGGGTTTTCTTAATTTTCCATGCCAACTCCTATATGATTAACATGCCCAATAAGAGTTCAATTGCATTGATAAATTGGAACAATAAGCTCATACCAAACTGTCGATGCCAAAGAGTAATATTAAAACCTGATAACAAATCCATGTCAAAGACAAACACATTGTGTCCCCTTGTTTATGAATGCCATCATATAAATAATCAAAGTGCAAATGTTAGATAATTTCCTTAGAGAAGGATATCATGCACCGAAAGAATGACACCAATACCATAAAACAACTACATCCAACATATGACCATATGAATGATAAACCTGTAGATGCTTGCATGAAGTTTCTTGAGGACTGAAAAAGTGTTAGATCCAATATAAACCCAAAACAAGATGAATGAAGAAATCACTAAGGCATATGCCAATTACAATGAAACATGTACCAATGATCAACTTGTATGAAATAACTCATGTATAGAATATCTAAGTGAAGTGCAATCACATGTATGCTGATGAAACAATAACCTTTACCAAGTGATATAAAGGCCATGTAAATGATCAATAAAATGTAACCTTGCAATAAAAAATTCTTATAATCTAAGCCTGGAATCAAAAAGTCTTATAATCTACACATGGATCTAATAGATCAGTACCATCAAAACTGGATATAAACCATCATCACAATACTGTTATTGAACATGATACTGAATGCCAAAACTGTTCATATGAACAAGAGTGATATGTCATAATCAAGAATGCCAACGTAACCACACGAAAAACATGTACAAACTGATCCACCAAACTTATCCAACCTGTATCTATATGCAAGTATGTAGCCAAAGTTGTGCAAAGTCTTATAATCTAACCTTGGAATCAAAAAGTCTTATAATCTGCACATGGATCCAACAGATCAATACCATCAAAACTGAATATAAACCATCATCACAATACTGTTACTGAACATGATACTGAATGCCAAAATTGAATATGAATAAGAGTGATATGTCATAATCAAGAATGCCAACATCAAACACACAAAAAACATGTACAAACTGATCCACCAAACTAATCCAACCTGTATCTATATGCAAGTATGTAGCCAAAGTTGTGCCAACCAATGATGATTTGACCAATTTGTGAACTTTTTAGCATGCCTTATCGATATTGCCACATCAAGGCATATAGCATCAATGTTTGACATCAAGGACAAATTAAAACAACTGAGAGCCAACACAAGAGTGACTATAGGAGGAGAATTAGGCATCCTAGTAGTAAATTATTCTTTAGAGAAATTAGGACCAATGTGAATAGGTGACGAAAATGGTCTAGGTTGTGACACATTATATGTTTGAATAATTCTTCTTACTACATCACCTGAAGAAAGAGATTGGGTTGTAAAACTCATAAGAGACTTTACAATGCTCAATCTAACTATCCTTTAGATAGAGAGAGAAAAAGTGTTATTATTAAGTTTTCTATTTGATTATTGTTTGAAGTGCAAAAGGTTTATGTGTAAGAATGTACGATTCACCAAAATGTAGTATATGAAAAACATAATTTATAGAAAGAAGTCAAATCTTTCAAGATTAATTTGTCACATATTACATTAGGATGAATTTAACAGTTATGAAGAATATTTTGATTATCCTTTTTACAATGTTTATAAATGGAAGTGGAAGTATAAAATACTTTATTAAAATTCAAATATCCAACTATAGTAAATTGGTGAATTAATCTTCCTGCACACTAAGAATTACAACTTAATTGAACATATAGGAACAAAAAGTACAATTCTCGACTGTGATTTTGCAACTTGCAAAAGGTCTTGGCCACTAGTGTGTAGAATGGAGGTCCTTGTGTTGCACTTTTTTTAACACATACACAAAATGTGAAGCATAAAATGTCCAAATTTTACTCCTCAACACACAAACAAAATTGGGAAATTTACAAAACACAAGAATATTCATATACGCTAAAAATGATAATGAGTCTAACTACTAAAATGAAAAGTAAATGAAAAGAGAAAAAAATTGAAAGATAAAACTAGAATTAGCTTATCTTCTTCACAAATAACTTGCACATACAAAGAAGAGAGAAAAATATTTTTTGTTTGGCTATTTAGGAGCTTGCCTCAGTCAAACCCCCTTTTGTATTTCTACCTCCATGACAACCATATTTATACTAAGATTTAAAGAAATGCAAGTATGATAACTTTAAATAAAAATATTGTAACTTCTGATATAAATGATTTAATAATAAAATGCTAACACTTCATATTATCAAATGCTAACATATAATGAAAAATGGAAGAAAGGGAACAACAAAATGGGACATAATCTCCTTGAAGCTTTCAAAAAACCTCCAAGATGAAATCTATTGTATGGAAATCATTGTTTTACATAGTCATGTGAAGGTGATAATCAAGTATTTTGACTTGTAGAATGAAAAATAGCTTTCTATAAAAATGAAAAATATTTTTTAGTAATCACGAGAGTTAAATATAAGAGAGAGTGTTTTTTTCCCAAAATAGCAAGTTGAGTTAATTTTTTTCAATGACTACATGCGAAAGCATTATGTTTGAAAAAATTATTGGAAGGTAATGATCCAACAACCATTAGAATCACAAATTTTCATGGGACATTAACACGTCATGTGGACGTCCACACAAAGCACTCTTGTCAATAAAATTTTACACATAGAGGGTTGAGAACATTATAAAATTAGCATAAATGAAAATTTATGTGCTAACATTTTGAAATTAAAACATTTTATATCAAGGGATAAAGAGAGGGCACTATGTAGTGTGAAATTTCAAGGTTATGCTATTTATGACACTACATATACATATTATTGTTAGGAAAAGTTGTGCTTTCCACCTTGCATAATGCTATGATGTACTATGGACCATTAGCTAGTCACCCACATAGCAAAATTGGGGAAATTTTTAATAGGAATCATAACTTTCACCCCGGGTGTCATTTATTTTGACTTGTTATAGTCATTGGAAAGATATTTCCAAGTACTACATTGTGGTATTAGTAGTTTTCTATATTTTTAATTTTTTACAAAGAAATTCTTGCTAGAAGTCAAATATTCTTTTTAGACTTGGAGAGATCATAACTTGTGCATACAAAAGTTGGATTTTGGAATTCTTATAGCTGATGAAAAAATTGTTTAGAGAACTAAATAGTGGATTAGGTTTGGAGATGTTTTGATGTAATTTATTTGCTATTATTTCCATATAATTTTTTTATGGTTTCTTGTGACTGGTACTTTTCTGAGTTGATGGAAAATCAAATTTAGGTGATTTGGTGTTTGAGTCATTGGATAATTACATGCATATTTTAGATTATGCTCATTTGACATGGTTACTAGTATACTGTTGAATTTGTATATTGTATTGTGAGATCTACGAGTTGTATGGTGTTGTAGGTTGTCCATACTTATAGATTGTATATATAACTCAGATGTGGGTTGTCTATACCCATAGATGTTTTAGTGTTGATGCAGATTTTGATTTGTGGCTAGATCTAGAAATTGTATTTAAATTATCTTTTATTTCTTGATTTTTTAAAAAAAATTTGCACACTTGCATTATGAATTACATAATTATAAACTGGGAAAACTTTGGAAAACTATTCTCTATCACACCTATAAACACACAGAAACAAGGACTTTAAATAGTATTGCACAATCAAATTTTGAATTTTGCAAAAAGTTGTGTAAGACATAGTCACCCTAGGCAACCTTGTCCATCCAAATTGAGCCCAAATGTTATGTGAAAAACCTTGTCTCTGGTCTCTACCCAAATCCGGCCTTAGTCTCTACATATTAGTCTTGTAATTATCTATTTTGTTAAAAACACTGCTAGCTTGATATATAGGAAATAACACAATGTTCTCATTGAAAAAATCTTGTGTTATCATAATTCATATTCTATTGTCATATCTTGTTAAGTATTTCAAAGATATTTTGTTATAAGCATGTGAAAATGAGTTTATTTCTCCTCTTTTGTTATTTTTCATTGATCCCTCTCCCACTATCTCTCCTATGTGTGAGGTTATATTGGTGCAAGAGAATGCAATCATTGACAATCATGTTTATTCTTCCCTTGATATATCACCTACTTGTGGAGAAGGTATCTTGGTGTTAGAAGATCCAATCATTGAACATCATGAGAATCTTGTTTGTTTCTCTCCCAATACCTCTTCCACTTGGGAAGATATTGTGGTACAAGAGGATAAAATCATTGATGCATTTCTTTCAAAATATAGTAATATGGATTACATCTAGATGAAGATGCTAAATTATCATTAGATCCCCCCTCAATAGAAGATCATCAACAAGTAGATAACTCAGTTGAGGTTATGAATGCATAATTGGATATTAGATCTCCTTTAATTATTAGACCTCCTAAAAATCCTTTAATTATTGGATCTCCTAAAATTCCTTTAATTATTGGACCTCACAAAACTCATGGCCATATATTAAACCTTTCAGAAGAAGTCACTAGTAATCATGTGTCAACAACCAAGTCACATAGTTTATCACACATATAAAACTAGAAATAATAAGCAAGAAAAGAAAACACCAACATCCATCCCATTACCTCAACTGTACCTTCCACCCACACCTAATATTCCTCTTCGTAGTGGTAAATAATATGATCTTGTTGAGAAACTTCATTATACTCTAGCCAAAGTCTCCCTTTAGGACTTGATTCAAACATCACCTACATACCACGAGATGCTTCAAGAGGCTTTGTAGAAGATTGATGTTGCAACCTCTATTAAATTGAATGATGTAGCCACCTTGTTTGATTGTATGCAAGTGACAAAGTTGGATACATTTCCTCAACATGAATTACCCTCATTTTATATCCAAAATAAAAATGAAGCTTTAATAATAATGGTGGTCATTAATAAAACTGGGATTAAGCGTACCCTCATAGACAATGGATTGGGTCTTAATGCTTGTAGCATTGATCTTCTAGATAAAATTGGTGAGGATAAGAATCTTATAGAACCTAATGATGTTAATATTTGTGGATTTGACAATGTTAGTAAAGAACCATTAGGAGTGATCACACTACCCATTAAGGTAGGACCTATGATTTTACAAACACTTGTCCATGTCATGCCTCGACCTCTTTCATATAATCTTGTCCTAGGTAGATCGTGGATTCATGCCATGAAGGGATTCTCATCTACTCTTCACCATGAGATGAAGTATGAATATAATAAGATATATATGGTTAAAGCAAATGAAAAATTTATAATTTACAAGCCAAAACCGAACAAAATACTTCCAAATCTCTTAATCCTTTGATTCCAACTTTAAAATTAGAACCCATACATGTCGAAAATAAAGAAGAATGTGTTTTACCCATGATGAAATCTTTGGATGATGATTGGGGGCTTTAAGATTTCACACCTTTTTTCAAAGGGGAGTCTAAAATATCACCATCAAAGTCCAAAGAACCCATACAAATCAATGATAATCTTGATTGTATGTCATCTATAACAAAACTCTTAGGTGATGATTGGGGTTCATTATATTTTACACCCTCCTTTATGGTAGAGTACAAAATCTCACAATCTAAACCTAAAGAACCTTGTTTTGTATCTAGTTATACATCAATAAATTCAAAAACATCACCCCATGATGGTGATGGGGGCTCTTTAACTTCTATCCCTCACGAGTGGAAGATACCTAACTTTAAAAAAATTAAAAAGGATTTGCGTGCTTGGGAAAAAATCAATTCTTGTCAGGAGCATGTAGATACTATTTCTTCATCTGAGTTGGAAGAATATTATGGGCTTGGATACAAAATTATTTCTAAACATGGATATAATACAAACATGAAATAAAATGGTAAGAACATACTTTTCTAAATAGGGTCTAGGTTTCAAACCTTCTTCCCCATTTTCATCTAATTCTTTATCATCTATTGTATGTATGACATATTTTAGTAAGTGTGCAAGCTTTTCTACACAAAAGATAGGAATGTCTCCTACTACGAATCAAGAGCATATTTTGTCGAAGCTTCTCAAAGACCGCTTGATATCTCTCCCTCCAAAAACATGAAATAAATTTAATCTCATTTTGTGCATATCATCAAGTGCATTGTCATTCTACAAATAAATGTTAGGCCTTGAGTAATAAAATACAGCTTAAAGATTATGGTGCTCTCCCATGTGATGATGCACCTAATCACTCTAAACAATAATGGTCTTTATTCTATGGTGTTGCTCCTCACTATGTGGAATTTGTAGCTTTATGAGTTTTCTCATTTCTATTCATGGTGATACAATATGAAGTGCAACCATATTTTCCATGGCATCAAGACGATAGTCTCTTGCATGGTTTTACTTGTCTCTACACTTGGGGGAAAGGATAACTAGTTTTCAAGGTGTGTATTCTTTTATCCTTAAATTACCAACATAGAAATTATGTTGAAATTTTAAGAGGGGCATATATATTATCCCTATCCATTTCATCTTGTGAGATTTGACTTATTGGAATACCCCCTTGGTGGTGGTGTTGTTTATAACACCCCCTAAGGTGTGGCTATCAATTCAGCCCCTTTGATGTTTATGAAAATTCTTAGGTGAGTCTTGTTTGTCCCCTTGGATGTTTATATAGCTTCTTAGGTGAGTCTTTTTCATCCCCTTGGAAATTTATGCACCTTCTTAGGTGAGTTTTGTTCGTCCCTTGGACGTTAAATTTTGGCAAGATAGTCCATGGATTTGACATAACACAACTTGCTAGATCCATATGGCTCATGAGTGATTTTACATCCTTATGGGAGTACCATTTTATTTACATAGCACATTCAATGGATGATGTTTGGTATTTGAGAAAAAGTTAAGACTGAGGTCTCTTTTCCTTTTTGACTCAACTTTTTTTAGAACTAACCATGTGTTTTTTCTTGTGATTATTGCATGTTATGTGTTTGCATTGTGAACTTACATTATGTTTGTTCTTTGTTTGATGTTCATGTTATGTTTGCATTTTATGTGTCTTCATTATGTATGCTTCATGTTTTCAATGCTACATTTCACTTCACATGTGTGTTCCTTTGTCCTTATGTTGGCTTGCCATAGGATTTTGAATCCTGGGGCTTGCACTCCCCCTAGATTCATAGCCATCCTAACTCTTCAATATTTTGGCAATTGAACCCCTTTTGACATATTCTTCCTTTAGTGTGAATCTAAGTGTAAGTTCATACTCTCACTAAAGTGTGGGCTAAATGTAGCATCATAAATTGCCACCCTTGACAACTTCACACTACCTTGACACCCTATTTTGTCTCTAAATTTCATAATGATAATAATTTGCTCATTTCGAGGCTAGATTAAGAAAATACATTTAATTCCTCATCCTATAAATTTGGGCCAAAAAGTTTCGAACACTTTCACCATTTTTGGACTAAGTCATCCTTGCCCAAAAAGTAAAATTTTGAATGTTTTAAATTTCAATTGGAAAGATTTTATAATTTGAAAATGACCCTAGGTCAGCCCCTACCCAAAAGGATTAATTAAAATGCATATTTAAGCATGTTTTCCTCTCATTTTGAGCATTAAGGAAACAATTTATGAAAGGAGGAATTTTTGGAGTAAATTGAAGATCTTAAATCAATCAAGGGCAATCAAGAAAAAATTTATGAGAATTATTACAAAATTATTTTTAGTCAAGCATCATGTCAATAATTCATCATGTTTTATGTAATTCCATTCATGTTTTGTTACCATTTTGTTTGTGAGATCTAACCCTTATAGGTCTTCAAGAAAATAGATCCAACACCAATCAAGCCTTGAGGAGATGTGCATGACTTCAGTCCTTCAAGGAAGACATTTTTGAGTGGAGAACTACAATCCATTATTGATTTATCATTCATTTATCATTTATCTTCTATCCCTCAAATGGATAAACTCTCATTCATTAACATTTCCATTGTGGAGGTGGAAACACCAACTTGGGATTTGACTGAGGCAAGCCCCCATATGCACAACCCTTTAAGTTTCAAATATGAAGAAGATTGGGAGAAGTTTGAAGGTCAATTATCCATTATTGCATGCAAACCCTACTATAGGCATCCAAATTTGGACACTTACATTTGTCCAAATTTATCCCTTTTCCTCTAAACATCCTCTTATTTGCATTAATTAAGTAATGTTGCTATTATTTAATTAATATCCTTAAATTCTTCTAAATCCCTAAGGTATTTAGTTAACAATTAAATACCTTACTCTTTAATCCCCCTTTCATCAAATGAATTACATAAATATGACATTTTTTTAATTACTCACATGTCACATCCTTTTCTTAATCTTAATCAACCTCCTAATCTCATCATTAGGGATCTGCACATGCCTAATCCTTGATTAGGATGTGTCACATCCTCCAAATTTTGCAAGTTGGCTCCTAATCCTTATTAACCCCTAATCATCTTCTAATTATTGATCAGTTAAGCCTAATCAGTACATTGGTCAACACTCCTCATCGCCCAAGGAATTTTTAATTCCACTTTATCTTTCTAAGGCTTTCCTCTTTCCCATGCAAGTTCTAGAATCTTTGACTTGTCACATCACTCACATGTGTCAAAGTCTTCTAGAATATTTGACTTGTCACATTAGTCACATGTGGGTAAGTACTTACCTTTTAAGGACTTTGTCTTATCCAAGGTACTTTTCACCTCTCTTTTTGAGAACCCTGTCTTATCCTTAAGATCTCCCAATCATTGTGAATTTTAAATTCACTTTTATTTATCCTAGATTCTTCTCTTCCCCATGTGATCATTGAGAGGTCACATCATCCTTATTCCAAGGTACTTACAAGTATCTTTCCATCACATGTCATCTTCCACCTCATGTGTCCTTATCCATCTTGCCCATGGTGGCAAGATCTTAACCCTTCATATTTCCCATGGTGGCAAGATCTTAACCCTTCATATTTCCCATGGTGGCAAGATCTCAACTGTCCATATTTCTAGGACTTCTTTGTATAAAATGAAAGATTTTTCTTTCATTCTCTAACACTTACAACACTATTCATTCACAATCTTGCAACAAAAACCATCTTCATCTCTCAAGCTCATACTTGCATCTTCTCATATCCACCATTGTTGCATACCTTAAGCTTTCATTGCATCCATTTGGCTCATCTTCTCAACTACCTGCTTACCTCATTTCAATCTATATTTCATCAAAATCATTTTGAATCCACCTTTAGCATCTTGACATCAAAGGGAGCACACATAAATCAACCATCAAGGGCCAACCAAAGATCGATTCAAGACAAGGTATAATCAGCTTCACTTTTATCTTTATTTTGTTTTGAATTGAACTAGGCTAATTGTGAGCTATCAGTGTTCTTTTTCTTTCTTTTTGCACCTTATTTTGCATCTCTTTTTAGAGTAGGTTAAGATCACTGGTTCACATTTCTAGCATTCCTGGTGGGACCCACAAATGGGTTCCTATCCTTTTATGTTTGTTGTTGTTTCATTTTTGTAGGTTTAGGTTGCAGAGGGGCGTACCTACCCTCCTAAAGGGGCATACTTGCCTTCTGTTTTTCAAATTTTAGTTGTTTTCACTAACTATTTTTTGTAGAGAGGCATACCTTCCCTTGGGAAACCTTTTGTTTATTAGTTTTTAGCTGTTTTCATGAACTATTTTCTACAAAGGGGCGTACCTTCCCTCCTTGAGGGGCATACCTGCCCTTAGACAACCTTTTGTTTTTCAGTTTTTAGCTATTGTCACTAACTATTTTCTGTAGAGGGGCGTACCTACCCTCCCAGAGGGGCATACTTGCCCTTGGATAGCCTTCTAGTTTTTAGTTTTTAGTTGTTGTCACTAACTATTTTTTGCAGAGGGGCGTACCTACCCTCCTCGAGGGGAGTACCTGCCCTTGGACAAAGACTGTTTCAAGGTAAAAACAAGGGGTAAACTTCATTTTCATTTTCTGTTTTCGATTATTTTTTATTAGTGCTGACCCTAACCTATTTTGTGGTTGTTTTGTGTGAGTTTTTCTAACGTTTGTGCAACTCCAAATGCTTATTAAAGACCAAAATATAAACTTCTAACATATTTGTTGTAGGGAAGATGAATTTGATAGCTAATTAGTTGGTTATCTTGTTATTTTCTTTATAATCTAGGCACATAGTCTAAGTAGGGGAGTCAAAACGTTTGTTTGTTGTGTTTGTAGGTAAGCTATTGATGTATCCAATCCCCTTGCACCATTTGGCGATCCTAGGTGAAGAGAAATTGTAGCTTACCGAAGTCCTTTGTGTTACCCAAGAGGGTGTTATACCGTTCAAGCTTTCCCCTTGCACTTCGTGTGAGCCTGGGGAGTAGCCGAAAATGGTTAGCATTCTCTTCTTAGTGGGACCTGCTTGGGGATTTCATCACCCCAAGGGATGATCCCAACCACATGTACCGATAGGGTATACAAAGGGGGGAGAGTGAAAGTTGTACCTCAATCCAGTCACATCATGTCTAGTGAAGTGTTAAAGCTAGGGTGATACCTAGATAGATGTGAAGAGTTGGTCCAAGCCCTTCAGTATCTTGTTGGGGTTCCCGACTCATGCTTATGATGGGCTGGTGTTCACAGTTTGTGCCTCACGTATCGAGAGTATATCGAGGACTCCCTAGACACCTTTTTTATCCTAGATTAAGGACTGTGTTGGTCATACCTTTAACACTAATCATAGGATTGTGCTATCTGAAGTGTCTTCTTGTGTAAAACCAGTGAATTTTTGTCAAGTCAGTCTTATTGCTTGTTGTTTGTTGTGTTTTGAGTCCTTTCCATAACCAGTTTCACTTAGGTCAAGTCCAAGTTTCCTGTAAAGGGGCATACTTTCCCTCTAAAGGGGTGTACCTGCCCTAACTTGGGTGAACCTGCCCTCCAAATAGCCTTTTTCACCTTCCAAACAGCCTTTTCCATCATTCATTCAACCATTTCGAGCACCCATTTTCTTGTTCTGCATACTCATTTGCATGTTCCAAGCAATTGTCCCCCCATTCCAAACATCCTTTCATCATTTTAATCAATCATCCCCTCACTCAGAGCATTCACCCCCTCGTTTCAAGCACCTGTTTACTTGATCTGAGCATCCGTTTCTGCCTATTTTTCACTAAATAGGTGAAATTTCCCTTATCCTCTGGCGAACCTACCCTTAAGTTGGGTGTACCTTCCCTCTCAAGGGGTGTACCTTCCCTAACTTGGGTGAACTTTCCCTCCAAATGACCTTTTTCATTATCCGTTCAACCATTTCGAGCACTCGTTTGCCCGTTTCGAGCACCCGTTTGCTCGTTCTGAGTACTCGTTTTCCCATTCTGAGCATTCGTCTCTCCATTCCAAATATCCATTCCCCATCCCAAGCATTCATCTCCTTGATCCAAACATTCATCCTCTCATTTAGAGCACCCATTTACCTAAGCTGATCACCCGTCTTCTACTTATCTTTCACCAACAGGTGAATTTGACCTATCCTTGGGCGTACCTACCCTCTAAAGGGGCGTACCTACCCTAACTTGGGTGAACCTACCCTCCAAATAGTCATTTTCACCCTTCATTCAGTCATTTCTATCACCTGTTCACTTGTTTCGAAGGCTTGTCTCCTTAGTTCGATCATCCACCTTTTCATTTTGAGTTTTTGTCTCCTTGTTCCAAGCATCCATTCCCCATCCCAAACATTTGTCTCCTCATTCTGAGTATTCATTCCCTTGGTCTGAACAGTCGTCTCCTTGATTTGAACAGCTGTCTACCTGTTTCGAGCATCCATTCGCCACCTATCTTTCACTAAATATCTTTGGGCGAACCTACCTTAAGTTGGGCCTACCTTCCCTTAAGTTGGGTGTACCTTCCCTTAAGTTGGGTGTACCTGCAATAACTTGGGTGAAATTTCTCCTTAAACAGTTGATTTTACCTTCTGTTTAGTCATTCTGATCATCTGTTCGCCTGTTTTGATCATCCGTTCACTCATTTTGAGTATCCATTTGCTCATTCCAAGCATTTGTTCCTTTGTTCTGAACATCCATTCCCTACTCTAAGCATTTTTTCCCTCAATCCAAGTCTTCATCCTATCATTTCAAGCCTCCATTCCCTCATTTTGAGCATCCATTTTCCTGTTCCGAGTGGCCATTTCCTCATTCTGAGCATCCATCTATATTTTCCAAAAGTCATTGTTTCATCAACCAAACCACATAGGTTCCTCTTATAAAATCATTAGAGTCCATATCTATCATCAAATCATCCATCCCAATCACCTAGACTTCGTTTTGAGGGTTTTTGATTTTTATGCAGAAACTTCCAAAGGCCATAACTTTTGACTCACGTGTCCATTTGGGCTGACATTTTATGGGTGGTTGCATTATGAGATGGAATGTGGATTCCCAACGACCTTGAGTCAAGTGGCCCCCATTTCAACAATTTTTGGGGCCTCAAACTTTCATCTTGACCCTCAAAATCATGATTTAGTGTTTTTTTTTCAGTTTTTGAAAAATCATTTTCGTTAATAACTCATAATGCATGTCTCAAATCTAGAATGTTAGTTGGAAATTCAACCTACCTTGGTTTTAGGAAATTTTTGGAAAAAAATTGGACTCTCAAAGATATGCTTGTGCAGTTACCTAAAGTGGCAAAATTTGACAATTTTTGAAAACTACCAAATCTGGGAAAATTTAATTGTCAGCATCTTACGTCCTCTAGTTAAAATCCCTAAACTTGGTTTAGAATCAATCATATCATGTCCTCTGATCCAATCAAAAATTAGAGCTTTGGTCCATCTGTATTCTCCCAAGGTCATTTGTTCATCATCTAAATCACATAAGTACATCATCTGAGAGCATCTCTAGGTTAGGTATCCATCATCATTTTCCCCATCCAAATCCCTTGAACTTTTTTTTAGAAGTTATTATCTGAAGTGACCTAGGTGTATAAATCTGATCATCATCATCAACATCTTCTTAGGATTGTCATCTGTCCTGAGTCAGTCAATCATCATCGTCAACCCAATCAATCTGCTGTCAATCTCAAGGTGGATTTGGTGCCACAATCATCCATTTATCCTTTAATACGATCAATCAATATCCTAAGTCACCTAGGGTAATATCTGAACTTGGTTTAGAATCCCTTCCACCATCCTATCTGATCCATTATTTGATCTTATCAATCGTCTCATCAATCGATCTTATCCAATCTAATCCAACCACATCCCTATCCAATCACCTTCGACCCAATCAATCTACTTCCATATCGAGGTAGATTCAGTGTCATAATCATCCTTTGGTAATGCAATCTGATCGTTAGCATCTTGCATCATCTTGTTAATCCTCTAAACTTAGGTTAAAGTCAACCCCATCTCATCATCCAATCACCCTAATATGAGCTTTAATCCAATCCCAACTTGAGCTTGACCTAAATCCCAATTTGAGCTTTAGTTTGTTTCCACCTATTTATCCTTTCATCATCATGAATCATTATCCTCCATCAATAGTATTCAAGGGAAACCCTAATTACGTCAATGACGATAATGAAAGTCTTGTCAATCAAGAGGTATATGACATAGATCCCCTCAACGCTATCATCGCTAGTAAGCTTTCTCCACCCGATTTCCACAATCCAATCATCCCTTCAAGTTATATCATTATGTCTTCATACATGCCTAATCACACTCCTTGTGCTACCTTTGACAAGGGATATCTAGTATATTCCCCATCCACATATTCGTCATGTCCTTCATCTACATCATCCTCTTATCCGACACCCGCATCTTCTTATCCTAATCTACCATCCCAATACTCTTATTACAATCCTCCATCCATGTCTCCCTATCCTAATCGTCCTTCCTAGTCTTCCCATCCTAATCCTACATTCACACCTTTTTACCTTAATCCTACATCACCATCAATCTATCCTAATCCAACATCCACGTCTTCTTATCATAATTTTCCATCCCAATACCCTTACTACAATCCACCAACCGTATCCTCTTGTCCTAATCCACCGTCCATGTACTCCTATCTTAATTTCCAATATCCCTACCTTAACCCTCCATTGAATCCTAACCCTCCATCTACTCCCAGTCCTATATCCAATCCCATTCCTCCATCTAACCCTAGTCCACCAATCCATAATCCTAGTCCTCCATCTCAGCCTAGAGTATGCAAGTTTCTCACTCTAGAAGTTCTCCAAGGACTTATGACAAAGAAGACATCCCCCACTCCACACATTGTAGTCATGGAACCGTGTTATCCCAATCCATCATCTACGGTCCCTAGTGATGAGAACCTTCTCCACACCACACCTAACATTGATATTACCACCCTTGGCACCACTCAAACCATGGAAACCATCACACCTATTGAATATGTTGAACCCCCATCTCCTACCCTGAGATCTGTCAAACCCATCGAAGATAACCAAATCCAATCCACCCTTCCTGCTCCTAGATCCACCAAAATCTCCTCTCATGAACTTCATGAATCCTCCATCCTTCCATCTCCCCCACTTGAAGAGTCCCTCCAACACTCCATCATCATGTCGCCCACACAAGATGAGTCATGCCAAGAGCCTGATGCAAAGCATACCAACATATCCCCTTCTCCAGATCAAGATCCTACCATCCCATCTAGTCCACCTCAAGATCACAGTCTCCCATCCATTCCATCCCATGATCCCCTTGTCACTCAAGATTCCACCGCTCCATCTCATGAGCCCTTATCTCCATCTCCATCACATGAGCCCTTATCACCTGCTACCAAAAATCCAAATCCTATCATATCCACTAATCCCTCTCCTAATCCCTTACCAATCACTCCTCTTGATCAAAAAGAAGCTACTACCCCCTTATCTCCATTTGATGATCCTCCATCATCGCCAAACCATACCATCCCCACATCACTTTTATATCCCCTTGGTACTCTCACATTCTTTCATGGTGGTTTCCTTGCAGAAGAAAAACAAAGCATATATACCACCCATCATTCTCCACCTAATAATGCACTCGCATCATTCTTCCAGAATAACAAAAATCCTATCATGGATTGAATGCTCAAGAATATGAACTATCAAGGAAAAGGTTTAGGCCTTCATGAGCAAGGTATTTTAGAACCCATCGTGGTAAAAGAACAAATCTGTACACAAGGTCTTGGACATATTTCTCAAGACTCACAATCTAAAAATGTTGATACAACCTCTATACGTCCTCAATGAGCCTCTTCTAAAAGAAATATAGGCTCTTCCCATCACTCTACCAAATCATTCGCTGCCATCCCCCTCCTCCATCATATCACCTCAAAACAACCATCCATATTCCTCCCTCATCTGTTCCATCCATTTTGGGTCCTTATGTCCCTCCACCCACTACATCTATTTTTGGCCCTTATATCTCAAAATCACCTCCTCCATCTCATCCTATTCATCCTTTCATCCATCCAACACTTATCCATGTCACCCATCATAAACATCCCACTCTCATGTCCCCTAATCCTACCTCCATCGCTCCACATCATCCATCTCCTCGCACCCATCCCATTGCTACTAAAAGCACTTTGGATGCTAAAGAAAAAATACATGAATCTAAACATCCACATGAATCAAAAGTTCCTTGTGTCCCCTCTAAAAAACATGTTGACAAAAAGAAAAGGAAAATCCAAAATCCAAATCCAATCCAAAATCCAAATCAAATCTGTAGGCCACAAAGGCCCACCAAAGCAAAAATCAAAACCATGTGGATCCCAAAGAAAAAAGATGCAATACCTTCAAATGAAAAATCTGTAACAACATCCAAAGTTTCTAATCCAAAAGCTAATGATACACCCCTTTCATCTCCAAAATTTGTTTTGGGTCCTTATGTCCCAAAATTCACTATCCCATCTCCTCCATTATCCCCACATTCTCCATCCATTAATCCTCCTATCCTTTCACATACACCACCACATGTTCCAATGTTGGTCTTGAACTCACCACCCCATCACACACCTACCCCATCATTCTATCTATACCCTTTCTAGCATCCCATCCATTATCCCACATATCTTCCCCATCAAATCCCTGTAATTCTTGCATAATCCATTTATCTTGATAAGGTTGTATCGACATCCAATTGTCGCTTCACACATGGGCTCTTAATACCTCGTATGGTACTTGATGCTTGAGTCCTTCATCCATATCCTTATCGTGTATCTTCTAAATCCCCTCATCCCTATCTTTATCCATCTCCATCTACATTCTATCCAAAAAATCCAAAAAAATCTAAAAAAGTAAAAAAAAAATCCAACAAAGTCACAAAAAAAAAAAGGAAAGAGAAATAATTCATTCAATGGTGAAAAATTGGCAAACAAGCGCCTTGGATAAGTACCATGATGAAAACCTGGCAAACAAGTGTCATATGTAAATCCCAATCCATCTCCTTCCACAATTGGGGGAAGCTTCATCCCCTTCATCCTTTCCCTCCATCCAACCTTTCTTCCACATCCTACCATCATATCCCATTTATCTCCAACCCCTCCATTTCCCTTGTGATCTTTATGCATGCTTTGGACACCTCTTGGTACAAATTCCCTTCATCCATATACTATCCTAATCCTTATCCACATCCTCTACCTTCGTTATCCACTCGTCATGCTACCATTAGTCTCCCTTCCTTATCTCGACATCCTACCTTCAGCCATCAAACTCTCTTAGCCACCCATCCTATTCTCCTCTCGTTATCTCCTTTATCTTCCCATCCACTTGTCTCCCATCCCTCCTACCTCATCACACATGGCATACCTAGAGTGGGGGCATCTATCTTCCTTTGTGACATAAGTCCTTCGAGACATCTTTTTATCCATCTAAACAGTTCCTTTCGTCTCCTCATCCTTATCTTCCTATCCATCATAGCATCCCTTTCATCTCCCCATCCTTATCTTCCTATCCATCATAACATCCCTTTCATCCCCCCAGCCTTATCTTCCTATCCATCTAAACAATCCCTTCCATCTCCTCGCCCTTATCCCTCTATCCATCCATCATCACAATCCCTTCCATCTCCCCATTCTTATCTTCCCATCCAAACAATCCCTTCAATATCCCCATCCTTATCTTCCTATCCATTCCTCTCTATCCTCATCCCCTCTCATAATCTCTTATCATTGGTATCTCAATACAAGCTTCCCTCCACACAATCTAATGTCATCTATCTCATTGTCATCACTCCCACTTCTTTCACACATCTTTCCAATCTCCTGTCACTTCTCATCACTCATCTCTCCATCATGTCATTCTCCCAATTCATATTTTGATGATTTGGATAACTATCCCATCCCTGAGCTTCATGTGATCACCATCATCCTATATTATCCAAAGGTCTATCTTGTCTCATTGTATCGGTCCAATATTTTTATCCACTTATCATGGTTATCACATCATTATTTATCCATCATTTGTCTTTGGTCTTTGGTCAAACTACGTCGCCCCTACGCTTTCATGTAGGCAAGGTCGATCATTTGATCTGCCCTTGGGGCTTTTGTCCATCCTATCTTGGTCATCCATCAAGGTCTCCATTTCCCTCTTTCCGCTTTTATCCATGGTCAGTTGTTAGTCTTTTATCAAACTACGAGGGCTTTGTGCTTTCATGTAGGCAAGGCTAATCTATGATCGGCCCCCGAGCCCCTAGGTCATTAGGATAGTTAGTCTTGTGTCTCATGTCATGTCATCAAGTATATCCCTATCTAGCTTGTCCTTCACAAATGAGATCCACTTGTATATTGAGGTCTAATCAATTTCAAATATCCTGCGTCATATCGATCTTTTCGTTCAGTTTCCTTCATCGGTCTCAATAGGATGCATCCTTCCTAACATGCCTCATCAACCCCATCCATCCTTTTGATCCTATGGCAAAGGATGTTTGAAACTGATTGCAATCTTTTGATGCTTTTGGATTTTGTTTATCACTTGAGCTCCCTATCATCACTTGTCAAAGCCGCCATGATCCATCATATTATGGTGCGTTTTGACTGGTCAACATAGGGGCATATCTTGATCTTTTTGCTTTGTTGTTGTCTTCTTGGTTGTCCCACATAGTACCCATACAGATCCCCGAGGTCTTGTGTTACACTTGGGAATCCTTTTGTGCTTGTGGTTATCCCAATACCTAGCCCGACCAAGGTCTTCATGACTTTGGGGTGTTGGGATATCCTTCTTGTCTGATGTGTTTGTTTTATGCATTAGACACTAATTGGCCTTGGTTCTTCATACCCTGGCATCTTGTGTCTTATGATATAGAAAAAATTAGTGCTCCAAAAATGGAAAATGTCATTAGGATTGCATTTCATCTTCCCCCCATCCATTCATCCTTCATTAATCTCCCTCCCCTATCCATCTCATCTCTTCTCCTAATCTCTTCCATCTTCTTAGAATAATATAAATTGGTTATTCTAAACATCTTTTCCCCCATCATTTTTATTCCTTCATCCATCTCACATCCCAATCCAATCCTCATCAACCCAATCTTACACAAATCATCTAATCACATCCTTGGTCTTGTTCTCAACCTTGCTATCAGCCTTTATCCAATCATCATCATCGTCGTCATCATCATCGAGATGTATCCTTCCCTATCCTTTGTTTTTATTTTTGGATGTATCCTTTCCTTCTCAACAACATTTTCATCAGGATGTATCCTTCCCTATCCTTTGGTGTTGTTTTGGGATGTATCCTTCCCTCATCAACAACACTTTCATTGGGATGTATCAATTCAACACAAGGTATAATCAACTTCTCATTTATCTTTTTTTTTTTTGAATTCAACTAAGCTAATCATGAGGTGTCAGTGTTCTTTTCCTTTTTTTTGTACCTTATTTTGCATCTCTTTTTAGAGTAGATTAAGATAATTGGTTCACACCTACAACTTGATGATATACAAAAAACTCAGTTATCTCGACACTTGATGAAGATTCGATAGTGAGACACTTGGGGAATAAAATCTCTAATCCGACTCCAAAGGATTGTGAAATTATATTTAAAATTCAATTACAAGGACATTGGAGCCCTAGGTGACCTAGTCCTCCATTTTTAGCCCCAAATTTATATCATAGGTGCACAAAACTCTACTCAGTCTATTTCTAAGGTCTGAATTTGTCTATGACTATCCAAAATTACTATTTTTGCATTAGAATAGTTATTGGCATCATTATACTAGTCAAATCATTGCATTTCATTTCAAAATCCATCCCAATTTTGGTTAAGGGCAAGTTGACTCACCTTTCAGGTTGTAAGCCAACCTTATACCTTGTGGAAAAGTGCCCAAAACCTAGAGTCAAATCCTAAGGCCACACTTTTTCTTCATTTCAATGTCAAGGGATTGAAATTTTGGGGAAAGCGTGACTGGGATGAAAGGTACAATTGGGATAGATGGGTGGATAAGTCTAAAATTCCAATAGAAATTTTTTTAGCAAATCAAGGAAAGAAGGGATGGTAGAAAGATAATAGAAAGACCAAAAATTTAAAAATTATTAATACATAGAGTTTTGGACCATTGGGGAAGCATGGAAAAAGGTGATTGAAAAGGGAATGGCCAAAGTTCTTACCCTGATTAGATATATAAAGAAATCAGTAGAGTATTGGAATGTCAGGGGGCAAGAGAAACTCATACCACATGCCAAGGACTGGGGTGTTTGGAAAGACATGATTGGGATGACATAGGGATGGATAGATTAATGAGGAAGTTTGAAATTTTGGTAGATGCAAATGACTTAGGAATCTAATATATTTTGGACTTTGAGGATTGGGAATGCCAAGGACTGGTATTAGCGGATGCGAAACTCTGAAACTCCAAAAAATAACACTTAGGAAAAAATCAACCTTTGGATTTTAGGGATCAAATATGTTAAGGAATGGTACAAAAGAAATAGAAACCTTGAAAAACTAAAAGGATTACAATCAACAATTAGGAAACATTAGGTTTCAGACTTTGGGGATCGCAATGCCAAATGAAGGGTATGCATGTAATGGAAATCCTAACAGTTTGAAAAAAATGAAAATCTTAAAACTTAGCCATTTTCTTAAGATTTCTAGCAAGGGTTTTGAGATTAGTAGGAATGACATGCAATGATGAATACCCTCAAAACTCCAAAATATTGAAAATACCAACACTTAGCCAAATTTTGGTTTTTTAACTTGGGTATTCGACTAAAATATGAAAGGGGGGATTAATACATCTAGAGGCATAATTTTAAGAAATATGGCCCATTTAGAATATCTTTGATCAGTTATCAACAATGGGTCAAATAATACTTGTAGAGGAGGGGGACCAACCACACTAAGGCTCCAGGTCACAAAGAGCCAAGAGTGGAAGGCTGCCCTAATCTACCTCAACCGCGTAGGTGTTTTAGGTCAAGGATAGAGAATGAAGAGCACTCTCAAGTGTTTTTGTCACTCTACTAACCCAAGAGTTTGAATGGGGCTAAATAAGTAGGCTTATGGAACCTGAACCATACCTTAGACAACTCTCTACTCAAGGAAAATAGTGTGGGTCAAGGATGACAACACGACGTGCTGGCATCTCTTTGGGGCACTAGCATCCATATGACCAGAAAGTACAAGAGTACAATATGAGGCACAACAAACTATTAATGGTCTAGCAAATAAGGTTTAAAGTACTAACTGAAATTATAGCTAACGAAATGAGTAAAATAACTAGAAATATGATATAAAAGTGAAAGAAATCAAAGGTGATGAAGATTAACTCACGAGGAGTCCAGTTCGCTAGCAAGCTCCACACAACCAAGAGAGGAAAAATGTTTGGGTTGTATAGGGATTTGCCATAGTCAAATCCCCACTTTGGTTTTTCCACCTCCACAGATAGCCAAAATAGCCATGAGATAGAAAATATGATAAAGAAAGTAATAGAAAAGATACCGAATGATAACAATAACACTATGCTATGTAACTCAAGTGACAGTGTTATGTAAATGGACAAATGAAATGATATCACCTTCTCAATCAAGGTGCCCTCAAGCACATAGAGAGGAATGGAAGCTTGGTAAGGTCTACGCTATTGCAGCAATGAAGAAGCAGTCCCGCAGGACACCAAGTCACAACTCCAAGGATGGCAAGAGTGCAACAAGAAGAGGAGAAGATGTGTAGGAGCTCAAGAATTGTGAAGCAAGATCAAAACAACATGTGAGGTTGTCAAGAGGCCTCAATGAGGATGAAAGATGGACATTTTTAAGAAGATTTAGGAGGGAAAGAGTCGTTCTTAGGTCAGCTGGAAGGAGTAGAGGTGTTACGCTTTGTCACCAATGGAGAATGTAACATCTCTGTAGATTCCAGAGGTAATAATTTGTTAAGGATGACAATGCACTGTGGAGGCATCCACATACTATGCATGCATCCCTGATAGAAATACCCTCACCAACACTAAAAACAAGCACCAAGTGGACGAGGTATGGAATGAGGACATGGATTTACTTAGTCAGATTTGATTTTTCTAAGGTGGAGGATGTAAAAGGGGAATTTGTGAGAGGGGTGCAAATTCACTCCTATACATTTTTCCCTCACTTTAACGAGCATGAGTGCCAATGAATGTTTAGTAAAGTAGATCAAAGAGTTTAAAGATGTATACTTGAATCATCGAGGAAGCGGATTGCAATCTAGCAAACTCAAAAGCGTAGGGTAGGCAAAAAACTCCACAGGTACTCTCTCTTGAGGAGGTTTGAACAAAGTACATCGAAGGCCTGCAAAACAACGATGGAAAAATATTGTAGGATGCAAGCACTTCACAAGTCCTTGGACTTGAAAAGAAGGTGCCCTCAGGTACTCTCTCCTAAAGGAAGCCCAATGTGAGGGACTTCACAAAGTCAGACTGGAAAGTAGCTTCACAGGCGCATTTGCAAAGCAACATGTTAATCTGCAAACAAAACATGTTAGAAAACACAAAGCAACCACAAAGGTAGAAAACTAGACAGTCACACAAATAGTCAAAAATTGAAGGAAGCGCTTTCAAAAGGGTCTCTCAAGAACCCTTCAAAAGAAAAAGGGTCCACTCAAGGGACGCTCAGTTTGAAAGTGAGAAGGTATTTTTTGCAAATCAATTCAACATCAAGGAATCCTTTTGGAAGATGTCCACTTCATCAAGGAATTTGAAAGGAAGAAGGTCCCCTTGCAAGGGGAAGGTCAAAACTTCACCCACAGAAGAAGGTGATCCCTCCTCAGAGGAAATTTTTTCAAATTCTTCCTTTACAAACCCATGACAAAGGAAAAATATTTTGCTAGGGGTCCTTGTTGAGGAATACAATTTTTTGAAAAATATTTTGAAAAGTTTTTTGAGAAAAGATTCGTTGGCCACCAAATGCATTTTTTGAAAATCAAAGTGACGTTATAGCCCCCCCTTAGGATGGTGCATGCTGAACACAAGGCACACGGCATCCTAAGGAGAGAAAAACAAGAATGGAAAAGTGATGTAGTGACCCACAGAACATAGCAAGATGTAATTGTGGTAATGTTTTTGCACATGCAAGGGATAACACATGAGCATCACAACATCACAAAATAAGTGCAAGAGATAAGAGAACAAAAATGAAAGAAGAGATAATAACATCATGAACAAAGGACATAGGGTCGATCTGATATTTTGAGGTCAGATCTGCTCATAAATATAGATAAATAGATATAATAGTATATAAATGAACTGTCATCAACCCCCTACTATATCAGACCATATGAAGAAAGGCAGGAGAAGACAAAATAAAAAATAAAAAATTGGGTTAGCATGGAAGGGAAGTCTAAATGTCCTTGTTGGTGTTCCAAATTGAACTAGACCAATGAATCCTAAAGACTTAGCCAATGTCTCATGATTAGACTCAATGGGGATTTGGCCAACTGACAAGATTTAGTCAAAGATCGAAATATTTTGCACTTCTAGCTTTGTAAGACCAAGGTGGGTCAACCTATACAATTCCTAAAACTTAATTCACTCACACACACTGTCATTGCTTTTTATAGCAGATAAATCCCAATGAAAATATACTAAGGAAAGCATTGACAACCTCAAATCTAGCTAAATTCTTAGTCTCTCAACACTCACTCAACAATTGGGAAGTAGGACAACACTAGACCACAACCAACAACAGGATTAAGAATGATTTAGAATTTATAAAATGTTACTGAGGTGCACTAAGCTATAAGATAAATCAGTGCCTAATTCTGGGCCATGGAGTCAAACACATAGGACGAATTCATCAGCAAATTAAACTCAACTGTTGGATTTAAATTGCTAATGCTTTGCATCAACTGTTAATGTCTTACATTAACAAATCCTCTCCTATTATCAATCAAATTTTTCTTACCAAATCTAACTTGCACTCTTGAAATCACTGTCATCTGCTCAAAGTATTTAACCATTTCATTGAAATAGACCCATAAAAGAATAACTCAATCTCATGAAATTTGAGATGACAAACTCAAAACACTTGGTATTATTGAATTCATATGATTTAACTGTACAAGTATGGAGACAATTTGAAGATATTTATGAATGCGCAAACACTTTCATGATTTATTTGCATAAACTGGCTGTATTTGCTCATGAAATTTGCATTTACAATTTACAGACACAAAATGACTTAGAATTTCAACCTTTCTCTATCTACCCAGCGCAATAGAAAACTTCATAACTTGAATCTCAAAACCCCTTACAATTGAGAAGAAAAGAGAAGATATACAGAATTAGAAGATTCCAGAAGAAGCTCAAGAGCTAATCTATAGATGCCATTTGGAGAATTCTCTCTCGTTGATCAACAAATTTGTAAAGCCTCTCTCCTCTTTCTTCTTTGTAACCAATTTTCCTCTCAATTTTTGCCTTTGTCTTAAGTTATTGAGCAATAGAAAACTTTCCCATGTAAACACTCTCCATTATTTACCTGTTGTGTGAAAATATCTTCATTCGTGCTTGCCCATGAAAGTTTTAGTTTCTACCTTTTGCTGTAGGAGAACATTCACCCACAAGCTCTAGTTTCACTTTACCAAAAGTGAAAACATTAAAATTTATTAGGCAAAAGTATTTTTCCTATTCACTTTTCACATGAATTTTTTCCAGCAAAAGCTTTTAAACATTTCACATTGGACCTTCAAAATTACCTATGCTTCTCTCATTTTTAACTTTGAGGTGAAACATTTACCTAGAATTATTTCATTTTAAAATGCATATAATTAAATGTTAAGTAGTGCAACATTTAATTCATTTTACCCTTAAGTTTTACCTTTACCCATTAAAGGTTTTTTGAAGATTATATTGGGCCTTTGAAATCTTTATTGGCACATTCTCGCTGATCCCGTGAGAAATAATCGACAAGAATTTTATTCCTGCAAGCTAGCAGGGAAGGGTAAAAACACGTTTAATGTTTCCCTCACAGACAATAATCAGACACTTATTTATTCCCGGGGCCCACCTTTTTATCTACGTTTAAGGAGCATGTAATATTAAATGTTTTGCTTTTAATTTCCTTCACCATTGACAATTTAAAATATACCCCTGCCTTCAAGATTTTTGGGCCCCACCTACCATGTGGTGAGATTTTTCCAATCACACAGGAAATAACCCGTGTGTAAGTTGATTGGGCGATCTAGCAGGCGACGGCTGTGATTTAGCTGGGTTTTCATCTCCACCGTTGATTTCATTTTGGCCTTCATTTTCCTCACAATGTTTCCCTAATTTCCTATTTGTTTGCTTGAGCTTTGTAGCTTGTGTTCATGGTGGCAACATCATCTGCAACATATACATTGAGCCTCCTCTACTCCCCACGCGTGCTCTCTTCATGGTTGCACCCCTGTACCAAGGGATTACATTGCATTTGCTTTCAAGCTTTTGAAGTATTTTCAACATTTTATTCTATATAGAGGTGTTTTCCAAGCACGGGTTTTACATTTGCATGTTGTTCCACGAAGCCCAATCCAGATGCATCTGCTCAAAGCCTCTAAAGACTTTTCAATAAATCTATTTTTGTGCAGCTACGCGTAGTTCACTCCTTTCAGCCTTTGAAGCTTTTCAACACCCATCTGGTGCATAGGCATTAGCAAAAGGCATTTGCTTAAAAAAATTTGATGCCTTTTGAAGGGGTTCCCCTCTATACGTGGGTTGCGTGCCATCTCTGGGGAATATGGCATTCAATGTTGTTTGATTTTAAGAAATCCATTTTGAACATATTCTGTAGTTAGCACCTTCTCCTCTCGAATCAGCTTCCTCCATTGGAAATAAGCCTTCTAGATGTGTTTGCTTCCATTTCTTTCCTAGAATTTGAAAATTTCTACAGCCCTTTCACACATATCTCTTGCGTCTGTAAGTTGCAGGTCTTAGGGAATTTGGTGGTGCTCATGCCGATCTAGGGCCTCTATCACACAGGACACGTGCCAATTCAAACAACACATCTTGGTCTTGGCTACTGCGATGGATGTCCACCCTCTAGCTGCATATGCTAGAAAAATTCTAAAGCATTTTCAATAATCCACTTTATGTGCAAAACCTGCATTCCATGAAACAAATTTTCTTTGGAGCATTTTGTCAAACGGTTCCTATGCCTTTTCTAACTATGAAGTGGTGTTTCACTAAGAGTTTTATTTTATCATCAAAGAGTCACACACCTCTGCTCTTAGCAGGAGTCTCCTCAACAACCCCCGTGTGCATTGCGTGCCCTTCCATCTCACTCATTTTGGCATATGGTTGCATTGTGATACAATGCTTGTTTGATATACCTTTGTTTCATGGCCTCTTTCTCAAGTAGAATGGTGATGCTCTCCATTTGCATATTCTTGAAGGATTCTAAGAGCATTTTCAACAAAATTATTTTGATGCATACCCGATTCCTCCTGTGGCGTCGTGGAAACCTTTCCCTTTTGATGGCTTTGTACGCCCCTGTTCATCGTTTTCCAAATCTTTCTTGTGTGCCGTCATCTTTTCTGTTGGCGTGGGCTCTCTAAGTACACTTTCTTTTGTTTGAAAGTTTCTAAAGTGCTTCAAATTTTCTGTGTCTTAGTGGCATCCTCTTCCCTTACTTGCATTTACTTGCAAGTTCCTCATAAATCTTCAATGAATCTACCTTGTGCATTTGCTGTACGGTTGTTATATTTTTCAATAAATTCAACATTGTGTGGAAGCTGCATATTGTGGCGTTATCAATAGCATCTTTTTAATGCCATTTTCAATAAAATTCCAACTTTTTGAAATATTGGATCATTCTTGGATCCTTTCTCCCATCGCACAATGTATCATGATGGAACCGCCACTGTAGAGATTGTGATTAACTTCCATTCTTTGTGCCTTTTGATGGATGTTCACACCCTTGCTCCCATGCATTTATTCAACTGATGTGGTGGCACAACGTGTGGGGGTATTTCAAATGTCACACCAATGCAAACATCAGAATTTTGTTGAGCAACATAAATCCTATCCTTGTTTGGCGCCAGTCCTTCACACTACAACATTTGGGCTTCTCAAGAGTTGAGTTTACTATTCTTTGAGTTGTTCACAAATAGAGCTTCTACAACAGGAATTGCATCCACTTTGAAACGCAATTCCCATTACTTCAAGGTAATGCTTAGTTGGAAATCATTTTAAAAAAACCATGCCCCAGCTACAAAAATGAAAATATGCATCTCACACAGTCAAAACTTTAACTGGATGCAAGTTTCAATATAGGATTTTATTTTTTTAGATCATGTATCTGCAGGATTTAAATGGTGTAACAACTTTATCCCATAGAAATCCAAGTGAAGCAACATCTTCATTCTTTATACTTTAGAACGAAAGCATTGTACTCTGGTTTAAACTTCCCAATGGTAGCATGTTTGAAGGCATTCACAAATCATCTGCAATCTCAAACTACAGGGATATCGGTTGACAAGCCTTGACATAAACAACTGATAACAATTTTTTGCATTTTCAATTCACCACCATTTACTGCTCTCACCACCTTGACTGAAGTAGTACTTCATTCAAAGAATTTCATAATTGTGCAAAGCATGTCGGGTCCCATGTGGGCCTGACTAAAAACATTTTTCGTTTTCAAATAACTTTCATGCTCAAATTGATCTGTCACAATATCTGAGTGCATTTGGAGTGAAAACCTGAACTGGGTTTTCATTAAAACTTGCTTTCTGACCCTTTTGCAAAATGGTGAAAACTGGCCAAGTTGGCTCTGGAATCGGTTTTGAAAACCGGTCAAACGACCTCCTGGAGCAACAAAAATTGGTACGCATATAGACATTGGTACAGAGAATGCAATGCAAAATATGACTTGACAAAAGGAGTCACGAGGTGAAATATATTCGTTGTCAAAGTTGCTTACTTGAACTTTTTGCAATTGTGCTTGCTTAGAACCAATTAAAACTGATCCAATTTCCAATTTGCAAAAATATCAAATCAACTCCTAGCGAGCTGCCACTAGACATAGTAGCTCATTTTGGTGCAGTGAACACATGTGCAAGAGGGATTTTCTTGAATCATCAACCATCAAAAGATATTGAAGGTCAAAGTTGACCTCTTAGAAAGGTTTCTGAAAAAGCAGGTGCAAAACTGGAGAAATTCTATTTGGTTTTAATCTGCTAAAAATAACAAATCAACTCATAAGGCCTTGAAAACTGACATGTGAGCTCATTTTGGTATAGAGAATGCAGAAAAACATTATTTTTCTCTTGATTATCAACTGGTTGCAAAATGCAAGCTCAAACAAGAGGCTACTTTGCAGAACTAAACGTCTGCAAACAACATAAAAGTGTCAAAACCCTCTAGCTTCACTTTTTGAAACTCAGTCAAAACTTATCATAGGAAGCTAAAAATTGACATGTACACTCACATAGGACACATAAGTGTGTCTGCAAAGGGATTTTGCACGAAAATCAACAGACATCAAATTATGATCCTCCAAAGTAGGTCATTCATGCAAATTTCTCAAGTGCACTTCTAAAAGTGCAGAGGTAAAATTTTGAAATAGGCACTTCAAATTTACGAAAACTTGAGAGTGCCACCAAGCCCCAACACTTTGCATTGCCCCCAATTGTCAAAATTCAATACACAACAGATGAAGAATGATGTAACAAATAGAGGAAGTTTTATGACACAAAAAAACTCTTGTATCCAAGCACCTACAAGGATGACAAGGGTCATCTAGGAACACATAATGCAAGCATGGGGGAACACAAACACACACACACAATCTACTCTATAGATAAAGAAGAGGTGCCCCCTAGTCCTCATCAACCAAGAGGTCATCATTCTCCTAATCTAGATCATCATAAGGGGAAGGCGGATGAGCCTACAAGGGAAAAATATCAAGGGAGGACCCTCTAACCCCCCTATAACAAGAGACAAGGAAGAAGGCCCCTTGGGGTCTTCTCCACTCAATTCTTGTGGGGTGAAAGTTAACAAATTCACAAAAATCACTGATAGGGTCGAGACCTCATCCACAAAATTAAACATGCATTTCACAAGAGTGCCATGTGTTAACTCAATGGGCGAGGGAGGCAGCACCCAAGATTCACTGCTAGGCTCACTGAGAGACTCGGGAGTAGTGACAAACTCTAGGGATGTTAGGACTTCTTTCGTCACAAGGATGGCACAAGCTAATGTAGAACCACCCTCCGAAGAAGGTGGACCCTTCTTTTGACCCCCATTGCTAGCAAGGTTGTCCTCCAACTTCTGCTTCGTCGAAGGATACAAGATCTCCACGGATGAGGCAGAAGGTGCAGAGGAAGAGGAGAAAATTGTGATAAACACTACCGAGGTATTTGACATGTCCACGGGCTTTGAAAATGGTGGGATGTTTGGGAGGGACATCATAAGGGGTGACTGAACCAAAGGAGTAATAAACACTTGCACCCTCTTTGGGTGAGGATTGTTTATGCTCATGATAGAAGTTGTAAGTAGGACGAAAGTTGAAGGAACTAAAGTAGAGAGGATGAGAGAGGAGGACACAATGAAGAGTGTTGAGGTAGGAGCTGCAAACTCCCCTTCCTTCCTCTACAGGGCAGCTTGCTCAATGACTAAAGCCTTTCTCTGACACTTGTGTTCACACACAAGGCGATTTAGTCGACTCTGGGAGCTAGAGGCCAAGGGCTGAGATGGAACATAAGACTCTTGTTTGACCATCAAAGTATCCATCATGGATATTTTTGGCGAAGGGAGAGGTTGAGAGGATGATGAAACAATAGTGAGGGGAGTCGACTCCAATACCTTAGTAGCAGGCCTCTTCCCATTCACTACCTTAGAGGTAGGAGCAGTAAGAGGTCGTGGAGGCCGATACATAGAGGACTCCTCATGGGGACCCTTCTCCTTACCATACTAAATGGGCCAAGGCACTGTGGGTAAGATGGGAAGTTCAAACGCTAGATGCTTGGGCTTTCACCAAGTGGGCACCATCAAGTTCTCTAGCAAATTCCTAAGAGCAGAAGATGATGGCGCCACAACAAGATGAGAGGAAGTGATAGGTGGGACAATACAAAAAGAAGGACCTTGGGCATGCTTCTCTTCTCCTTTTTGATCCAAGGCATTTTCACGTTCCACCTTGAGGTAAGCCTTATGTGAAATGGCATAGGGAGAGGGAGGGTATCTTACCTTAGGTGTTATGCCCCCACTCCTGTAACTCACATAGGTTCGATACAAGAGGTTCATCTTTGGAGGAAATGAACCAACAGGCATAGGTCAAAAGTGATCTAGTATCCCCCATGCACAATCAATGATTTATAGCTGGTGTCATGGACTACATGCACCGTACCCTGATGGGAAAACTTTAGACACTTATGAACTACCAAGGGAACTACATTCATAGCGACCAACTAGGGGAGACCTAGTTTTACTGAGAAGAGCTCAGACCTCGAGATAATGTCAAAAATTGCATTTACAGATCTAGCTAAAACTAAGACTGACAAGATGATCTAGTCGATGGGAGGTACAAAAATCCCATCATGTGTAAGAATAGTGCTCCTAGATTCATCATACCCATCTTTGTGTAAGAAATTAATCAGCATAATCTCCTAAATGGTGACATTCACCCAACACATAGGGTCAACAAGAACACTCGTTATGGTATTTCTATTGATTCATTTGGGGATGTATAAGGGAGATGGTTCTTTATTGTAATTCATTGGCAAGTCCTGCGAGGTGAAAGTTATGCCAGGAAAGTTAGGTCACAGAGAGTCGAGAGTGGAAGGTTTCCCTAATCTACCTCAATAAAGTAGGTGTTTTAGGTCAAGCATAGAGAATGAAGAGCACTCTCAAGTGCTTCTATCACTCTACTAACCTGGGAGTTTGAATGGGGCTAAATGAGCAAGCTTCCAAAATTTGAATCGTACCTCAGATAGCTCTCTGCTTGAGGACAATAGAACAAATCAAGGATGATAGTGCAATGCATTGGTGTCTCTCTAGGGCGCTAGCATTGGTATGACAAGAAAGTATAAGAGTACAGTATGAAGCACAAAAACCTACTAATGGATTAGCAAATAAGGTTTAAAGTACTAACTGAAATGATAACTAATGAAATGAGTAAAATAACTAGAAAGATGATATAGAAGTGACATAAAGCAAAGGTGATGAAGATTAACTCATGAGGAGTCTAGTTCATTGGAAAGCTCCACACGAACATGTACCTACACATAGCCAAGAGAGGAAAAATGTTGGGGTTGTATAGGGGTTTGTTGTAGTCAAATCCCAGCTTTGGTGTTTCCACCTCCACGGACACCAAAATAGCCACAAGATAGAAAATATGATCAAGAAAGTAATAGAAAAGATACCGAATGATAGCAATAACACTATGCTACATAAATCAAGTGACAATGTTATGGAAATGGAGAAATGAAACAATATCACCTTCTCAATCAAGGTGCCCTCAAGCACATAGAGGAGGATGCACACTTGGTAAGGTTTGCACTGCCACAACAATGAAGAAGCAGTCCCACAGGACACCAAGTCACAACTCCAAGGGTGGCAAGAGTGTAGCAAGAAGAGGAGAAGATGTGTAGGAGCTCAAGAATTGTGAAGCAAGATCAAACTAGCATGTGAGATTTTCAAGAAGCCTTAATGAGGATGAAATAGGCATTTTTAAGAAGATTTAAGAGGGAAAGAGCCATTTTCAATTCAGTTGGAAGGAATAGAGGCGTTACACTTCGTTTCCAATGGAGAACATAATGTCTCTACAGATTCTAAAGACAAGAATCTATTAGGGACAACAGCGTGTCGTGCAGACGTCCACGCGTCGCTTGTGCGTCCCCAACAAAAATTCCCCCACCGACACTAAAAAAAAGCTCTAGGTGGACAAGGTATAGAATGAGGACGTGGATTTACTTAATTGAATTTTATTTTTCTAAGGTGGAGGATGTAAAAGGGGAATTTGTGAGGGGTGCGAATTTTCTCCTATATAATACTAAGACATACGAAAAGGAAGGGACTCAAGCTAAAAATGACATTATAGATTTGAGTCCCAGTCATGGCTCTGATTGGGGATGTGTGTATCTTGTAGACACAACAAGAATCCAAAATATTTGGGTGGGACCAAAAAATGGGAAAAACAAGGGACCAAGATTCACTTGTGATGGGAAAAAAGGCATATATACAAGACAAAGAACATAACCAGTTAACATGACAACACAAAGACTAAAATATGGCCATGATACAAACTTTTAATGTGATGCAAGCTGACCTTGTAAAGTATGGATGAAATTACTTGCCTTTGTGAAACACCATCTTGTTGAAGATATTAATTTCCCTCAAATCAAAGTTATCTCCTTCATATAGCTGTAACACATGCAAGCTTCTTCTTTCATGTAAAAATTTGTGATTGCCTCTAAAAAAATGAAGACTAGACCCACTATTAGCCTTCCCATTATATGAAAACCATAGAACATAGGCCACTCCACTACCTTGCATATCATCCTTTATAATTATAGCAGTGGGGTAACAATTAAAAATTTTGGTCTACCTCAAAAGAAACTATGGTAATTTCATATTTTTTCACCTCCACGGGTGAATTGAGGCAAAAGGAAAACATCTCCAATTCACAATGAAAAGAAAAATATGTCTCTTCATTAAGTTGATCTACACAATAAATCTCATTCTCTAACAACTAAAATTGAAATATTGAAGCTTTGGCATATAAGAAATTTGAGTAGCCAATTGGTCATCAACCTGGAAAATTTGTTGTTGGTCAACATCACTTGAAGCTATATGTCAAGGGCCCAAGTGAAACACTCAAACTCAAGTACATGGTCATCCACATTATAAGAAGCTACATCTTCATTAGAAATAATGATTCATATTCAAATTGGCTCGCCTCTAGGGTGATAGGCAACCAACATACCTCCCTATCATCTATACTAATGTAATTTGAACATTAGCACAACATTTTGAAACAAGCAACTTCATGCAAAGAACCACACTCTTAAAAATGTCTCACTCTTTCATCTATACCTTGTCAACTTGTTGTGGCACATGTGCTACTAAAATTATATATATGGTACACTTCTCCTTCCACACTTATATATGCAATGATACTTTCATATGACCTTGTTGAAGTGCGTTATGTATGAGGAAGACCACACACTGCACACCAAAAAAAGAGGTTTTCACATGAATCCATATGATCACCCAGTTCACATTATTCAATTTAAAACTCTTCACATTGAAATTCATTAACTATACAAACACTTGTGACCTTTTAATTACCATGTACAATTGTGAATATGTTGTCCTCATGCAAATAGTTAGTAGCAGCTTTGATATAAGAAAAAGAGACAAACTAGGGAAAGATATTAAACAAGAAAATATATTTTTTTTCAACATATGTATCATCTATATTTCCATGTGTTGTATAATCAACTACTAAAGTTGATTCACCAAATGATCTCTTGCATACACATCTTCCTCATTGTCCATACTACTACAACAAACAATAGGGTCATACTCCTCATTTTCAAGATGGATGTCATCATTGGTTTCTTCATTGTTATCATCCATAGATGATTTGTCTAGTTGAAGGGAGGTACAAGCACTATCATTTTCACTTATACTACCACCACACCAACACCTTCTTATACCCATTCACAAACATAATCATCACTTGATATTGTTCTTCTACTTGATTTTACCTCCATAGAATTTTTATATATGCTACACCCTTAATATTAGAGTACACCAGGTTATGAATAGTCCACTTGTGGTTATCTTAACTCATAATTAAGTCATATTATCATTATTATATTTTTATTTAGTTTATTAAGTCAACCTAGGCCTTATATAGCGTTATCTAAGTCGGCTTGGGTGATATCCTAGGCATAAATAGGTATATATAAGAGGTTGTGAGTCTTATTTGATCATCAAGTTGAGTATTGAGTTCTTATTTAAGACTATTGGAGGTATCCCCCTTGAAGTGGCATATTATTATCAAGTATTTGCAACATATTTCATACTATATTCTTCTTGTGCAAGTTGTTTCATTACAAGTGGCATCCAAGGGAAGAATTTACCAATTAAAGAGGCCACATGGGAGGACAAGGAGTTTATTCAAAATCATCCAAAATTTCCTATCATTGAGGACAATGCTTATCTGAAGAGTGGGGGCATGCTACACCCTTAATATTAGAGTACATCAGGTTATGAATAGTCGGCTTGTGCAAGTTGTTTCATTACAATCTACAATAACATGTTCACCACCAAAAACTTATATTCTTGAGGATAAATATTTTGTAATCATATCCCTTCTTAGGCCATCAATGAAATCAATCCACATATATTCCTCCTGCATGTCCACCAAATTGAACTCTTCCTATATTGAATTAGAACCTAGAGTAACATCATAGGAACTGAGAAACATATCAATACAAATATGTGTGTTAGGTTTGAATTATTTTGGGATCTTGGAAAGAGAAAATAAAATTGTGATGAAATTCCATGCTAGACTCTCCCTCTTGCCACTAGATGTCTTCCAATTCTTTAACAAGAGTAGCAAGGTTTAGATGCAAAAAATAAATCTTCAAACATGACCACAAACATATTTCACAAGGAAAAATAATTCTTGGGAACATTCTAATACCAATCCTTTTCTCTTCCCTATAGTGACCTAAAAAAAACCTCATCCATATGTCTTCATATTAAAACTAATATGTTTCCATGAAACTCTAAAATACATCAACATGTGCATCCCCTTATATATGACCATACCCATCATACCTAGGAATTAATATAAATATTGAAGCTTTCATTGTTTTCCTTTCATAGTTGACTCAAGAGAGGTCAATATACTTGTAAATGGGATCAAGCAAGATGGCAGGGGATGAAGAAACCTATTTTTCTATAACAAAAAGGTATCTCTTTGATTATAGGGCCTTAATTATTTCTTCACATTTCTTTTCAAGCTCCTCAAACTATTATATCTTTAACCTATTTTTAAGTATGGATACTTGCATATTTGAATATTAATTTCAATTTTTTTCTAGGATATATGAACAACATGGAGCTTCTTCCTCATAGTATTCCTAGGCACTTTCTCTATCATAACATTTAGGGTCTGAATTATATGATACATTTGGTGAAGTTTCCCTAGGATAAATGAATTCATTCTAAATATCCATAGGTAGTTACAAATAATTTATGCAACACTTATAAGAGAGGAGAACAAATTTGTTTCTTTATCAAGGAAGAAACCATGCTTCAAATTTGGAAAGATAACAATGTACCTTATAAAAAATTGAAGTCACCTTGATGTGTTCATGAAACATGAACACCAATAATATTTGTTTTCTTTAACAACAAAGTCACCACTTTTATCATGGACTCAAAATGGCTCAAAGAAGAGGGTATAGGAAGGTCTGGTTGGAGGGTGACTCTTTGAACATTATAAATAATTTGAAGAATGCTTCACCTCCATCTTGGACTATTGAGACCTTGGTTAGGGATTCCATTGAAATTATAAATTCCTTTGAGACTTGTTATATCTCCCATTTTTTGAGAGAGGGAAATATGTTAGTTGATTTCTTCGCTAACTTTGGTGTTAGAGAAAGAAAAGAGTGGAATTTAAATGATCTTATTCCTTTTGAGGCAACGACTATTATTCACAATGAATGCTAATCTCAAGTTGATTGTGATCTTATTTTGTAATGAGTTGTGCATGTCCTTGATCACATGGCCTAATATTATGAATGGGGATGCTCAAGTTTTAAGTTTGGTGGATGACTTTCACATGGAATGAAGTTCAAGTTCATCATTTCATATCTATCCTTATGCTTGCTTCACACGGATTCTGGATGATTTTAGTCGTTGTTTCTAGAGTCTTCTGATTTATAATTTTGCTCTAGGTGGTTTCTGTCTTATTCTCTTGAGGTTTCTACGTTGTGCTAGGATTTTGTTTGTTAAGTCTTCTATGATGGGTGGGGATCGAAACCATGCTAAGCCTAAGTCATGCATTTCTGCTAAGTAGAAGAAGGAGGTGTGGGAGATTTTAGAGAAGGGTGGCTTAACTTTGTATATGGATAAACTACATGGTAACAACCCCCAAGCCACTGATTTGGTTGCTCAAGGGTGGAATGATAGAACCCTGAACTTGGGTAGAAGGGAAGTCGTGGTTGATGAAGAATTCATAGCTCAAATTATTTGCTTGGCTGTGCAGAGTATGAAGGTGTTTAGAGACAAAAAAGAATCACAGGTTGCAATGCCTATTTTCTTTAAAGGGAATGAGGTTGTTGATTTGAAGATGGCGAAGAGTGGTGGTTATCAAAGGAACTCCTTAAAAGCATTGTGGCGTGAAGTTGTTGAAGATATTATGAGGTATGTCCCCTTAGAAGGCAGGTATACAATGATTAATACTTACCATTTCCTTCTGCTTAACCATTTCAGGCATAAGAAATGGATTTCTTTTCCTTATTACCTGTTGATGTCACTTGACTCGGGGATTAAGGATCATATGAAAAACCCCAGAAACCCTGTCCTGCATGTGGGGTTGATTCTCTTGATCTATGAACATGTTAAAGTTCATGAGCTGCAAAAGACTTTGGTGTCACCGAAGGAAGATATTGCTAAACCTTGAGAGGGTTATGAGGCAGTGTTGAAAGAGGAAAGGGTTATTAAAAAATCTAAGAAGATGAGGCTTATTTTGAATAAAGAGTCTAAGTCGGATAGGGATGATGATGCTGATTATGTCCCGAATTCATATGCCTCTTTTGAGGAGGGCCTCAATTCCCCTATTCTAGGTAAGACTCAGAAAAGGAAGCCAGATGACAAAGAGGGCTATATGACATGTAGTGATGAGGTGGCGGTGAAGGTTCATTCTAAAGGGGTTAAGGACAAAAATGAACTTTATGGGGAAGCTTCCTCTCCTCCCCCAATGACTTGACTGCAGGAGACTGAGGATGGGAGCTAGAAGAGAAGGGTGTTGAGAATTGTTGGCCAACTCCTAGAGAAGGGTTTCCCTCTTTCCTTGGCTGGAGGTATCTTTGGTGAGGCTTCTCTGGGTGCTGACATTGGGATGTAGAAGTAGGGGAAGGAAAGGGATGTGCATGGAGGACATACTGTGGGAACTAGCAAAGCGGATGTGGATAGTTTGTTGAAAAGGAAGGATGTTGCAAAGGAAATCACCTGCTCCATTCGAAAGATGAAGACTCTTGTCTCCGTTGGAAAAGGTAAGGATATTTCTACTGATAAGGTTCATGTTAGTGCTTTTGATGAGGATGTGGCTATGGGGAAAGGGATTGAGAACTTTGACAAAGAGGATGTTGATGTGTTGGGCTCGGCTCGTGATAGTGCTAATGTGTTGTTTAAACTTTTTAAGTGGTTCTTCCATGAGATTAACAGGGCTAATGTAAGAATTAGAGGTATTTATAGTAAGGCTAAGGATCCTTCTATCCAAAGCCAAATTGATGATCTGATGGACTCTCTCAATACTGTGGCTAATACTGTGGCAGACGAGACCATCAATCTGAAACAGAACTTGGAAGGGAGAATCTTATCCCTTGAGGATAAAATTGATGAAATGTGGAATGTTGTGATGAAGAGTGGAGATGTCCCTAAGGTTTTGGCTATTTTTGACTTTTCCAAGGTGATCTCCCTTGTGACTACTATGAAAAAGAGAAAGGATAATGTGTCTGCTGATGATACAGCTATTGTGGGTTAGTTGCCGGATATGGATTGCACTAGTGAGAAGGGTGGTGTTAAAGGTAGTGTTTTGACTAGTGAGGTAAAAATTGGTGGGCTGGGAGCCAGAACTAGAAACAAAATGAAAGCTTAGAGCGGGGCCTCTGGTTTAGAGGTGTCTAATACTGTGGATAAAGTGCAGAAGATGGCTGCTAGTGAAATGGAGGTGTTGAAATTTTGAACAATGTGTAGTGGTGTTGGTTGACTACCTTCTTTTTGGTTGTTGGTTTGTTGTCATTGAGCTGATTGTTGTGTAATGTTGTTTTCTTTTTTTATTAGCTGCTTTATTTTGTAAAGGGTTTTGGGTCCCTTCAAAACCCGTTTTTTACCTCCAATCAAAACAAAGTCACCATTTCACTAAAGTGAGAAAATTATTGAAGCAAACGAATATCCAAGGCACAATTCTAATTTTTCGTTGCAACCACCAATAGAGTCTTAAATTCATTCTCAACCCAACCACCCTTTTCATTCTCAGTTCCAATCTATTGGTGTAAGTTGATGAGGTTCCAAGATTACCTAAAAAAATCATCAATAATGGCAGATAACCACCCTTAGGTTCTCCCTAGCAACAACACCATTTTGTTGGGTCCCAAAACTACTACTCCACTTCCTAGAACAAAATTCCACTCACAAGGCTAGGGTTGTTGTCATGTGAGTGAAATTGACTCATCAACAAAAATGGAAGGTAAGAGGTCAAATATACGAGAGTGGGTTATCTCTCCTACACTTCGAGCTCGTCTTAGAATTAAGAGGGTGTTCCTACAGGTATACCTTAACAATGATTTGAATCAAACAAAATAAACAACCAAAAAAATTGCAACCAAACCCAACTACAATATTAACCCAAAATATTGTCACTAGGTTAAGATAAACTAGTTGCATATAACCCCTATATAGCTAATACAATTGTGTAGTATGACGCACATAAATCATATCAATTGATTGTTCACTTAGGAATAATTCCCTCGTCATATTGACAATCATGGGTGTAGAGGAAGGACTTACCTACTATTAAACTTCTAATTTATGTTTATGATTTGATGGTGTGAGATTGGTGAATGGTCAAAGACTGGTGCCTATCTACTAGGCAAAAAAGTCATAAAATATTTGAGAAAAGAAAAAACTATAATAAAAGAACATGGAGCTATGTATTTGAATACAACAAAGATCATGAAATTTTATAATCTAGCATACTTAGTAATCCATGGTCCACAACTACATCTATTAATATATAAATGAGAGATTGTTATAATACTTTAAATTTTTTCATAATATTGTTACATTCATTTGACTCACATTACATTTGTGGCAGAAAGTGTGACATGGGAAAAATACCTAGTTGTGACCAAGAAACCTTCTTGAATGTATACCTAATGCATTGGAGACATTATGCACAACAAAAGACTATTTACACCACTAGTCTCCTTCAATTCCACAAGCCTCTAATGTATCAAGATAAACTAGACTTGGCTTCAATGGCTTCCCTACAACTTTCTAGTGTTTGGAGACCACATCTAAACCCACCTATTTTGAAAATGATCCAATTATGTCTTAACACCTAGAGGTTATCAAACCCTAATCATGACATTGTATTCATGTGAAATCCATGACCAAGGATGAATCCTACCCAAAACAAGTATCTTATATCAAACAACTAATTAAGCATTGATTTTTGGTTTAGTTGAGTGACCTTCAACGTTAATGACGATAACTAGGAAGTAAACACTAGGTGTCTATCTTTGGTGCTCAAATTCATTCTAAAAAAAGCACCTCAGGCTCCATCAAGCCTTTACAACCATTAAAACAATTTTTTTATACTTTATTAAACCTTTCGATAATCACGCATTAATATTCTTGGACCTTCAATAAAGGCATAGTAGAATTGTTGGAGTATCGGGTCATCACTTACCCATTAGACAATCAGATTTGGCAGAGAAGTATGGCATCCTTTAATATCTTGATATACATCTTTAATGCTCAATATTTGTTAAAAATTCAAGCCATCAAGATCCCATTAAATTATGTACCTCTCAGGCCTTTGGATGTGGGCATGTCTACCTCCAATATCCTGACAAAGAACTTTATCATCAAACATTGAGCCTCCCTCAAACAACTTTCCAATGGGATGGGAGATGCAATACTTTGACAGTCTAGAAATATGACGATGTAAGCAGAGGAAAGACAAACCTTTGAGGCATTGGGAATAGAGAAGGAAAATAGTGAATAGATGGGAAACTACGAAAGCCTGAAAGAACTAGAGGAATTTTGGAGTGGATTAAGGATCGAAGGATCAAACTTTTGGGGGAAGCATGACTAGGATGATAAGTTCAACTAGAACAAATGGATGGAGAATTTTAAGAGTTTTAAAAATTAAATTTTTGGGAATCAAGGAGGAAAGGGATGGTAGAAAGATAAGAGAAAGCCCAAAAATCAAACTACTAAATACTCACGTGAATTTCAAAAGGCTTAAGAAAAGTATTGGATTATTGAGGGTGCATGAAAAGAGGTGATTGAAAAGGGAATGACAAAAATTCAGACCCCAATAAGATAACAATAATCAATGCAATATCAAAATATTAGGTGTGGGAGGAACTCTTATCACATGTCAAGGATTAGGGGGTTGGGCAGGACATGACCGGGGTGACAAGTTTGATGGTTATGGATGAATAAGTTTGAAAGTCCAATAGATGCAAAGGACTTAGGGTATTAACAAATATTTGGACTTCAAGGATCGAGAATGCCAAGGAATGTTATCAAGGGATACAAAACTCTAAAACTCCAAAAAAATAACACTTAGGAAAAAATTAACCTTTAGATTTTAGGGATCTAGGATGTTAAGGAATGGTAGGAAAGTAAGGGAAACCCCAATAGTCTGAAAGGTTGACAATCAACATTTAGGAAAAATTAGGTTTCAAAATTCAAGGGTTGAGGTGCCAAATGAAGGGCGCACATGTAAGAGAAACCTTGATAATCTAAAAGGCCAACAATCTTGACACTTAACCATTTTCATAATGTTTCTAGGTGGGGTTTCAAGATCGATAGGAAAGGCATGCAAGGATGAATACCCCAAATTTTGAAATCTTGAAAAACTCAAAACTTAGCCAATTTTTGGTTTTTCAACTTGGGTATTTGACTAAAACATGAAAGGAGCGATTAATATATCTAAAGGCACAATTTTAAGCAATATGGCTCATTTAGAATCTCTCATATCAATTATCAACAATGGATCAAATAATACTAAGACACATTGAAAAAAAGAGACTCAAGCAAAAATTAACATTATAGATTTGAGTCCCAACAAATTCCTCATAAGTTGGTTGTCTATTCTTATTATGAAATATTATGGTTTGAAGAAAATTTTGAATTTTTCAATTCTTTTTTTCAATAGCTAAAATTTGATTATATAATATCTAATTTCAATATCAATAAATGTTCTTGATCTAAATCCATAGATTTCCTTTTTGCCATTTGGATATTCTTGTGTGAGAATTGTAGACCATGTTTTATACAAAGTATCTATGTATAAGATCAAAGGAATAGTTTATTGTGGAATATAAAGTGAAAGGAGAGTCAAAATTTCTTTTTTATCCTCTAAACTACATGCATGGAATTTTCATTCCATCCTTTGCTATTTGATTTTAGATTATCCTAAATTTTTATTTTATCTTTGACCAAGTCTTCATAGAGAGGAGATGCATAATTAAAACATCCTAAATCTATGAATCTATTTATTTTAAAGAAAATTTGGGAATTCATGGATTCTTTGAAATACATGAGGTTACAATTTTATCTTACCAACATCTAGATGAAGTCCTAAAAAATCAATATCATTTTTCCCTATAACCATTTTCTTTGCTAATAAAAGAATTCCATTTTTATTTATTGCTATAAAAAATGTTCTAAATGCTCTTGATGCTTCATTAATAGTATTTTAAAATATAATAATATCATCAATATATATAGCACAAAACTCTTTAAGGTGCCTAAGTTCCTAATCCATACACCTTTGAAAACATGGAATATTTGTACACAAAATAAAAGGCATGGACGTTGTGGTACTGAAAATATCATTTTTATTTATCTTCTTTTACCTTGATTTATGAAAAGACTAATTTGCAATCAAATTTAGAGAATATCTTTTTGTTAGAAAATATTATGATCAAATTAGTACTAAATGGAATAGGATAATTAAAAGAAAAAATTATATCATTGAGAGGTTTTTAATTTATACAAAATATCTTTATACCTCCTCATTTTTCCCATTGCTTTACCAAGAAAGCATGACATGAAGATGACATTTTATTTTTCTAATGAATCCACCTTCAATAAGACTATTTAAGTGCTCATAAGTTTTCTTTACTTCATTTGAAATGAGAAGATATGTAGGCTAATGTGGAATAATATTAGAAAACATTTTGTTGTAATGATTATTTCACACAAATCTTGTTTTGTTGATCAAAATTTAAGGGATTCATACTACAACATTATTTTTTAAATTTCTTTTTTATAAAACAAAACAATTTGCTTAACATTTCTTCTATTATTTTGATATTTTCTTGTTGTTGTTGATTATCTTGAATTTATTTGACTCATTCTTTCTATTTCTTTTTATTTTTTATCTTTTAATCTATATGTAACAAATTTCAAAATTAAGATTTTGATTTTCTCACCTTCATTTCAAAGGGTTATATTTTTTTTGTTTTTTAGGATGAATTGCTCATACTTTGTAAAATAAATAAATTCAAGAAGTATGCCACTATCCATGTCATTGAATTTCATAATTTATCTTTAATAAATGTCTTACCATTTATTGCCATATGAACATCCTATGCATATTTTCCAATTTTGAGCAGTTCCCCAATAATTGAATGTCCCTTTAGAAGTTATATCCTTTCTTTCAAATATTTTGATGGAATGGTCTTTATCTTGACAAATGATATGACTAATCCTAAATCAACAAATGCATCAAAATCTAGCAACTTATATTCTAAAAAATCTAAAGAAAACCTTACATATACATTGTTATCTACAAGATATATTGTTAAGGCCGATTCTTCTAATTCCTTCTCTAACCATTTCTTTATTTTTTGGTGTTTTCATCAGTTTAAGGATATTTTTTAATTTCTTTAATAAATTCATGGATGCTTTTGATCTATTTTTGTTGATCTAAGACCATTCTCTTAATTTTTGTGGTATCATTCAAGATGATATAAGTTTTTTAAAATGTGACAATGTTTACATTATATATTCATTTGAACTATGCTTTTTTATTTTCTTTCTACTTAGGGAATTATTATTTATTCCTCCTTCATATGGGCTATTTATAACTAGAGTTATTTTTTTCATATTCTCCCATTTCTTTCTACAATCTTTCATTTTATTTTCTTCCTACAATCTTTCTTAATCTTTCTTTTTATTCTCTTCATTATGTAAGAGTTTATAGATGTTTTATGTCTATTATCCTTCTTTCTTCTCTCTAAGTTGAATCATCTTTATAAAGGTCATTATTTTTTATCTCAAATTTTTTAAACTACCTTTACTTTCTCATTTAATAACGACCCTATAAGATCTTCGTCTTCTTTTTCTTCTAAAGAACATTCATTCCTCTTTTTTTCTTTTACTATAATGTAGGTTTATGCCATCTTTATCAAATCACAATACTGATCATTTGGATTACGTAGGGATTGCTTTATACTAAGTACATCCCACCATGTAATAACTACTTTATCTTAGAAAAGGATGATGCAGGAAAATTGTGATTTTTGTTGGGAAAATTAGTGACATAATGTGTACCTTGCCAGATATACCATATGAGGGAACTTTATCTTCTTTTATGGGATTTGAAACCTCTAGAACTTGAATTTCTTTCCTCTTCTTGGAAAGACCTATACTTCTTTGAAGACTTATATATTATTTTAGAAACACCATTTATACAAGAACAATTTGAATTGCATTTATTATTTCCTCTATCTAATCATTCCAATTGTGGTGTTTTCTTACCAAAACAAACTTGAAGATTTTAATAAAAATTGTAATCTTGTAAATTAATTTCCATATTTTTCAACAAACACATCATAAAAATTTTTTGTCTGCCTATCCTGAAAAATTTCTTGTTCAACTTGCAAATTCAAATAATACCTATCATAAATTATTTCTTTAGAATAATCCTTTCTACCCATTCTCTTATTCTACAAGAAAGAAAATTCAAATAATACCTATTAACACCAGAATCATTTTGTAATCTAGATGTGAGTAAATATTTCTTAAAAACTAAATTATAAACATGAATTTTACACATATTATAAAACCTTAAATTATAAAAAAATTACCTTCTTCATAGATTTTATTTTCTCTATTTCCACTGAACTTTTCAAGTAATTCATATTTCAGCTAAGCCAATCTTATTTTTGTAATATCTTCACAACCCAAATGCTATTTCACCTTTATCCATTTATGGATCTACTTCTGATTTTCCAAAAAAAAATCTGGTTGCAGGATTTGACCAATTAGGCCTGGTTTTGAACAAATTTTCCAAATTATCATAAGGATCTATGATCTTGTTAATATTCAAAATGAAACCGTTATCAAAATTATGTCTAAGTTATTAAAGACGGGAATTTTCCATAATTTCATGGAACCCATCATTTGCTATTTTAGCATGCATTTCCCAATCTTCTTCATTGTCACTATTCTGAGAAAAAATGCTTATAATTTTATAACAAGTTCCACGGCCAAGAACAACTCTTAGCCTGCTGAATATGATGCATTCCACACACTTTACTATGAAATACCCAAAACTATCATTTCAAAAGATTGATTTGTGAGTTTGAAGCTTTCCCAGAGGAACAATGTAATAGACAAAAGACAATGTACAGAATGTCTCCTCATGAGCAGATTTCAGTATGCAAGACTTCCCTATGTTAATAAGTCTGTAGTCATTGACAGCTATAGAATGAAGCATTAAACTCTAAGCTTTGAGTGCCTTGATCCTGAAAGCCCCCAACATCTGGAAGCGTAGATGAACTCTCCAGAATGCATGTAGAATGTGGAAGTACAGACAGGCACGTGGACTGTATAGTCAAGGCACGTGGACTGTTTGCATGAACGTGGAAGTATAGTCAAGGCACGTGGAATGTTAGAGTGCATTTCAATCAGGAGGTTTGCCGCATTTTTGCAACTTTCACGTCAATCAGAAAGCAAGTACTTTTTAAATAATAAAATATTGGTTGTTATAATGTACTTTTTCAAGTAAAATATTAGAGATTTAAATGTTTTATGTATTGGAAGAGGGTTAAAATTACCTTCCAGCCAATTAGAAGTTAGAATTTTCCAAGGTTAAACAGAATATATTTAGTTTCAAATGTGTGATGAGAGCTTTTTAAAGCAACTTACATTTTTACTATTGTGGCGTACTTTTGATACATTTATTCTGCGGACATTTATGACGAAATGAGTCATGTCTGTTCAGCATACAGGGTTTTAGCTATAGATTCCTTCATAACTGCAATCTCCTCTTCAAAGACATTTTTTTCGGTGTGATTGTTTTTTTTGCTTTAGGAATGTTTATTTTGTTTTTCTTCTTTTCCCTTTCTCTTTACAAACAGAATGGGAACCATGGTCAAATTTCTCATAATATTAAGTACTTTGTGTGTAAAGAAAGGGACTACAAAATAGCTACAATAAGGAACTTTTTTTTCTTCTTTCTTTTAAAAGATTATGTATCATCTTAGTTTTTTATATTATGTATTGAGGCTTTGATTCTTAATTAATGGAAGGATAAAGAGGTAAATTAGTATACACAATTTTGGTTTGAGAAAATTATATTTTAAACATTTAAAAATGATAATTGACCATTAAATTACAACCCTTTTAGCCAGTATATAAAAAATAGAATTGATTTTATTTCAAAGCTTCAAATTGATTTGCCAACAAAAATCAAACCATGTCTACATGCTGAAAAGAATAGTCTACATTATAATACATTCCCACATTTCCTTGAATATTCATTGTTCCTCCACATCTAATTTATCTACTTACAAGATATTGTTAGCACTTATTTCCTTTTAAGTCCTATTTACTCAATCAAAATTAAACATTTTTAAAATAAAAATAAAAAGAATAAAGATATAAATCATTTAAATTTTTATAAATTAAAGCATACAACATTGGAGGTAATGTCACATAAACTACTCTAGATATGGCAATTGCCTTTTAAATCCTACATAATTTAAATTCAACCCTAAAGGGAGAAAGCATGCTGTTCAAGTAGGTTTGGATTATTATTATTTAAAAATAATATCATCTTTGCATTCCAATCAAGTTTTTTCTATTATAATTTTTTACTTTTTAAAAGTTTTATATCTTTAGATCTATCATAAAATAATATTTAAATAGAGCAAAATTAAGAATTTATACAATAGATAAATTACATATTGTACACACTTAAAAATGTTATGAATGATATCATACACTCAAATATGATATACTAGCATATCTTTTGTCTTAAAATCCATGATCCTTTTTGCTTAATTGATTAAATTGGCCTAGCTATTTAATTAATTATGTCATCTATATCTAATTGGCCCTAACCAATTAATTCATACTTTCATGCTAACCTTTAAGTTAAATTGGATAAAATCAATTTTATCTAGAAATTAATCCTTAAGTCCTCTTATTTAATTAAATACCTAAGTTATTTAATTAAATATCATATCACCCTTTTTTTCATTAAATAAATAAATAATTTAATGAATCCATAATTCTCTTTAATGGTGAAACTTTATTTAATTATCAAATTTACTAATTAAATCTAATCCTCCCACTTATGAGGAATATTCCTCCTTTTGCACAATTAAATTTGGTTTTAATTAACTAAATATCTAATTTTCCTCACCCATAGAATATTCTCTTTCTTCACTCATTTGAAAAAGGGAATATTCCTTTTTATAACAAATTTTCAACAAAGCTTCTTGTGCAAGTTTTGAAAGTGTGTTTGTTTGGATGAATGTAAGCCCTTGATTAAATATCATCTTGCATTCTTAACCCTTGATGGGAATCCATGATCCATGCCTCCATCTTCCTTCCATTTGACCATTGATTGATCCTTTTGATCTTGACCATTAGTTTCATTTTTCCTATTCTATAAATAGAGCTTGCATCTATTAAATAGGGATCCATCTTTTAATAGTAAACTTATGCTATTAAAATCACTCTCATCTTGCACTCATATTTCATGTTTTAAAAAATTTTAGGTTATTTTACTTGCATTATTAGCTTAGAGCATCCATTAATGGCTTCCATGGTAACTTAGGTGCATCCATTTAACATATTTTGAAACTAGGGTTTTAATCTTTAGAATCTTGCATACATTTAGAATAGATTGCATACACTCACTCGATCATCATAAGCATTTATCATGTTAAAATAGCTTTCATCATGTTTTACAACACATCTTTCATGGGTTTGTTGATTCAATAGAATTGATCAAAACAAACTCATTATCCACGGATTGGGAAAGGGTCACCATTCACATCAATGCGACACCACCCCTAATAGGATAAGTTTCAATGGATTAGAATAGATGTTTGTGAAGCTTTCATATTTTAATATGTTAGTTTTAATGGCTTCTTAGTTTAGTTTACATTGAATGATCTTATTGTACTGATGTTTAGTGGCTTAATTATACTTTGAATTCTCATGGATCAAGTGTAGTTAACCTATACTATGTTGTCAATCACATTTGGTGCTAGAAGGATGGAATGAACTAATCAATTTGACAAATTTCCTTATTATATTTCCATTTTGCTTGTTTTATATAGGTTTGTGGCCTTGATTGAAAGAAGTTACATCGGCGTGGCTTGGATGTGTCGCTATACAATGATGCCTTTGATTTTGAAAACAACAACACATGTTTAATTTAGTGATGCATAATTAATTTCGTCAATGTGCATTTAAATATCAATGCTAATATTATTTTCATCTCGCCATAAATTTTTATTTATGACACAATTGATATAGCGACACATTTGACGTCACTATTTCGATGCATCCAGTTTTTCAATACAATGATACAACTTCCATATAGTGACACTATTGATGAAATTCAGTGACACAATTGATTTCAATGTCACAATTTACTGGTAAACGAAACTGAACTTGAATTTTGACATGTGTTTTAATTTTTTGACTTCATCTAATTGCTAACATGTCGACTTCTAGTTTTGGACTTTTAGGCTGCTTGGTTTTGCAAGTTTGGGCAATAAGATTCAAGTGAAGGAGCATATCATATCCTAATTTTATAATTGTAACAAGTGTTTTGACACTTATGGGGCAATTATAACCCATTTATGATGCTTTATTTCACGTTTTAGGACCAAACTAGATTTCCTTTGGGTTTAAAATGAATGTTCAAATTGGTTAAAACTAAACCCTCACATCATTATGCTTGTTGGTTTAAAATTGAACAAAACAATCTACACACTTTGTTTGGTGCTTAAAAATAATTCATTATGCTTGTCAAGGTTAAAATGAACATGTGTTTTATTTGCTTGTGTATGCTTGTTGTGTGTATCCTCTCCTTGTTGCTTTTTAGATCTTGGGTGAAGAGAAACACACAAGTATACTGCCCTATCTGGGAAGCACCCTATCTTCTCCCTTGTGCCTTTTTGGAAATCTTGGATGGCGAAAATCATTTTATGCTTCAAGCATGTGTTACCTTTAGAGGGCCTGTCTCCCAACTTGTGAGAAGGAACAACCCAAGCGATGCTTTCATTTTGGTCTGGAATATAAATAATTGGTTGTGACTAAAGTCATTAACTAGTTGGTTGTGGTTGTCCCATACTGAAGAATGTCTCCCTTAGTATCCTTGTGATGTGTTAAAACCCTTAGATATTTCTAAGGGTTGGAAGGCCTCTTAATTGAGTAAATCGATGTGTGTATGGCACTAGTTTGTCCTAAATATGATCATTATAATCCTTGTTTGTAGTGGCTAACCAAGTCCAATTTTGAAACATATTTTAAGGTAGTGCATTGGAGTAGCACCGCTCCAAGAAGTTACTTAACATGGCCAACTTTGATTAAGGAAATAAAGAAAATGGGGAAGGGACTCCTTTGCTTGGCATGTCAAGACGTTACATTTCCTTGACATAGCCTATTTTTCCATTTCATCTTCATAGATTAATCATCTCTTTGGGATGATGGTAAGCCTACTAAGAAATCGTACCCGCTCTACCTGGGATTTTAAATGCTAGCGGCCAATTGCAACACTTGCTTGGTTTAGCGTTATTGGCATGGTGTAATGGTTTATTAGTGGCATTTGTTCTTGCCACCAAGGTTCAAACCCGTTGGTGAAATTGTTGAATGGTTGTATCGGTTCATAGCTCGGTCCAAAGCGTTTACCTTGAATAAAAACACTTGCTTGGTTCAAAATAATTGCAAACAAACATCAACAAGCCTTTTCAAAATTTCAAACCCTTTGGTCTAAGTATGGATACCTTTTGAAAAAACCTTGATATTGATGCTTGTCCTAAGGATTTCTATTCTTAGATACTTCTAAATATTTTGGTTTACATCTCAATCCATACTTCCCAAAGTCAACATAGGTAACTATGCCCCTAACTTCATCCTTTTCACAAAATGGACTTTGTGAAATGAATGATGTTTTTGACATAGACATTTAGTTTGAAACTTAAGACAAGTGTTTGTGGTAAAAAGAAACTCATTAAGCAAGATAAATTGACAAATTGAACCCCACATGACCATTTGGTGTCTAATCGCTCTAGTTGAACAACCAAACCTTACGCCCGCTATCATTCAACCAAACTTTGAACTAATTGAAGGAGAACAAACAAATATAATTAGTAGTTTGAGGAGCTTCACTTTTGAAACAAAGGAAACACCAATCTAGTGGAGAAACACAACTTACATCTTAGACGAACAAGAGGAACAAGCTAATATTATGGCCGGAAGGCCCATATTACCACCTCTTACATGGCAATAAATATCCTCTTTTTCATAATATTTTGCTTCTCTAAATGATCTCTCACAAAATCAAAATCCCTAAGAGAAGGTCTACATGTTGCTACTTCAAAATTAGACATCATAGTTCAAAGTATATTGGAAGAAGTATCTTAAGGAATTACCACAACCAAGATAGATCAATAAGGAGACTTTTTTTACGCTATTTTATGGAAAAACCAGATCTACACATTTCACAAGAACTTCTCCTTAATCATCGATTCTTTAGGGTTTGAACACTTTAGAGGTATAGCATGTTTCTCAATACCTTGGTTTTGGAAAACAAAGGTTCACTCTAACTCAGCATTGGGTCAAACATTTCATCCACCCCTTATCAAAATTCACACTTCACTTCACCCATCTTTGCAAAATTTCAAGCACACCAACACTTTTGAACTTAGACATCTGCCAACCCAAAACCCTAACTTAACTATTTTGTATGTGAAATGAATCATTTTCTATGCATTTATTTAAGTTAGTTATCACTTTTGGACTAGTTTATCTTGAAGGTCACAAGTCTACCTTAAAGATTCACAAGTTCATTAAACATACTTTATCCAAACATCAAACAATCAAACCTTTAAGTCAAAAGTGTTGTCCCAAAACGTTTGCAAAGATCACTCCCCATATCATTCATCTTTTCATCTCCCATTCTCAACATTTCTCCAAAATGACTTAGAGCATCCATTTTACCAAAAATTGAGTCAACTAGAGAGTTCAAACATTACAAATCTCAGCACAACTCTCCCATAGGTGACCCATAATTTATGGTAAAGACAAGTTCACAACACAAGAGGATCATGGAAAAATCCAAAGTCACATTCACCTCAAGTGATCCCAATCCTCAAGAATTTGATCCAAGAAGTCAAGTTACCCCATCACAACAACCCTCATCTCCATCAGGGCCATATGAGATAGAAGACATCACGAACAACCCATTTGGACTTACTAAGGAAGAAATCATGGAGTAAAAACAAGAACATCAAACCTTAGAAAACATGGCTCCAAGTTCCCCATCTTTTGTTATCATTGACATAAGGATTGACTTCATCCACCATTCAAACAACTTCATCAATAGGGCTAAATCAAACACCCATTCCTAGTATTGCAGCTACTCTTGCTAAGGACTTTGGCCATACTTTTCCATTCGAAATCAACACACTTGTGGGTACCCTCAATACCCATCCTTCTCAAATCACCACTTGGACACCAACATTTGGTGCTCCCCCCATTCTCAAGAATCCTCTACATCAACATAAACCACTTACACTTCATGAATCCATGACAACCTCAACATATCAAGGGCACCCCTCTTCATCCATCCCCACAAATACCACAACTGTGCCCAACATCATGCAAGGGAGTGCAAAACAAGTGTCTCAAATAGACCCAAAATGGCAAGTTAATCCCCTTATACAAAATCAACCTTCAACTCAATTTATGGGACATCTTTATCAAATCCCCCAATGAGCTCATCCATCCCATTAATTTCCCAAAACACATCTATCCCATCCACCACCAACCGAACTCAAAATAAGCCATTGGTCACGAACCCCATCAACCAAGGTAATACCTCGACCGCATCCCAAACACAAGGAAATCCCCAAAATATTGGTCAAGGGAACCCTTTAAATCAATGGATTCAAGGTCCTAATGTGCCATTTGAATCACAATACCTAATGGCATCATCCTCATCTTTCCCCACGGTCCCTCTCATCATGCAAAATCAAATGGGACCTCAAACTTACATTCCTCCATCCCAATCCACCATCTTATAAGGAATGTTAAACCAAGGGAACCCCCAACCTCTCATCAACAACCCACAACCCACGCAAAACATCAACACCCAAAACCCATTGTAGATGTCCCAACAACCAACCGATCCTACATTGCAAGCACATGCCATATCCTTGCAAGAAGCACAACACGCATATCAGCAAGTTGTACAACAACAACATCAAGCAACCATAACAAAACAACAATAACAATAACAAGAAGCAACCCTAGCAACACAACAAAAAAAACAACAAAAAGTAGCCTTAGTAGTACAACAACAAGAAGAAGCAACCCTAGCAACACAACAAAAACAACAACAAAAAGTAGCCTTAGTAGCACAACAACAACAACAACAACAAAAATAAGTAGCCTTAGCAACACAACAAGCCCTTGTGGCACAACAACAAGAAGAATCACAACAAGCCCTAGTAGCAAAACAACAACAACAAGCAACCTTAGCAACACAACAACAACAAGCAGCCTTACTAGCGCAATAGTATGCCCAACAACAAGGTTTATACTGTAACCCCCAACAGAACATCATCAACCCAAAAACATTAGGAACATATACACCTCCACCACCATCACCTTCACCATATCCTAGACCACCATACACACCATACAAAACCTCATCATGTCAAAATCCCACATACAATTCATCCGCCTTTCCAAAATATGTTCCTCCACCAAACCCACAACATGATGTCACATCACAACTTAAGGTATTAACACAAGAAATACAGGATATTCGGATGGGAAAAATGAAGAAGACCCATACACAAAACCTATGCCCATATCTGTTTGATCGAAACATTGCAATGGTACCCTTACGTCCCAATTTTGGAGTCCCAAAATTTGACAAATACAAAGGGAGAGGAAGTCTTGTGGACCATTTCAAAGAGTTTAGTGTCATGTGTATGGAGGTTGCCTACAATAAGTCCTATTTGATGTGACTCTTTCCACAAAGATTGACAGGCCCAACCATCATCTGGTTTCCTCAGTTGCCTCCAAGTATCAAAACCTTCCAAGAAATCATTGATAGATTCATAGATCATTTCTCCTTTAATCTTGACATGGACGTGAGCTTAGAAGAGTTATATACTCTCAAACAAAACAAAGGAGAATATTTCACCAATTTCTTGAAATGAGGGAGACAAATAGCTAGTAAAAGCAAATGGCCCATTCCTGATGAACAACAAGTGGGGATTATCATAGAAAATATAGATCCATATCTATCCTTCCACTTAAAGATGTAGTGCATTATCTCTTATTACTAGCTTTTCCCTAGAGCCCTTAGCATCAAGAGAGCTCTAATCTCACAAGGAAATACTCAATCCTACAAAGACAACAACCGATCAACTAGTTCAAACGACAAACCTCATGTCTGGGCTAAGAACAAGAATGTGACGAATGATAGTGTGGTAGAAACTAAGGTGGTCTAAAGTGCACCTAGGCCAAAACAACAATCAAATAGCTAACGCTCAACTAAACCATACAACAAGTTGCACCATCACAAAACAATCAGATCAATAACATCGAAACACAACAAAGATGAACCCCTAACAAGAACAACTATCTGAAACGCAAGTACATAGTTGTCAAAACCTATTGAAACCATCATGAAGAAGTTGGTAGAGTCAAACCTGATAACGCTTCCCAATTTTGAAAACTACCAAGAACCACAGGATAAACCACCCTAGTACAATGAAAAAGATCTTTGTGACTTTCACAAAATTAAAGGGCACAAAACAATGAATTGTATGAGGCTCAAAAATTTTATCCAATACCTTATCAAGAATGGAGACATTTCTTTTGAAGTACTAGCCGGAAATCAAGATCTCAAGATATACAAGAACCCTATGCCAAATCATAGCAAAGGAAACAACAATAGAAAAGGTAAGGATTACACAAACATGCAACATGTCTATTCCAATGTAGTCTCTTCTTGTGATAGTGTCATCACCATCATCACCATCAAAGGGCCTAGTGCAGAGTGTGGAGTCACTACACGACATGGAAAATTCACCATCCAAGGAATGCCATCTCAATCTAGGGTACAACCTACTTTGCCAACATCAAATCCTAGCAAATGCAGTATCCTAGATCAGCTTAAGAAAACCCCCACACAGATTTCTATCTTGGAACTATTGAGGCTATCCCCCGCACATAGGGAAATCTTAGAGAAGGCTATGTCCTCATCATCCATCCCTGCAACAACAACACAACAGGCAATTAGCGCCAACTTTGGCACCAAATTTTAGTGTATTTTGAGTACATGAGTTGGAAAATTTGGCTGGCGTTAAACTTGACGCAAACATGCATGGTCAGTACGATGTCTGATTTTGCGCCATATTTAGCACTGGAATTAGTGTTGGTTTTAGCGTCGGAAAATCATGGCACCTCCTGTTACCTATTTTTCACTCCCAGCTCAAACAGGTAGAGCTTAATGAAGTTCATCATTTATAGGTACAAAAAATTTTCATGTTTTGTTGATTAAGTGTTCATTGATCATCATTGAGATCATCTTACATATGAATCATAGTTTTATTGTGCAAGCATTTAAAAAAGAAAACTGAGGAAGACTTGCATAGTAATGCTTTTTATTCATCTTGAAAAAATGTTGAATCCCACACAAGCTGTGGGAGTAACTTATTTTGATTTTTACAATCAAATAAAGGGTGCATAAGCAATGGTATGCTATACAACTGAAAATAATGAAAGCATAAGGTAGAAGGTGATTCATCATTGCCTGGAATGACGAATCATTGATAGTTGAGATTTTTAGTTGTGAAGCCAGCTCCAGCTTTGTTTCAAGTTTTAGCTCGAGCTCCGCGTACCTGCAAGTTTTGAAGGAAATGTTGTTAGAGCAATGCGGATCAAATCCTATCATATTCCTACGCTACTAACAAGAATATAAGATACAATCGATCAAGCATCCATCAGATGATTATGAAAATTCAAAACAACATAAAGAAGAGAGGAAGCTTTCAGTTTCTTTTATTTTGCTAACATGTTTGTTTCAATTTGCAAGAACAAGTTCATCATGTTCGTAATCATTTCATAAGATATGTGGAGTAAAACGGGCTCCCACAAGGGTTGAGCTCGACATATCAAGGAGGATACACTAACAAGTTTCATACAAAGTTCATGAATATTGATAACAGTCATTAAAGCATCAATGTTGCACTTATCAGTTTCATATTATTTTCAGCTCTGCTTTATTATATCTAAATGAAGCATAGAGCCTCTTTGCATTGAAGAGAAACAGTGTATTCGAGCATTGGAAGGCTTTTATAAAGTATATCACCGTACAGGAAAGATTTGCAATAATCCATTTCTCTACAAGTTCTTTAACAGAAGGCAACAATTTTTCCTTAGTCAGCATTTAAGAGATATGGAAGATACAGATTCATCAAACAGACATGTTGTTTTGAGTTTCAAATGAGAATATAAAAAGATCATGAGTCTGGAAAGTTAAACATTCAACTGCTACTGACGAGGTTAATAGAAAGTTATGGTTAACAATATTCACAGCTGATTTTAAATAACAAATGATAGTTCTGGCTATTACCAGTCATTGAAGATATATATGAAGTGTAGTGGAATCTTGCTATGCTAAATGAAGCATCATCATTTATCAAATAGAAAGACAAGCTGCATTTACAGTGATTTCAGAGGGGATTCAAATTTATATATTTTACCAGCTTGAAGTTAATCTGTGATATTTAGTGATTTTAATGTATAGCAGTGAAGTTCAACGTTATATTATAGACAATCTGCTGGAAAGAAAAGAATATAATGAAGAAAGCATTATAGCTGATCTGTTCTAGAGCTCACTGCCTGCCACTAAATTGTAGAAGCCACAGGGTGGATCTCATGCTAAGAAAGTAAAGGTTTCATCAAAATATAAGAAACCTAAGGAGAGTGAAACAACATTTCAGAAATTGGGATTGGTGATCTGGACAGAGTGATGTCAATGCAATACAGATTCGTGCATATAATGAGACCTCTGAGGTAAAGAGGAGCACAAAATTCCCAAAAATTAAGGATAGTGTTAAGGAGGAATTTAAGTTGTTTCCAGTCCATAAGGTGAGCTATTCACAAGTGCAAATATAGTAATGTTGCCTTATCAAGAGATTTATTCAAAAGAATATTGCTATACGTTAAAGGATGGCATAGGCAACATTGTTTTAAAAGGTTTCATAGTATGTATTCCTGTAGGAGAAAAGATAGATGGTGATTATCAAGTTATATATAGAATAGGAAAGATTTTGATATTTGAGCTTATGAGATAAAGAAATTCCATAATCATTTAAAGCCAGTAATACCCAAAAAATTCATGTCAATGGTTATTCTCAAAAGGTATGTTTCAATACACATATTTATAGGCTGAGCCTTTATCTTCATATACAAGGAAAAAAGAATTGAAATGTCTTCCATGGTGGCCTCAGAGTGGAGACATATACGCAAGGCAAGCAAAAGAATATCAGGAAAAAAGAGAAGTGTAGGGGTTTGTTCTAAAAGATACCCAGAGCAAGTACTTCCCAGATAATGTTGTTAGTGGTCGGCCTGTTTAAATCAGGCTCACAAACATGTGAGGAATACCCATATACAAAATAAGAGAACCCAAATCAAAGTTAAGATAGTCATGGCCAGATTCATGATAAATATCTACAGGTTCTAAATGAATATGTTCAGGGATAGAAAGGAAAAAGTACCCATTATCTACAATCAAAATGATTAAAACAACTTCAAAACATAAGATTTTCCATTTTTATGGCTTCAAAATAGAAAGAACAGCATGGGTTTCTGTTAAAAAATGCGAGTTACCTTGTGATATTGTTCAAATGATGAGTTCGAGCTCTTTCCAGCTCCATAGTGGCTAGGTTAAACAAACTACCAAGAGAATACAAGAGGAACAAAGAAATGACAAGCAATATATCAGATATTATCACAGCCGTGCCTTAAGGCTTCAAAAAATTGAATTTTTAATGCTTGATACTATCCAGATTTGTCAGAATAAAGAATAAGCTTCATCTCACCTATTATGCTCGGAATCTTTCAAGAGATCATGGGAATGAACAGAAAGAAGGTTGAAATCAAGCTCAAACCCTTCATGGCGGCTATAGCAGAGTTTGCTCGATGAAGCAAAAGTGAAGAATAGTAATGATTTAGGGTTTGACATGTGCTTTTACCAATTCGCCCTATTTCCACTTTGCATATTCTTGTAGTGTTTTTATTCTCCCCGTGGCCATGACTTTTAAGTCAATGTGCCTAGCAAAGGTGGTCGACATCATTAATATATGAATTTTATGCTAAATTATTATGGCAGAATATTAAATCATTATCAAATATATGCCAAGTGTGGTTGGCCTTAGGAGTAAGCATGATCTGGTCAACAGTGATTATCAATGAATAATGCCTATTTTCGAATTTATGCTAAGTCTCACTTTTAGCTTTATTCTTAATATTTTATTTGCATAATTTAATGTAAATGAATTAATTAGATGATAAATTATAAATCATTTAATTAATTCATCTTTTTTCAAATGCAAATAAAGATATTATATAAAGTTGAATCTCAGTTTACTTCAGTTCTACATCAGATTGTCAACTGGAGAGTTACCATGAGAAAGATGGACTTTAAAATGTGCATGGGCAGATCGATACAAACGAGGCAATTTTCACATGCTTTAGCCCACTTTTTCAGGGGTTTCAGTTCAGTTCGAGTTGCAGATCAATTACATGCTTTATGACTACCACTTCGAGTTTGAGTTCACTCATTTTTGCATGAGTTTGAAGCACATTTTCAAGGATTTTTACTTGTGCTCGGATTTCACTTTGGGATTGTCATCTTTTCACTTTTAGATCACTTTCAGTTGCTTAGTCATGCACTTTGAAGTGCATTCATTGTATATATTGAAAAAGTTTATCTTTTTCAATTCAGTTCTTATTTTTCAGCCTTTGCACTCTGCAAAGCGAATCATCTTGTAACTCAGCATTTATTTACAGATTAATACAGTAGTGTTTTTTTTACAGATTCAATTGTGTTATCGTAGAGGATTCCTTTAAATTTTAGTATTTTAGAATTCGCCTTCAAGTTTCAAGCATCATTGTCATGTGGGATTGATCGAAGTGATTATTGTGTTTTACAATTTATGAAACCTTTAAATATTTTTGTCTCCTTGATGAATTTTGTATGCATCTAAGTTTAAGTCCACTGGTTAAACATTGTGCTAATCAATAATTGAACAGTCTAGTTATGGGAATCATATTTTCCTTCTATGATTGTTTCTTTAAAAGCCTTTGTTTAAAACATTCAAGTGTTTAAGCTTCCAGATCTAGTTGTGCGAATGAAAATAGTGAGTAATTGTTCTGTGAGTTAAGTCTGCATATTGAATTCTTCGGTGCATCACCATAGTTAGAATTTCATAATTCAGAATTTAGACTTAGTCTTTCTCCCTTTTCTAGCAAATCACTCAGTTATTAACCAGAAAATTAAATAGGAACCAGCCTAGAATCTGGAGGTTTTATTCCTTATAGGATACCCATAGCCTGGAATTAGTTCCAATGCTTCAATAGATTGTTGAATTTAATCATTCAAGCGTTCAGGTACAATCTGATTGACAACAGTTTTTGGCACGCCCGGTGGGACTCTGAAGTTCACTTCAGAGAAGAGATTCAAAGTTTTCAAGCTGTTGTTTTGGTATATACAACAGCATATTTTCACCTTTTAGAGGTACAATTTTATACCTGGCGACTCCGAGCATAATTCACTGGTTTCAGCAGACAGAGTGCTGGTATGTTTCAAATTCAAGCTTAATATTCTAATTTTCAACATTTATATGAGTAGAAAATGACAAATTTTCATAGTCAACATGTATACCCATTTCCGTTTCATGAAAATCCTGTCAACCAATCACCCTATCAGCCATATCAGGCCAATCAAGCTGTTGGTTTTATCCCAAACAACCATGCAACAGCAACCTATCAACATGCTCAACATGCTTACCTCCCACCCAACCTTGCTCAGCCTTCAAATCAATATTCATATGTCTGGAATCAACTCCAAGAGGTTGATGATATGAAGAATAACATGAATAACACGAAGAACATATTGTTAGACATCATATAGCAGATAAAAGAGTTTATGAGGTAGCAAGAGTACGATCAGCAACAAGAAGAGATGCCTATCAAGCCTATCTCTATGAGCAAGACTTGTTGATGCAGAGCAGATAGTATGAAGAAGGTCTTGCTGCTAAGGAAGAGCAGATTAGAATATTGGTTGAGGCCCAATCAGTTTCTTCCATAAAACATCAGCCAACAGAGGAGAAGGTTTCCAAGGAGTTCACAAATGAACATAGTTTGTCAAATCAATCCATGCACCCTCATTTTCAATCATATCAAGAGCCTGAACCAAAGCATCAAGGTATTGAATAGCCATGGCAGCCTTCTTGGACCAAGCATCTTGACTTCAAAATACCAAATCTAGTTCAAGAGGCTCCCATTCCAAGCTTCATAAATTCAGTTATGAGTCTTCATGAACAGTCATCTCAAGAGAGCCAACATATGCATGCATGTCCTGATACCATTTGCAAAGCAGACTTGCAGTAGAAGGAAAATGAACATGATCAATCAGGACAGTAGGTTGAGGAGGTTGAAAAAGGTATCAAACGCAATGATTTCATGTTTTTATTCGAAGAACTCCCTTCTTTTATTGAGTTGAATGAGCAGGAACAGGTTAAACAATCTGATGAGTTGTTGATTGAAGACTATCAATGTAATAATCAAGTCTTCGAGTAGCTGAAAGAGGAAAATAAACATGAGGAAAGGACGGTTCATGAGGTAAAAACCACTCCTTTTTTATCAAGGGACCAAGAAAGTTTTGATGAGTATTCATTTTGGAATGACCTTGAATCCTTTGTTTCAAGCTTAGATGACAAACAAGATCAGGTTGAACATGTTTTGGACAAAGAAATAGAGGTCAAATTCTAGGATTTAGCTAATTTGTTTGAACTCCCAGAATTTATTAATGAAAATGAAGACAACACATGTTTACTAACATCAGTGTCTACCTTTGAGCAGTAGACGGATGAGACTCATCTGAATCCAATTCAGCATTATGAATTAGATGAAAATGTGTTTTCAGGCATAACAGAGGTTTTTTGCTCTAACATAAATGATAAGCTAATACTATATGAGCCAGCAACATATGATCAGCTTGTTTAGATCAAAGAGTCACACATTCCTTCTTTTCATTTATGTGAACCATCTCTTTCAGATCAAATTGAAATTGAGGCAACAAGGAAGGAGGAAAATCTTACACTGCATGCAATGGAGCAGTCTAATCAGCAAGATGAAGTGCCAACAATTTATAAACTTGAAGACAGTAGTGAGAGGCCAAGATTTATGCCTTCAAAAGGGTGTCTGATTAGGTAATTGTCCAAAGAGGGGTCTACAGAATTACCACAAGTCATGGTTCTGCCAAAGCATGTGATTGCCACTACGGAGCAACAACTTAATCTTAGTTGTATGCCTCAAAATAACATCTTTGGTAGTCAATCAAACGAGGAAGGCATACTTTTAAGATGTTTCAGACTTTTCTGCAGCAATTAATCAAATGTTTGTCATGTCCATACTTCTTTTTGATTAATCTTATGGATTTGAAGCATCCTCTATTGTTAAGAAAGGGCAGTTATTTCTCACAGTTAGTAAATGGTCATGTATGAGCACTAACACTGTTTGGTTAGTGTAGGGTAGGGTAGATTTTTTAGTTTTGGCTTTCAATAAGTGTCTGTTGGCATGTTTCTTTTCAGTTTTGTCATGTTTTCAATAAGGTGTAGTTATTGCACGTGTTTTTCAAGCTCTGTCTTCAACATAATTGCAATAGTTTCTTTCAAGTTTGTGTTTTTTGAAGTTGAGTTACAGTGTTTTGAGTTAAATAAGAATAGAACATGGACTCCATGCCCAATGGATATGCTAGCTGTCTATTGTGTTTAGCAGGAAAACACTCCGCAGAGGTCGCCAATTTGTTACCTATTTTTCACTTCGAGCTCAAACAGGTAGAGCTGAATGAAGTTCATCATTTATAGGTACAAAAAAAATTCATGTTTTGTTGATTAAGTGTTCATTGATCATCATTGAGATCATCTTACATATGAATCATAGTTTTATTGTGCAAGCATTTAAAACAGAAAATTGAGGAAGACTTGCATAGTAATGCTTTTTATTCATCTTGAAAAAATGTTGAATCCCACACAAGCTGCGGGAGTAATTTATTTTGATTTTTACAATCAAATAAAGGGTGCATAAGCAATGGTATGCTATACAACTGAAAATAACGAAAGCATAGGGTAGAAGGTGATTCATCATTGCCTGGAATGGCGAATCGTTGACAATTGAGATTTTCAGTTGTGACGCCAGCTCTAGCTCCGTTTCCAGTTTCAACTCCAACTCCGCGTACTTGCAAGTTTTGAGGGAAATGTTGTTAGAGCAATGCGGATCAAATCCTATCATATTCCTATGCTACTAACAGGAATATAAGATACAGTCGATCAGGCATCCATCAGATGATTACGAAAATTAAAAACATAAAGAAGAGAGGAAGCTTTCAGTTTCTTTTATTTTGCTAACATGTTTATTTCAATGTGCAGGAACAGGTTCATCATGTTCGTAATCATTTCATCAAATATGTGGAGTAAAACAAGCTCCCACAAGGGTTGAGCTGGGCATATCAAGGAGGATACACTCACAAGTTTCATACAAAGTTCATGAATATTGATAACAGTCATTAAAGCATCAATGCTGCACTTATTAGTTTCATATTCTTTTCAGCTCTACTTATTATATCTAAATGAAGTATAGAGCCTCTTTGCATTGAAGAGAAACAGTGTATTCGAGCATTGGAAGGCTTTTATAAAGCATATCACCGTACAAGACAGATTTACAATAATCCATTTCTCTACAAGTTCTTTAACAGAAGGCAGCAATTTTTCCTTAGTCAGCATTTAAGAGATATGGAAGATATAGATTCATCAAACAGACATGTTGTTTCGAGTTTCAAATGAGAATATAAAAAGATCATGAGTCTAGAAAGTTAAACATTCAACTACTACTGACGAGGTTAATAGAAAGTTCTGGTTAACAATATTCACAGCTGATTTTAAATAACAAATGATAGTTCTGGCTATTACTAGTCATTGAAGATATATATGAAGTGTAGTGGAATCTTGCTATGCTAAATGAAGCATCATCTTTTATCAAATAGAAAGACAAGTGGCATTTATAGTGATTTCAGAGGGGATTCAAATTTACATATTTTATCAGCTTGAAGTTAATCTATGATATTTAGTGATTTTAATGTATAGTAGTGAAGTTCAGCGTTATATTATAGACAATCTGCTAGAAAGAAAAGAATATAATGAAGAAAGCATTATAGCTGATCTGTTCTAGAGCTCACTGCCTGCCACTAAATTGTAGAAGCCACATGGTGGATCTCATGCTAAGAAAGTAAAGGTTTCATCAAAATCTAAGAAACCCAAGGAGAGTGAAACAACATTTCAGAAATTGGGATTGGTGATCTGAACAGAGTGATGTCAATGCAATACAGATTCGTGCATATAATAAGACCTCTAAGGTAAAGAGGAGCACAAAATTCCCAAAAATTAAGGATAGTGTTAAGGAGGAATTTAAGTTGTTTCCAGTCCATAAGGTGAGCTATTCGCAAGTGCAAATATAGTAATGTTTCCTTATCAAGAGATTTATTCAAAAGAATATTGCTATACATTAAAGGATGGCAGAGGCAACATTGTTTTAAAAGGTTTCATAGTATGTATTCCTGCAAGAGAAAAGACGGATGGTGATTATCAAGTTATATATAGAACAGGAAAGATTTTGATAGTTGAGCTTATGAGATAAAGAAATTCCATAATAATTTAAAGCCAGTAATACCCAAAAAAATCATGTCAATGGTTATTCTCAAAAGGTATGTTTCAATACACAGATTTATAGGCTGATCCTTTATCTTCATATACAAGGAAAAAGGAACTAAAATGTCTTCCATGGCGGCCTCAGAGTGGAGAAATATACGCAAGGCAAGCAAAATAATATCAGGAAAAAAGAGCAGTGTAGGGGTTTGTTCTAAAAGATACCCAGAGTGAGTACTTCCCAGATAATGTTGTTAGTGGTTGGCCTATTTAAATCAGGCTCACAAACATGTGAGGAATACCCAGATACAAAATAAGAGAACCCAAATCAAAGTTAAGATAGCCGTGGCCAGATTCATGATAAATATCTGTAGGTTCTAAATGAATATGTTCAGGGATAGAAAGGAAAAAGTACCCATTATCTACAATCAAAATGATTAAAACAGCTTCAAAACGTAAGATTTTCCATTTTTATGGCTTCAAAATAGAAAGAACAACATGGGTTTCTGTTAAAGAATGCGAGTTACCTTGTGATATTGTTCAAATGATGAGTTCAAGCTCTTTCCAACTCCATAGCGGCCAGGTTAAACATAATAACAAGAGAATACAAGAGGAACAAAGAAATGACAAGCAGTATATCAGATATTATCACAACCACGCCTTAAGGCTACAAAAAAATGCATTTTTGATGCTTGATAGTATCCAGAGTTGTCAGAATAAAGAATAAGCTTCATCTCACCTGTTATGTTCGGAATCTTTCAAGAGATCATGGGAATGAACAAAAAGAAGGTCAAAATCAAGCTCAAACCCTTCATGGCAGCTACAACAAAGTTTGCTCGATGAAGCAAAAGTGAAGAATAGTAAAGATTTAGGGTTTGACATGTGCTTTTACCAATTCGCCCTATTTCCACTTTGCATATTCTTGTAGTGTTTTTTAATAATCATTATGTTTTTATTCTCCCTATGGCCATGACTTTTAAGTCAATGTGCCTAGCAAAGGTGGTCGACATCATTAATATATGAATTTTATGCTAAATTATTATGGCAGAATATTAAATCATTATCAAATATATGCCAAGTGTGGTCGGCCTTAGGAGTAAGCATGATCTGGTCAACAATGATTATCAATGAATAATGCCTATTTTTGAATTTATGCTAAGTCTCACTTTTAGCTTTATTCTTAATATTTTATTTGCATAATTTAATGTAAATGAATTAATTAGATGATACATTATAAATCATTTAATTAATTCATCTTTTTTCAAATGACAATAAAGATATTATATAAAGTTGAATCTCAGTTTACTTCAGTTCTACATCAGCTTGTCAACTGGAGAGTTACCATGAGAAAGATGGACTTTAAAATGTGCATGGGCGGATTGATACAAACGAGGCAATTTTCACATGCTTTAGCCCACTTTTTCAGGGGTTTCAGTTCAGTTCGAGTTGCAGATCAATTACATGCTTTATGACTGCCACTTTGAGTTTGAGTTCACTCATTTTTGCATGAGTTTAAAGCACATTTTCAAGGATTTTTACTTGTGCTCATATTTCACTTTGGGATTGTCATCTTTTCACTTTCAGATCACTTCCAGTTTCTTAGTCATGTACTTTGAAGTGCATTCATTGTATATATTGAAAAAAATTATCTTTTTCAATTCAGTTCTTATTTTTCAGCCTTTGCACTCTGCAAAACGAATCATCTTGTAACTCAACATTTATTTACAGATTAATACAGCAGTGTTTTTTTTACAAGTTCAATTGTGTTATTGTAGAGGATTCCTTTAAATTTTAGTATTTTAGAATTCGCCTTCAAGTTTCAAGCATCATTGTCATGTGGGATTGATCGAAGTGATTATCGTGTTTTACAATTTATGAAACCTTTAAATATTTCTATCTGCTTGATGAATTTTGTATGCATCCAAGTTTAAGTCCACTGGTTAAACATTGTGCTAATCAATAATTGAACAGTCTAGTTGTGGGAATCATATTTTCCTTCTATGATTGTTTCTTTAAAAGCCTTTGTTTAAAACATTCAAGTGTTTAAGCTTCCAGATCTAGTTGTGCAAATGAAAATAGTGAGTAATTGTTTTGTGAGTTAAGTCTGCATATTGAATTCTTCGGTGCATCACCATAGATAGAATTTCATAGTTCAGAATTTAGACTTAGTCTTTCTCCCTTTTCCAGCAAATCACTTAGTTATTAACCAAAAAATTAAATAGGAACCAGCCTAGAATCTGGAGGTCTAATTCCTTATAGGATACCTATAGCCTGGAATTAGTTCCAATGTTTCAACAGATTGTTGAATTTAATCATTCAAGCGTTTGGGTGCAATCTGATTGACAACACCTCCATTAGCACCTAAAATAGCACCAGGAAGTAACGACGGAAATGGCGCCAAAATTGGCACCCAATTTGGCTTCTGGTTTTGCTTCCATGTCTACTTCCATTTTTGCTTCTAGTTTTGCTTCCAATTTTGCATCCAATTTTGCTTCCAATTTTGCATCCAGTTTTGCTTCCAGTTTTTCCTCCAAGTTTGCTTCCAATTTTGCTTTCAGTTTTGCTTCCAAATTTGCTTCCAGTTTTGCTTCTAGTTTTGCTTCTGGTTTTGCTTCTATGTTTTCTTCCATTATTTCTTCTAGTTTTTCTTCTAGTTTTGCTTTTGGTTTTGCTTCACGTTTGCTTCCGGTTTTGCTTCTGGTTTTGCTTCCAATTTTGCTTCCGATTTTGCTTCCAATTTTGCTTCCAGTTTTGTTTTTGATTTTGCTTCCGGTTTTGCTTCCATGTTTGCTTCTAGTTTTGCTTCCAATTTTGCTTCTAATTTTGCTTCTGGATTTTGCTTCCAGTTTTTCTTCCATTTTTGCTTCCAGTTTTGCTTCCGGTTTTGCTTCCAATTTTTTTCCAATTTTTCTTCCAAGATTGCTTCTAGTTTGGCTTCCATTGTTGCTACCTTTTTTTCTTCTAAAAATGCTTCTTGTTTTACTTCCATTTATTAATTTAATATGTTTTATTTCAATTTAATTAGTTAAATATATCATGCATCTTAAATAACTCATATGATTATAGAGTAAGTAATTTAATTATTTAACTCATATGATTAAATAACAATATAATTATTGTAACATGATCATCATCTATAATTAAAAAAAGTGAATCAAATATCTATAATTTAATTGAATTTGACAACATCCATCTTGAGCAGTAAATTAAAACCATCATACTTAATAAATATCCATCTAAAAATCATCGACCACTTGTAATATATATAAATTGACAAGTCAATACTTATAAGATCATCATGATCATATATAACTAAAACAAGTGAAAGTCAAATATGACAGTACATAAAAAAAATGTCAAAATGATACATGTCCAATAGTCAACATAAGTGAAAATGATACATGTACAAATGATATAAATAAAATTGATAAATTATGTAACTCAAATTGATACAAGTCAAGATGATACATGTCCAAATGATATAGTGAAAATGATACATGTCAATATGATACAAATCAATAATATAGTACAGTAGGCCGTGAAAATGATACATATGATAGTAATCATGAAAAGAGTCATAATGATATATCAGCAATGATCCATCATGTAGTCTATATGAGTATGAATGTCACTGGTTACTATCACCAATTGTCTCATCATCATCATCGCCATCTTGATCATCATCGTCGTTGTCGTCGTCATCGTCATCATTGTCATCGGCCTCAATGTATTCCATATTTGCATCATCATCATCCTCTTCCATGTGACATGTAACAACAAAACCAATATTTTGTGGATCTATATCATGTTGAGGATCATATTGATCTTCTAGAAGACCCGTGTTCTGGAAAAAAAAAACATTTAAAATGAAAAGTTATTATTTATTTCATGCAATAATTTATTTTTCTGTTATATATCTAATATTACAACATATGAAATGAAACCATAATCATATTACATCATATCAAAGTGCACATACCATAATAAAATTTAAAAAAAGTTACAGCTAATATTGGTGAGTCAAGACAAACTTCAACTTTCAAAAATAAAGCCAATTAGGTTGGAAAACTTATGGATCAGGCTAGCATTTGGTGGAAGAGGAAGAAAGATGAATGGAACTCTAGAGGCCCACCATAATAGATTTCAGTATTCAAACATGAGAGCAAAAGAGAGAGCTGATATCATGAATCAAAACATTAAGCATGCATTCTTCTAACCAGCAGAGAAGGAGATGATTACTTTGCTTCATTTTCATTTGCATAACCATATCACGATGTGGGAACCAAGAAGACCAAGGATGTTCAATTTTATGTGGAGGTAATGGATGTGGTCCAAACTTTAGGAGGGGAAAGAAGGTCAATGTATGATCCTAATGAAATTGAGGAAGAACAACAAGAGAGGGATAGGAAAAATAAAATCAATACAGATTTTCAAGGATTTGTCAATCGAGTAAGAGAGCTATGGGAGCAGCCTCATCTAAAATATTTTGAGCTAGAGTTTGATATACCATTTAGAGAGATTGGTTTTCATGGAGTTCCTTTCAAAGCCTCTGCTTTTATTGTTCCTACGGTAAATTGTTTGGTAGAGTTGGTGGAATTAACTTTCTTAGTAATCACTATTAGTGAGACTGATATTATTAACCTTGAGAGAGTAGGACTTGGGAAAAAGGAATTTGATATGGCTATTGTTTTCAAATACTTCAAGTGGGATGTACTCCCCATTGACAGCATTCCTCAATCTTCACTTGATGGCATCAAGGAATGGCTGAACTCCATGGATACACAATATTATGAAAGTTGAATGAACTTGAACTGATGGACAATTTTGAAGAGTATTACTGATGATCCAGATAAATTTATTGAAGATGGTCGTTGGGAATTTTTGAATATGGAAGCTAGTGATTCTGATTCTGATAATTCAAAAAAGTCAGAACAAGGATATGAACCCTTTAATGTAGAAGAGGAATCAAAATCAGATTTCATGTAGCCACCATCAATAGTGTTACAAGCCAACAAGATGGAGGGAAATATTATATAAGGATAATTTCCAATGTTGAAAGTACCAGCTCTAATGCCAACTACAATAGAAACATTGAAATTCCCTAGCAATATTTATGTTAAGGAAATTTCCTTTAGATGCAAGATTCAAAGCACATCAACCATGTGGTACAAACAATTAAATCCCAGAGACGATCTATAGCAATGAAAGAGTCTAAAAAGGTAGAGAGAGCTACACTGGTGACTCAAGAGAAACTTCAAATTTCAAAAACAAAGACAATTAGGTTGGCAGACGTGTGGATCAAGCCAGCATTTGGTGGAAGAGGATGAAAGATGACAGGAACTCTGGAGGCCCACCATAATGGATTTAGGTATTCAACCATGAGAGTAGAAGAGAGAGTGGATATCATGTATCAAAACATTAAGCATGCATTCTTCCAACCAATGAAGAAGGAGATGATTACTTTGCTTCATTTTCATTGGCATAACCATATCATGGTGTGGGAACCAAGAAGACCAAGGATGTCCAATTTTATGTGGAGATAATAGATGTGGTCCAAAATTTAGGAGGGGAGATCTTGATGTCTTCCAAGAGGCATAAAGTGAGATGAATTAAGTTCACCTACATGTCTGCCAAAGTTTACTTCCAATTTTTATGACTATTTTTCTTGACTGTCAGAGAAGAAACTTCAGCTTTCAAAAACAAAACCAGTTAGGTTGGAAGATGTGTGGATTAGGCTAGAATTTGGTGGAAGAGGATGAAAGATGATTGGAACTCTGGAGGCCCACCATAATGGATTTCAGTATTCAACCATGAGAGCAAAAGAGAGAGCTGATATCATGTATCAAAACATTAAGCATGCATTATTCTAGTCAACGGAGAAGGAGATGATTACTTTGCTTCATTTTCATTTGCATAACCATATCATGGTGTGGGAACCAAGAAGACCAAGGATGTCCAATTTTATGTGGAGATAATGGATGTGGTCCAAAATTTAGAAGGGGAGATCCCGATGTCTACCAAGACGCATAAAGTCAAATGAATTAAGTTCACCTACATGTCTGCCAAAGTTTACTTCCAATTTTTATGATTGTTTTTCTTGATTGTCAGAGTTTAATTACAAATTTGAGATTTCTTTCGGGTCATTTTGATGAGGATATATTCAGCCAATGTGTAAGCACCTTTTGTTTATATCACAAGCATATGTGCATTGCAAGAATTCTAATTATCTATGGTGTACAACTATGTCGTCTCACTTATTGGATCTTCTATGTCAATGTTTTCTATGGCCTTCTCTGTTTGAGGTAGCCCCTAACAATCCTACCTCATTTCCTTAGATGAGAAGTGGATTTGAATTTGGAAATACTTCACTATAAAACTAGCTATGGTTTAAGGAGAGCTATTCTAGCTTTGTTGTTGACACCCTCAATCTTCAACAAGGACTTAGATGCATGAACTAAAATGCAAGCTTTCAAACTTAGATTTCAATGTGCATAATTTGATTGATTATGGTTTTCACAAGAAATTTTCTTTACATGACTATTTTGGATTGTCAATACGTGTAATAGTGACTGCATCCTTATCAAGTTTGGCTACCCTTATTTAGAATCCCTTGGCCTTTGGACTTGATACAAATTTGTGCATTGTTATTCCATATTTGTAACATGTAGGACATTTAAGGGGTACAACATATAGAAATTCAATACTGTCATCGAAGGAAAACTTATAGATGGTGTATCAAGAACAACAAAAAATGATTTTATTAGGGTTAATGCTTTCTTCCCCCACGCTGCTGATATTTTTAGCAAAACATGTTTTATTATTAGTATTTCAATTCATCTCAAAATTCAATGTATTGATTAACATTTGTTACACATTTCAGCTTTTTATGCAAATGATGCATATATGTTAACTCAATCAATGTTGTTACTTCGTTAATTTGACTTCTATGACAACCAACCATTACACATTTCATCTACATCCTTCTACTATTTATTCATGCACATAAAATCATAAGATTTGAGCTCTATTTAATCATCCTACACATAAATAAACAACTCAACACAAGAGATGCAAATTGACATATAAACACAACAATATCCAACTAAGTTATTGAAACTCAACTATTGATACCTCGTTCTCCATCCAGATTACAAAATTGTTCCACATTTTTTTTGTAACATATTCTTTTCAAATTGCTTTGTATGGAGGCTATATTTCTCCTCCTATCAAAACATGGCACATGGACTACTTAAACTAATTAATATGCAATCATTTACTTTTTCCAAGGAAATAAAAAAATTATAGCATTTAACATATTAAATATACTTACAAATGTATAGATCAAGGCCTATAAACCTTTCTGGCCACTGCGATGCGTGGCACGAAGTTTCTCAAGCCTAGCCTTGGAGGCCTTGTCCTAAAACATATACTAATTCAATTTAACTATGCACAAAGAAAATTTAAATACCGTTTAATAAATTTCATATAATCTTATGAGAAAATTAAAATACCTATGTACTCTCCTCATCGGACTTCCTCCGTGCATCAGACTTCTCATATGCTTTTACAAGCTCTTTCCATACTTTCACACTTACATAAATTGGCCTTTTTTCTGCCTTAGCTCAAGAGGGATTTTTTTATCTTCTTTGTTTGTTTGCATCGAAATCTCTTGCAGTTTTGAGACATTTGTAGCTTTATCTTCTTTAGAGACCAACTTGTGCCAAAATCAAACTCCATGTTGTGGATAACTGCTTTTTTCAGTTGCATGGGTATCTGTGAGAATGGAAAATCTAGATGGTCTTTGAACCATTGAAGGCATGATTCCTTCAACCTATTCACAAATTTTTTCCCAGCATCCATCATTCGGACTTCCCCTGAAACCACCTTGTATTCTATCTTCGTATTGTAGCTACCAATGCAAGATTGATAACATGGCATGGTGGAAGAAGTCTGTGTACCATGAGTGGCTGGGACATTGGAAGTCTCTTCTCCCTATTCCAAATTCTTAGAGTTTATTGTCACTAATTTCCTCCTAGATATTTTTTTTGATCCAAGACTAGTTGGGGAATCAATTGATTCCCTTTGACACAATTGATTTGTTTGCAATGTTTGAGGGGTGTTACCAAATTTTTTTCTATGTATCTGGCAAGTGTTGTCTAGTCCACATTAACCAATTTGTTCACTGCCTCTACCCCCAATATGGAAGCCAATTCCTCTTTATCTTTGTCAGTCTCATGTCCCTATATATATATATATATTTAAATTAGATTTCTTCTTTTAAATTTAGAAATAAAAAACTAAAAACTACAATTCCTCTTTATCTCTGTTAGTCTCATGTCCCTATATATATATATATTTTTTAAATTATATTTCTTTTAAATTTTGAAATAAAAAACTAAAATGTAAAATTCAAAGAAACAATGGAAACATTTACAAATCTATAAATTGACAATGAACTACCTCATTGTGGCCAGAGTCTGCTAATAATGCTCTCTTCCTTCTATTGCTTGACATTTTGAGGTGACCTAGGGAATATTATTTTCATCCAATATATGGAGGAAAATGAAGTACACACTATCAGGTATGAAAGTTTTTGGCCAGTTTGTGGTATGAAAGTTTTTCTTTTTGGGAAAATATGTTCGTTGGGTTTGCTTAGTGTCGATAACCCAGGGAAAATATGTTCATTGGGTTTGCTTAGTGTTGATAACCTTATCATGAAAAATCTTTCATAATGCAATCTTGCATGAATTTTTCATGACATCGGTGACTATGGCGCAATTGGAAAAACCAAGCGGTTTATGCATTTATTTTCAGTAGTTGCTCAACAATGACATGTTCATTGGGTTTGCTTAGTGTTGATAACTTAGGGAAAATATGTTCACTGGGTTTGCTTAGTGTTGATAACCTTATCATGAAAACTCTTTCATAATTCAATATTGCATGAATTTGTCATGGCATTGGTGACTATGGCACGACTGGGAAAAACCAAGCAATTTGTGCGTTTATTTTTAGCAGTTGCTCAACAGTGACTGACCCAATTCCCATATTTTCCAAAAAGTTCACTATTTCCTTGATACCCAGGTTAGGGAAAGAATACGAAGGCATCTTGGCTTTGTGCTATAATATTTTGAGCCAAAGCTCAAATGGTTAGGGTAAAAAATTTTGTTGGTTTCTCAAAGGTTTTACAATTTATAATGATGGGACAATTTAGAGGTTGCTTAGAAAGGTTAGGCCACGAACCAGTAAAATTCATATGCAATACAAAGAGTAGTAAACAATCACAAATTCAACTAAGAAAAAAAAATTGTAACCTTACCTATGGTGTCACAAACTAAATCAAATTTCTCATCAGTTGCTGGTAGCGCTCTACTCTCTTCCTTCGCGCGTCATTTTTCCCTTTTTTGTCATCTGATTTCTTCCTTCATGCAGGAAATTTTTAAATTTTTGATTTAGATTCAATAGTCAGCGATTTAGTTGACGTTAGTTAACACCAACTTTTGGTCGCTAATGTAATCTGTTTGGGGCGCCTAAGGTGGCACCAAGTGCGCCTAATTGAGCGCCTATCAATGTTGTATAGTGACTATTTTCATTTTTTTGTATCACAAGATCCAAAATGTTGGAAATAATTCCAACTCATACCTTGTTTTTGTGACCACCGTTGTCCTGGGGCTCCTTCATCAGCTCGATGCGGTAGAGCGGTTTTTACCGCGGTCCTGCAAGGTGCTTCATCCTTCTCGGCGGTAGTGTAGTGAAAGCCTCTATGGCGACACATGAGTCTTCCTTTTGTTCCCAGTGGTGTTGCGGTGACTCCCACAAGTCTTCTACCATTGGTGTGCAGTAGTGTGGTGACCACCACTATCCCGTAGCTCCTTCATCAGCTCGGTGCGATAGAGAAATTTTTACCATGGTCCCACAAGTTGATTCATCCTTCTTGGCGGTAGTGCGGTGAAAGCTTTTGTGGCAGCACGTGAGTCTTCATTCTGTTCTTGGCGATGTTGTGGTGACTCCCACAAGTCTTCTACCATTGGTGTGTGGTAGTGTGGTGACCACCGCTATCCTGCAGCTCCTTCATTAGCTTGGTGCGGTAGAGTAGTTTTTACCACAGTCCCACAAGTTGCTTCTTCCTTCTTGGCAGTAGTGTGGTGAAAGCTTTTGTGGCAACATTTTTATTCACAAAAGAGGCCATGGAGAGAGGACATGAACGACATAGAAATACTAAATCACTGAGAGGAAAGTGGGTGGAAATAGATGAGACAACAAAATTTATAGATATAATAGAGGTAAGAAGAGAAAGCAACCTCAACCAAAGGAGGAAGGTGTTTATGAATTCACAAATGCTACAACATAGAGGAGATATCAATATGTCAAATATATGACTAAAGTGAGGTTTTGTGTTGGATAGCATACTCGTTGAAATGATATAATTCATGTACTAAACATTATTTACTATGTTGTGTATTGTAGGGACGAGACGAGGCCATGGCAACAAATCGTGTCATATCAAATGAGGACACAACAAATGAAGTGGGACATCAAGTACTCAAATTTTGACTTAACTTAGGAAAAAATGATCTGATGGAATTTTGTGATACGTCCATCTTTTTTCACAATATTATTGAAATTTATAATGTATTATCCAATGTTAATGTAAATTAATGCATGTTGTTGATTATTTTAGATGGAGATTGGAGCAAATGCAGCTTGAGCGTTCAACTAGCAAAAGAAGAAGATATGTACATGGACGTGGACCTAAAATTATTAAATCATGTAGATGATAGTGGGTGGAAGAGGATATGACAATGGATACTACAGACACAACAAATGATTGCACTGAAGAAGAGGTAGGTCAGGACTATAGTACATGGGATGAATACTTTGAGAAAATTGTTGTTTGTGGATGTTTTGTATGTCATGGAAAGAAACAATTCAAACGAGTGATTGTACAAAGACATTACATATATGATGAGCTTCCAGTTGGTAGTATGCCTCCTAAAATTGATTAAAACCAAAGACTAATAAATGAGTGTGGACTGATGTTTTATAAAATAATGTTCCATTATTCAATTGATGTATATATGTTCATACAATTTTTATTTTTATTTTTTAAGCCATATTTGATCATATTTCTTTGAAATTGATACATTTATGATTTATCCAATTGTTGCCAAACATTAAATAATGCTTGCGTTTGTTGATAGGTAGAAGATTTTGATGAAACACATACTAATACCCAAGATCCAACTAGGTTATTAATATTTGGACAGGATGATCCAAACCATCCTTTAAACCATACCAGGGTGAGAAGAGCAAGATTGAAGAGAACACTACCACCTGAGAAATTTGAAGAGCTAATGAGAGTCTTATACACTAATGCCATGCCACCTAGCCTTAATGATGATGATCATGATAGTGAAAATGCAATGCATGAAGAAGGATTGAATGAAATGCTTATAAGTTTATTTGGGGATGGAAAAAATTATGACAATAATGATGATATGGTTGAGAGTAACAATGATAGCAGGGGTAATTACCACCAACATAATGTTGATCATAACAACATCAAAGACTCCATCAAGCAAGCAGCAAAGACACCCATGTTCAAATCGGGTGCAAGTAGAACCTCAAAACTAGCATGCACATTAATATTATTAGAAATCAAGTCACTATTTGGTTGGTTAGATGAAGGATTCACTACCCTATTGAAGTGAGTTGAAATCTATTTCTTACTTTGCATTGTCAATTGGTGTACATAATTTGCAAAAATTCATCAACTTTGTTTATATTTCTTTAAGGGAATTTTAAAACCATATATTGTATATAAACAGTCCTAGTATAGATTGACATATCAAACATGTTTTTCATAAGTCAAAAATTCAATTGATTTAATCTCTGGCAATCTTACAGGGCACTAAAAACTAAAATATTCCTAAAGAGAATGTGTTGCCATCAACTTGCAAAGAGACACATTTGTTGTTGGTTGAGTTGGGGATTAAATATAAGAAAATTCATTCATGTAAAAATGATTTCATTTTATATAGAGATGAATATGAAAACAAGGTAGAATGCCATGTATGCAAAGAGAAGAGATATTGTACAGATGTACAAGGTCCTATAGTTCCAAAGAAGGTTTTACATCACATGCCAATTATACCTAGACTTCAAAAAATGTCTCGTTGCAATTCACTAGCACAATTGATGGACTGGCATGCAAAGAACAGGAATAAAGATGGATTCATGTGAATTCCAACCAAATCCAAAGCAATGAAACGCATAGAGGAAAAACGGCCAAAAAAATTCATAGATGAACCCCATAGTATCAGGTTTGGTCTTGCACTTGATGGAGTGTGCCCATTCTCTTTCTTGAGCTCAAATTATAGTGTTTGGCCAGTCAGATTGATAGTATACAATATTCCCCCATGGATGAGTGTTAGAAAGGAGCACCTTATGTTGACTCTCATTGTTCCAGGAAAACATCAAGTTAAAAATATGGATGTTTATCTTGCGCCTTTTATTGATGAGATGCAACTACTATGGAGAGGCATAAGAATGTATGACATATCACGTCCTCTATCAAATAGGTCCTTCATGTTGTATAGTGTGCTATGTTGGACTATTCATGATTTCCCAGGACTTGGCGTTTGTTTTGGTAAGATAAAATATTTACATATTTACATTCATAATTTATTTCCATCCCAACTTTCATACTTAGTTTGATACTATTTTTTTTTATGTTTTAACATTACTTATTGAATTGTAGGGCTTCAAAAAAAGGGGATATTTTCATGTCCAAGATGTGCAGAACAATTTCAAGGGCGGTATTCTAAAGATCTACATAAATTTATTTACACAAACAACAGGGTTTTTCTACCACTAGATCATAGGTTTAGAAATCGCCTGAAGAATCAATTTGATGGAAATTTTGAAAATAGAGGCCCTCCCATGATTATGGGTCCAAGTGATTGGCTTAAGAAGTATGAAGATGCTAAATTGAAAGCTTGGGAGGGTTTTTTTGATTGGGGTGATTCAATTGAAGAACCAGAACAAGTTGTAGTTAATATGCTAGAAGGAATGAAAAGGAAATCCATATTTTATGAGCTCCCTTACTGGAAGGATCTATTAATATCTCATCTATTAGATCCTATGCACATCTTAAAAAATGTCCCAGATTCTATATTTCGACACATATCAGGAAAAGAGGACACCTTGTCTTCAAGGAGAGATATTGGTCTTTCCTGTACCAAATTTGATAGAAAACATTTGTGGCCAAACAGGGAAAATGAAACATATGCAAAAGCTCCATGGATTTTAAAAAATAAAGAGCTAGACCAACTAAAAAATGCCATACGTTCAATAAGGACACCTATTGGCTATGGGTCATCATTGGCTAAAGCTTTTACAATTGATGGACATATCACAGGATTTAAAACACACGATTTTCATAATTTAATGAAGGTATTATATATCAGCATTTAATATTTACTAGTAATATTGATTAAGCACTAAATTTATTTTGATATTTTGTTGTGTGAGAAAAAATTACTAATGACCTTTACATAAATGTTTTTGATAGCATATCATGCCATTGGCAATTGGGGGGATTCCTGTCTTATAGATGACTTAAGGAATGCCATAAGTCGATTGTCAGCATTTACAAGGTATGTGGTTATATGAAATGTTCATGTGTGAGAGACATAGAGATATTATATTGCATTTTATTTTATGACTAAAGGTTCATACTAATTTACTATTCTTATATTAGGTGGGTGACCTCCAAGGAAATCCATGAATCTGAAGTGCCAAAGTGGAAGAAGGAAATTGTAGAAATTGTATGTGTATTTGAGAAGGAGCTCCCTACAAGTTTCATGGACCTACAAGTCCATTTACTTATACACTTAGTTGATGATATTGAATTGTCGGGTGTCATATCAACGAGGTGGATGTTTTTCTTTGAGAGGTATATGAAAACTCTTAAAAGATATGTCTGACAAAAGGCACATCTAGAGGGTTGCATGGTTGAAGGGTATGTATTGAATGAAGCATTTTTCTTCCTATGTGAATTCCTTGGTAAGGATTTTGAAGATGGCCCACGTGTTTGGGATGAAGAAGGAGCATCAAATATTATTGATGGAGAAAAACCACAATCTAATGGTGTTGAAGTACAAATTAGTAAGTAAATTCATGATCAGTGTGGTTTTTTTTCTTGCAATCATTAATTTAATCTATAATTTATTTGTCAAATTAACAACATGACATTTGGAGTTTTAAATAAACATGTTGACATGTAATAGGTGTAGACAAAAGTTCTATACTCGACAAGTTCATTGTGTACCACATGGACTTTATGAACAAATGGATTGATCTGTATGATAAAAAGAGAGAAGAAGTGTTAGAAGCAAGGAGACAGTTTAAGAGATCGAAGCCAAGGAATACTCCATTTCCCACTCATCTGCTTGGGGAATGGGGCAAATATTGCACACTAGAATGGGTTATTGAACAAATTCAAAATCAAATAGAAGATGAAGGTACAGATTCAAACATAACAGAAGATGAAATCAACATGTCTAGAGGATATGAAAGAAAAGTATAGTTGGAATTTTACAAAATTTTGTTTCCTTACAATTTTGACAGTATTAACTATTTTAATATTTGTCATTATATTTTTTTTCACTGAAATAAATGGTCTTTCATAAGCGAGGAAATATCTAGCAATGTGGGCATATGGTCGACATTATCATGTAGAAAGTGTAGACGTAAAGAGATGATCCTTTGATTGTGGCATCATGGTTGACTTCAAGCAATCTAGTCAATCAAGCTCAAAAGATAAGAATATAATTGAAGGGAATCTACAATATGTTGGGAAAATACAAGAAATTATTGTGTTGGATTACCGCCCTTTTAAATGTTGTATTTTTAAGTGTAGATGGTATGAAGCATTTGAGAGGACACAAAGACATGATACCCATAGTGGATTGTTTTCTATAGATTCCTCATTGTTCCTACCGAAGGATAACGAGCCTTATGTTCTACTAATTCATTGTGAGCAGGTATTTCTTTAACTCAAACAAGAAGCGGTAGTGATCATTAATCTATTAATTCATAGCTTATTGTGAATATATAGATGTGTTTATTAATCAATAAAATTGTTATAACATACATCTAATATATGTATGTCGTTCATGTGCATGTATTTTTCTATGAAGATATTTTGGACCTGAAATGGATATTTGTCATACATTATGATCCAAGATTAAGGCATGTATTTTGACAATGCATTAGTGGATACTGAGCAAAACAATGATGGCCAAAAAAATGAGAGAGAGGGATTAGAGAACATCGAAGAAATTGACATCCATGATGATGTTGAAGATGGTTATGTTCAGGAACAAGAAGACAACAATCCAGAGTTAGATGATGTTATGGAAGAAAACAATATGGATGGTATAGAAAATGATGATCCAAATACATCTAGTAACAATATAGATAGTCTACAGTCAAATTTCAATGATGATGAAGGTGATGCAAGTCAAGATGAGGATGATGATAATATTAAATACTTGAAAGAACGTATGAACATTGACAATGATACACTGGATGACATTGTAGCAAATAATAATGTTAATGACCAAGACTTCAAAATTTTCAGAATTATTTACAATCCATGTTTAAAAAAGGATGATTCTTATGGCCTAAACTTTGAAATGCTTCAATATTATTATGTTATACTTGGACAATTGAAAACCTATTTTATTCTCCTAGAATTTTTTTTTTAAAAATTCCATTATAATTCTAGACCAAACAACATTTGCGGGGATGGCCTTTTACACCAATCTTAATTTGTATGAAGTTCACGAAACTGTTGTCAAGCAATAAATTCCTTTTGTAGACAAAAAATGTAAAGGCTTCATTTAAGAAAAGCTAAGTAGTCTCTTTTTGAGGGTAATCCACAAGCAAAAAGTAAAAAGCACATAAAAAAACAATTGTATAGTAGAAAATCAAATTCAATCAATTATGTCTTATTTCGCTTGCACACTTATCTAAAAGACATAGGGTATTCACCATACATTTCCCTTGACAAAGAAAACATGTGCTTTCATTTATTTTTACTGTATATCTCAGAAGTGAAATTGTTAGTACATAATGATGCATTAAGAAAATAATATATACAAAAAAATGCAAAGAAATGTTTTGAAATTTAACATGCAACCTATTGTGTTGCACTAAAAGGAATCAAGATTAACTGGGACAAGAAATAAAAATAAAATTTTGATGATTGTACTTAAAAGTGAACAAGATATGAAAAGTGTGGACAATGATGGTGCTGAAATTGAAAACCTTGATTCTGATGACTTTACTGTTTAATGTCATTAGAGATAAAGAGCACATACAATTTTATATACATAGCAAATGAAGATTTGAAACTAGTAAACTGAAAATGTAAACACTATAAGATTTTTCCTTAAACAATAATTCACATACTCACTTACAAAAAAGGGTGAAGCATTTTTTATTCAAACTCTGTCTTCTTTAATAGACATAACAAGAAAAGAATATTACAAGTACAAGAATATATACACTGTTTCATAGAAAATAAGGAATGTTTCATTGAATATACAAGTACAAGAATATATACACTGTTTCATAGAATATATACACTGTTTCATAGACTTCTAAATTTTCAGAATTATTTGCAATTTGTTGGGTCTCAAAAACGTAGGTTTTTAGACCATAAGAGGGTGCCAATCTCTAAGAGGACTTTAATCCTTAATATGAACCAATTAAAGTAAATTATTTGAAAGGAATTTAATTCACACCTAACCAAAAACCAATCAAAGCATCCACACAGTAACAGCAAATGTGCCCTGATAAATCTTGCAGATTTAAACAACTTGAAAAGACCACTTTGGAGACAGCAAAGCAATAAATAAGCATGAAAATTGACACAACAATTGAACACTGAAAATAGATTACGAGTTATAATGTATCTACTCCATTATATTGCTCAAAATATAAACATACATAATGTGAGATCTTTTGATATGAATAAGTGGATAAGATGGTCTAGTATCTATTCTAATGGATTGAAATGATGATGATATGATGATCAAAATCAAACCTCGGTTTCCCTATTTGTACGGGAAGCAACAAGCTTCAGGTCTGTTCACAAAATTTACATCGTTTCTTAACTAAAGCATAATTAACATAACATAGAAACTTAAAAATATTTTATTGTTGCATGCACCACAGTTTGTTAATCATCAGCAAGCACACGTGACCACCTAAGATCTGTTCAAGGCTCAAGCACCATGTTAATGCATCCACACCAACCAAACTCTGACTACCTCTTCATATAGCTCATGCAAGGAACAAATTAACCCTTGACATGTGATCAATGTATTTTTCCTAGGCATGAGTGTTTGCATTCTGTAGAGGGTATGTCATTATATTCTCCAATCCAACAATCCTTTCGAGCTACTTATACATTTTCCTGAGTACCTCATCCTCATCATTAATCTCATCAAGGATGTCTGGCAAATAATTTGACATCTCATTTTTCCAAGTTTCCCGATCCTTCAAATCTATTTCTTCAAAGAAATTTGGCATGGCCATACATAGTGGTTGGTTGAAGTCACTCAATTCATGTGTCAAGATATTCTAGAATTTTTCATGTGTATTCATGAGGTTCTGACATTCTTGGAGAAAAGCATTATTATCTCCATCTTTTGCCTTGATATGGGATTCCATTTCCTTCATCCTATCAAGTAGACTTCCATGCTCCATGAGGGCCTTGTATGTTCCACTGTGAGCATGCCATGAACCATCTACATATTAGAACATATCTTTGAATTTTATACAAATTATCCCTGATGCTACTTCAAAAGTAGTAGTCTTCAATTTTCTTTTTAGTTCTTCCTGTTCCTTTTGAGCCTTTTCAAATGTATGCTTCCATTGAGTAGTCTTAGACATGGCCTCTAACACTTTTCTTTCATGTTCAATTAAAGGAGAGTAAAGTCTTGGAGAAGCAGGTAGCCTATCTTTGTAGTTGGTTAATTCTTGTTTCAACCTGTCATTTTCCTCTATCAGCCACTGGTTATCTCTTACTAGCTTTTGGATCTGGGATTTGGTGAATTTGGCTACATTCACATTCAATTCAGTAGTCTCCAAGGGATTTGTCTCCCCTACTCTTTGCACCAAGAGATGTCCAAAAATATGATCATGGTCAATGAGAGAAGACTTCTTGCCTGGGGGGTAAAGAGCCCAAATTTGCAAAGTGGTATTATTAGGATTATACCCTGACCCTTTATAGACCCTGTCACCTGCTTCATCCGTTATTTGCAAATTTTTATTCTCTCTCTTCAAAAAGTTATCAAACACAATGGCTGAACTAATATCCCACCTAGGAAGGAGCATAACTCCAGCTTCTTGCAATAATTATCTTCCTCTCTCAGCAGTCATGTTTCTCATTTCCCTATCAACTTCATGTTGCAACTCTTTCAAGCCATAAGCCTTTTTCTCAGGGTCAATGTCCTTTAACCTTTCTCTTAATAGTCCTCCTTTATAATCATATATAAAGGACTTAAATTCAAGGGTCTGCACAAAATTATCATCTGCAACAAATTCCTGACTTGCAAGATGCCTCACATCATCTAATAGCTCATCAGAGGCTTCAAAGGTGATCACACTTCTTTCCAATGACATCTCATATTGGGGTATAACAGGAGCATTAAACTATGATACTTCTTCCTCCTTAGTGTTATCTTCTTCCATGGATGGGGAACCAACTAAAAATCTCACTTCAGTAGTAGGCTAAGGTGATAAGTGATCTAGTGGTGTGATATTTTCTACTTTCCTCCTCGGACCGATGCCCCTTCCTCTTTCGAATTCCACAAGTGGTACATCTCTTATCAGTTCTTCTTTATGGAGGATTAACTGTTCAATTCTTTCTATGGGATCATGTACCTCAGGGAAATCCCCTATGTAGCCTGGGTTATTATTCACCTTCCAAGCCTCAGACATCATAACCCTACTATAGGCATTCATTCTCATCATGTTTGTTTTTCTTCACAATTTTTGATGACATCTTCTAAAAGGAAACTATGATCATACCCTTTCAATTTCTAAAAAAAATTGGCATCACAAATGAAGTGTTCAAGATCAAACTTTTCCCTTTTGTTTCCAACTGGAAAACCATAATAATCCAGTTTACCACTAACCAAGTCATAGCCTGAATCAAAGATAATAGTGAAATCACCAAAGCATAAAGTGGAAGGCATGAAAGTATGCCTCCCATAGCTCTTTAAATGCATGAAAGCTGAAAATGACAATTGCCTTATGATCTCTAAATAAGAAACTTTTCCTGGCACAGTCTTAGGTAACAAATAAGGTGCAAATTCAAATGCATAAACCTTGATAACAATACAATCCCCAAACATGTACCAGTCCCCCAATTGTGATTTATCCTTGCTTCATGACCCATATCTTTTGGTCAGAGAAATCTTAAGATATTTGGGGAGAGGTTGTAGTCACATTTGTGGCCTAGCATCTTGTATAGTGGTTTGAAAAAATATTCCTCAAAATATAGGTAGTGGTACCACATTTGTACAGGCCTTGAATTTCCATCATTATCTAAGTCTTTTATTCTTAATTCCTCATCCCATATCCCCATCACCTGCCCTTCGTATAATATCATGTGCATGAAAAGAGAATAGTGCTTGAAATTAATGGCTTCACTGTCATTCTTGATGATATTGAGGTAATAATTGATGGCTTCTAATAAATACTCTGCATAAACATAGGTTTGGGCATTATGGCTCTAGATTTCTATGGCTAAAACCATGGTAGCAATTGTCATGTTCTTAGGAACATCAATTACCAATACTTGACTAGTTGAGTAATAAGTGTATTGAAAGTATTCTTCAAACAAAGCCACAGAGAATGGGGGCTTATCTTCACTAGAGAACCTCATAGTTTGGTTACCCACACCCTTAACCCTATGTAGAGGAAACTTCCACCTCTTGTAACTTGTTTCCATGGTGTGGTATTCCTCGAACAAGTCTCTAATTCGTAATTTTTTTTTCAGGGAAGTGTCTAGCTGAAAAATCATGGAAATATAATCTAGCTTTATGACCATGAAATATGACCCATCAAGAAAATGAATTTCTCTCGTCTTCATATTGTAATTCTTTTCCAACACCTTGATTAACTCTACATTCACAAAGATGTTGGGTACTACAATTTTACCCAAATTTAGATTCCACGGGTTTGACACTGGGCTATGCCAAAATTTCCTCCTATAATCATAAATAAAGAGGTTGTAACCCCTACACGGAGTCCATACATCTCCCAGATTTTTCTGTTTATATACTAATGTCACACACTTTGGGTTAAGTTGTGCTATTCTTATGGATTTTGGCCTAGACCCAGGACACTGATTGATTAAGTCTTGATTCAATTGCCTAGCTTCAGTTTTCTATCTTTTTGCTTTTTGTTTGCCTGGGTTTTTTTCCATCTCAACCCTACTCATGCATTGCTTTCATCTACTTAATGAGAAAATACTTTGAGTTGAGTCTAGACGACTTACTTGGATAAATGTTGCAAATTTCCAACTGCCTACCAACGTCCAACTTGGTTCTCCAAATCCTTCAATTACAATTCACAGTGATTTCAACTTTTTTGAGGTTGTATTTATCAAATTTTAGGATAGTTCATCCAGCCCTGGTTCATAAATGGAGCTTGTGCCACCTTTTATGATCAAGTTCTTCATTAATAGCGGTAGTCTCATCGATATTTTTGTTAGTCACATCAATTGGACTAATCATCGTTTCATAACTATTGAAGATACTTTTAATTAAAATGCTCATTGTTTCTTTGATATGTTGGTATGGCAGTGTTTTTCCCTTCCCTTTTGTTGTTTACCACACTACCACCTTGCTCAAGGCTTCTTTTTGTGGGTTCGTGGTGTATACCGCTCTACTGCATATGTTGCTCACCTTCTTGGCGGTATAACAGTGTATGCTTTTGATCATTACTTGAAGAGTGTCGATGAGACAATCTTATTTGTCTTACTGATATCTCAATGTCTCATCGACATTAGATATTATGTTCCTCTGATGTTGGTTGTTGGTGTCGATGAGACAAGTTAATGTCTCTTACTAATATCCCACTGTCTCATCGACAATTACTTTGTTATATCCAATACTTGTGTTTTGTTGAGCTCTTGTAGATATACCTTGTCGGTGTGACATAAGTGATTCTCTCCTCGATATGCTTGTATCTTGTTGACATTCACTATTTTACATTGTCGATGAGACATATAAATAAGTATCTTTGACATAGGGGTGTCTCATCTACATTTCTGATCTATGCTTTATGCTAATGTCGAGGAGACTTTGGAGGGACTCTCATCGATATGGTGTTGTCTTGGCAATATGCTATGAGAAATCATAGGAGTATTTCAAAGGAGGAATACACTTTGATGCTATGATCAAGGGTTTTATTTGGAAGCTCACATGAGGTATTTTATTAAATTTAAGTTATTATGACAGGAATTCTATGCATATGGTGGATGTAAGAGATGAGTCAAAATGGAAGTATGCAAAAATAATTAGGATGGAATTTTGGCTACAACACAATCCATGTTTAAAAAAGGATGATTCTTATGGCCTAAAATTTGAAATGCTTTAGTAATATTATTTGTGTCGATACAAATTACCTATTGCAATATCCTTAAATTGTTCAATCTTTGGTATGAATTATTGGTATAAAAAATTAGGATTACTTGGATGCTTCTTCCATTCATTTTGTATCAACATATGTTTGTGAAGACACAAAATTTAATAGCTCAATCAGGTAGATCTTTTGTGATTTTCAAATGAAGAGTAAGGTACATTTTTATTTCTACTACATTACATTCATGTGCATAAACAAAATTAGAAGATTACATTACTAGATTGCACTTATGCAAATGCATATAATATAGGAAAGATTGCACAATCCTTTCAAAAATGTAGTCTTTATTGATAATGTAAATGTATGTTGTTCCAAACAAGTCATGGAACTGACTATTTGAATGCATATAATAAAAAAACTATACATTTATAGATACAAAAGAGAAAAATTCACATAAAGAGAAAGGGGACAATGACGAATCCCAGTTGATTTGTTTTGCATCATCTTCAGTATTCCCGCTTGTCTAAGCCTCCAAGTTGATGTCTTCCTTGCTGCTCCTAGGTTCCCTGCATTTGAGTGAGAAGAATGTTGTTAGAGCAATGAAGGATCACCAGCCAAAATATGTGCATACATCTATAAATATATAATTTGATCATCATGTGCATTCAAATAACTTGCATACCATAGATTTCCAGGAAAACAAGAAAGTTATCAAACATATCTATCATATGCTTGGTTTTATCTAACATGTTTTTTCATTGTGTAGGTATAGATAAAATTAGGTTGTATTGTTTATCTGGTTACAACATGTGGGGTGAAAAGTGGCTCCCACAAGGGCTAAGCCTAGGCTGTTGCCCTATTGTTTCATTTGAGAAGGATAATCACAAGTAAACCATCCATGAACATTAAAGATCAATCTTTGTAAGGATAGTGGAGTATGTTGGTAAGGGGTAATCTCCTTATTGATAAAGATTTATCCTTATTAATAAGAACATTCCACTATCAACACAACCATGATTCTAACAAAACTGATCGTGAAGGATTCCAAGATAGTTTTCATTAACAATCTGGTTAAAAGTAAGCAGCCCCAAGCATCATAACAGTCACAAGAATTGAACATGAGGGGCAGTCATGTAGATTAAAATCTCACACAATAGTCATCACTTGTAAAGATAGAGACAACATGTTTCCACATAACAAATTAAATCGAATGCATGAAAGGTACAATGATGAAGTCCATAATAGTGAATGTTGCTTAAGAGGGATTGAAGGACAACATTTTGTATCAAGGAGAACAAGGTAACCTCAAACTTTGTTGTACCTGAGTATGATAGTACCTGAGCTTTTGGTGTTTCTAGATGGAACCTATAGCAGAAAAGTGTAGTCTCCATCTGAAGGAACCATCTTCAGAGCTCTTCCCTAAAATGAGGGTTGAAGACATTAGAAGAAAATAAATACCATAATTCTAAAGTAACAATTTGTATCAAGACAAATGTCAGAAAGTATAATTAAAAAGATAAATCCTTACAATTGGACCAAACAGATTTATGATTTTATCTTTAGAATGTAGGAACTTTCTCTGTTAGATATTCAAGACCTCAAATTAGATCAGAAGTTGGATAAGAAAATTTATGATTTTATCTTTAGAATGTACAAACTTTCTCTATCGGATAGTAAAGATGTAAGGTTGGATCAGAAACTAGATAAGCAAATTTATGATTTTATCTTTAGAATGTAGGAACTTCCTTTGTTGGATATTTGGAAATTCCTACACACAAGTTTTGCTTTGGAGTGAAAAAACCTAGAAGTGTTTCACACCGGCTCAATGTACAATCCAACCTGGTTATGACATCGATAGCAATCCAATTTTTCCTAAACTGTCCATACTCGAACGTTGCATCACAATTTATTCTTCCTGCACATAAAAATGCCACATATTAACCCCTTCTAAATAAAACTCAAAATAACACGAAATAATGAGTCCCCTATATTAGTAAGTAAGTAGGCAATTTATAGGGCATACTTTAATTTTATACAAGGATGCTCATGAAAGGAATCTTCAAGTGACAGTGAGTAAGTTGTTTGAGATTGCAGCTGATGGTGCAATATCCAGTCTTAAAGGCAGTTAGCAAAGCAGTAAATGTGCAAGAAAATCAAATTGTACACAAAAAATAATTCACAATGATATCTTGCATGATGCCTTAATTTTGAAGACAAAAATCTCATTGTATCTTGATGAAAGTAGTGACCTTAATGGTCAATCACTGGCAACCATGATTTTAAAACATGCTATTGTGCTTATGGAGGAAACATTTTAAGCAAGGTAGTGAGTGGTGGTTTGGAACAATGGTAGGTATGAAGGACTTTCTTTATATGCATACTATGCAATATAGCTTAAGACAACGTTCTTAGAAGAGATTGAAGGTGGATTATGGAACTCAAGGGTTACATGATAAATATTAAAGCAAAGACTGTGATATATTTAAAAGCCACTATCATGAAGATATTAAAGATGATAAATGAAAAACCCTAGCAGCTGGAGTAATGAACATAGTGGGAAAGAGGACAGTGTCCTAGGGAAGATTTAGATCTCCACATTATCTAATCATAGGAAAATACACCATTTATTTATTTTTTAAAATTAAAAGAAATTATTCTAAATCCTATATAGGACACATTGATACTCCAAAAGCATCTGATTTATTTTTTAAAATTAAAATAAGTCATTCTAAACCCTATATAGGATACATTGATACTTCAAAAGCATCCGAATGAATTTGAGATTATGCAAACATATGTCAATTAAATACCTGGATTACAAATAGTAGCGTGAACATTGTAACCCTTGTTGATCAGAGTAGGAATGAGATAAACAACAATGAATCCTATGCCTCCTTACCATTCTCTATCATTTTTTACTGAAACACTTCTCCATTTTGGCGGACTACGCCTGAAAATAAGGTTTTAGCAAAGGTTTTATTGTATGTTTATTAAAATGAAAACTCCATTCTTGCGGGCTGTGCTTGAAAATAAGATTTCGACAAAAAATTTAGAGTATGTTTATTAGAGTTTTAGTGTATTTTGGCGGGCTATATTCTTGATTCCTTAAATTATTTACTCAAATGGATTGTGACTAATGTGTTTTGCTACATTTAGTGTTGTAAATTTTAATGATGCCACGAATACTGTACTACTGATGTCTCTTATTATATCTGTTGTAGTATGGCGGGGTTTTTCCCTTCCCTTCTATTGTTTACCGCACTACCACCTTGCTCAAGGCTTCTTGTCATGGGGTTCCAGTAAATACCTCTCTACCGCATATGTTGCTCACCTTCCCGATGGTGTAGTAGTGTATGCTTTTGATCATTACTTGAATAGTTTCGATGAGACAATCTTATTTGTCTTACTGATATCTCAATGTCTCATCAACATTACTTCTTTATATCCAAGAGTTGTGTTTCACCGAGCACTTGTAGATATAGGTTTTTTGATGTGACGTAAGTGATTCTCTCCTCAATATGCCTGTATCTTGTTGACATTTCACTATTTCACATCGTCAATGAGACATATAAATAAGTCTCTTCGACATAGGGGTGTCTAAATTGGCACTAAACCCGAAGCTAAACTCGAAGCTAAATTCAAAGCTAAAAGTGGTGCTAAACTCAAAGGTAAACTCGAAGCCAAAGGTGGTGCTTATGGCGGTGCCACACTCGAAGCTAATATCGGCGCTAATTGCAACACAAATTAGCACTAACTTTTCCTCATTGGCGCAAATAAATGCCGAAAATAGCACCATCCCGATAAATAGCATTGACGTTTTCAAAAATTTGGCAAAAAATACATTAAAACAATGGGTGGAAGCAAAAAATGGAGAAAATCATAGGGATTTATTGTAGTGTGAGGATATGGATACATAGTAGTTTCAAGCTATGGTAGGGCATATCACTATCCCTCATCTTCTCACCTTCTCAAAAAAAGACCTACCATCGCAACCATCTCATAACTGTGCTTTACACCTTGAGGTCATTATTCATAAGACCAAGGTTAAGAGATTCTTAGTAGATGGAGGTGTTGGTTTGAACATTTGCACCCTTCAGTTGATCAAGAACCTAGGATATTCAGAGGATATTATTGAGAAAGCAAAGAGTACCACCATCAGAACATATGACGATCCATTAGAGCATATGACGATCAAGAGTGAGTAACGCAAGGCATCATCACACTACCCATCTAAGTAGAAATTTTCATTGTAGATACTACATGCCAAGTGTTAGACCTTGATCTCCCCTACAACATCTTACTTGGTTGATATTGGATTCATGCCCTAAAAGTTGTAGCTTCAACCTATTACCAATATGTAAAGTTTCCTTTTGAGGACAAATAAGTTACCATCCAAGGAGATCCTGAGCTTTTTTACTAATGTAAGAACCTTGAGGCCAAGGTTTACAAAATACCCCAAATCCCTAAAAATTATGAAGGGCCTACACCTTCTACCTTATTCGTTGACCCATCTACCCTTGCATCTACCTCAAAAACAAAACACTCATTGTGCAAAACATTCTCGACATCAAAGCAGTGATCCAGGGTTATGGTTGTGGAAATTATAAACTACAAAAGGACACTTTTGTGTTGGGAGAGCTACCTCTTTCTCCCAAATCTCATGGGAAACCCACACCTATCAACAAAGTAGCTGAAACAGTCAAGATGGTGGCTGCTACCTTCACCAAGTAGGGAGATTTGAACAAAGAAGATATCAATGAGGAGGATATCTCTAAACTGCTATATCAAGAGGAATGACCCATCCCTGTTCTTCCCATGGAAGATGACAACAAAGGATTGCAACTAATGAAGGGATGGAGGTACAACAAGAATGAGAAACTAGGTCAAAATGACAACAGTTTTCTAGAACCCATTGTTCCTGAGAAATGTCCAAAAAATCTCAACCTAGGATGTACTACTAGCAAGGTTACCCTTATTGGCAAAGGTACTTCTGCTAAGTAGGTTGAGGCTTCCTCTTGGTTACCAACATCCCATGATACTACCCTAGATGACTTCCCCATTGATGTTGTCAAGCTATTTGAGAATAAATATCTCTTCATGATATCCACAACATCCTTCGCCCTGAATGATCAACTGACTAAAATAAGCCTAGTGTACCCACAACTCATTGATTGGGACCAACAAGGACCACTGATTCTAGATTTATTCAAAAATAATGAAGCAATCTTAGAATTCATGGGAATCCATGACAGATCACAAAGCTAGTTTTGATATAGAACTAGACACAGGGGCATACTATGGGGAGACGATTGAATCCTTTAGTCACAAAATTGATGACATGCAACTAACATGCAGATCTTTGAGTGAAAACCACACTGTGGCACTCTCTAATCCTAAAATAGTAAAAATAAAGGATGCATTCGAGGGTGGAAACCTCTCTAAGGCACACAAGGATGAGGTATTTAATCTCCCCCTTAGTGCAATGCATCCAAAAAAGTCAGCAGTATTAGCAGAAAAGGAAACCCTAGTGAATGTGGGAATAAAAGAGGCACCAAAGATCACTTTCTATGTCAAATCCTTGTTAGTTGAACAACAAAAGAACCTAACAGTGTTCCCGAAAGAGAAAAGAGCTAACTTTGCATGGTCATACATGGATATGCCAGGGCTCGATCTAGGAGTGTTTGTGCATCATTTAGCAGTCTATCCTGAAGCCAAACTAATGAAGAAAAATTTGAGAAAGATGCGCCCTCAAATACAAATCTTGGTGAAACTTGAGTTACAAAAGCTTCTTGACGTTGCATTCATCTAATCAATAGATTATCTTGAGTGGGTTTCAAACCTGGTACCAATCTCCAAACCCATTAGGGGCATTAGGATATGCATGGATTTTAGAGACTTGAACAAGGCATGCCCAAAGGATGATTTCCCTCTTCCTAACATCAACATCATCATTGATTTAACAGTTGTGCATGAAATGCTATCACTCATGGATGGTTTTTCAGGCTATAATCATATCATGATCACTAAGGAGGATCAACACAAAATTGCATTCACTTGTCCCTGGGAAACATATTATTGGAACATAATTCCATATGGGCTAAAGAACATAAGATCAACCTATCAAAGAGCAATGACCCTCATCTTTCATGACATGATCCAAAAAATAGTCAAAGAATATGTGGATGATATTTTTCCAAATCAAAGAAAAGGAGTGAGCACATAGAGGTATTATGACCCATCTTCGACAGGCTCGAAGAATATAAAGTACAATTAAACCCGAAAAAGTGTCTATGGGGTTACATCAGGGAAGCTTCTTGGATATATCATATTACAGAGATGGATAGAAATTGATCCAGCAAAAGTGAAATCCATCCTAGACATGGAACCATCATAAACCTTGAAAAAAATGAGAGGGTTACAAGGTTGTAAAACATTCGAAGGTTCATAACATAGTTATTAGAAAAAATCCACCCTTTCTCACATCTTCTCCATAAAGGAATAACTTATAAGTGGGATGAGAAGTGTGAAAAAGCTTTCCAACAAATCAAGGGCTACCTATTGACACCTCCAATGCTCATGCCGTTGATACCAAACAAACCATTAATCCTATATATCTCAGCAAGATCAATAGCACTAGGTTTTGTTCTAACACAACATGATGAAAACGTAAAGGAAAGAGTCATTTATTACATCAACAAAACCTTGGTGGGCTATGAAATAAACTATTCATCCATTGAGAAAGCATGCCTAGTGGTGGTTTTTTCTTCACAAAAGTTCAAAAACTACATGTCATATCAAATCAAGCTTATTGCAAAGATTTACCCATTAAAATACCTATTATCCAAAGCAGCTCTCACTGGGTGAATAGCCAAATGGGTAATGATCTTGACTGAATTTGACATAGATTACATGGAGCGCAAAGCAATCAAAGGAAAAATGATTGCAGACCAACTGGGAGAAGCACCTATCTATGCTGAGAACCCTTTGATAAATCTATTTCTTGATGAATCAATGTTCCTTGTCAATAGAGTAGGCCAGTGGAAAATGTACTTTTATGGATCATTTACTCAACATGGATTAGGGGTGAGTATTCTTTTTATCACCCCTCAAGGTGATTGTATCCCAAAGTCATACATGCTATCATTTCCATGTACTAAAAACATTGCTGAGTACAAATCCCTAATCACAGGTCCAAGGATAGCAGTTCAATGAAAAATACAAGAGTTGAAATTCTATGGAGACTCACAATTGGTTATCAACCAACTCAATGATGACTACAAAACTAAGGATGATAAGCTTACTCCTTACAAGAAGATGGTAGAAAGTATTAAGGACCTTTCCATAAATATAACATTTGAGCAGATTCCTTGCATGAACAACCGAGTAGCAAATGTCATGGAAAGAATTGGATCATTGTTAGATATGCCACACAACATCCTTCGATGTGAATTCTTGGTAGAACAACTTCTCGTAACAACTTTCACAATCCCAGAATCTAAGTTTGTGTGTATCATCATTGGTCCTAGATCCCCATGGTATCATGATATATTCACCTACCTTAGTAGAGTAACCCTCACATCCAATATCACCTCTAACCTTAAGAAGACCTTTGTTAATAAGGCATCTTGATTCGTGATCCTAGGTGATACCATTTATTGTCAAAGCATCAAAGGGACATTACTACGATGTCTTAACCAAGAGGAAGCCTTGACCACCTTAATAGAAGTACATGATGGCATATGTGGTTCCCATTCTAGTGGTATGACTTTAGCTAAGAAATTGTTGAGGATGGGGTACTACTGGCCAACCATGGAAAGAGAATCCCATCAGTATGTGCAAAAGTGTGTCCAGTGTCAATAACATGGATATCTTATTCATGCTCCGACTCAAGAGTTACAACCCATGGTTACACCTTGGCCTTTCTCGTAGTGGGAGCTTGACCTCATAGGAAAAATTACTCCAATCTCATCTAATGGACATAAATTCATCCTCACAACCATTGAGTACTTTACTAAATGGGTCAAAACCATTCCTATGACCTACATAACAGGGAGGAAAATTTCTAAGTTTATCTTGAATTACCTCATATGTCGTTATGGTGTTCCACAATCCCTTATCTCTAACAATGGAACACCCTTCAAGAATCAAGATGTGAAAGAGCTATGTCAAATATTTAACATCCAACATCGATTCTCTACCCTGTATTATCCCTAGGGAAAAGGTCAAGCTAAGGCTACAAATAAGACCATTCTAAAGATCCTAAAGAAAATGGTCAATGAACCTGGCTATGACTTGCATCTATAGTTAAATCCCGTCCTCTAGGCCTATCAAACCAATATCCACATGCCTATAGGTGCAACCCCATTCTCCTTTATCTATGAATCATAAGCCATCCTACCCATCGAGGTTGAGCTTCCTTCACTATGAGTTTCATTGTAGAATCTAATCACTGATGAAGAATACATAGTATATTGGCTAAATGAGCTAGAATTCTTGGATGAGCATCGTCTTATGTCCTTAATCACTTTCAAGTATATCAAAACTAACTGAAACATAGCTATAACAAGAAGATCAAGTGCCAGTCTTTCCAAGTAGGGGATCTTGTCCTAAATTAGAATCAAAAAAATCTTCCAAATCAAGACAATAAAGGAAAGTTTGAGCCTAACTAGTTAGGTCCCTTTATCATCACAACAATCTATGGATCAGGAGCATATCAATTGTAAACACCTGAAGGTGAACCCTCACAAGAACCGACCAATAGTTTGCATCTTAAAAAAATTATGCCTAGGCTTGAAGGGTGTAAATCTAAAAATACAAAAAATGATAAAAATGATAAAAAAAATACAAAAAAATGAGAAAAAGGATTGAAAAAACTAAAGAAAAATAAGCATCCTCTAGTGAAAACCACTTCGGTGGTGCTTTGGGAAAGTACCTTGGTGAGAACCTGGAAAAAATGCACCTCGCATAAATAAAGCACCTCCATCCATCTTTGGTTGTTTATCCTATCGTTCCCTGCATCGCATCCATCCATCGCATCATTCATCCTATTTATTCCACCACCCATCTACGTCCATATCATGGCTTGATATTGTGAAGTATTGTATCCCCTTTAGTACTACTTGGCATATTCCTAACGTCAACTTGTCTTGCCTTTATTGAGTTAGTCTACCACCACACACTTGAGGCAATTCGTTATGGATCGTATCGAGTTCTTGTATATCTTAATTTTATTGAAAATCTCATCAAAAATCCCAAAATCATTCATAAAGTGTTCATCAGAAAATCCAAAAACACTTGCAAAATATTGCAAAACCTAAAAATAAAAAAACATTCAAAAAATTATAAATTCAAAATCCAAAACATCCAAAACACATCAAAATCCCTAAAAAGGTCCAAACATCAAAAATCTAAAAATAGTACCATGTTGAACTATGTTGTCTCTAAGCTTGAACGTAGGTAAGGAAATCATTGATGTGCCCCTAAGACACCCTAGGTCAGTCCTTTAGGAGTATGTCATAATAAACTAAAAATCCATCAATTGTTTGTATCTCATCAATAAGTCAAGTCATCCAAACTACGTGGTCTCTACGTGTACAAGGTAGGTGAGGCTCATCTTTGATAAGCCCCTGAGGCCCCTAGGATAGTCTTTTAGGTTAGTTTCTTGGTTGGAAAAACTCAAAAAAACCCTAAACATTTAAAATCTTAGAAAACACCAAAAAAAACATTCCAAAAACTTGGAAAAACCCTAAACATTCAGAAAACTCGAAAAACCCCTAAACATTCGAAAAACTTAGAAAAATCCAAAAACATTTGAAATCTTAGAAAATCCAAAAACATTAGAAAACTTAGAAAACACCAAAACATTGGAAAACCCTAAACAACCTCAAATAATAGAAAACCAAAACATTCACATAAACTTTCAAAAAGAGCAAAAACAACCTCAAAACATTTTCAAAAAGACAAAAAACATTGAAAATTTTCAAAAAAGACCAAAACCATCCATCCCATTTCGCTTTCACCCAGAATAAATCAAACTGTCATCTTCAAACTTTGGTAAAACAAATAGAAAGCAAGTGTCACAAGTCATAAAGTGAGAACCTAAGTGTCAAAATCTAAAGTCTAAATCATAGGTAAACGAGTTAGTGAAGTTTGTATCGATGACTTATCACACACCTCATCCTAATCAAACCATTTGATAACATGTCCTAGGATGCATCCTTCCTCCGATGGACATCAACATCGGAAATCACCTTAGCTATATTAAACTAGCAAGAGATATAGATAACACTGACTGTTTGTCTTTGATCTTTTCTTCTAATTTATCTCAATGACCCATTCTAAGGACCTCTCGATGATGTCTAAATGATTTAGAGAGAAAGGAATGGGGCATCAATCATCACCTTTCATTTGCTATGCTTGTGGGTATTCTTGTAAAATGATCTTGGTGCATACTTTCTTAGTTGTGTAGGGAGGTTGTTTGCAGTACATTGTTGACTATTGTGTATGCTTTGGTTCGATATATTCTAAACTACTAAACTACATTCTGACGACCTATTCCATATATGTAAAATTCCTATCCTTTTCCAATCAATTAAACTTTAAGAGAAATAATTGCTTATCTTTTAAGGAGAAATTGTACAAACTTTATTTCTTATGATTTATTGAAGTATTTTTCCAATATAGATTTAATGGGTTGTTTTAAGTATTTTTTAGGATAATAATTGATCATTAAGTTGCAGTTAGAAGCATTCAGCCAGCACGTGCTCCAAAAAAGGTTGAAGGTGTGCGCTGGAAACATGCTCCAAAACTTTAGGATGATGGACCAAAGATATACTTGCTTTTAAGTCTCAATTTATGTTATGTTTTTAAGTCAAAAACTTCATGGCTCGACTTGAGCTTCTTTAATACTTATGTAATGAGTTTTAAAGACATAAAAGTTGTTTGCAAATCTGTTATAGAATTTTTCAATGGTTATCTGTACCATCTGAAATATAGGATTTAGTTAGAAGTTTTCTATAAAAGATGTAATCTCGAGAAGCAAAAGATAACATGCAAAATAGTAATGTTATGTTGTCAACTTGTTTTTTGAATTTATGAATAAAGAGATTATTATGTAAAAGCTTATGAGTTGTGGAGTTATGGATGAAAATTATGTTTAATGGAAGAACTTTTGAATCAGTTATGTATGTGATTTGAGGACGAACATAATAACCCGCGCGTTGGCCACTCAAGGGAAGATAGCTTAAATAGATAAGTACTTTTCTTTATGTTGCTTTTACTGCATGAACAATTATTCTATAGTGAATTATTGGGTTTGTCATTGTTTTTTCTGAAGTTCCAAAGCACTCATTGTCTTTCATTTTCATAATTTCTTGTTGTTAACTATTAGAATCTTTATTGTTTATACATGATGTTTCACGGATTGTTTATAATTTTTTCTACTTATGTAGTTTACCAGCTCTTTAGTTTAATCATTTCTAGACTTTCTAGTTTATTTATCATGATTTCTAAGTTAGTTTTCTTATGCATTTTAGTTTAAATATTTCTAGTTTTCTTTAGGATAAACTGCTTTATAGCTTAATAGTTAGACGGCCTTAGGTTAGAATTAACATTAGATGCTCTAAAAATTTAGAAAATATAAGGGAGATAGACAAGTCTTCTTCTACTGCAAATTGCCTTGAACACTACCCAATCAACATATTAAATTTTATCTTCTAAAGTAATGGGACCTAAAAATAGCCTATCACATTTTGGTGCCATTGTCGGGGACCCTAGCTTCCTTGCTTGAGTGCTAATAGAAGATGCCTTGAATACCTCTTTTTAGGCCAAAATACCATCTTTGGCTTCCTTTTTCGCATGGTCAAGAAAAGAGGCCCTCACAGATGATTTATACCAAAGACCCCCCCAAAATACGTTCCAATCATACATAGGGAGGCCCAAGGTTCAGAAGACCACTCTGTTGAAGAACTACTTGAGCCTAACCCACCAAAGGCTTTCCACTATTTTCCTGAAGATCATCCAGTAGCACAACCAGTTGTTGAGGAAATTATCCTTGACGAACACATTCCTTTGAACATCATGGGAGATCATAGGGTTGAAGCTAACCAGAATGATTCCAACCGTAATAATAATGATCCTCCACCACCTTGAATGTTCACTTATCCTATTACTCTGGATGCAAATGATGATACTACGATGAAAAACATTTCTCCAGCTTTCCTTCCAACCTTTTGTGGCTTGTCCTCAGAAGACCCAAACCAATTTATTTTTGAATTCAAGGTCCTTTGTCAAACCTACGACTATAAAAATGATAACCAGAAACTGAAGTTGTTTTCTTCTACCTTGAAGGATTCGGCCATGCGTTGGTTTATGGGACTTGGTGTTGGGAGTATTACATCCTAGGAGGAAACGGATAACATTTTCTTGCAAAAATATCAGAGCTATTGTAGGGTGAAGGATCATAAGGAGTTGTTTAAACTTAGGAAAAATGAGGATGAGAGTCTAGAGGAATATCTAGATAGGTTTCTTTTCTTATCTAAACAATGTGGAGAAATGGCTATTAGTGTTGAGATTCTCAAGACTATATTTCTTAAGGGACTCGATGAGGACGCAAGAAGTCTTGATCTGATGGGGAAAGGTGGCGTGTCTTAGTTAGCCCTTGAATACATATGTAATTTGTGTTGGAATTTCTCACGTACTCATGAAGGAATCTATAAAACTAATCTTTTCAGAGGGAATAACGAAATAGGCAAGCTCCGAGAAGAAATAGCAAATCTTAAAATGAACATACTTGTTCAATTGAACACTACGTTGGATGACATACAAGCAAAGACACGTAACCCTGAGACTTTTTCAATCTATTTTCCTAAGTGTCGAAACAAACATCTTTTGCGTGAGTGTCCTTTAGACAAGGTCAATGTTTGTCAACTATGTGAGCAAAACCATCCTACCAACCAGTGTGAGTTTCTTACTGATCTCAAGAATACCAAGAAAAAAATTGCTCAGGATGAAGAAGAAACAAATGTGTTAAGCCAACGCCAAGGAGTAACTTCTCTTATGGGAATAATTCCAATCCTACATAGAGACCACAAAACAACTGGGCTAGTAATCAATGGACTCCATCTTGGAATCAACCCCCACCTCCACAACCTTATTGGGGACCCCCTGAATGGAAAAATCAATCATGGGGAACTCAATAGTGGCCAAACCAATCACAACCATAATGGTACCCACAACATACTGCTTCCCAATGGAATCAAGGAAATAATCAATTTTATACTGGTCCTCGGAGGAATCAACAACAAAATCTGCTACCACCACCTCAAAATCCTCCTTAGAATGAGTAGATAAATCAACCTTAGCTCCTGACGCAACCACTTCCCAATCCTAAGAACAATTGACAAAATACTCTGGTATATTCTACTGAACAAGATAATTTCATTGGACTTAATTCCATTCATTGTGGAAATGTTCAATTACGTTCTGGTAGAACACTTCAATTTCCCACCATCGAAGAAATTGTGGATTCAAACCTATTCCTAAAAATCCTAAGAAGGATACTCTGCCCAACTACACCGCTCCCACAAATAATATTGTGCCTCCTTCATCATCAGCAGTTGCTAACTTACCTCAGGAGGAGGAAGATCAATCTCCAATTGAACTTAGGAAGGATACCCCTCCAAAAGAGAAAACTCAAGCACCATTTCTAGAGCATCTGAAATCAACAACTTCGAAAGATACTATGGAAATGTCTTTGACCTTTGAAACTACATTAATTTAGGAAATCAAACAACTGCAAATAGAGGTTCCTTTGCTGCAAGCAATAAAGGAAATTCCTGAGAAGAACCAGCTGATCAAACAACTATGTATTAAAACCCCAAGGAGGAAACCAAAGAAAATAAATACATTGCACATTGATGGCTATTTAGCTGACTTTTTGTCTAGAAAGACTGTTGCTCCAAAATTTGACGATCCTGGGAGTCCACTGATAATTGTCAAAATTAATTAGGTAGCAATACCTAATGCATTTGTTGATTTAGGAGAAGCTATTAACGTGATGTTGTGGATGTGATGGAAAAATTAAGTCTTATTGATTTATGTCCCACAACTGCAGTCTTACAAATGGAAAATCAATCTATAGCCATTCCAAAGGGCATTATTAAAAACATTCTTGTCAAAGTTGATGGATGGGAATATCCAGTTGACTTACAGATAATCCAATCACTTACACCCAAAGATAGATATCCAATAATTCTCAAAATACCATGGTTGGCTACTGTCACGGATAAAATTGATTGTCGAGGAGGAGGAATGACCATTTCACATGGTCCAAATAGTAAACGTTTATTCTTATACCCTCCTGCTAAACCCACCAAACATAATAAAGTCTGGGTTGATGAACCAAAAGAATCTAATGGTCAAGATAGTTTGGACTCATTAGCCATAGTAGTGATTAAGCAACATGGAGAGGAATTAGAGGATGAGTTAGTAAACAATGTAGCAGACCTTGTGATAGGTTCGAGTGAGGAGGAAATGATGGATGCGCCAAAAATTTTGGACAACCGATTGATATAAGTGGGATGGAACAAAATTACATTACCATGAGGATGCCTTGTCCTTTGGCCAATATGATTCCCAGAATGAGCCATTTCTTTGAGGATATTACAATATTTCACCAACTTATACCTCATAGTTGTCCTCTCAACACCTTGTTATGACCAATACATACTATCACTTTGGCCCATCCAGGAACAAAATCAATTATGTTGTTGCTGAGACAAACCTTGAACGTCAATAGTTGGCTGATAGAAATACAAGAGGATAAATTATTTAATGTGTTGGTAAAAGGTCTAAAGCTTTTGCTTGTGACTATACACATATGAGAGGAATTCACCCAATTTTTTGTACACATCACATTTACACTGATCCTAACATAAGACATGTACGTCAGCCACAGAGGAGACTCAATCTTGTGTTAAAGGATCTTGTCAAAATTGAAATTGAGAAAGTCCTTCGTGAAGGATTTATTTATCCTATCTATGATAGTAAGTGGGTGTCACCTATGGTTGTTGTGCCAAAGAAAAATGGGAAGTGGAGAATTTGTGTAGATTATAGAGAACTCAATAAATCCACTTATCAAGATTATTTTCCCTTACCATTTGTTGACCAGGTTTTGGACAACTTGGCTGGGAGGAAATATTTCTCCTTTTTAGATGGATTTAATGGTTATAACCAAATTCAAGTAGCACCAGAAGACCAAGATAAGACAACATTTACTTGTCCATGGGGTACATTTGCATATCGATTTCTTCACTTTGGACTTTGTAATGCTCCTGCGACTTTCCAAAGAGCTATTTTGGCTATATTTTTTGTGCTTGCCAATGACTATGTAGAGGTCTATATGGATGACTTTACGGTCTATGGGTCAACCTATGATGAAGCCATTCAAAACTTGGATAAGGTTTTAGAAGTTTGTGAGGATAACTGTTTTCCCTTAGCCATGAGAAGCATTTAATAATGGTGGAACAAGGAATATTCGTAGGTCATCATATTTCCTCTGAGGGAATAAAGGTTGATCCCAAGAAAATTGAAGTCATTCAACAACTGACCGTTCCTCAAACACAAATAGATGTTCGAAGTTTTCTTGGGAATGTTAGATACTATAGAAGGTTCATAGAAAGCTTCAGTAAGATAGCAGACCCTATGTTTTCTTTTCTCCAAAAATATGTGCAGTTTAATTGGACATTTGAGTGTCAACAATCATTTGAAACAATAAAGGAGAAGCTTGTCTATACTCCTGTATTGCGTGGGCCAAATTGGAGTCTTCCCTTCCACATTTATGTCGATGCTTCAGATGATGCAATTGGTGTAGTATTGGGGAAAGAAGATGACGATAGGGGTAAATATACCATATATTTCATTAGTAAAAACTTGACATCTGTTGAGAGGAACTACACGACGACAAAAAAAGAATTCTTGGTTGTGGTGCATGCCATTAAAAAGTTATGCCATTATATTACAGGATATAAAGTTACAGTCTATACATATCACTTAGCTGTAAAATATTTAATGAATAAACCTGTAGTTAATGGTCGAATAATGAGATGGTTACTACTTCTTTAGGAGTTCAATGTGACAATACTTGTCAAGCCAGGGAGATTTAATGAGGTGGAAGACTTTTCTTCTAGAATCAAATAAGAAGAGGGTGATTGTGCACCTATGCAAGATGAGTTTCCAAATGAAAATTTATTTGCCATCTCTACAAAGACTCCTCGGTTCACTGATATTTCCAACTATTTAGCCACCTCTGAAGTACCCCCTTGGTTTACATAAAAACAAAGGAAGTGACTTATTCATGAGAGTGCACCATTTAAATGAATTAATGGGATTTTATTCCGTTGTGGACTCGATATGGTTTTGAGAAGATGTGTTAGGGCCGATGAAACTTACAGTATCCTGAGAACCTATCACGATGATCCTTCTGGGGGTCATTACTCTGCAAAAAAAACTTCTCATAAAATTTTTGGCGCTGGATATTATTGGCCCTCAATGCATAAAGACGTTAAAAATTATGTTCATCATTGTGATGAATGTCAAAGGGTGGGAAGACCAACTGCTTCTACAAAAATTCCTTTGTAGCCTCAAGTAGTCCTTGAACCATTAAAAAAATGGGGATTAGATTTTATCGGCTCCATAGATCCTTCCTCTCAAGGAAAAGAATACATACTAGTTTGCATCGATTATTTGATGAAATGGGAAGAAGTTCAAGCCTTACGAGTTTTCAAAGAAGAGCAAGTCATTGACTTTCTCTATAATAAGATCTTTCTTAGATTTGGAGCCCCCTGAACTATTGTTACAGATTAGGGACCCCAATTCATGTCCAAATTTCTCCTAGCATTTACAAACCATTTCCAAGTGAGTCATAAGAAGTCATCCCCTTATCACCCTCAAGAAAATGGTCAAGTCGAGGTGACTAATAGGGAGTTGGAAAACATATTGACAAAAACGGTTTCTTCAGGAAGAAGAGATTGGGCCAAGAAATTTCCTAAAGTTGTTTGGGAGTATAACACAACATGGAAATCCACAACTAGATTCAGCCCCTATGAGCTTGTTTTTGGGAAGAAACCTCTTCTCCCCATTGAGTTTAAACTCCAAGCTCTATGAACAACTATGGAGTTGGGTCTAGATTTGAAACGAGCTCAAGTAGAACGAGTTTTACAGTTAAGTGAGTTGGATGAGCTTTGTTTAGATGATGTCCATCAAACTGAACTGGGTCAAAAACAACAGAAAGTTTGGCATGACAAACACATTAAAGAGAGAGAGTTCCATAACAGTGACTGGGCCTTGCTATTTGATTCTAGATATAAAAACCATAAAGGAAAACTCAAGACTCATTGGCTAGGGCCATTGGAAAACTCAAATCTTCTCGAATGGCACAGTTTAGCTGAAACCCATTGATGGTGATACACAAACTCTCTTAGTCAACGTTCATCGCCTACGTATCTACCATAAGCTAGTTAACAAAGAAGAATTTAAAAAATTGGTAGAAATGTAGGGAGAGATCCAATGCATTGACTCTACCAAGGTAGAGTCCATCTAACCCAATAAATAAATTATGTTAAAAAAAAAATCAAATTATGAAAAGTTGTAATAAAAAGAAACATGCACCAATTTGCTTTCAAAGCAATTTTCATTTATTCTTATTTTTGGACTTAACTACATGTGTTTCCATTTTGCAGGTCCATCTAACCCAATAAATAAATTGTGTTAAAAAAAAATCAAATTATGAAAATTTGTAATAAAAAGAAACATGCACCAATTTGCTTTCAAAGCAATTTTCATTAATTCTTATTTTTGGACTTAACTACATGTGTTTCCATTTTGTAGGACTTCTCATGAAGGAATAAAAAAAAATTGGCGCACCTTTCCACAATGCTCTAAAACTTTCTCATCTAGATGCCCAGTGCTCTGGAACCTTCATTCGATTGTTGCTCCAGCTGCATCTTTCAACGATGCTCTGGAACCTTCATTCGGTTGTTGCTCCGGCTGCATCTTTCGAAAATTCTCTAGAACCTTCATTTCATTGTTGCTATGGCTTCATCTATCTATGATGCTTTGGAATCCTCATTCGGTTGTTGTGTCAATGGAATCTTTCGACGTTGCTCTAGAACTTTCATTTAGTCACTGTTTTAGCTGCATCTTTCAGTGATGCTCTGGAACTTGTGCACCTTCTTTGTTTTGAATGCATGCCTCTCGCATGCTCTGAAACTCACTCACTAGTTTCGAGCGCATACTCATCTGCGTGCTCCAGAACTTATCCATTTTCATTATGCCACCTCTTTCCATAAAATTTTAATTTTCTTCAATGCTTTGATTGGCATACATTGGTACACACACCTTTCTTTTTAAAAAATTTCTCCATTATAAATAAAATCTACCATGATAGCCTATCTTCATTGATGACTCTCTCATTCACAAGCTTCCTCACTCATGTCATAATAACTAAGTCGTCACCTCAGCCAATACCATTTCATCATCCTGTCAAATCGATAAAGGTACGAGATTTTCAAGCGATCATAGAATGTAAGTAAGTACAATTTTTTGCTTTAAATAAGTAGTTATTTTTTAATAAGGTGTAATTAATTGGCACAAGTTTCTCTTCCCAATTTAGTAACTTGAGCCACTCAGTGATTAACTACTAAGTATGACACTCTTTTTGCGCCCCTCAATGCAAATTAGAATTATTGCACAGTAAGCTCCAAGCAAAGACAAAATAAATAATCACAGTTGATTATATTTTCAAAAATAATTGTGCACAAGTTTCTTGCACTATTGAATTTACAGCAGGGTGATAGATAAGAGACAGAAAATGGGGGGTACAAAGAAGAAATCTGAGCTAGCTTCTGCAGAAAAATTATTGGGATTAAGCAACATTTCTAGTTTGTTTGAGGAAGTGGTTTGGTTGGATTTCATCATAAAGTTTGAGGGATACAATGAAAAGTTGTGAATACATTTGCAGAGAATTACTCCAATGGTCAGGTGACACTTCATGGAAAATGCTTTAAGGTGAGTCCAAAAATCATCTCTCGTCTCTCGGGGTTGGATAATTCTAGCATTAAAATATCAAAAACAACTCAAATTACATATCAAAAATTATCAAAAATATTCCTTAGACAGGGGGACCCTCAGCCCATGATAGTCATCAGTACAAGAGGAAAAAATAAAGGGTTTCAATGAACTTCCATATTAGAACCCTGGGGAACTGTGGTTGCATGGATCATCAAGTATTTCACCTATGAAGGCCAACTCTCTACTATGGTAGGACCTGCATTTTGCGTGTTAATACATTTACGACATGGGAAAGAAAACCCTACCCTTAGGGTTAATTTGCCTCACTTTTTGAGTGATTCTGTTAATTCTTCCATAGAAAGATATAAGACTGGTTTAGGGCCATTAAAACACCATGGGTTAATTTAGTTAATTTGCAAATATCATTTTCGTAAGAAACCTGAGAGCAAGTGGGATAAATTTTTGTGGAAATTTGAAAATCCTACGCCTGAAAGAAGATCAAAACCAAGGGAATCTTCTAAACAAGTCACTTCACCTTCTGGAGCAACTTCCCCTAAGGCCTCTAAAGCTCCTAAAGCCCAAATTTCCACAACCCCTGGTGAGGAAGTGCTAGAATCTATAAATGAGGAATTTAAAACCCCAAACCAATCAGTAGATGTTGAGATTATATATCCAAATGTAGACAGTAATCCCTTTAGGGAGAGGAAAAGAAGAACAATTATTACTTATCAGAATGCTCCTCCTTTGGGGAGAAGGAAAAGGTTATCCTATGAGTCTATAGAAACTCTAGTACAGAGTATACGAAGTGGATCAAAGAAAAATAAATCCAAAAAGCAACAAAAGCCCTTGGAAACAGGTGAACAGATTCCACAGTCCCCAGAAAAAGAAACCTATGTTGAAGAAATGTATTCCCACCTAGTGTTAGAAGAAGAATCCCTTGACTAGGAAATTCAGAAAGAAGAAAAGATGCAATCTCCACCTTCCATTGAGGTTGAAGATAGTGCTTTAGTAAATTTGTCCCCTGTTCTAAATAGAGTTCTTGAGATGGTTGAAAATGAAAATATTAATGCAAAGTTGGAAAAGCTAAGATTAGAAATTGATGAACTAAGAAGTCAATTGCACAAAAAATGAGGAACACATCGAACTACAAGAAGAAGAAATAATGGTACACACTATTGTGATAAGTAAAAGAGATCAAGAAATACATGATTTGAAACTGTAGATACAAGAAAAAGATATATTCATCAGTAAATTGCAAACACAAATTCAGAATTGTAATCAAGAAAACAGGATACATAGTGTTGATCTAGATAAAGAAATTCAAAGTTTAAAAAAGAATTTTATGCTTATGTTTTCAGCTTTTGAAGAAGAAAAGAAAAGACAAAAAGAAGAATTGAATGCTTCTCTTAGTAGGATTGTGGAATTAGAACAAGATTTACAAGAAAGCACAAATAAACCAATGGTAGAATCAAAAGAAGTTCAGACTGAGCCAATGGTAACTGAGTGGTTCCAAGTTTAGATTCCTCTATTGTTAATGAAATGGATGGAACAGTGCTATTTCCTAAGGAATGCAGATATTGAGAATTACATGTTGAAAATGGAAATGGTATTGTTAAAAGAATCATTTCATAAAGCCTATAGCAGGAAGCAGGATGCATGTCAAATAGCAGAATTTCTTTTATCTTGTAGAATACCATCAAGATTATATTTAAGGTTTTTAAATGAACAATGGATAAGATGGAAACTGTGAAGAATTTATAATGATCAGCCTTATGAACCTAATGATAAAAAATTTGTTAAAATATTTGCAGAATCAACTCTTGAAGATCAGGATATGCTTTGTGAATTCTTTGTTCATGATCTTTTATTAGAAAAACATATTGATTTATTCATTAACCTTTTGTTGGAGAAGTGCAACTGAGGTATTTGCTATCCACCATGCAAAATCAGATGCATTGGCAACAAGGCAACATGGAATATGCCCAAGCAAAGAAAAACGTGGGTCTTCAAATGAGATCCCCCAATAGTAGACCTGCAGCTTTCAAAGCTACATTTTTAGCTCTTCTATTGGATGATAAAATGAAAGAAATATATGATGAAATCCTTTGAATCTGTTATAATCATTTCATGGATCAAGGGTATAAATTGATTGGTAAATCCTGACATGCATGTGAAGAGAGATACACTCCATTGCCTGCATATCTAAAGAAAAGAGAGGTGATCTCCCCTCTTAACATTAGATGGTCCTTTAGAAGAGCATATGCCTTGGCTAAAATCTTAAAAGATCTTAGAATAAAGTGGATAGGGATGAGGTATAGACCTCCCTTATTACTTTTTCCAACTCTTGCTTTCAATGTTAATACAAATCAAGATGATAAAATCTTCAGTGAATGGCAAGGGGGAGTTGTTTTTCATAGAGGCTTCCACCCTACACCTATAAATTTTGATGAAACAACAAAGGATTTGTATGATATTAGTGTCAAATATGAAGAATGGAATAGAGGATAGGGCCATAGTCAAGGGGCAGGAGGCGCTGCCAAGAATTAGGGAGGGAAGGAAATGATGAGGTAAAAATAACCTCATCATAATAACATAATAAAGACCTATTCCATATATGTAAAATTCTTGTCCTCTACCAATCAATTAACCTTTAGGAGAAATAACTGCTTATCTTTTAAGGAGAAATTGTTCAAACTTTATTTCTTATGATTTATTGAAGTATTTTTCCAATACAAATTTAATGGGTTGTTTTAAGTATTTTGTAGGATAATAATCAGTCATCAAGTTGCAGTTAGAAGCATTTAGCCAGCACGTGCTCCAGAACAGGTTGAAGGCGTGCACTGGAAACATGCTCCAGAACTTTAGGATGATGGACCAAAGATATTGTTGTTTTAAGTCTCAATTTTTGTTATGTTTTTAAGTCAAAAACTCCATGGCTCAACTTAAGCCCCTGTAATACTTATGTAATGGGTTTTAAAGACATAAAAGTTGTTCGTAAATTTTTTATAGACTTTTTCAATGGTTATCTATACCATCTAAAATATAGGATTTAGTTAGAAGTTTTTTATAAAAGATGTAATCTCCAGAAGCAAAAGATAACATGCGAAATAGTAATGTTATGCTGTCAACTTGTTTTTTGAATTTATGAATAAATATATTATTATGTAAAAGCTTTTGAGTTGTGGAGTTATGGATGAAAATTACGTTTAATGGAAGCACTTTTGAATTAGTTGTGTATGTGATTTGAGAATGAGCGTAATAACCCACAAGTTGGCCACTCGAGGGAAGATAGCTTAAATAGATAAGTACTTTTCTTTATGTTGCTTTTACTGCATAAACAGTTATTTTGTAGGGAATTATTGGGTTTGTTATTGTTGTGTTTGAAGTTTAGAAGCACTCATTGTCTTTCATTTCTGTAATTTCTTGTTAACTATTAGAATCTTTACTATTTATAGGGGATGTTTCATGGATTGTTTATAAGTCTTTTTGCTTCCGTAGTTTACCATCTTTTTAGTTTAATCATTTTTGGACTGTCTAGTTTAGTTATCATGCTTTCTAAGTTAGTTTTCTTATGCTTTTTAGTTTAAATATTTCTAGTTTTCTTTAGGATAAACTACTTTACAACTTAATAATTAGATGGCCGTAGGTTAGAATTAACATTAGCTACTCTAAAAAGTTAGAAAATCTAAGGGAGATAGTCAAGTCTTCTTCTATTGCAAACTGCCTTGAACACTACCCGTTCAACATATTGAATTTCATCTTCTAAAGTAATGGGACCTAACGATAGCCTATCATGGGTATTCTTGTAAAATAATATTGGTGCATACTTGCTTAGTTGTGTGTAGGGAGGTTGTTCGGAGTACATTGTTGACTATTGTGTATGCTTTGGTCTGATATATTTTGAATTACTAAACTAAATTTTGACGAGGTTTCCTTATGTCAAGGTATGAACAAGAACTATCCTATCTATTTGCAGAGTCAAATTCCATTACACTAGATACAATGTCATCCTAGTTATTAATACCTTGATGCATCATGTCTGCATGTTATATCAAAAATAAGGAATGATGGAAAATCCCAATCCCAAGATATGAGAAAAATCATCATCATCATTTCCCATCACCATATCTAATAAAGTCTTGGTGGATCATGGACTTGTTGGACTTTTTGAATCAATCTTCAAGATCGATGATCAAATCATTCATTTTATTTTTCTATCTTCTTTCCACACTAACCTGGTATCATGACGGTTAACAAAAACATCATCATGCATCCATCCTACATCCACAAATCGTCAACATTTATACATCTTGCATCATCATAGCATATCATAATAAAGGACGACATAATCCATTACATCATCATTATCATTTAATTTGTTTTGAATAAACATAGATTTGTTATTCTAAGATGTAATGTCGCAAAATTGCACCTAGGGGCAATTCCACATTTTTGCATTTTTTCTTAGCATTTATGACACCTTAGAGCATTAATGACAAAAATCCCATGAGTTGGAATTTCACAATTCTGACTCCATGTGGATTTTTGGGAGAGCAATGGAAGCTTGACGACACATTTCCCAAAAATATAGGCTTTGGATGCCTGCGCATTGCGCTAGCATCCTGGTAGTTTTTTGAGTTTGAAACGAGGAATCTAGAATCTTGACTCTCTCAACACATGTCGTAGTAGTCATATTTCAGATGTAATGGATCTTTTTCACCCTTGCATGCATTAAAAACCCCTTTCTTGCTCTCATTTGGGGTTGGAAGTCCTTCATTCAATCTCTCTTACCACTTGTTCCATCTTTGAGTTCTCTTCATCCTTGATAGTAGCACTCTCACAAGTGAAGCCATGTTAGACTAAGGTCCTTCCAGCAACAACAACTCTCAAGCAAGCACTCAATGGTGTGTTCGTGTGCTCTGGAGAGGGTCTAGGACCATGGGTAATGCTCTCTCTCTCTCACTCACTTTCATTTTCTACTTGTTCATTTACTACTTTGTGGTGTGGGTTTTACTCCTGAAGTGGGTTTTTCTTTCAACACATGCTTTGTTTACTTCATTTACGCTCCTTTCCAACTTGGTTTTCCATGGAGGTGGGAACACCAAAATGGGGGTCTAACTGAGGCAAGCCCCTATACAGCCCCAACCTTTTCCCCTTGCTCTTTTGTGTGTAGGTGCAAAGTGGAGATTGGAGTAACGAGTTGAACATCTAGTGAAAGGTAAGCTCTCTCTAGGTCCCCTTGTGTTTGTTACAACTTTCGACTTCCTATTCATTTATTTTGCTCAGTACACCCTAGATCTAAGGTTAGAAGTGAAACCTAGTTTTGTTCGCTTGAACTCCTGAGCACTTTGATGTTGCTTAGGATGCCAACACATCTTTTAGATGGCAGTGTGTTGCGCTGGTGTCCTAAAATTGGGTTGCTATATTTTGGCTGAGAGCTCACTCATCTAAGGTAGAAATCTTGGGGTTTCACTCTCTCAGGATCCAAAGTAACTTTCTTTGAAACACTACTCGAAGTGTACTTTTTTATATTTCCCGTGAGTCAAAATTTCACAATTCTAACTCCATGCAAACTTGTGGTAGAGCAACATAAGCCCAATGACACGTTTCCCAAAAATATAGGCTTTGGACACTTGTGCGATGCACGAGCATCCGTGCTGTGTGCTAGCATCCTAGCGGTTTTTTGAATTTGAAATGGGGAATCTAGAATCTTGACTCTCTCAACACATGTCCTATCAATCAGATTTCAAACATAACAACTCTTTGCCACCCTTGCATGCATTAAAAACTCCTTTCTTTCTCTCATTTGTGGTTGGAATTCCTTCGTTCAAGCTCTCTTACCATTTGCTCCATCTTTAAGTTCTCTTCATCCTTGATAGAAACACTCTCACAAGCATAGCCATGCTGAACTAAGGTCCTTCCAGCAGCAACAACTCTCAAGCAAGCACTCAACGATGCATCTATGTGCTCTGGAGAGGGTCTAGGCCCGTGGGTAACACTCTCTCTCTCACTTTCCTTTCCTACTTGTTCATTTACTACTTTGTGGTGTAGGTTCTACTCCTAAAGCATGTTTTTCTTTCACCACACACTTTGTTTACTTCATTTACGTTCCTTTCCAACTTGGCTGTCTGTGGAGGTGGGAACACCAAAATAGGGGTCTGACTGAGGCAGGCCCCTATACATCCCCAACCTTTTCCCCTTGTTCTTCTGTGTGTAGGTGCAAAGTGGAGCTTGGAGTAAAGAGTTTAATGTCTAGTGAAAGGTAAGCTCTCTCCAAGTCCCCTTGTGTTTATTATAGCTTTCAACTTCATGTTCGTTTATTTTTCTCAATACACCCTATATCTGAGGTTAGAAGTGAAACCTGGTTCTATCCTCTTGAGCTCCTGAGCCCTTTGTTCTAGGACGTCAATGTGTCTTTTAGACGATAGTACACCGTGTTGGCATCCTAAAACCACATTGTTGTCTTTGGCCGAGAGCTCACTTGTCTGAGGCAGAAATATTGGGGTTTCAATCTCTCAGGATCTAAAGTAGTCTTCTCTAAAATCCAACTTGTATACATTTCCCTTGCAATTTCTTCATTCAATTTATGTTGAGGTGGATAAGGGAAGTTCATTCCTTGGTGATCTCTTGAGAATGAAGAGACCCATGTGCAGCAAATCCCTCTTATATCACATTTTGGTGAACTCAACATGAATGTGTCAAATCTATTTTCATGATGTTGCATGCTTATGATAATCCCCTCGCTGAAGAAGATTTTGATATGTTGGAAGATGCTCTAGATGATTTCTTAGAAGTGCTCTCCCCTATCTGTAAATCTTCTAAACAAACTCTCCCTTTGCAAGCTGTGGAGTTGGTAAATGTGGTTGTGGTCTCTGTGGCTCCTCCGAGCCCTAAGAAGCCTATCATTTATGTGACCCCGGCTGAACCATCCCCTAGGGAGAACTATTATGTCTATAGGATTTTGTGTCGTAGTGATTTATCATACTTATATTCTAGGTTTGTGAAAGCTACGGACTCCATTTCCTATAATGTTGTTGGGCACACATACAATACAAGGAGAAATAAACATAACTTGGATCAACAACCTTTTGTTCCTACATCTTTACCACCTTCCCACCCAAGTCTTCCTTCAACACCTAAACCTGCGATCAAAGCACCAAGTGATTACAATCTTGTCGAGCAACTTTGTGTTACTCCGGCTAAGATCTCACTTTGGGAGTTGCTTCAGACCTCTCTGGTTTACCAAGAGATTCTTTAGGAAGCTTTACAAAAGATTCTCTTTCCTGCCTCTGTTAGGCCTACCAATGTTAATGCGTTGTTGGCTCATATTCAAGCAAATTCGCTGAATATTATGTTCCACTTGCAAGAACTCTCGCCTCCATATGTGCAAAAGCAAGCATATCCCCTGATGATTATAATTAATGTTAATAATATCAGTATTAGGCATACTCTCATTGACAGTGGTCTAGCTCTCAACATTTTTGGTATGGACCTATTACCTAAAATTAAAGTTGATTCACCTTCTTTAGCAACTTCTTCCTTGTACATTCATGGGTTTGATAATGTTGGTCGCCAAGCTCTAGGTATGATAATACTACCTTTGCAGCTAGGTCTTGTTACCTTACCTATGTTGGTTTATGTTATCCCTAGCCCATTACCATACAATATTCTCTTGGAGAGACCCTAGATTCATGCTATGGGTGATGTGGCTTCTACTTTACACCATTCATTGAAGTTCATCGCAAATAATCAAGTGGTTATAGTTAAAGCAGATCCAAAAGTTGTTCACCTTTGTGAGCTAGTAGTTGTTAGTCGTGCTTCAGTTGTATCCACTCTCAATAATTGTTTTCCATCCTTAAATGTTGATGCTATGGCATGCTCTTGATCGATACCCTATGTGGAAGTCATTCCTCGGGTGAGTGTCGGTAAAGATGAACTACCTGAAGCAGAAGATCCTAAGTCTCCTTTGTCTCCACCTTCTTCCTCTCAATAAAATTCTTTCCTCAATGATGACTGGTGCTCCTTGGATTTCTCCAAAAACTTTATTGCGGAATACAAGGCGAACCCCTCTTGGATATATTTTCTAGGTACTTCTGACACAAAGATGGACGACACTCTTGCACAAGAAGAGAAGTGTGATCTTGTTTAGGAGATCACTCCTTCCTTTGTTGAGGAGAGTAATCCCACTCCTACAAACGAGGTTAATGTTTTTCAACATGGTAAAGAAGGTGGGAGCGCTCCCATAGAGACATTCAACAATCATTGGTGGAATGAAACACTCTATGTAGAGCCGCCACCTCCTAAAGTTTTACAAACTCATTATGGGTTTGGATATGAACTCACCTCTCGATATGGCTATGGGAAGAAAGGCCTGGGTTGTATCAAGCAATGATACAAGTCCCTATCTAGTTTAAGCCATGACAAAGCTATATGGGTTTGGGATGCTCTATTGAACAGTCTAAGCAAAAACCTTCATGGAGTGTTAACATGATTTCAGCTGAGCCATTAAGCTTGGTTCATCCTAAGTTGCTGGAGGAAAGGGAGAAAACCGAGAAAATCCCTTTAGATGTCTTCTCTTCGAATGAAGCACTGGGGTAATTCCTAGGTTCCTATTCCCCATTGCCTCCTTTTCATCACAAGAAATGATTCATGTATCACTTGCATAGACAAGTGTACTTTGGAGAATCAGTCTTGAGCATTGATGAAGAGGACCCTCTATTTTAACATCAATAATGATGTTCCGATATCTCATCCTAAAGACCATAGTTCTCTCCTTAAAGAAGATAATATTGAAGTTCCTATGGATCCTAAATCTTCAAAAAAGTAATCAAGATTGGGAAGTGTCTCTCTTCGAAGGAAGCAAATGAACACTCCGATCTCTTGCATTCTCATCCTGATATCTTTGCTTGGATGTATGAGGATATTCTTGTCATTGATGAGTCTATAGTGGTTCACAACATCGTCCTATGTCCTAACACCAAGCCAGTTAAGCAAAAAATCTGAAAGATCAATCCCAAGGTGGCATTGATGGTCAAGACTGAGATAGAGAAGCTATTGAAGGTAGGCTTTATCCGTCTGATTGACTACTCCCCTTTGATTTTGAATATAGTCACTGTTAGTAAGCTTGATGGTTGTATTCGTATATGTATTGACTTTTGATATCTTAATAAGGCTTCTCTTAAGGATTATTTTTTGTTGCCTAATATAGATATGATTGTGAACTCGACTATAGGCCATGCATTGTTATCTTTTATGGATGGCTTCTTGAGTTACAATCAAATTCGTATCAACTCGGATGATCAATACAAGACAACCTTCAAGTTGTTCGTAGGTATATGAGTCATTTTGATGTTGAGCATTGGAATGCGGTAAAATGGATTCTTAGGTACTTGAGAGGTACATTTAATAAATGTTTGTGTTTTGGGGGCTCTAATACTAATTTAAAAGGCTATGTTCACTTAGATTTAGCAGGGGATATAGATACCAGGCAGAGTACCACAGGTTATGTATTTACAGTTGGTGGGACAACAGTGAGTTGGATTTTTCAGTTGCAAAAGGTGGTAGCTTTATCCACCACAGAGGCAAAGTATGTTGCTGCAATAGAGGTAGCAAAGGAGATGATATGGCTACAACTTTTCATGGAAGAGTTGGGAAAACAACAGGCTGAAAATTACTTGTTCACAAATAGCCAAAGTATTATACATCTTCCAAAGAATTTTTCCTTGCATTCTAAAACCAAACACATACAGTTGAGATATCATTTCATTCAGTCAGTGTTGGAGGATGGATAGGTCAAGCTGGACAAGATACATATAGATGCCAATCTAGCAAATATGTTTACAAATGCAGTGACATGGGAGAAGCTAAGATCCTCTTCAACTTCAGTTGGCCTTCAAGGTTGAATTCAAGTATAACCAAGAAGCAAGGTCCAAGGTGATTATTTATAGTGGGAGTTGTAAGTGCAGCAGCGTCATCCAAGATCAATCTCCAAGTGGGAGATTGTTTGGTGTGGAGCCTGATCAATCTCCAAGTGGGAGATTGTTGTGGTATGTGGCGATTGATCATGCTATACTGTACACCTAGCATGTATCCTTCTTGGGGTCCGGGGATATGCCCTAGGTGGGGGTTCAAGGGCGGCAACCCCCAAGAAAAAAAATTTCCCATTTTTTCCGCGTCGTCACCGAAAAGAAAAAAATCAAATTTGTAAAAACCCTAATTCTAGAAGCTTCTAAAAAGCTTGTTATAAGCGGTTTGGATGGGGGTTGTAGTAGGGAATTATTAACAAGATTGTAGTATGTTTTACATTGGATAATAAAATCATTGGATGGCTATAGTTTTTTGGATGTAGCCTGAATTGAGTGAACCACGTTAAATTATGTGTTGTCTTATTTCTGCTATAATTTTCTGTGTGTTTTATTTCTATGTTTTGTTGATCAAATCTGTATTTAACTATTAGATATCTATTTTTCTAACCCTAACACCCATTGGGGTACTTTTTTCTATGTTGTCATTCCCTTTAGGTTAAAGAATGTGGGAGAAACTTACTAATGGGCGATGACCCTGATATTTCACAATTTTATTCATAAGATCTTAGAAGACTATGTTGATGAAATCTTCACAAAATCAATAACCCATTAGGATCATGTGAAGAACCTTCATCTTATCTTCAAAAGTATTCGACTCTATAAGATGAGACTCAATCCCCATAAGTGTATCTTCGCCATAGATGTAGACAATATTTTTGGGTTCATAGTTTCTCATCGTGGAATCGAGGTTGACACAAATAAAATTGATGCCATTGCTAACATGCCTCCACTGAGGAATATCACTAAGTTTCAAATTTTATAAGGGAAGATTCAGGAAATTAATAGATTTATATCTCAATTGGCTGGTCGTACCCTTCCTTTCACTCGTTTATTGAAAAAAGATGTTCACTTCATATGGGATGAGGAGTGCCAGAAATCCTTTGAGTCAATCAAAGTTTATTTGGACAATCCTCCCGTATTGATGTCAACTATGCAAGATATACCCTTTTTTCTTTACCTTGTTGTGTCACCATATTCCTTAGCAGCTTTGTTGGCTCAATATGATGACGTGGGGAAAGAGAGAGTAGTCTACTACATCAGTCGTATTTTAGTTGATTACGAAACTCATTATTCCTCCATGGAGAATTAATGCCTCGCTCTTGTATTCGCTATGCAAAATTTGAGACAATACCTTCTCCATGCCAAAACACATGTCATTGTAAAAACAGATCTCTTAAAGCATCTAATCTCTAGCATTGACCTTGCTAGGCGATTAGCGAAATGGGTTATATTGCTTTCTGAGTTCGATATAAAATTCTTTACTCATAAATCAATAAAGGGTCAAGTGGTTGTCGATCAATTGGTAGACGTTCCCTCATCATATTCCTTACCAGGGTTGGATTTGTTTCCTGACGAGAATATTTTTGCAATTAATTACGACCTTGGATGGAAGATGTATTTTGATGGATCGAGGTGTCAAATTGGTTATGGAGTGGGTGTGGTCTTGATATCCCTCGAAGGTAAACCGGCCTCTTTGTCCTTTCGATTAGATTTTCCTTGCACTAATAACATCACTGAGTACGAAGCCCTTATTGATAGCTTGTGTGCTACAATTTCACTAAAAATTAAGCCTCTTCGTATACTAGGTGATTCTAAGCTCATTATGAATCAGATTACGGGAACCTATCAAGCTAAAAAAAAGTAAGTTTTCCTCGTATTGAGACCTTGCTTTGTCCTTGCTTAATCAGTTTTCCTCTTTGACAATAGACAATGTACCTAGGAGAGAAAATAGACATGTCGATGCATGACAAGCATTGCTTCCTTGGTGCCTTCAGAAGAGGATATGAAAGAATACCATTTCGTGGTTCAGGTCCTGCGAACCCCTACGGTTTTCGACCAGCCTGAATCTGAGTCTTTAGTGTGTTCTCACGTAGACTCAGGAGAAGGGTTTTCTAGTACATCTAAAATTATTTAAAGACTGGAAAATTTTCTGATGATGCGACAAAAAATGATTGCACTTGTATTCAAAAGCTCTCAACACATTATGTCATTTTATCTGATGTTCTTTATCAAAAATCCTATAACGGCTTGCTTCTCAAGTGTCTCACTAAAGCGAAAATACCCCTTTCCCTTAAGGAAGCCCATTCAGGCTCCAAGGGTGGAAATTTTGGTGGTAGATCCCTAGCGAGAAGATTGATACACATGGGGTACTATTAGCAAACGATGGAACAAGATTCCTTTGATTTTGTTAAAAAGTGCCTTCAATGTCAACAACACAGTCGTCTTATTCATGCACTTTCTCAAGAGTTATAAAATCAAACCTCTCCTTGGTTGTTCGCAAAATTGGGATTGGATATCATTGGAAAAATATCACCTCCTTCTTCCAAGGGACATACCTTCATTATCATGACTAAAAATTACTTCACGAAATGGGTCGAAGCTATTCCATTCCGTTCCACAAACACTGAAGCTATTTGTAGCTTTCTCATGAACAACATTATTTATCATTTTGGATTGCTTGATACACTTATTTCTGACAATGGTACACCATTCAAGAACAAGGAAGTAAAGTAGTTCTTAGAGAAGTTTCATACCAAACATAGGTTTTCTAGGCCTTACTATCCATAATCTAATGGTTAAGCATAAGTGTCTAACAAAACTCTTGAACTTATTCTTTGTAAAACAGTTAATAAACACGGTAAGGATTGACATATAAAATTAACGTACGCTTTGTGGGCCTATCACATGAGTGTTCATACGGTGATGAGAACAACACCTTACAACCTCATGTATGGTGTCAAAGCTATCATGCCCTTAGAGTTGGAAATTTTGTCTTTACGAGTTTCCTTTAAAGGGTTAATTGATGATAAAATGTATTGAGTTAACTATTTGCATCAACTAGAGATGCTCGAAGAGCATCATTTATAGGCCCTTGATAATCCTAAATCTTATCAATGGAAGTTATCAAGACAATATAATCAAAGTGTGCTTCCTAGGACCTTTAAAATAGAAGACCTAGTTCTCTGTGAAAACTAGCAAAATGTAGATGCCGCCTAATCAGAGAGGGAAATTTAGTCCTAACTGGTTAAGCCCTTACATTGTGATCTTTGTGTATGGTTCGGGTGCCTATGGATTATCTTCTATGGATGGGACACCTCTAGAATGATGTAGTGAAAAGGAAGAAAACTCACTCTCTCAATCTCATTTGACAAAATTCAAAACATTCCTTGTTTGTCTATTCATCTCAAGTTCACATTTCCCTTTATTGAACACTTGGATCAAATCATCAAAACTGAAATCAAGGCCCAAAAATCTAATTCAACACTTAAAACAACCTCTACATGTTTGAAACAACATGATAAAACACATCATACATCCCATGAAATCAAACTTCTTATTTTGATTGCACACCCTTCACAATCTAGCCCCTAATGCTTGTATGTATCATAAATGGACTGTTAGATTTTTCTCCCAAACTATACACTGAAACCCTAAACAAATCATACATTTGAATACCTATTTTCCTTATTTAAAACATATCACAATATGGATATTAAGTCCTTTGGATAAATTTCTTGTAAACTTGTTGTTTCAGTCTAAGAATAGTCCTAATTAGGCCTTTGGTGCAAACATGGCCTATTGAATCTACTCACTCCAAACAAAAATTCACTAATCCAATGATTTGAACACCTTTGATTAGACCTAAATATGCTTATTATTCCATAAAACATCCATTTCCTAGAGTGATTCACCAAACCCTAGGTCTGTATTACTTAACTATTCCTTAGAACTCTATTTTCTCAAACGGTTACATTCATAAATCTTAATTTCTCACTCAAAAATCTTATCTTTTTGATCCAAAACCTCAAGAATATGTAAGTAGATGAAATTAATGTTATTTCTACCAAATATCAAGAATTTTCACTTGATAGTTTGAAAGATACACAAGATTTTCATGCTATTATTTACCCTAGGACAGGGTTATGACAGTCTACAACAAAACTTTAATATATTTCTTTAGATTCCACTAAATTGCATGAAATGAACTTATAATGGAAGGTTATTGAACATATTAACACTTAAAATAAATTAGAAACTATTTCCTACTCGTACAAGGTCGTACACAATAGAAATACAGAGATTTTCTAAGAAATAATGCATAAAACAGTGATATCATTCATTCAAATTCTTATCTCCAATCACCCACACCTTCCAAAATGGTTACAAGGAATTTTTAAAGGCATTCCAACATGAATCTTTAGTTCCTAACTACTTTCTATTGACCTAGAACACAAATGGCCTTCCATATTCCATAGCTTGCTTCATTTTTGCAAGTTTACATCTTTTGCAAATTTGTATGACAACTTTTCATTTTCTTACAAAAAATGGACACAATAGACACAAATGACCATCCTAATGACCTAAATCTATGAAAAATGAATTATATGGCCCTTGAACAATATTTAAACATCAAAAATTGATCAACCTTCAAGATTTACTCCATGGAATCATAATTTTATCAAGATGCTCCTACATCATACTCCCGACCAAATAAAATTTCAAGTCCTCTTGAATTTGAAGTTGTCAATAAATATTCATCCTTTACATGCTCTGCCTCTAATTGACCTTTAAATTTCTCCTAATCATCTTCATCTTCACCTTAGGTTTCATTTTGTCCATGCAAATCAATCCTCTCCTTGTTTTGCCAACTGAAATCAGGTTCTTTACATTTTGTTACACTTTAATCTTAAAACATTGTTCTCCTCCTTTCACTCTCAGTATTGGCCTATATCCCATCAAAATAATCATCATAACAAAGAATTGATAAATGACCACTTTACCTTCTTGCTTTTTCCATGTAACTATGATTTCTTCCCCCTTGATTATCAGGTCTTCTGCTCCTTCAGGGAATTCATCTTCAATTTTCTTAGGCATGTTGTCTCACAGATGTTAGCCAGAAAGCCTCGAGAACCGTCCCCTAGATTGGCACATCAGGTGCTACCTCTAAAATACACTAGGCCATCAGCCCAATCCATCCCTGTGCATCCTCTGCAACCATAAAGAAAGAAATAGAAATCAGTATCACATGGCATGTATATGTAACCATAAACAGAAAAAATGAAGGAATTGAAACATAAATAATGTACTTTGTATACCTAGATCCCCTAGCTGCCATGTAGGGTCAGGGTAAGGAGTGGTGTTGGGGCCCGTGCCGCTAGCATTGGTAGCCACTCTCGATGACACCAAGGCCACTGCCTCTAGAACAATAGGAGTTGGTGGTGCCAATGAGATAGGGGTAGTTGTTGGGGGGTTCGATCTCCTCTGCCACCTTGGTCTCTTTGATACCTCCTCCTCCTCACCCACCTGTTGGTGCCCTCTCTGTCTTCCCTGTGGAGGGTGGGGTGGCAAGTCCCCTCTCAGGGCACCCTCGCTGAACACAGGAGCAAGATGATGCCTCTCCCTCCACCACACAAAGTTTGTAGCTACCTCGACATTATCTGTCACCACTATGGGTGGAAAATCCTGGTTAGGCTCATCATCATCAAAGGGAAAAAAATCTATGATGGTGGGGCGAGGGTGATCCCTGACTCTCGTTGTTCTCTTATAGACCCTAGTATAGAGGGGCACATTTGATGGAATCATCTAAGGACGACCATGTTGTCAAATGACCTGACTCCAATAGTACAGAACTATGATATAATCAAGGTGACCTAACAAAAACTAGCCCCACTACAAGTTCCTTAGATGTCTGCTATCATCCACCCATCAGAAAAATTAGTAGGGTCTCCATCGAACCCCATCCACAGTCAAAGTATCAAACTGAAACTGTTAAAATTATAGATCATTGAATCTCCACTGGCATGTCATGTTGTACCAGTGGGCCATGGGAATGCGATACAATTGTCGCTAGAGAAAACTGACCAGTCAGGTGCACATGATGCAGGTGAAGGCCCACACATGCAAAAGTGTGCATGAAGTAAGGCTACGATACTCATAATGGATGTACCGACCTAACTCTTGGTGAAGGTGCACAAACATGATGCACCCCCAGGAAAAAACTATCTGATGCTCAACCATCTCTCTGATCATATGGACAAGTCCCCTGTGCAGGTGCGAGCCTCGCCTGTCTATCGTGATCTAGAATGCCACAGTCATGACCATAACCCACCATAGCAGTGGTGTAGTGGTCCTCGCCTGGTCATATCAGTGTGTATATATGTGGCCCATACCATCGTCGTCGTCTGTCGGCCCCAAGTAGTAGAGGACCCCCTCCCTCCGCTCTTGTGTCGATTGGATGTCATCCAGGGCCACCCATCATCTGCGAATGGGTAGTCTAAGGATTCAATAGACGTCCTTGAGCATGATGGTCATCTCCCCACAAGGTACCTAGAAAGATGACGTGGTGGTGTCCCACCACTCCATCAATGTTGTGAGCATCCTCTCATGGTATGGCATCTTTGGCATGGTGAATACATTCCAAAGATCGACTTACTCCAAATGTGTGACCTCGTCCTCTATCAGACAGTCTGTTTGCTCATGGACAAGTCAGAATGCTCACCCTCCGGGATGCTCACGAATCTCTGGATACTCCTGCAAAAGTGAAAATTTTTAAGTTAGGACATCAAATTTCATTATGAAAGCAACAAAAATTTTAAGACTAATGCACGTTGTACAGATTTCTATGCATCATGCATGTGTCCTTGTCTGCCATGGCTACCTCAAGGACGCCAACGCGTCCCTAAGATGACAACATAGAATCAAGACCTCAATGTAGACTTTGGACGACAATATGATTTTTGGACGCGAGCACCCAAAAAAGACACCTGCACACATTGTCGACTAGAAAAATGTTAAAAATAAGCTAAAATTCACAAACAACAAGGCTTAGAGGCCTACCTAGTCCACCTGATGGCCCTCGATGATGTCATCGCATAGCTACTCCAATCTTAGCACCTCATACTCCCTCTTGCTAGGCATTTTGTTGACTTTTAACTAACAAAAAACAACAATTTTCTTGCAGTGAATAGTGAAAATGACCCTTCTAGGGGACCACCTAGGTATATATAGGTCCCCTAGGGCCCATTTTTCCTAGAGCTTGTGGCTCCCCAGTTTCTCCTGAATTTACCCCACCAAGCTGGGGGAAAACTCAAGAGGGGGCATATAGTCATCTCTTGATCATATTTTTCCTCTGAATCGATGAATTTTTCTTGATCATTCTTCTATCCGTTGTAGCTTCTGATTTTTTGAGGCTGACCCAAAATTTGAGTTTTGTAGGTTAAAGTCTTGGACAAATTTTTCATGACTATTTTTTCACTGTTTGTTGAGCTTGGATGTTGGGGGCACCTTTGGTACTGGTTAGCTCGACTCCAGTGGCCTTTGAGGCCCCTTCTTCTTGGCACACAAATCCATAAAATTCAAAATTCAGGTGAAATTTTTCTTCTCTACTTTAGTGAGGCTATTTTTTTCCAAAATCGAGCCTACTAAAGTTGGGGAAAAATGTAATGTCACAGAATTGCACCTAGGGGTAATTCAACATTTTTTCATTTTTGCCTAACATTTATGACACCTTAGAGCATTAATGACAAAAATCCCATGAGTCAAAATTTCACAATTCTGACTCCATGTGGACTTGTGGTAGAGCAATAGAAGCTTCGACGACACATTTCTTGAAAATCTAGGCTTTGGATGCCTGCATAGCGTGCTAGCATCTTAGCAGTTTTATGAGTTTGAAATAGGGAATCTAGAATCTTAAGTCTCTCAACACATGTCCTAGTATTCAGATTTCAAATGTAACGACTCTTTTTTTCCCTTGCATGCATTAAAAACCCCTTTCCTACTCTCATTTGGGGTTGGAAGTCCTTCATTCAATCTCTCTTACCATTTGCTCCATCTTTGATTCCTCTTCATCCTTGATAGTAGCACTCTCACAAGTGAAGCCATGTTGGACTAAGGTTCTTCCAGCAACAACACCTCTCAAGTAAGCACTCAACGATGTTTTTGTGTGCTCCAGAGAGGGTCTAGGCTTATGGGTAATGCTCTCTTTCTCTCTCACTTTCCTTTCCTACTTGTTCATTTACTACTTTGTGGTTCAGGTTCCACTCCTGAAGAGGGTTTTTCTTTCACCACATGCTTTGTTTATTTCATTTACACTCCATTCCAACTTGGTTGTCCATGGAGGTGGGAACACAAAAACAAGGGTTTAACTGAGGCAGGCCCCTATACAACCCCAACCTTTTCCCCTTGTTCTTCTGTGTGTAGGTGAAAAGTGGAGCTTGGAGTAAAGAGTTGAACATCTAGTGAAAGGTAAGCTCTCTCCAAGTCCCCTTGTGTTTGTTACAACTTTCAGCTTCCTATTCATTTATTTTTCTCAGTACACCCTAGATCTAGGCTTAGAAGTGAAACCTGGTTTTTCCCGCTTGAGCTCCTGAGCCCTTTGTTGCTTAGGATGCCAACGCACCTTTTAGATGATAGATCATCACGTTAGCATCCTGAAACTACACTACTGTCTTTTGGCCAAGAGCTCACTCATCTAAGACATAAATCTTGGAGTTTCACTCTCTCGGTATCCGAAGTAACTTTCTCTAAAACACTACTCGAAGTATACTTTTTTGCATTTTCATCAACTTGCTTATATTGAGGTGTATAAGGGAAGTTCGTTCCCTGGTGATCTCTTGAGATTGAAAAGACCCATGTGTAGCGAATCCCTCTTATATCACATAAGCATCTTGATCCATATCACATATTATACACACATTCTAGGCATTTAATCATACATTACATTATCATATCATAAGCATGAACATCTGCATTATCCACATATACATTCATATACATACATCATCATATCATAAATTGTATAGAAAAAAACACAAAAGAAATAAATCCATATCATTTGCATTTGCGTAGGCATATCATATCATAACATCCATCTCATAGCATGTCATAGAAAGATACTGAAAAATAAGATAACACATCCATTACATTGCATATCATATACATTACATCATAGATCATCGCATATCACATATCACATAAATAAAATAAGTACATCCATCACATTGCATCCATACATAATCATAATGCATAAGCATAACATAATATCACATCATATCATATGCATCCATGCATTCATAAAGCATGAAATAAAGCACATCACATATCAAATCTGGATCATCCCATATAAATATCAAAAAAATGATTGTCATGGTAGAATATCTAAATCAGTGTATGAATATCAAATCAAAAGTGTTTATAAAAAATGAGCCCATGAATGTATATTTGTATAAATAATCAAAAAGTGTCTACAAAACGGCTAGCCCTAGTGGGTACTTGACTCACCCCTAACTAATGGTTGATCCTCAACTCTAGGTGATGCTTTGCTCCTCTATGAAAAATCAGGTTGTCTCATCTCCTGAGGGACATCTTGATGATAATGCATGCGGTAATAAGAAGCCTTGGTAACTGCCTCTCTATACAAATGAGCCAATATCATCTATCCTTGTGATGCAGTCGTCACTGCCTCAAGCTATTGTCTCCACCCAATCTCTTAGGCTAGTTGTAAGTCTAGTTGTTGCCACAACTAAACCTCATGGTCTCTCTATGTTGTCATATCTTGTAGTTGTTGATAGAACTGATCTCTCTCAGTGGTGAGAGCTTGTATCTATGCCTATTCCTATGCATCTAGCTGTTATGGGGGTGGAGGAGACGGTGCTGCACTTGGAACCTATCCATCATGTTGACTTGGTTGATGTCCTAGGTCCTAGTGACCTTGATCTAGTTGTTGTTGCTAGTTCCCATCACCTAGTACCTATGCCCTATCCTATACCTGTTGATCCTTCCCTTTTCCTCAACCCCCATCTCTACCTCCATCCCAATTGCCATCTCAGCCTCTCCCTCAGCCTCTCCCTCTGCCTCTACGATATCCCCCCACTAGATCCGTTAGGTGAGTAGGTGTCCTGAACTAGGCATCATAACCTGGGGTGGTCCCCACATTTGGTAGGCCCTGATTGTAGGCCCATGGTTGTGGAACAAGTTATCTAAAGTCATTGACAACCATTGCACATCTTGTACCTTGCCAAACTACCAAGCAACGCGGTTTGGTAGGTACTTCTATTATCATTTGCTCTCTCCCTTGCATATAGCAGGTCTGTCGAGCAAAATATAGTTGTTGTTGATCATCGTACCAAGGTGGGGCCTCCAACCATGGCCTCCATCAAAAAATGGTCATGTCATCAATGACACAACGCTAATATGGTAAACTTGTAGGGCCCGTGTGTTAGAGAGTCATCATCACCCTATATCTAAAGATGATGGGCTCATCCTCGTGAATATCCGCCAAAACCACCAAGGGCCTCAAAACTACAATATGCTTGTAAGCCCATATATGAAGTAGAGTCGCACCTAGCCCTATACTCATGCCTTCGCAGTACATCACCTGATGCATATCGTGGCACAAGGAAGCAAGAAGAATTAGACCCCATGCAAACATAATGGTCCTCCTTATCATAGCCTCCCATGACACCCTCCAGCCAAGACTGAAGGCTCTACCCGTCAATCTAGGGCAATAACACCGAAAATCAGTGCAACAACGAATAATTTGAATATTGGTATGCAAGCTCTGTACAAGTCTAGATCAATATGAGAGATCACCAAAATGATGTTGTTTGTGTGTAACAATGAACACCATGCATCTCTCCCAGCATCTGTGTCACAGATGACACGCTTGTTGTGTATCGACAACCATAAAATGCACCTCACGTCCTCCAATGTAATGGTGGCCTCACCAGTAAGCAAGTGAAACAAAGAGGTCTCGCTATGCCACCTCTCAATCAGTGCAGTCATCATAGCCAAATGTGTTCGGACCTCTGGAAGGAATATGATAAATCCTAACCCCAACATCTCGACCCAATCCACCTGAGGGTCACCAAAGTCTCTCGCTACATCCAAAATGTCTCAATGTTGCTCTCGTGACATCAATGGTGGAGGATCCTCCTGCATGCATCATGCACACAACGTCAATTTTCTGAATAGTAAAAAAAGTGATCAAAATCTAAGACTTTGCATCCTAAAACATCAATCAAGCGTCATTGAAATCAATAGTGTCACTCTTTTAATGGTGCGTCATTGTATAAATTTCAAGGGTGTGTCACCAATTTGGCAACGTGCATCACTACGCTCAATAGAAAATCGACATTCTTATGCGTCGCTATAGCTAAAAACAAGGGTGCATCACTATTTGCTACATGCGTCGCCAACTGCTTTCCAGTGTCGCTAAACCTAAAAAGCCTATGTGTCGCTATATTAAACTCGTGACCCCTAAATCAAATGTGTCGCCCAAGAAAAAAATGGTGGTGCATCATTGAGCAGTAAGTGCATTGCTAAAATATCAATAATGACGCTTCCGACACTTTAAATGTGTCACTATACAATGACGCACCTAAAAACCTAATTTTGACCCCCTATTAAATGCACCTAAATGCAAAAATCAAGACAGGTTTGAGTCACATACCCGAGGTCTTGCATTTTCTCAATGTTGGTACTCTCGAACCGCTCTGAAAGGTGAAGAAGAAGCACACAGTGAGCCATCTCGCCAAGGTATTAGAGCTCCAAATGCATAGATCTATATGGGCTAAATGCACAAATGAATTGGAAGTGTCACCCTTCTCACCTATTTAAGCCTAAAAATTAGGGGGTTTCGCCCTAATTTGAGCCAGAAGCTAGGGTTTTGGCTTGTTTTACCTATTTTCACCCTATGTAACCTATTTTGAGTTGTTTTTGCATTTTTGAGGTCATTTTTGGCATCCTGGGACCTATTTTAGCACCTAAATCTATATTGTACCTTTGTCGAGAGATCAATAAAAAATTCATTTTTTTGCCTAATCTCTCGAGGAGGCAAGGAGCCAGCTTATTCCTTCTACTAGGGCAACAATGGGGCATTCAAAAAATCAAATTATTTTTTTATTTAAGCAACATTTTTAATACGAAAAACGTCAGTCTTTGAACCAATGTAACATGTACCTCGCTTCAAAGAGGGGAAAATGTAGACACTTAAAAATGTCCTGAATGACATCATACACTTGAATCTGATATACTAACATTGCTTCATCCTAAAACCCATCCTCTTTTCACTTAATTGATTAAATTGGCCTAGCTATTTAATTAATTACATCATTTTCATATTTTAATCTAATTGACCTAATCGGGTTAATTCACCCCCTTTCATGCTAACCTTTTGTCCTATTAAATTGGATAAATCAATTTATCTAATTTAATCCCTAAGTCCTCTTATTTAATTAAATAACCCTAAGTTATTTAATTAAATAACATATCACTTCCCTTTTTTTTCATTAAATAAATTAATTATTTAATGAATATCCTAATTCTCCTAATTTGCATGATTGAAACTTTATTTAAATATCAAATTACTAATTAAATCTAATCCTCCCACTTGCAGGGGAATATTCCTCCTTTGCACATTCCTCCAAAAGGAATATTCTCATGGAATATTCCTTCCCCTTTGCACAATTAAATTTGATTTTAATTAACTAAATATCTAATTTTCTTCACCCATGAGAATATTCTCTTTCTTCACTCATTTGAAAAAGGGAATATTCCTTTTTATAAAAAACTTTCAACAAAGCTTCTTGTGCAAGTTTTGAAAGTGTGTTTGTTTGGATGAATGTAAGCCCTTGATTAAATATAAACTTGCATTCTTAACCCTTGATGGGAATCCATGATCCATGCCTCCATATTCCTCCCATTCTAACCATTGATTGATCCTTTTGATCTTGGCCATCAGTTTCATTTTTCCTATTCTATAAATAGAGCTTGCATCTATTGAATAGGGATCCATCTTTTAATAGTAAACTTATGTTGTTAAAATCACTCTCATCTTGCACTCACATTTTATGCTTTAAAAAGAATTTTAGGTTAATTTACTTGCATTATTAGCTTAGATCATCCATTAATGGCTTCCATGGTAACTTGGGTGCATCCATTTAGCATATTTTGAAACTACCTAGTTTTAATCTTTCAAATCTTGCAGACATTTAGAATAGATTGCATACACTCACATAGATCATCTTAGCATTTTATCATGTTTTACAACACATCTTTCATTGGTTCCATCATTTTTCTTTAATAGAATCGATCGAAACAAGCTCATTATCCACGTGATTGGATAAAGTGTAGTTAACCTATACTATGTCCTCAGTCACACATATCAATTGTTTTAATGAAAAATTTTAAAAGCAAAAAAAATAAATCCTTATATTCATTCTCAAAAATATAAGCACAAAAGAATCTCTAATTAAAAGAAATCTTAAAAATTTAGAAATTCAAGGAGCAAAAATGTATCATTAAACATCCAAGACATTGTATTAACTTCTATAATAAAATTGTAACAAATTTAAAATTCTTGTCCTGAATATTGTCCCCTTGAATATGAGAAAAAATCTGCAAAGATCAAAGAATATATGAAGGAAAAAGAGAAATTGGGAGACTCCTAGTGACTTCTAAAATTTTTAATGGCTAATAGTTGTATAATATTAAGAACGATGCAAAATTGACACAATACATTTAATTAAAATTAGAAAAATAAATAGAGTAGTAATAACAAATATTTTTAATGTGAACACAATAAAGTTTTAAGGTCATAATAAACTTAAATACAAAATTATTTTTTAATAAATTAAAAATATGATTTAGATGTAGATTAAATATTATCGTATGTATTCACATTGGTTGTCTACTAGTATATGAGATTTGATATTTTGCCTTGCTTCAACAATTAAACATGGAACATTTTATATTTAAATGCAATTAAAAACATAATACATCTTGTAACAAGATAATTAAGTCAATTAAAAACTTTAGAGAATCAAAAAATAATAATTAACAGCTAGAAATGAACTATATGTATTGAATGAGAACTTGACTCCCTTGTGTGTTGCGGTAGTCTCTTATAGTTTCCTTGTGTGTTGTGGTATTGTGTTATTGAGCTACCATGTAACTCTAGTGATTGAATAAGTTTAAGATCTCATCCAAAGGATACTACCTTTATTTAAAAGAACATGTTAATGTGGGTCACTGAATTTATTTTGTGTCTTTCACCCACATTAGTTTTAATTAAAATAAAACACAACATAGTGTGTCGTGATATAATTGGTTGGATAAAAAAAATATGAATGTGTGACACAATAGAATATAATAGAGCACCAATGAAATGTTTCTATGTGTAGTTTGAAATATTGACCAAGAAGGGTTTTATTGTGTTGGTAAACTCTTTACATATCATCTAAGTGAGATTCCATCTTAAGTCACTTGTCTATGCCTAGCTTAACTAGTAAAAAGAAATTGCATGTAATTTTGATTTATCCATTGAAGCTCTAGTTGTAGATCTTGTTAGCTTTTTGTCAAATAATTGATTTTCTACATATTTTAAATGATTTCATTGGGATCTGCATATTGCTCATGGCTCAAATGACAATGATAAACTATGAGTAGCTTGTCTAATGCATTGAACCCATGTTTGTTGATCTCAATCCAATTCTCTGAATCATTGATTCTTGGTAGGGGTTAAACACATTAAAGGAATTTAGATTCGTATAAAAGTAAAACACTTGGTAGGCTCATATATTCATGAATTAATATTTTTTATTACTTAGAGGCATGCACTTGTTAGTTATAGAGCTCCTCTTATGATTGATAATTGCATGCCTAGTTTTTATTGTGAACTTTAAAAAATGTATGGTTTTGAACTTTAAATTTGAATACCATTACAATTTTTTAAACGAAAGTCCATAAGTTTTACAGCCATGGGGAAATTCAAAGGGTTCCCAATAGATTATAAACTACAACCATGATTGTGATTATGTTTTTAGATGAATTTGTGACATTTCTTTTAATAAGTTGGCTGGGGTATCATGGTGAATTGTACTAAATTTATTTCTTGAGTTATGTAAAGATTTAATTAGCTCCAATCACATCTAATAAAAATTAAAATTCAATAGTCATTTAATGTTAAGAATTAATAAGTGTTCATAAAAGTATACCTAAACATAAGTACTACTATAATTGCAACCAAAAAGCAAAAGACTACGTAACTATTTTTAATAAGACAATAAATGCTTAAAAAATGAACTTCACATTGGATACAAAAAAAAATACAAACAATTTAGAAATACAAAACTTTAAATAATCAAATGATTGAATATACCCATTGATTTATTAATCACTATGATTCCTACTTGACAACAACCAATAAAATAAAAAAACAAGAAGAGTAACTCTCAACATAAATCATGGTAATCAATATAATTGATAGTTATAAAACATTTATAACCATTAAAAATTGACATAATATATTTAATCAAAATTAGAAAATTAAATAGAATAGTAACAATTTTTTTAATGTGAATACAAGAAAATTTTGAAGTCATAATAAATTTTAAAAATACACAAAATTTATTTTTAACTAAGTAAAAATATGACTTAGATGTAGATTTAATTACTGTTTCCAACCAATGCATTCATATCCATTGTCTACTAGTATAAATGACTTAATAGTGTGCCGCATTTCCTCAATTAAACATGAGGCATTTTATATTTAAATAAAATTAAAAATATAATACATCTTGTGACAAGAGAATTAAGCTAATTAAAAACTTTAGAGAATCAAGAAAAAATGTTTGAACTATATGTATTGAATAAGAACTTGGTTCCCTTGTGTGGTGTGGTATTCTCTTATGGTTCCCTTTTCGTGTTGCAGTATTGTCTTATAAAACTGCCATGTAACTCTAGCAATTGAATAAGTTTAACATCACATCCAAAGGATCATGCCTTTATTGCACATAATGGGTTAATGCAAGCCCCTTAATTTATCTCATGGCTTTCACTCACATTAGTCTTAATTAAAACAAAAGATAGCATAGTGTGTTGTTATATAATTGGTTAGATAGATTAAAATATGAATGTGAAATGGTATCATATAATAGAGAGTCAATAAAATGTTTCTGTGTAGTTTAAAATATTGATAAAGAAGGAAAAATGTTTTTGTGTAGTTTAAAATATTGATAAAGAAGGATTTTGTTGTGTTGGTAAATTTCTTAAATATCATCTAAGCGAGATACAATCTTAAGCTACTGGTAAAAAGAAACTTTGTGACTTTGATTTATCCATTGAAGCTCAAGCCAATACCTTTTTAAGTTTTTGTCGAATAATTAATTTTCTATGAAGTTTAAAAGACTTAAGTGTGATCTAATGATACTCAGGGCTCAAATGATAATGATAAACTATGAGTAGCTTGTATAATGCATTGAACCCATGTTCATTGATCTCAATGCAATATCTCTAAACCGTTAACTCTTGATAGGGGTCCAACACATTAAAGGGCTTTAAATATGGTGGCCTCGTGTAAAAGAAAAACACTTAGAGGCCCATATATTCATGCATTAATATTTTTGGTTACTTAGAGGCTTACACCTTAGTTAAAGAGCCCATCTTATGGTTGACAATTGCATGCCTAGTTTTTATTGTGAACTTTCAAAATTGTATGGTTTTGAATTATATATTTGAATACCATTACAATTTTAAAACTACAAATCCATAAGCTTCATGACCATGGGGAAATCAAAAGAGTTTTCAATTTAAACTACAATCATGATTGTGATTATGTTTTTAGATGAATTTGTGATATTTTTTTAATGAATTTGTTGGGGGCGTCAAGGTGAATTATACTAAATTTATTTCAAATTACATAAAGATTTAATTAAGCTCCAATCACATCTAATAAAAATTAAAATTCAATAGTTACATTTAATGTTAAGAATTAATGTGTACATAAAAGTATACGTAAAAACATAAGTGCTATTATAATTGCAACAAAAAAAATAAAAAACTATGTATCTATTTTTAATAAGACAATAAATGCTTCAAAAATGAACTTCACATTCGACACAAAAAAATTATACAAACAATTTAGAATCCAAAACTTATAAATAATCAAATTATGGAATATACCCATTGATTTATTAATCACTATAATTCCTATCTCTACAACAACCAATAAAAAAATAAAAAATAAGAAAAGTAACTCTCAACATAAATCATGGTAATGAAGTAGGTATGCATGAGGCCTTCAGTTTCCACACGTTTCAGGAATTGAGCAGAGCTAATGAAACCCTGAAAAGCCCAGTGATTGTGAAAGGAGGTGTCCCACAAGGGTATACATCTTTTTCAAAGCTTTGTTAGGAAGTCATGCAAAGTAACACTTGCCCACCGACGTTCTTGCTTAGATGTTCCAACTAACAGGGTGGTGGATTCCAACTGGAAATGATTGGAATTGATTGCTTGCCTGTTGTTCACCCATAGGCTATACTGTCAACTTCAACAAGGTTGGCCCATCGCATATAATAAATAATAATTCAATGCTTGCAATTTCAGTCACACCTATCAAAAAAAAAATTCTATGCACCAATATGAACAAAATATATAACTGTCGGTGCTCAGTTTGCTTGGGTTTTTCTGGTGATTTCAGATTTCAGTAAAAACATGCACATTACTAAATTAACATGAAACTCAATCCAAATCCATAGAAATTCATTTTTGTACTGAAGGTTCTGAAATGAGGTTCTGACATAATTCCCAAATGTGTACTCAATAAGAAGCCTTAATAGTCAATGGAACTGTGCAAGAGACACCTGTGCAAGGAAAACATGCATTTGAATGCTTTTTAGAGCATATTTGTACTCTTGTTTGGGTCTGTAAGGATTAATTGTGAACAGTTTATTGTGTAAGTTTTTGTGGCTTTCTTTTTTCAAAGAGTAAACGCTTTTGTTTGGGTCTATGAGGATTAACTGTGAACAGTTCATTGTGTAAGTTTTTGTGGTTTTTTTTTTCCAAAGGGTAAACGCTTTTGATCCAAAGGTATGAATCAGTAAGGTCACAAATGGGGGACCTCATCTCTGAGGTAAACACTCAACAATAACATCCCAATGAATCTTGATGGCAAGAACAACACGACAACTTAACCATCACACTATGCCAATACCGACTACAATTTTCATAGATTTATTATCATTGTGTTCTTTTCTAATAATAATAAAAATCTCTTTTACTCATTACGTTGTAATCTTTTTACTTATAAAAAGCTAAAGATGCTGATATGATGATGATATCTATGTAGTCCAGTTGTTTTCATAATATATATATACTCAAAGCTTCAAATGTGTGACAACTTATTATTGTCAAATGATTTTGAACAATTACCAAATTTTGTTTGGACTTGATTCCTCAACCTTTTATATCTAATATAATACTTTAATTAGACTTATAAATGTAATTTCATCCCACCTACTTTTTAAAAAATATACTTTTTTATTTAAAACAATGCATAAACCATAATTTCATAAAAACAACTTTTAACATTCTTTAATTTAAATTAATAAACAAAACTCAATACAATATACCCAACAATATAATTGTTCATAAATAATCTCTGCAACCAATCTAATAATTATCAAATAATCTCTGCAACTAAACTAATAACTATCATATAATCTGTGCAACTAATCTAATAATTATCAAATAATCTCTGCAACCAATCTAATAATTGTTTTTGTTAATGGCTAAAAAAATGGGTCTCCAGATAAGATTGGCTTTTCATCTAATCCAAGGGTAAACAACTAAACCAAAAAAATCTCACTGGAAGAGAATAGAAGATTCTAAGTCCCTTAATAACCAAAATTACATACTTGATTGACGTCACATCTCATGCCAAGAAAGCTATGGATCTGGGAATGATTTTATGAGCTTCCAACCTAATTATTAAGCACATTTTTTCCTTGTCCGTTCTCTTAACTTTATGCATTGACAATTCAGTCACCCATCTCTATTAAATTAATAATTGAGTAAAGCAAGATGTTCTTTAAGTTTTAATGTTTATTCAAATGGGTTGGGTGAGTAGAAACCGGGAAACCGGGTACTGGGTGGTTGCTGAATAGACCGAGAGATTAAAAAATTGTACATGTCAAGATAAATCCTCTACTCAAAGCAATCAAAATCTGGGGGGAAAGAAATAGGTGGGAGGAATCTTACTGCGTCAAGATTGGGTGTGCAGTTGCTTTTCCACCAGAAATCTTAGTAGCTCAGTTCCATCACAAAACCTCCGACGGGCAAGCAAATGCCAGCTTATTTCAAGTGGGTATTTGGTGATCTGTAGATTCAAGGGAAGTCTCTTTTTCTCTTGGCTTTAAGGGTTACATGCTATTAAGAGTAAGGTAGTGCGATATCCTCGGAGGGAACAGATATAGTTTGTACTAATCTCCTGCCTACTGTTGATTTGTGAGTGAAAGCAATGACTGACAGAGTGTATCCTGCAAGCAGGCCAGGGGTAACGAACCTCAATGGCGCATACACTAAGGGTCAGGCTTATGGAGCTGCCTTGCCCCGATACAGACCACGGCCTGCGAAGCCAAGGAGAAGCCGCGGCTGCTTGTGCTGCCTGTGGTTTCTTATAATTGTTGCCATTCTGATTGTGCTTGTGGCCATTGCTGGTGCGGTGTTATGGCTACTGTACAGGCCCCAGGAGCCCAAATTCTCAGTGGGTACATTGCAGATCTCCAAATTGAGTGTTACCAAGAATACCCATCTCGCATCTGATATCCAGCTGCAGTTAACTGCCAGGAATCCCAATAAGAAGATCACATTTGTCTATGATGATTTCAATGTTCAGATCTCATCAGGTGATGCAGATCTGGTAGATGGGTCTTTCCCTGGTTTCTTCCATGGCAAGAAGAACACCACTGTTGTGAACGCTGATCTCAAAACCAAAGATTTGGTGCTTTCTACATCAGATGCCACAAAGCTCAAATCAGCTCAATCGAAGGGGAAGATATCACTGGATGTTAATTTAGATTCCCATTTCAGAGCGAAGCTGGGGAAATGGAAAACTCAGAAGATTAAAATCGAAGTGAAGTGCAGTAAGGTTCCTGGTGTCATTTCCAAGACCAAAAAGGCCTCTGCAACCTCCACTGCAGATGCCAAGTGTGATTTTAATGTTAAGTTCAAGATCTTCAAGTGGTACATATGAGTATTAAACATAACTGTCAGTGCAGAGAAAAGGAGAAGAGATGGTGCAGGATGACAGATCCAGTGATTAAAAGGTAATAAATGGAAGTTTTGGAGCCAGGACATGGAGAATGCTAATGGTTTTGTAAGATTTAGGTTTCATACTGGGGAGATCTGATGCAAGGGAGTGCAAACTACAGCAGATTGGAGAATATTGGTAGTTTTTACTTCATTTTTTTATTTGTTTGCTATTGTTGTGTGGAACAGATATTGTATGTTATGTACAGTGTTTCCTTTGTCATAGTGAGAAATGCATAAGGCTTCTGGCTTTGTAGATGGAGAATACTCTAGAAAAATAATTGTGTCTGTAAGGAGTGGATGAATTCTGTAGAATCTCTTCCTGACCTCATTTAGCAGACATATTTGTCCCTTTGCATCTGACATAAGATATTCATATCATGATGCCCATGATGTTGTTCATTTATTGAAAAGCAAATTAGCTTCATTGATTATGTTTTCATGGATCTTTTGTTTATGGGACAAAATCATGATGGTGTAATTTTCTGCTCAAGATTTTTTGGTTTGGCCTGCAAGGGCATGGGAGATGCTCATTCACTCCCACTGTGATGCAGTCCTTAATACTTGCAGGCCAACATCTGAGGAAATTTTTTTAGGAATGTAAAATTTTAATGGAAAGTTAATGTTGTGTTGTAGGTACATTTTGAGAGAACATACAGAGAGAGGGGGCTATGGTATATTAACATTTTAGATTGCATTTTATAATTTATCAATAAAAATAAATTATTAATATTTTTCTAACTCCATGAAAATTATGGCTGCATGCTAATAATTAGTGTATGGACTTAAGTATTTCCTTCTACACATTTTATTTGCTGCATGGTGAGAGTTGAGCGTGTTTTGTTTAGGCCCACAGAAACTGTTATTATGGTATTTGTGATTAGTTAAGGCTTTCTCCATGAACGAGAGATTCCCTCAAAAGCTCAAATATCCCTTGTCATATCCATCTTATTGTATTTAATCATTACAATCACATTTGTATGGGAATAAAGTTCCTTTCACATAAATATGAGACAATCAATAATTACACTTTTGATTAAGATTTAACAAATGATTTGAAAAGTTGGGAATAATTGATTAGATATAAATATTTTGAAATTAAATAAGAAGAATAGGTTTATTTAGTTTTTTATTTAATGATGGAATATAGAAGTTGAAGATGCATAAGATCAATTTGTTAATGTGTAGAAAATGATGTAATCAATAAGTTCATTGTTTCAGAATTAAAAGACTTAAAATTATCTATGGATTGATCCTAAGCAACTTGAGGTTAATGCTGACAACACAGACCAATCATTTGGTATGTAAATTCGATTTAGCAAATGTTAGACTTCTCAATTGATTCACTATAACCGCTAATTCTTAATTACGTGTACAAACAATGGTATTTAAAAATATTTGTGGACCCCATGTTCAAGCTACAAACAAATGAATTGTTAGCAAATACAAACCCAAAAACTCAAACAAAAGCTCACACTTATGATAGAGAAAATGGAAGTAAATAAGACAATACAAAACATAACAAAATAGGCATCAAACCTCCATTGATATGTGAGATGTGCTCCAGTTGGATGAATGTGGATGCTCTTTGTAGTTATGTTGCCAATTTGACAACATAAGAGTGTAATGGATGATTTGATTATGAAAATAGCAATATGTAGTTAGCATAAGATAGTTAATGAAATGAGAGGGGCTAGCCTCCTTTAAATATATTTCTTAAGAGAGAAATAGAGGGGCCAAGATCAAGTGATGGGATCAATGGTTAAGATTTAACAACATGGAGAGGATTGTTAGCCTCATGACAATTGTCACAAGAGGATAAGAGACTCATGATCAATGGTGAAGATTTTATTAAATTGTGAGATACAAGGAGATATTAGCAAGTGGAAGAATATTAGGAGATGAAGTGCTTAGCCAAGCATGCTCACACCTATGTGAGAATGAAGGTGGTAGGGGAGGAGGCCATGCTTACACATGTGAGCAAGGAGGTGGAGATGAGTCAAGGTCAAGGGATAAGGTTGAGGATTATGAATCCTCCAAGTTAATATGATCACACATGTGTGAGCAAGAAGTGGGGTGAGTTGGCATACTCACAGGTGTGAGCATGGAGTGGAATAAGTAAGCATGCTCATACATGTGGGAGCATGGAGTGGGATGGGACACATGGAAGATGAGAACAATTAAAATTTTGATCCATGTTAATGGTTTGAATAGTTGGGATTAAAAAATCAAGGATTGAGGATGATGTTGAATTAAATATTAGAAGAATTGTTAAAGGGAGATTAATTAGTCTAAATCAATTGATTAAGTACATACTAATTGATTGATTTTAATTGAAAGAGTCGGGGACTAAGGCTAATTGATTCAATTAATCAATCTTAGGGAGGAATAGGAATTAATTAATGTTGAATGGTGAAGACAAATAATTAAATAATGATTTATTTAATAAATTTATGATAAATTGGTATGGAGAATTGGTGGTATTGTTTGTGGGCTAAGGTTAATTTGATTTAAATAATTAATCTTAGGGAACAAAAGGGGATTAGAAGAATGATTAATTAATTGTAGGGGATAATTATTAAATAATGACTTAATTAATTAATTTATGAAAAGTTGGTATGTTGAATTTGGGGTGTCTCCAATACCTTTGGGGAATTTATCAAATTGCTAGGGTCAAGCTCCCCTAGATTGGATGTACCAACATTATGATCATGGGAAAATATTCAAAAATATCATACACAAGCATGCAAATGGCCTATAGATAGATTTGATGCAATGTGTTCATTTTATACTCCAAATCCAAATGTTCCTAGAATTATTACTCCTTGATAACCAAATGATCCTTGAAATTTCACTAATATCAATCACTTGTACATTGAATTTATTTAAATACCAAGACATAACAACTAGTCATGCAAAATGTTTACCAAGTCAACTCCCAATAGCTACTAGGAAAGGGTTGAAGCTTAGGAATTTGAATTTGAAAAATCAAAATTTGGGTTCAATCTTGAGCACCTCGAGATCAAACTTGAACAATGTACAATTGATCCAAGATAGGAAAATATAAATCATAGGATCAAGAACATGTGCATGGAATTCTAGGCTAATAATAGGGTGAATGTGTAGAAATAGATGCAAACAGGGATAGTATAAAGAAAATATATGGAAATTTGTGAGTTTGTGAATAGATGGGAATGGATAGGATCAAGGAATGAGCCAAAATTAGCACAAGATTGTGTTATTTGTTGATATGCAGTTGCATTACAATATTCCACCAAAATAAGGCCAAAATTAAGTTGGAAGTGATATGGGGTAAACAAATTTCATCAATATATTTCGCCCTCAATTTGTACACTTGCATATGAATTTAACATTAATATGTATTTCAAAGTATAAGGACATTCTCAACTAGTATGTCATGTAAATATTCAAACATGAAAGTACATGGGGTCCATGTAAAGTAATGGACCAATCTTGAGTTCTTCATTATTTCCTCCCCTTGACATTAATCCTCTACAAAAAACTCCAAATTAGAGAAAACATATGCAATGAGTTCAAATTCTACCATATAAGTGACATAGGCACAAATTAGAAGTTTTCCTTAACTATCTACTAAATATAAAAAAGTAGAAAGAGGGGATGGTTAAGAATTATGACTGTACAAAAGGTGATATAGTAATAGTGTTGGTTTTACAATGTTTATTCTTTAATTGGGAAGAGTAATCAAATTTGTTGATCTAAAACATGTTCATGCCTTAATGAAACATAAAAGAAGATGATAAAATGATATAAAATAAAGTGAAATAGAATATGACAATGTATATGTGGAAAAACCCTTTCTAGTAAAAAAATAGATCTCCATATATTACTTCAAAACAAGCTTACAATAGATTAATAATATCTACTAATGATGTAGCCCCAAGGACTACATTTCAAACTTATTTTTTTCAACCTTTAGTTTCTTGATTTGGAAAATCAAGTATTTATAAAATAAATTAGGGTTGAAGAATCCTTGAGAAGGTGTTTTGATCATGAACAAACTCATAATATTTTTTTTAAATTTTTCTAAAGCCTTAGCAAACTTGGAGTTTGGTTTGGAACTAGGGTAGGGAAACTCTCATTAATGTTTATTAAATCAAGTTTGAGTTGTAGACTAGAATTAAGAATTTGAACCATGTTCAAGTTTTGAGCTTTAAAACTCCCTTTTTAGGTGTGGCAGGCCACAATTAGTAGGATGGATTAAGGATCCAAAACATTGGTTCCAAGTTCAAGCTTAGGTCTAATGTCTTCAAATTAATGATTTTTGTATTGTGTTGTTGGGTCTAGAAGGTAGAAAGGGTCATGAACTTAGAACCAAGTTCCAAGTTCAAATGCGATTTTGGGCTCTACAACAATGTATCTTTAGTGAGGAAGACAAAAGCTAGGTCATAGGTTTGAAACTCACTGAAGTTCCCTTATCATAACACCAATTTTATGTTGTGAAAGCTTCAAGACCTATAAAACCTAAACATATCCCTAAAAATTACATAAAGACAACTTTAAACTATTAATTTGAAGCAATAAAATAAAACCTTAATAAAAATAGAAACCTTGGAAACAACAATTATACAATCACATTGACATCTCAACAAATCCAAATATGAAAACACAAACAATTACCAAAATAGTGATAAAATAAGATGAAAAGGAATGTCAAAACCTACTTGGTAGTTAATTGATTTAATGGACGAGTGAGGGAAGATGAGTGATATGAACCCTAGGCGATCCAATCATGAAATTCTATGGGAAATATTAAACAATACACTTGAATTCACTTTGAAAAAGGGAACAATTGGTTTTGGAGCAATAGGAGCAAGAATTGGGGTTCTCAAATGTGGGAAAAAAGAAAAAATGAATGAAAATGAATATCTGGATGCAAACCATCTCACATGTTTGGTTATAATGACCTCAATTATGTGGGTTTCAAGTTGTAGGAGATAATTAGAACTTGGAACCTAAATTCCAAGGTCCTAATTTTGTTCAAGAATCTATAATTTGACAAAGAAAATACTGAAAAACAAAGAGAGAGGTGGAGGGTGGAACAAACTTGAAACTTAAGTTCTAGAGTTCCAAGTTTATCTAGAAGTTTACTCTCCTAGTGATCTTTGAGCATCGAGTTTCTTTGAGAACTAGAAAAATCCTTAGGTAGAAAAGGGGCTTGAAAGCCCAAAGGATAATGAAAATATTTACAAAGAGGCATAAAGATGAAATAAAATATGAAAGATAAGATACAAAAGAATCACCAATCTAAAAAAATAGATAGAGGGTCCCTATTTTTTCTAAGTAAAAAGGTGGGGTGTGTATGCAAGGTATACCAAGTGACAACTGAATTGGGAAATTATTCCTAGTATTTTAAAAAATTGAACCCTTCAAGTACAAAGTATAGTTGGCTTGAATTTAAATGCACATACATTTTATCTCTAGTTTAGAACTTTGTGATGATCTCTTCCTTAATATTGTTAGTACTTATTTTAAAAATATTGATTTCTTTTTTTAGTGCATATATTTTTCATTGACTTTTCAATTTTCAAGAATGAAATATAAATAGGAGGTTGGGAATCACCGTGGCCATTTCAAGAGAAATGTAACTTTATGTTTTTCACTTGGAATAGAACCAAATCACTTGGTAAAAACTTATGGATTTATCAAGATATGAATAATTTGTTTAGAATTTTAGCATATCTAACAAACTCCATAACTAAGGGTAAGTTATTTTTAGCTAGCTTTCTAAAACATAAATTTCCTCCAAGAGTTTCTTGACTAATATGAAACAAAATTAGTTATCAATGTTGGAAATCAAGGTAGAAATGCTACAATATTAACTCTTACACTATGATGAAAAGATTAAATTATTTGATTATTCAAGATTACCCAAATATATTAATGTGATTACACATTCAACATAAAATAAATAAAATCAGCAATACCATAAATGACACCAAATTTACATGGAGAAACCTTTATGAGAAAAAACTCCACATGAGAAAGAGTACACATATATTATTATTTTCAAAAGGATAAATACAACAATACACCAACACTAGACAAACTTTGAGCAATCTGGTAGTACCTTGTTACCTATAATTCAACTCATAAAAATACTATCTCAAGAATTGTGAAAGAGAAAACCATAGTAGTATCTTGAAACAAGATGTAGAAACCACTTGAAAAAACCCACTCCTAGCATAATGGACAACCCACACACATAGTAAAAAATAATAAATGATCACATGGCTTGCACATGGGTGCCTAACCAATAACCAATAAAATTTGGTTAATCTTGGATGCTCCATAACTCTTTGATGGCTCTAATGGCTATACAATAGGAAATCCAACAGTTCATGCACACTTGGGCACCCAACAATGGAAGACATACAAATGACATATATCAACATGCATAGATATGCAAGTCCACTTGTACCCCACTCCCAAAGTAGACACCTAAAAGTAATATTCCTCCAAGATACTTTTTAACCACCATTGAACATGTGTCAACCTCTATGAATACAATTACAATTTGTCATAGGAATAAATATTAAATATGTTTACTCTCATTTCCTTGAGAACACTTTTCAAGGAACATGGAGACACATAAAAGTAACTTAGGAATGTAAGGTTAATGTCACCTATCCTACCATTCTCCCACTTAACATTATACATTGCAACTACATCCATGAGATACATAAAAATAATCAAGTACAATGATCAAATCCCATGGCCTTCTTGCACCAAGAGAACTTTACTATGGTCACTAGCTTCATAAGAGTATCTGCAACATTATCCAAAGTGTCAAATTTATCAATCAAGACCTTATCATTCTCAACCATTTCTCACACAAAGTGATACTAAACATGAACATTCTTAGTAGAAGCATGATACACAATATTTTTTGCTAAACATATGGTCCTCTAACTATCACATCTAATCCTCACAATATTGCACTCAAAGCCAATACTTGTACCAAGTCCCTATAACCATAATACCTCCTTAAAGGCATGTGTATTGGTCATATACTCTATGTAAATGGTGGAAAATACAACTGCATGCTTTATTTTACTCATCCAACTACCTCTAAACAAAGAGAAAATAGAGCCACTAGTGGACCTTCAACTATCCAAATCAGTTACCCAATCTACATCAACAAAACCATATATGTGTTAGGGTTAGAAGGAAGATATCTAATAGTTAAATATAGATTTGATCAATAAAACAGAGAAATAAAACACAAAGAAAATTATAGCAGAAACAAGACAACACAAAGAATTTAATGTGTTTCACCCAATCCAGGTACAACCACAAAACCACAACCATCCAATGATCTTATTATCTATTGCAAAATATATTACAATCTCGCAAATAATTTCCTTTTTCTACATATTGTAAACCCCATCCCAACCCCTTATAACAAGCTTTTTAGAAGCTTCCAAAATTAGGGTTTTACAAAGTCTTGTTTTTCTTTTTCCAAGATTTTTCCTTTTTTGGTGATAATGTGAAAAAAGTGATTTTTTTTTCCTCGAGGGATGCTACCCTCAAATCCTCACTTTTCGGGGGTTGTCGCCCCCAAACCCTAGCTCGAGGCCCGACCCAACCCTGGACCCGGTGAGGATACATGTCGGGGTGTACAATATAGCATGATCAATCGCCACATACCAACAATTTGTCCAAAAACATGGCCATATAATTAGTACCATGATAAACCAAATAGTAATCAAAATTACCTCACAAATATCTAAACACACTTTTAATAAAATTACAATGCTCTCTACTAGGGTTAGCCATAGACTTGCTCAAAAATCCCACTACTAGGGCTATATTTGGTCTAGTGCAAACCATTGCATACATCAAACTACCAACAAGACTAGCATAAGGAACCTTATAGATCTCTTCAAAATCATTATCAAATTTAGGACACACGTCTAAACTAATCTTAGTACCAACTAGAAATTTAATATTCACTGACTTGTAGTCATGTATATTAAATATTCACAAAATGGTATCAACATACTTACTTTGACTTAACCAAATATTTTTGTCAACCCAATCCCTACTAATATCCATCTTGATAATATATTTAGCAGCCCCTAAGTCGTTCATATCGAATATGTTAGAAAGGTAATTCTTGAGTGCCCTAATGATCACCTTGTTACCCATAAACATATCATCAACATACAAGACAATAATCAATATCTATCATCAATAACCTTAATATAAAAATAATGATCATATTCACTTCTAAAAAAAAACTTTAATGCAAAGACATCAAATTGATACCACATCCTAGGTGATTTTTCTAACATACAAACCAATTATTATTTTCCTTTCACAACAACAATTGGCAAGATTATAAATCTCCTCAAGATCTCCATGTAAAAAAGTAGTTTTAACATCCATTTTATCAATTTAAAAATCACAAAAAAAATAGATAATAGGAGTCTGATCCTTGTTAACTTAGCAACATGAGAAAAAATTTCATCAAAATAAACTCACTCTCTTTGGGAGTAGCACTTGACCACTAGTCTAGCATTTTAATGCTCTAATCGATCATCCCCACTAGATTTATTTGTATACCCAATCACAACTAGTGGGATTTCTTCATTTGGGAAAACTAACAAGATCCCAGGTATCACAACTATCCAAATCCATCATCTCCTCTTGCATCAACTAAATCCAAGACTCACTATCCTTCAAAGATAGAGCCTCTTTGAAAGATCTAGGCTCATCTTTAGTACTTAACAAAGAAAATACACAACAAAAATATGATGGGGTATACATGTCAACTTGATTTTGTTATCTTGTAAACCTTCTTAAGGTAGGAGTACTGAGATCTTTTTCTTCTTCTATATGCTCATCCTACACATCATCTAAAATATCTAAACCCTCTACTTCTCCATTCTCTGATCCATTTGATTGAAATTTCACATGTGCATCTTCCCACTTTTCTATTTTATCTTAAGGTGCATTATTTTAGTATTTTCTTTCTCCTTTGGTTGCTCTTCACCTAAATAAACTCTAAACTCCCTAAAAATCACATCTTTAAGAAAATTCAAGAGGATTCCAAATCTTATAACCTTTAACATTCTCACCATAACTATAAAGATGCATCTATGAAATTTTGGATCCAATTTAGATTGCTTTTCTTGAGGCACATGAACAAAATTATCACAACCAAAGGCCCTTAAATGTGAAACATAAGGTTTTTAAGCTATTGACAATTCATAAGGAGTTTTATCAATAAGAGTTGAACAAGGAGATCTATTAATGAAATAACATGTAGTACTTACAACCTCTTCCCAAAAGCACTAATCTAGCTTAGAACCACTTAACATACTCCTAGATCTTTCCATTAAGGTATAATTCATTCTCTTACTACCACATTTTGTTTGGGAGTATAAGGTGTAGTATTATACCAAACAATACTTGCATTCTTATACATTTCATCAAGTTCCCTAGAAAAATATTCATCTCCATTTTCAGATCTTAACACCCTTATGTTATAATCTCATTGTTTTTCAACTAAGGCTTTAAATTCCTCAAAATTAGTGCAAATATCAAATTTTGCATGTAAAAATTACATCCAAGTATATCTTGAGACACCATCAATGAAAGTACTATAATAATAAGATTTTCTAAAAGAGTCAACATCCATTGGTGAAAACACATTTGAATGAACGATCTCTAATTGTATCTTATCTTTATTAGTCTCATTAAGAAATGGTGAGCTTTCTTTTTTTCAAACACATAGTGTTCATAGAAATCATTTTTACCAACAAAATAATAAAAAATACCAACCAACTTTATATTAAGAATGGTCCTAAGACCTTTTTCACTTATTTGACCAAATTTATGGTGCCACACCATACATAAATTTTTAGTGCCAATTATATTGGAAGAATTACAAGAAGTGGAGGTATTACGCCTAAACAAAGTCCCAATCTGAGATCCTTTAGCAATCACCAAATTTCCTCTTACCAAATTGCAACCAAACTTGTCAAATGTCACATTCATTCCAAAATTATTCAACTTTGATATTGGAAGTAAATTTCTCACAAGTCCTAGAATATGTAAAACATCATCTATGGTTTTAAACCTTCCATCACTAAAACACAAATTTACCTTTCCATTAGCAACAATATTCTTTGTGTTGTTATCACCAAGGAAAACATATCCCCATCATAATTTGAATATGTATCAAACCACTTCTTGTCAAGATTCATATGGTAGGAGCAATCTAAATCAATAAGACAAGAGTCATCATTAATAGTGTTAGCTAAAAAAAATAAAGCATCAAAATCATTTCCATCCAATGAATTTTCCATGGAGGATCATGCACTCTTTTCTTGTTTCTACATTCCTTCTTCACATTCCCTCTTTTTCCACAATTCCAACACTCTACTTTGCTCTTTCTATGGTTTTAGAACATCTTTTTGACTTATCCTTATTTTTATCCCTTTTAGGCCCTTTCTCTTTGGACCTACCCCACACATGCAAGACATCTTGGGATCCAACATTCATGGTATTTATTCTCATTTATTATGAGAGAAGAGCATCAATGAGACTTTTCATCTTTGGCTTTGCACTCCTACCACTTATGGAAATAATTATATTTTTCCAAGATTCGGGAAATGAACAAATCAACAAAATACACTTATCCTAATCAAGTCTATCTAAAAACATCTACTGATGCAAGATGAATTATAATCAAATTGAAAGCATTTAAATGATCTATAATAAACGCACCATCTTTCATATTTAAAGAATACAAACATCTTTTTGACATATAATTTTTTAGACAAACTATTAGTTTGATAGATTTCACCTATCCTCTTCCACAATTTGAATGTGGTATCTTTAGTAAAGATGTTCAAGAGGACATAATCTAAAAGACACAACTGAACTGTTCCTCATGCCTTCTTGTCCAACTTATTCCAATATTCATCAATCATTTTATATGGCTTCATTTCTTGTGAAACTAGAAACCATTGATCTCTCTCTACAACAAGATGCTTCTCCTGCAATTTCCACATCTTGTAGCTAGTGTCATGAAATTTATCAATGTCATTATGAGAGGTATTGGCCATGGTATATAATATTCCCCACAAATTTTCAAAACCCACAATGCAAAAGATCCCATTATAGCCAAAATACTGTCAACCCTCTCACAATAGAACCATAAGATCCGATACCAAATGTTGGAGATCAAGGTAGAAATTATACAATTTATTAACTCTTACAACACACTACAAATCTAAAACTATTTGATTATTCAAGATTTCCCAAATAGATTAATGTGATTTCACATTCAACATAAAATAAATAAAATAAAAAATGCCATAGATGGATCTATATTTATGTGGAGAAACCCTTTCAAGAAAAAAATCCATAAGAGAACTTGGGGACAATTATATTATTATCTTCAAAAGGAGATATACAACAACACACCAACATTGTAATCTCTAATCAATCTAGTAGCACCCTGTTACTTGTAACTCAACTCAAAAAACTACTATCTCAAGGCTCTAACATAGATAAATTATTAGAGAAAACCATTGTGGTATCCCGAAATAAGAGCTAGAAACCACTTTTAAAACCCCATGCCTAGCATAATAGATAGTTCATAAACATAGTAAAAAATAATAAATGATCACATGGCTTTCACATGGGTTCCTAACCTATAGCCAATCAAATTTGGTCAATACTAGATGATCCATGAATCTTCAATGGATCCAAAAGATACAAAATAGGACATGCAACAACAAGCACACTTGGGTACCCAACTATGGAAGACAAGAAAATGATATATGTCAACATGATAGATATGCAAGTGCACTTGTACCCCACTCCCAAAGTGGAGGTCTTTAAAAGGAATATTCCTCCAAGATACTTTGTAATGACCACCAAACATGTGTCCACCTCTATGCATGTAATTCAAATTTGTTATTGGAATTAAATATTAAATAATTTTACTCTCATGTCCTCAAGAGCACTTTCCAAGGAACATGGAGACACATGAAAATTACTTACAAATGCAAGGTTAATGTCACCTATCCTAATAGTCTAGACTTAGTTCACTTATCTTCGAGGGCCTCATTTAGTCCATCTGACATTCTAATCTAAACATATAATCATAAAAAATAGTTTTGAGAAAATTCTAATTATTTTTTCATCTTTAACAAATTATTTTCGACAACTCTAAAATGTTCTTTTAATTATATATATTTACGCATATTAGTATCATAAAAATATAAAGCCTTATTCAATTCCTCTATGTTCTTCATAAGAGATTATTTGATATTGTATGTGACTTTATTATATACTCTCCTCCTCATACCAATGCAGGACTTATTACATAAAATATTCAAAATCACACATATGCTAGTATATTTCATTTTGCTCATCTCTAGCATTTGCATGTGAATATTTATCAATTCATGATTGAAATAAATGACTCATATTTTATAGAAAATATAATTCATCATCCTATAGTATACCATTTTTTACTAGTTTCTTTGGGTTCATTTTATTTATCAATCTCATCAATAGAAGGATGTTTTCAGAGAGTGTATCTTCTTTCTTCAGTTCATGTACAAATACTTCCATGAATTTTTCTAACCAATATTCTCCATCGCATAATTGATAACCAAAATCAATCACCCAATTGGATTTATTCAAAAAATTATTTACCTATTTGTCTATAGCTTAAGTTTTCTTTTTCATATAATCTAGTGAGTCAAATTTTTTCTTAGAGATCAAAATTGGAGTGCTAGTAGAAGTACTATCTTGTTAAGGTATATGATTAATTTACCCTTTGATAAAAAAATATTTATTAATTTTTTTCTTTCAATTTCCTTTTGGTTTCTTTATCCTTTTCCATTCATGTATTTATTATTTGCAACATAACCTATAGAAGCAACAATTTATTCCCTAATTTTTTTCCCCAAGTTGATCTTGGATATCTAATAATATGCTAATTCATTACCCTATCAAATTTATACACCATGAACATAAAAATATTAAAAATTATGTCATAAGATCCATCCACTATTATTTTAGAAAGGGTTTTGGGTTCTGTAGACACTTAAATCGTCTTGATTAGTATTACACATCTGAATCTGATTAATTAACACCATTTCCTCCTAAATCACTTCAAACTAACCAATTAATTAAATAATCTTCATTATTTAGTTAAATTCATCAATTTCCACTATTAATCAAATAATTAAAATTATCAAATTAATACATCCTCTCTTGACTAATGTTTATCACATTTAATTAAATAAATCAATTTATTTAACTAAAATCCCAATGTCCTCTCATTTGATTAAATAAATCTAATTATTTAACATATGTCATAAATCCCATAACACACTTAAGTTGATTAATTTTGAATTAATTAACTTTAATCTCCTCCTAATCCTCATTACCCATTTCTCTAGCTTTAACCTCACCAAGGTTGAATAAACCCATGATCAACTAACCAAGTTTCACATGAAATTCATTTCTTTTAATTAACTAATTAGCCTATTTTCCCTCACAAGGGCATATTTTTTGAAATATTCCCCTCAACCCCTTCAATAAATTTCCCTCAAAAGGCTTTAAAAGCCTCTTACAAGATCTTAAATTCCTCTTATAAGGGCATTTAATTTCCCTTACATGCCATCTTGACCCTCTTACACTCTCAACCATATGCCTTCAATTCTCTTAAATTCTCTTACAAATCCACCTACATGCCTTAACTCTTCACATTTTTCAAAATGTGCTCCACACATATCCCCATGGCTTTCATTAGCCTTGTGAAAAGTGTCATAATGCTATGGGTCCCCATTTTAGTCACACATCCACCAATTTCATCCATTATTCAACCCTTCTCTCCTATAAGTAGAGGCCTTCTCTATTGAATATGGATTGAAAACTTCATGCATTGTTACTCTACTCAATTCACTCCTCAAGCACTTGATTTTTCATGTCATTTTAGCTTGGATTTCACCATCTCTTTGCATCAAGGTCATATTCACATCAAAGGATCTTGGATCTTATCACAAGGGATTTCGAAAGGGCCACTTTCCACATCAAAGTGACACCAATCCCCCTATGGGATAGAGGTTTGATATATTTGGATAGGTTTACATGATTTTTATTTGATTGTTATTGCTTTATTTCATGTTTTCTTATCTTTGTATGATCAAGAATATCATAGGGAATGGTTATTTATGCTTTCTAATTTGATTATCATTATTTTTTTTTGTCTATTATTAGCTAGGTGCAGATTATCATTCACAAGTTCCTCCCTTTTTTTTTAGATTGTAGGAATTGGGTCTCCCCCTATAAACTTCAATGCATTTGGTAAATTTTTTTCACATGATCAATGATGTTGGAATGAAATATCCTCCAATACCATAAGGATATTGGACCTCATGACCTCTTTCCTACAATAGGGTTCTTTAGCCAATAGAACCAAGCCCCCCACCCCTTTTAGGTTTCTCCCTTGGCTTACCCTTTTCTACTTCAATTTTTATTGTTGTAATGTTAAGAGGTTTGACAACTATATTCCTTCTCTTACTTAAATTCAATTTTAACTAAGTTGGGAAAGTAGGAACATTTTGTACAACTTGAATTATTACTTTTGGTACCTCTTGTTATTGTTTTTTATCTTTTTTTTTTTCCTTGGAATTTATTTTTTCTTCTCCTCTTATAGTCATTCTTTAGCTAAGTTATCATTTATATTTGTCTAATTCAAATCTTATGTGTTCATCTAGAATTGTCTCCTCAACTTGTTAGTGTTTGTGTTTCCCCAATTAGCTTTTTTTTTATTATCATTGTGTCATCTATAAATTAACATGGAAGTGAGTAAGGAGTTTGTAAAATATGTTGCCCTTTAAGTAGTTGATCCTTAATATCTATATTCATCTTACTAATTTTATCTTCTTTTGTGCTATCAACTTCCTTACAACTAATGCAACTTAGGTACCTCAAGATGAGGGGATCTTACTAGTGAATTTACTAGAGAATGACTCTTCTCAAAAGAATAAATTGAATTAAATACTAATCTTCTTGTCCCTTTTGTATCTATAGTTCCTTTGGGAGTTATGGCTGTCGATTGTCCCTAATTATTTTTCCATGATGCATATGTTGTATTTAATAATTACAATAGCTCATAACCAAATTTCAACCTTACTCTAGCTTTAGCTACATCATAGGGTGATTTTACCTCTTTTATGGATTTTTGTACATTCTCCAAAGAATTATAATATTTAGCATTTTAGTTCTTATAACTCTTCTTATATTATTTACTAGTAGAAAAAATTTCATCTTACCTTTTTATTTTCTTCTATTTTCTCTTTTTAGATTTCCCTATCTTGGCTTTCAACCATGAAAAACTAAAATCTTCCACTTTTTTCTAATTTATTTTATATAAAATTCTTATTTTAATGCTTATTTTACAATTGGGAGAGGCTATTTTCAACATCTTAAATCATAAAATAGATATAGTATATTGCCATCATCAGAAAAAAAATTGAACGGACATCTCCCCCAATTCTTATAGTTCTCATATGTTTTAATGTCATCTAGTATAAGAATCTTCTTCTAACATCAATGTCATCTTGAAAATTAACCTTTAAATTTTCTATATAATAGATACATGGTGGTACTCTCATCCAAAAATTCTCTCAACATTCCCCTCTAGATCATAATTCATTCTCAAACTAAATATTTTGATATTCATTAAAGACAATTCTTGTTATGCATTTTCAAAAAACACCAAAGCATGGGTGTAGAACCCCAAGGTAAAAGTAAAATATATCTTAGGTTTTTCGATAATATTTTAGTGTACCTCTATAATTTTTCTTAAAAATTATAATAAAACTAGCTTATCATTACAAAATCTTGGCAAAAGATATGGAGTTCTAGTTGATCTAACTACATTGATATAAGTAGATTTAGGAAATATAAGTAGGTTTATATTTTTTTGATAATATTTTAGTTTCTATAAATTTTCTTAAAAATTATAATAAAACTATCTTATCATTACAAAATCTTGGTGAAAAGTATGGAGTTCTAGTTAATCTAACTACATTGATATAAGTAGATTTAGGAAATTGGATAAACCAATATCCCCAACCTACTATCAATTGTTTAGCATGTGTGGGTAAGTGCAAAAAGATGGGGGACCAAAAAGTGGCCACAACCACTTTTGGATCATGTAAGACATAACATGAGCACATTATAATGCACTTGCAATTTTTTGATATAAAATATTGATTGTGTAAATACCAACTCATTTGAACTCAATCTCTCAAAACCCTACAATAGAGCACAAGCCAAGTAAAGAACACACACTTTTTAAATTTGATCAAATTGCCAAAAAATGCTACCATGATCTCTAAAAGGTTGAGGAGGTAGGCAATGCATTAGTTTTTTAGTGTAAAAGTTCAATCAAATATCAAAAGAGAAATTATTTTTATTTAGTTTTGTTTAATTTTTAGGAACTGAAAATCCCCTCTTAGTTCATGAAATCCTTAATTCACCAATTCATGAAAACCTTGGTGAAGACCAACCATGGAAAACCCCTTTGACAATGCCTTGAAATCCTCCCAAGATGTAATCAAACATCCTAGGGAAACTATAAAACAACAAGAAAGAGCTTGAAACATTAATTAAAAATTTGAGAGATCTTAGTGGAACAACCTCCCATCAGTCTACCCTTGCCACTTCACTAGAATCTATCATCTCTCAAATAGATTTTGTGAGTGGCCAAATTAACACCTAGTCAAATAAGAGGGAAGAAGAAAGATAATTTTATGACAAAAATTATCCTAAAAAAAAAAAAACAAAAACAATATTGAAAAATGACTTAGTTTGCATTGTTAACTAACCCATAATCTAATGCACCCCTACATAATAGCTACAAAATTTTCCCTATCCATTGGTTCCAACACCAAGGGATTAAAAATATTTTTTTAGATAAGTGGTGGATATTTTTTCTACCATCCTCCATGTAACAATAATGAGTTCGTGTAGTAAATTTTGAGGAAACTCTATTAAAAGTTTGTCCTCAATGAGATCCAAAATTACTTTGATATGCAAGAGTTCGAGGGTAGAGGTACAAGATCTACATAGGATAGAGAGGTGGCACTTTGTGCCCAAAACTAGGCATGAAGACCCCTTTCTAGGCCAAATATTGAGATTGTCATGATCCCTTCTATTGTGAAGGAGAGTGTTGAGGTTGAGACTTGATAGTCCATCATTTTGCTTAATTATTCCCATTAACAACACACTAGGCCTTTAGCATATGGTGATGAGGGTGAGGCATCTAGGTCTCAATGTTCACCTCATATTTTTTGAAACCACTAGTCTCTTTGTGATTATGAGTCTGAGGATGATTGGGGTGCTCGTGGCCAATAACATGGCATATCCATAATAGATGAATTGGTCTTCACATATGGCATGCTAGATCAAACATTTGACATTAATAGATAGGTAAATTTTAATAAGGTTAAATTTTATTTATATATCATTTTGAAATGTAAAATTAACTAGATTACTAAATTTATTGTAATAAAAATTTAGGGTCAAAATGTTCACCCTATTTCTAGCAGCCCTTTAGCTCTTGATTATATGATGACATCAAGTCCACTATTATGGAATTAGTAAAGAAATAGTAAATATAATACATATAAAAATTTTACCTTATATGAATGGTAATCTTAAAAAATCATATTGTATGTTGAATAGGTGGATGTTGGGCCTTCAATAGTCAGAGTGGCCACATATTTTTCATTGAGGCAAGCTTGACTATTTTTAATCATTATGATTGTAAAATAATGAGGTAGATTTTAATAATTTAATAAAACTATTTTATTTTCATTTGATGGTATTAGTTCATGCTCCTCCTAATATTCATAGAAAAATGGAGGAGGGTGTTTCCACAAAAAATTATCTTTGATTCCTTTGACAAAGGTATGAACCAAATTAATATTAATTTCATATTCTCTTTGTTATTTTATCCCACATATATCAGTATAAATTTAAATGATATTCATCTATATTTTAACTTGTTTCTTGATATTTATCACATGGAGTCACAACTCCAGTTTGTGCACATGCCCCTCAGACAAATGAAGAGAGGAAAAAAGTTCTTGAGAGATATTATTAGTTGATAGTAAGTGATTATTTCATTATATGCCATACTATGCTTACAAAAGGTGTGTGTATTATGTGTTTGGTATTTTCATGATCATGGCATATTAATATAGTTTGATCTTTTTACCACATTATAACTATCTTATATGAGTTTTCTTGGGTATGGTTTATTTTGGTCTTCATTATTTATAGTGAAGAGGTTCTAGGCTACACCAAATTTTGTACCATATGTGCAACAATTAAACAAAAATAAAGGTTGATACACACCTAGATACTAGTTCCAAAGAGACCATGAGAATCTATCTCCATGAAATTTGTCCTAGTCTACTCTACTACAAGGAATATAATTTTTTTTTTAAAGTAGTTGATAGGTTCATAAAGATGGTAATGATGATTCCTTACAAGATTTAACAATATTAGTGTGGAAAAGCAACTCAATTGTAATTTTAGCATGTCTAAATCCACTTCATAATCCTAGAAACTGCCATTTTAGGTAGAGATATGAGACTATTAAGAAACCTTTAAAATCATTTTAGTATATATGAAAGATAAAACATTGAGTAATTATAGTTTATTACATCCCTAGATTGACATATAGTAGCAAATACTTAGATACAAATATAGATATAGATAACCACCAAAAATTGCAAGATAACAGTCATACATATTTCTCAAGAGTATTCCATGCAGATGGAGAAATAAATAATAATATATTTACTATCTTACTTGTATATATCTATCAAAATTTTCACCACTCTATCTCACAATATTTTACACATGCACATAACTTCATGCACAAATTTGCTCACTTAGATTCATTGTAGGTCATGTATTAGTGGCATCATGTGATTCATTTAGTACATTCTATTGAATGATATTAAAATATTTGATCCTTATTGTAAAACCATGAGAAGCATCAAATTATATTATAATTCATTTCAAATGTATTGAAATAGTAGAAGAGAAATATGTTAGAACACAGTAATATACTGAAAGGAGGGATGAATCAGTATATTCCTCTAGTTTATTCAATTCAACTTTACCAAATAAAACTTCTTACTAATTCAAAAAAATAAAGCATTCAAAGCACAAGCACACAACCACAACACCAAATTTACGTGGAAAAAAATACAAGGGAAAAACCACAGTGAGAGATGCTTGCAGCTATTGTCCAAATCCAACCACTAGTATAGAAACAACAATACACTACTAAAAAAATTGCTAAAAACTGTTTATAAATGACTACAGTTGGTCACATGACCACTAGTAGTTTATTGTCAGTCATATATAACATGAGCATATTGATGACTAGACCATTTTTAGTCATTTATTGGTTGTTTTGATTGATTGATTTGGTAGTATATTTAGTCATTGATTTAGTCATGCATTGCTGTGATTTGGTCACTTTTTACCACTATTATATTTAGTCATTGATTGCTATAATATGGTCACGTATTTAGTCATTTTTTATTCACTAATATATTTAACTAGTCACTTATTTATTTGTTGATTTAGTCATTGATTGTTGTAATCTTGTCACTTATTTTGTCATTTTTTATTCACTGATATATTTAGTCATTGATTGTTGTTAACTAGTCACTTATTAGGTCATTTTTATTTAATGTTCATTGATTTCTATCAATTGGTAGTATATTTAGTCAATTTAATTATTAATTGATGTCAATTAGTAGTATAGTTAGTCATTTTAATTGATTGATATTTGAGTATTTAAGCATAAAACACAAAAGTACACATCAATCATCAATTGCACACAATAAGACACCATTGAGAAGGAAAAACCAGTGAACTTTATTAATAAAAGAAAGGTGTTCTAATTATAGATTAGAAATAGAGTATTACAATTGTTATTTTCAGTCATAAGACTAAAAATACGAGTTACAATATTGCATAAAAATGACTACAAGAAAAAAATTCTCCAAAAAAACTTTTGAAATGATGGAAATGCATGCTTGAAACCCTTCAATGCGAGAACATGCCCCTTTCATCTCTTAAAAATTCTACAATGACATGGGAAATCTTCCTGGAGCAAGTTGTAACATGTAGAATCCAAAAAGGAGAGTGTTGATCGTGTCCCATATATGAAGCTCTCTCCTTCAATGTAGTCAACAATAACCTAGCTAGAATCTTTCCTCCTTTATATGCAACATGCCATCTGATATTTGCAACAAGGTGCTACCTTTTCTATGCTTTAATACAACCGAAATAATTACTATTAGTCTCAATTCAAAAAGAATAAAAGTGCATTGTATATTGCAAGTTTACAAAAGTAGAAAGACAATAGAAAGATAAATCAATTAAAAAAATGTAGCCTTGTCAACAAATTCCTTAAATAGATTGTTCAACATAGGCCTGAAATATGCATATTGAAACCTTGATTTCAAAACCTTGTTCAAAGTTTAAGAAATGTGATATGCTCAAATTATAGAATGAAGGCTATCAACACTAACCAGATTGGAACAACATTATCAACAAAAATTTCTTGGAAACCAAGCCCAAGAATGCCATCAGACTTAATTTGACAACAAAAAAGTCAACCTTGGTTCATGTGTTGTCTAAGTAAAGACCAACACCATGGAAGAATCCATTTATACATAAATTCCAAGTTAAGCTGATGAGAAAAGATCTTTGATATCTAGCTAGGAAGCCTTAACATCCAAAAATTAATAACTTGACATTTCACAACAAGTTTCCCAATTGTGACATCATCTTTACTTAAGAAACCAAATATTGATCCATTGCCATATTGAATCTCATGAGATTCTCCTTCACAAATAAAAAATGCTATATATTAATTTTTTACCAACTTCATTAATATCCCCATGTAAGCAGACTAAAGTAAGTGAGGTTGAGGGTTTGAAGTAGAGTACCACCTTCTTGGTATGTGCTTGAATTTGATGACTTGTATCTTGAAAGAAAATAGCAAGCTAGCTGCACTGTAAAATCATTGTTAATCATTGTTACAAAATAACCTCAAAATTCTCTTTAATTAAAATAATCCTTCCAGATATTTTAGTTAATTTCTAAGAGAGTTAATTTGACTATCCAAAAAACCATGAATCTATTATTGTATATAATTTCCTAGAATTTAGAATTTGAATGTAATAAAACTAACCATAATTACCAAAGATTTGACACCAAAATGTAGTACAAAATGAATTGTTTGATAGAATTCCTCAAAGAGATGTCATCTCATGGAATGAAATGATATGATTGTAGAATGTGCACAAAATGGATTTTGCAGGGAAGCTCTCCAAACATTTGAATTAAAGAAGCACTTTGGAACACTGATATTGTAAGCTTTGCTTGTGTTCTAGATGCATGTAGTCATGCAGGTTTAGTAGATGAGGGTTGCACATACTTCACATGTCAGTAGCCCTTATTGTATTACATATATAGTTGATCATTAGGTGTGCATGGTTGACCTTCATGCTCATGTTGGCTATCTTGAGGACACCCTAAACATTATTACTGAGATTCCAGTTAAACCTTTGGTTCCTATGGATCACATATGAATATAGGTTGAGAATTCTAGCAACACTCATTTTTTAGTTGGATCGTAAAAATGCTACAACTTATGTTCTTCTCTAAAAAATATGTGCAGAAGTAGACAAGTGTGGTGAGGTTCAAATTGTAAGGAGATTGATGAAAGATAGAGGAATTAAAAAGATACATGCATGTAGTTGGATTGAAGGGAATAAAATGGCACATGATTTTTTGTGTAGGAGATAGATCACATCCAAAAACATGGGAGATCTATGCAAAATTGGAGAAATTGGCTTGGAAGATGAAGGCAACAAGGTATTTCTAGATTCAAGGATTTTACTCAATGTTTTGGAATAGAAGAAAAAAGAATCATTTATCTACCACCATAGTGAAAAGTTAGCAATTGCATTTGGTTTGTTGGTACAACTATTAGAGTTGTTAAGAACCTTCAAGTATGTTTTGATTTTCACATTGCATCTAAATTCATATCCAATATTGTTGCACGAGAAATTATTCTAAGAGATGTGAACCATTTCCATCATTTTAAATAGGGACAATATTCTTGAGGAGAATATTGGTGATGCTAAATGAAATGAATTGAAAAATAGGCTTACACTATAATAATGTGCACTACATTAGATATCTAGTAATAATGAAGGGACATCCATCAAAGCATAACAACAAGGATTTTTTTTGTCATATGTTGTTGTTACAAGTGCCATGCTAGACATACATAAAAATGTGGAAGCAATATACACAAGGAAAGCAAAAATTTTCAAAAAAATGCCTCAAAGAAATGTGATTTCTTTTTATAGTTTAACCACAATACCACACCATTTTGACATGATCCTTGTGGTGATGCAGGATGTTACTGCTACACCACATTGTTATTACTTGGCCTTTGTGGTAATGCGGGATGTTATCACTACACTGCACTATTATTGCTCAGCCTTCGCAGTAATGCAGGATGTTACTACTACACCGCATCATTATTGCTCGACCTTCATAGTAATGCGGGATGTTACCACTACACTACACCATTATTGCTCAGCCTTCGCAGTAATGTAGGGTGTTACCACTACACCACACCTTGTCTTATTGGCTCTTGCGAGGATGTGGGAGAAGTATTTGAGTTAGAGCCATACCTCACATTTATTGCTCAGCCTTCATGGTAATGCAGGATGTTACCACTACATTGCACTGTGTCTTCTTGGTTCTTGTGGTATTATGAAATTTGTCACAATATTCTTATGAAACTTGTGACGACCATCTACTACGTTGACACAATAGTCTTATGAAACTTGTCAATATTTATGGGAACCTTTTAAATTACATTCAGATCTATAAGGAAACTATCCTATAGGGATGATAGTCCCAAGAAACATGGCAATGGTTACACCAATAAATAGTTAACTAGAAACCATGAATTTTCAATGCATAATGGGGAATATACAAAGAGTTAAGTTAGTGAGTAAACATCCTTGGAGAATTATCATCAAAAGTATGACAATCTAAGAGTTCATAGTAGAAAATCATATAACCTTAAAGACCTAATAGTCATAATAGACCTAGTGATAGCTTTCAGAGTTATAAGAATAAATTCATAAGAGAATAGATGCAAGAGCATGAAAGGAAATTGAGATGGAAGGGTAGTTGGTAGAGTTGAAGAATCAAACTTGTAGTGAGAAGGTAGGGAGAACAAAATAATTTATAGTCAAGAGGATCATGGAAGTTTCTTAGGTGACTATATTTGGGCAAGGAGAGAACTTAGTGACAACATTACCATCAAAATAATAAGGATACTCAAAACCCTAGCAAACCCTAGGGCCTTTTACATCACCTTGTAGAGATCTCAAACATGCATGAAAATATTTCATGGAGACTAAAATTAGCTTTATTTTTGATGATCACAAAAAGTAACAAAAATTTATATTTACAAGTGATGAAAATAAGTACAATGAAAGTATATTATGCTGATTTTTTTTTTAAATTAACCATTAACTATCCAATACAATCTAACAAAATTAAAATATACAATGAAATATTATGATTAACAAAATGATAATTTTAATAGTTATCTTAAGGTAGACAAAAAAAATTGTGCAAGTGAAAAATACTACTCTTAGATTATTCTGAACAAATAACATTTTCATTTACATCATTTTCAAGCAACAATTTTTTAGATCTAGCTAGTTGCACAAAAATCAAATCAAATTTGCAACGATCTAAAAGATCTGAAGGTCTAAAAATATGATATTTTTAGATCTATTCTTGGGTGTATCCTACAAAATTCATCATAGAAGGATGGGTCATCACCTCATTTAGACCTAGATGTGGAACTACCTTTTTTGTTTCCATAGAATCCAAAATAGGCCTAACAAATATTGGAAGAAATAACCCTATAAACACACAAAAGGAAAAGCTAAATCAGTAGTAATTTACTAATTTTCATTCAACTTCTCTATAATCATTTTAAGTACTTGATTCTATTGTACTTTGAAGATTTATAATATGAATTTTAGCTATTCAAATAGCTTAAATAATTTTAAGTTATAAAACTGATAAATAGGCTTTAGCAATTAAAAAAAATCCACTTCTAAAATTTTAAATATCTTTACTGTATCTATTTACCATTGTTAGAGAGTTGCAAACTATGAATTGTCCTTTGTCCTATAGGACGAAGAAAGGAAGAACACTATCAAACAGTGATTGAATCATAACAAACAGTCCAAAAACAATGAAAGTTACTATCAAATGGTGACAAAGATCTGTCCTCCAAGTCATTTGCACATGGTGATTGAGAACACAATGAGTAAGAAGTAAAAGAGCACTGGATCATAGCACTGCAAAATGGTCATTAGTTATGCAATGAACTTCACTATTATTTTGATCACAAAACATAGTGAGTAATAAGTAAAAGAGCATTGGATCATAGAATTACAAAATGGTCATGAGTTATGCAATGAAATTCACTATTATTTTGATCACAAAGGAGATCGAGATAATAACTAACATATTAATGTGCACAAAAAATGTTCATGGAGTGAAAACTTCCTTACAAAGCAATTACCACAACAAAGTTTGAAGTGAATTGCACTTGCTACTTTATGTTGATATGGATATGTTCTAACTTATAGTTAATTTTTTTATCATAACAAATAGGCTAAATAGTCATTCATATACCATTGTTTCAAATTATAAATTGCTATACCTTATTCTAGGAGCAAATCATAGGGGGATTCTATACATAAGGCACCATTGTTTCAAATTCAAAATTGCTGGTTCTTTCACAATTGTTTGCTTCATTTATTTGATCTAAGACAACCTATTGCATAGAAGATTCTCTCAAAATCACAGTAAAATCCTTTATTCTGGGATGACTATTCAGAATCTTTCCCATCATAACAATGAACAAAAGCATCAATCATTAACCTAAAATTTTCAAGAGTTTCATCAAATTCTACTTTTCCTTTCTCTTTTCCATTCTGAATTTTATTCCCAATTTCATCCATGAAGAACATCCTCAACCTATAGATCCTTCTATTAGCCATAACTTTACTAGGTGTCAAGGATAGCTTCAAGTTTTTACCCAAGCAACAATTGACAAAATTCGGCCTTACAAGATTTTTGATCTAGTAAGGCCGAATTTTGGCAATTGTTGCTTGGGTGAAAACTTGAAGCTATCCTTGACACTTGGTAAAGTTATGGATAATAGTAGGATCTATAGGATGAGGAAGTTCTTCATGGATGAAATTGGGAATAAAATTTAGAATGGAAAAGAGAGTGGAAAAGTAGAATTTGATGAAACTCTTGCAAAGTTCAAGTTAATGACTGATGCTTTTGTTCATTGTTATGATGGGAAAGATTATGAATAGTCATCCTGGAATAAAGGATTTTATTGTGATTTTGAGAGCATCTTCTATGCAATAGGTTGTCTTAGATCAAATAAATCAAGTAAACAATTGTGAAAGATCCAACAATTTTTAATTTCAAACAATGGTGTATTATGTATAGACTCCCCCTATGATTTGCTCCTAGAATAAGGTATATCAATTTAGAATTTGAAATTATGGTATATGAACAACTATTTAGCCTATCTGTTATGCTACAACAATTAACTACAAGCTAGAACATATCCATTTCAGCATAAAATACTAAGTGCAATTCACCTCAAACTCTATTGTACCTGAGTATGACAATACCTAAGCTTCTGGTGTTTCTAGATGGAACCTATAGTGGAAAAGTGTAGTCTCCATCTAAAGGAACTATCTTTAGAGCTCTTCCCTAAAATGAGGGTTGAAAACATAAGAAGAAAAATAATACCATAATTCTAAATTAGCAATTTTTATCAAGCCAAATGTCAAAAAGTATAATTAAAAAGACAAATCCTTACAATTGGACCTCAAATTGGACCAAGAAGATTTATGATTTTATCTCTAGAATGTAGGAACTTTCTCTGTCAGAGATTCACAACCTAAAATTGGATCTCAAATTGGACTGATAAAATTTATAATTTTATCTTTAAAATGTACGAACTTCCTCTAGTGGAGCTTCACTACCTCAAATCGGATTTGAAATTGATACAACAAATTTATGGTTTTATCTTTACAATGTACAAAATTTCTCTATTGGATATTAAAGATCTTAGGTTGGACCTCTAATTGGACCAACTGATTTATGATTTTATCTTTAGAATAAAGGAACTTCCTTTGTTAGATATTCATAAATTCCTACAGTTAGGTTCTGCTTCCAACCGAAAACACCTAGAAGTGTTTCACACCAGCTCAAAGTACTCTCAACTTGGTTATGACATCGATAGAAATCTATTTTTTCTTGGATGATTTATACTTGAATGTTACATCACAATCTATTCTTCATGCACATAAAAATGCAACATATTAACCCCTTCTAAATAAAACTCAAAATCATCATAAAACCATAATTAATAAATCATTTTAGCTTCAAAAAGAATCCAATATCACTATAAAAAAAAGCTATATAAATCACAAAAAATCCATGAAGCAATCCATCCAAAGAGAAAATAAGAAATGTAAGGATTTGAGAAATATAAGTCCAAAGGGTTATGCTATAACGGTAAAGGAATCACCATAAGAAAAAAACCAAGGAACAAATTCTTGTGATTGTAATTATGTGATCCATAACTCTATTGGTCATGTGGCATAGTTGTGCTATAACAAATACATGATTCATTCATATGTGACCCAAGTTTAATGTGGCTATGTTATGATAGAAATGGAGGAAATTATGTAGCTTTATAACTTGTAAAACTATTATACTATAGATATAATTAAGTATTATTTGCTACAATTTATTTGTCGATGATTATCTATTTAGATTCATTTTACCATTTGTAGAAGTAGACAAAATATTGTAGAAGAATAAAACCAAAAGATAGAAGTGACACAACATATATTGTAGAGAAACCCTTTCGGGAAAAAACTCCACCACCAGAATCAATAGTGCTTGTATTATTTAACCTTAGAACAAGATTACAATAATTCTTTATCAATCCTTGCTTGAGATGATTCTTTTTCCTTCAACAATTCTTCTTTACAACTTGCAATGAAATTTGATAAAACTCTCTTCAACTTGCTGCAATAAATAGACAATAAAGAGCCTTGTAAACTTCAAATAGTTTACAATTACAAAGCACAAAGCTTATCTCACAAAACTTACACCTATTCTTTTCAATTATAGTTCTTGTGTGAAAAAAAAATGTCAAACCAAGTCCTTCATCAATTTGGGCATCCAAAACTAAAGTGCTAACTCAACGTTGATTTTGAAGATATCTTGTAAGCTTCTCCTCAAAGTTGGCACCCAAGAATGGGCCCACTTAACTCATCCTTATAAAATATCTTATCATGAAAAAGTGTTAACTCCAAGATGCCAAATTGGGCGCCCAAGGTGGGTCCAAGTCAATATTTGTTAACTAAAACATATCTCTCCATCAATTCATGCAAATATCATGCATGATTGATTATCCCTTGTTAACTGAAAGTAGTCACCTATTATTTTTAATGCAACTCAAGTCATTAGCATACAATTCAAGTCAACTGAAGTCAACTAACATGCAACTCAAACTAACTACATGCAACTTAAGATAACTAAACCATAACTGAACTAAAGTGACACTGAACTAAATTGAATTGAATTGAATTGAACTAAACTAAACTAAACTAAACTCCATGCATGTAAACTTCAATCCCTAACTTCTAGGATCTTTACATGCATTACTAAAGTTTTATCTTTTTCCTCCAAACTATTAACTTAACTCAAGGTGAGTTCCACCTTCCATGTGGGCACCTCATGTGCTCCTATTTTGTAGGAGCTCTTCTTGGGCATCCCCACATATTCCTATCATTTAGAATTAATTACAAATGTCAATTTGCATGTTCATTTCATTTGAATTTAATCTCTTTCTAATCCTAGTGTTGGGGAACACTTTCCAAGGACTTAGGAGATACATGAAATAATGTTTAGGATTGTAATTAAATGACATCCTATTCCCAACATTCTCCCACTTGACATTATACATTTAAATTATTCTAAAAAAGGAATCATTATTGTAAATCAAGTATAGGACTCAAGGCCAATGGCCTTCCTGCACCAACTAATCAATCCATGTCAACTTAAAATGTAACTTACATAATCACAAAGATCCAAGCAAATGATTAATACTCAAAACCAAGAGAACTTATCTCTAGGAACTAGTTTGTAAGATAATCTACAACATTAATAAAAGTGTCAAATTTCTCAATTAATACCTTCCCACTCTCAACCATTTCTCATGGAAAGTGATATTGAACATCAACATGCTTAGTACAAGCATGATACATAGGATTTTTGGCTAAAAAAATAGCATTCTAACTATCACATTCAAGTTTAACTTACTTGCAATTAAAACCAATACCTATCCCAAGTCTTTGTAACCAAATTGCCTCTTTGGAGGCATGTGAAATAGTTGAGTGTGTTGAACTCACATACAACTAGGGTGTAGGCTTCTCGGTATTTACTATTGAAAAATATTTTCTTACAAGTAACCATTCCAACATATATCTCTTACCATAAGAGAACTCAAGCTTCACTTATTTCTCCAAGTATCCATGAGGACCTGTAACCAACCAATCCATGCCAAACTCCAAATGCAACATAGCACTATCATGAAGTAATCAAGAAAATTATTAATGTTCCCAATACATAAGAGAACTACATAAGATCAATATCAATAGCTCCAATCATGAATCAAGAACATAAACATGACAATATGATCTAACCATCTCCTCCAAGGAGATCACATGCATCATAACATTCATAAAAATCCTAGTCTTAAGAGAACAAGTACCATGCCAAACTCTAAAGGCATGTCTAGAGTAAACCATGACATAATAGCAACCAATCTAAACCAAGATAAAACATATCCCCAATCATATGAGGATAACCTTACCAATGATGCATCCACATCACTGGAAACAACTCCCACTAAACCATGGTATGAGCTACACATGGAATCATGAATACCATCCTCTTCATGAAGATCACTCATTAACATCAAGCAATGAGTCATCATTAACATTTTTACATGAAATGATCAATGCATGATTACTGTCATCTGAGGATTCCTCTATAGAAGAATCAAGACTCTTTTTCTTGTTCTTACAATCCTTCTTCACATGTCCCAATTTCCCACAATTCCAACACTTTACCTTACTTCATCCTTCAAACTTACCCTTCCCTTCCTTGTCTCCCTTAGGTTCCTTTTTCTCAAGCCTAGCTTTTACAAAAAAGGCATCTTGGATTTCCATTTTATACTTCCTCCCCATATCCTCTAATAGGAGAGTAGGAATTATATTGTCCATCTTTGGATTTACATCACTATCACTGATAGCAACAATTAGATTTTCCCAAGATTCTAGTAAAGAACAAAGTAACAAAATGAATTTATCTTCATCTTCTAGATTTACATCTACAAATGCTAACTATTCAAATGATTTGCAACAAAATCACCATCTTTCATCTTTAAAGAATACAACTGTCTTTTTAGAGACAACTTATTAGTATAACTTTTAGTTTGATAAATATCACCTATTCTCTTCCAAAATTTATATGCAGTAGTTTCTTCTAAAACATTCAAGAGAACAACATCAACAAGAAATAATCTTATGGTCCCTCTCGCCCTCTTATCAAGCTTAGCCCAATCCTCATCTGACATCATTGTAGATGACTTTGTCTCATTACCAACAACTAACCACTGAACTCTCTCTTCAAGGAGATCCTCCATTTTTAGTTTCCACATATCAAAATTAGATCCATTGAATCTTTCAATATCTAAACAAGAATTAAAACTCATTCTAACAAACTTATTTTCCAAAATCAGCAATAACACAATAGTAAAAGCTCCCACTACAACAAAAAAACCTTTAAACTTTTAAGAGAAAGGCGTCCTGAAATCTACTCAACCATTAGCTCTAATACCAAATGTTGAAAATGGAGATAATTATGTGGCTTTAGAACTTGTAAAAATATTATACTATAGATCTAATTAAGTATTCTTTGTGGATGATTATCTGTTTAGATTCATTTTACCATTTGTAGAAGTAGACAAAAGATTATAGAAGAATAAGACTATAATATAGAAGTGACACAATATATACCATAGAGAAATCCTTTTGAGAAAAAACTCCACCACTAGAATCAATAGTGATTGTATTATTTAATCTTAGAAAAATATTACAATAATTATTTATCAATCCTTGCTTGAGATGCTTCTTTTTCTTTCAACAATTCTTCTTCACAACCTGTAATAAAATCTGATAAAACTCTCTTCAACTTGCTGCAATAAATAGACAATATTGACCCTTGTAAACTCCAAAGAGTTTACAATTAAAAAGAACAAAAATTATCTCACAAAACCTATGCCTCTTCTTTTCAAATAGAGTTCTTCTATGAAAAACAATGTCAAAACAAGTCCATCAATTTGGGCATCCAAAATTGAAGTGTTAACTCAACATTGATTCCAAAGATATCTTGTAAGCTTCTCCACAAAGTTGGCACCCAAGAATGGGCCAAATTAACTCAGCCTTATAAAATATCTTATCATGCAAAAGTGTTAAATCCAAGATGCCAACTTGGGTGCCCAAGGTGGGTCCAAGTCAATCTCTGTTAATTGAAATATATCTCTCCATCAATTCATACAAATATCATGCATGATTGATCATACCCTATTAATTGAAAGTAACTTCACCTATTATCTGTCATGCAACTCAAGGCATGAGCATGCAATTCAAGTCAACTGAAGTCAACTAACATGCAACTCAAACTAACTACATGCAACTGAAGATATTTGAACTGAACTGAACTAAATTGAACTGAACTAAACTAAACTGATACTAAACTGAACTAAATTAAAGTGAAGTGAACTTATCTAATCTAAACTAAACTGAATTGAACTCCATGCATGTAAACTTCAATCCGTAACTTCTAGGATCTTTACATGCATTACTGAAGTGCTATCTTTTTCCTCCAAATAGTTAACTTAACTCAAGGTGAGTTCCACCTTCCATGTGGGTGCCCCATGTGCTCCTATTTTGTAGGATCTCTTCTTGGGTGTCCCCACATGTTCCTATCATTTAGAATTAATTTCAAATGTCAATTTACATGTTAATTTCATTCAAATTTAATTGCTTTCTAGTCCTAGTATTGGGGAACACTTTCTAAGGACTTAGGAGATACATGAAATAATGTTTAAGATTGCAATTAAATGACATCCTATTCCCAATCAGTGTCAATCATCATTGGGTGCATTCAGGTTGGCTCAATTTTAATAAGTTATGATGTAATGATAGCATGATACAAGAGCGATTACCTCTTGTTGCAATAAAGAGCCTATAGTTCTAGTTGATATGCAGAGTGGTTGTGTTCTATCAATTATGTAGTGCATTCAAGCACAACCCATGTTTAATGGGTTATTCTAGAGAGTGATCAAGATTTTGTAAACCTTATGAATGTTAATTAAAACTATACAACTTAAACTACAAACAAAGTTTATTACATAATTGGATGCAATCTTGGGTTACCACAAACTATAATAATGTGATCAATTAATAACCATTATGGAAAGTACTAAAGTAAGACCCATGATATATAGGATACATTTATCTGATCAAGTTTACATACCTTAATGATCAAACACAAGATTCTGATACACTTTAGGATACAATGCAAGATCATACCACAACCCTATCAAGACAACTAATTTTCTAACCCAAGATTTAAGGTTATTTTTTAATGCCAATAGAAGCATTGGTAAGAGCATGATGAGGGTAAAAACCCTAAGCATCTTTAGAAACATAAAAAATAACTCTAGTAGATTAACGAGGTTGCAATACTAGAAAGATTGAGACATTGTAGCCAATAAAAAAATCCTTGCAATCTAAATATTGTAGCTTGTAACAAACACACTATATAGCTCAGTGACATTTGTAGATGAAATATATGGTAAGAATAATGATAGTCACTTGAGGTATGACAGTCAAAAAGAGGCTGAGCAATGACAAGATAATAAAGTTCAAACCTTGCATAGTAAAGTGGACATTTTAATAGTGAGTTACCTTACCCCCTTGCTGACCTTAAGGGTTTTTCAAATGCTTTTGGTAGTGTTAGACAAGGAAAATGCAACTAGGGAATGACTTTCCAAATGAAGTAACAGTGGTAATCATAGGTTCAATGTTTCTTCTTAGGCATTGTATAATGGAGGTAGTGGATTGCATGTTTGAGCAGTTTTTTGAGACTCATCAAAGATGGGAGAATGGTGAATAATACCTTGTGGACTGTGAAGTAGTGACAATAGGGTTTAAGGATCTTAAGATCCACAATACCATGAAACAATGAGTCCCCTATAGTAAGTAAGTAGGTAATCTATAGGGAATAGTTTTATTTTATAGAAGGATGCTCATGAAAGGAATCTTCAAGTGATAGTGAGTGAGTTGTTTGAGATTGCAACTGAGGGTGCAATATCCAGTCTTAAAGGAAGTAAGTAAAGCAGTAAATGTACAAGAAAATAAAATCATACACAACAAACAATTCACAATGTTATCTTGCATAATGCCTTGAGTTTGAAGAAAAAAATCTCATTGTATCTTGATGAAAGTAGTGACCTTAATGGTCAATCATTGGCAACCATGATTTTAAAACATGCTATTGTGCTTATGGAGGCACCATTTTAAGCAAGAAAGTGAGTGGTGGTTTGGAACAATGGTAGGTATGAAGGACTTGCTTTATATGCATACTATACAGTCTAGCTTAAGACAACATTCTTAGAAGAGATTGAAGGTGGATTATGGAACTCAAGGGCTACCATGATAAGGATTAAAGCAAAGAATGGGATCTATTTAAAAGCCACGGTCATGAGGATATTAAATATTTCACATGCAAAACCCTAGTAACTAGAGTAATGAATATAATGCCAAAGAGGATAGTGTGTTGAGGCAGATTTAGGAGATCTCCACATTATCTAATCATAGGAAAATACATCATTTATTTATTTTTTTAAATTAAAATAAATCATTCTAAACCCTATATAGGATACATTCATACTTCAAAAGCATATGAAGGAATTTGAGATTATGCAAATATATGTCAATTAAATACCTAGATTACAAAAAATAGCATGAACAATGTAACCCTTGTTGAGTAGAGTAGGAATCAGATCAGCATAAATGAATCCTATGCCTCACGTCACACACATCTCCTTACTATTCTCTGTCATTCTTTACTGAAACACTTCTCCATTTTGGTGGGCTACTCCTAAAAATAATGTTTCGACAAAGGTTTTAGAGTATGTTTATTAAAATAAAAACTGCATTATGGAAGGCTATGCCTAAAAATAAGATTTCAAAGAAACTTTTAGGGTATGTTTATTAAAGTTTTAGAGTATTTTGGTGGGCTATATTTTTTATTCCTTAAATGATTTATTGAAATGGATTGTGACTAAATAAATGACTAACTATTTAGTCATTTTTATTTTTGTGACTAAATATATTTTAGTCAATGACCAAATTAGTCATTTATTTACTCATTTATAGCTGAATTGCAAAAAATGAGTAGAATTTAGTTATTTTTAATTGGTGTGACTAAAATTTTTAGTCACTTATTCATTTATTTTCCAAATTCTAGGAGTGAACCTCACAAAAATAAAGCAAGATTTACAACAAGTTTTATGTGCTGCAACCCAAAGGAAGCTACAACTCCCTACAACACAATTTTATGGCCTCAACCAAAGGAAGTTTACAACTCCTTTCAAATTGCAACACTTACAAAAGGAGGTTATAGCCTTAGCACAAAAACTTAATGAATTTTGGTGATCAACCATCACCACAACTATCAACACCTCTATTACCTCTAGCCCAATGCTTTCGACACACTTGCACATACATCTACTCAACAAACTCTACTACCTTCATCTTATTGATTTTGACACTTTTCTTCAACACATACACTTACTTGCACACATCAAACACATTGCTTCCTTCGACTCACTATGTTCAACACACTTCATATATTTATTTACATACTCAAACATACTATGCTACCTTCAACTCATTACTTTCAACACATTGCACACATTAGTCTTCAAACAAACTTTGCAACAAAATTGATATTCCATTTATATCCTCTACAAGCTTCAAAAATTTTCTCCTTGTCAACCAAGATAAAACATGTAAGCATAAACGTGCAACAACCATAATAAGTTAGATTCAAAACATATTTAGTAAGTGGGAATAAAATGTGGCCCAAACCAGGAGATAATTTGGACTTATTTTACCTTAGCATAGACTTCCATGTTGGTGCACACTATAAAGAATTGGTACAAACACTTCAAAATTCCAAGTTATCCCAACAAGCACTTAACCTTCCATGCACTAGCTCCATACTAGAATGTGATACCAGTGAAACTAGATAACATCATACAAATCACTTTATAAGCATTATATAATATTCAAAGATATTCTCATACACTCATTTTACCACTTCATACAACTTTATGTTGACACAAGAAAACAAATACTAAACTCAACATCACTTGCAAACCCAAAAAACACAATCTTGAGATAAAACATTGAGAAATAGACTTACAATACATCTCTACAATTAAAACTTTAAATGAGAAAATAGCTATACAATTTGAACTCATCCTCCAAATTACAAGGCCACAACATAAATTGTAGAGAAATGCAGAGCATTCCTCAAATCCTTCCTAACTACAACACAGTCTTCACTCTACTAGCTTTGGAAAATTCTACAAAAAATTTTATGCCCTAAAACAAGGAACATACTTCACACCTATTTCTATCTAACTTCCAAACCATAAGGCTATATCTTCAAATATAGAGGAATGTAGAGAATTATCATTAGCTGCTTTAGCACAACTTCTTGAGCCATTAACTATATGAAAAATTTCATAGTTTCTTTCATATATTATATAATGTTTTACACCATGGGATAGTGAATACTTTACATTCACAACACTATATCAACATGAATAAACCAAAACGTATTCATAAAAATGATCATCTATACATGAGCAATAGGATAGAGGTACAATTGTGTACAACATGCTCATGAAATTCATCATCATGTTGAACACCTTTGATCAACATATTGATTGCATCACATGAAACCATACACACACTACCATAATTCTACCATCAATGACAACACTTACAATACTCTTGCAAAAAAGAAAACACTTGCAAGAATCTCAATTCTATTGACATCAATGACAACACCTGCAATAATGTTGCAAAAATCTCCCCCTTGGGAATTGATGGCAACACCTAACCTGATATGTAATTTCTCCCCCTTTGACATCAACGGAAAAGAGCTAATGGTATTCTTCTATTCCTATAACAACATACAAGCTCCCTTATCAGCACAAACCTTTTCATTCTTCTTAGATTATTTTACCCACTCCCCTTGAGAGATAGCCCACAACAATCTAGGGATAAAAATATGTCTTGAATTTCTCCCCTTGGATAGAACTATGCATCTAGTTGGAAGGAGGGGAAAAAATCCCTAACATATGTCTAAGATATTCAAAAGTGTCCTTAGAAAGCACCTTTATAAAGATGTTTGCAACTTGTTCCTTTGTAGGTACATACTCCAATCTTACTTCTTGATCTGCAACCTTCTCTCTTAAGAAGTGATACCTAATAGATATATGCTAAGTTCTAGAATGCATCAGTGGTTTATTTGAGATATTGATGGTTCTTGTATTGTCACATAGAATAGGAATGGGCTCATCATGTACATTAGTTTGATATCCTTCAATTTTTTATTCATCCACAACACTTGAATGCAACAGAATGTTATAGCTATATATTCTTCTTCTACTATTGATAAGGACACTGTATCACACTTCTTAATAAACCATGAGACTAATATGTCTCCCAAAAATAAAGCTCCACCATTGGTACTTCTTCTATCATTAACACTACCAGCCCAATCAACATCACTATATGCATTTAGGGAAAATTCATCACCCTTTTGATACCACAATTCATAATCTAGAGTTTTCTTCAAATATCTAAAAATCCTTTTGACAACCTTCACATGAGTTTCTCTTAGATCTGCTTGAAACCTTTCAACCAATCAGACAACTTGCATAATATCAAGCCTTGGTGCTATTAAGTGTAGTAGGCCCCCAATCATAGACCTATATAAAGTCTACTAAACCTTAGGTTACTCATCATCTTTGCTCAAATGTTAACCTATTACCATAGGAGTATTCACTAGTTTACAATCTTCCATACCAAACTTCTTCAACATTTCCTTTACATACTTTGGTTGAGAGACAAAAATACCTTCATCTGATTATGTAGTTTGGAGACCAAGAAAGAATGATAACTCTCCTATCATAGATATTTAAAATTCCTTCTACATCTCTTCAACAATTTTTTTACACATTTCATCATTCCCACCAAATATTACATCATCAACATACACAATAATTATTAGAATTCTTTCATCCTCATTTTTTATGTAAATATTGTTATCTGTGGTACCTTTCTTGAAGCCCTGCTAAAGTTAGTACTTATCCAACCTAGTATACCAATCAGAGACTGTTCCAAAATGGTGTAGCCTAGAAGGATCAATTGATATGGGGAAGAAAAAGAGGCCTCCCCTAGCATTCAACTACCTACTTGGACATGTTGGCATAGTCAATTTGGCCCCATGATGCATTGAGAAAAAGATATACATATTTCCACATTTGCATTGTTCTTAACAAACACTTTTTGTAATAATGCATTTATTGTTGGTATGTTCAAATGGTGTGGAGTTGAATAGAGCTAAGTGATATTAATGTGGAGGGTCCCCATATCCACCTATAGGCCCAAACAAAATATTCCTAGGTAAAATGAGGTTTGAGAACTGCTTTGTCATAGTTTGGAAAAAAAAAATTATTAGGGCTCTTAAGAGACTATGTTGCAATAGTTTAGCCTATAAAGATTAGGTGGGTAAGTGCAAAAAGATGGGGGGCCAAAAAGGGGGCTTAATAGAGAATTTTTTTTCTAAAATCAAGAAATATTGACCTTGGACGTGAAATTGAGGATAGTTACACTCAAAATTTTGAGATACAGCAAAAACAAGGATCATAGTGCCTTGAGTATACTTTCTAAACTACTAATTTATTTTGAAAATGGTTGAGAATAAGGGGTTCAAAAGAGAGACGTACAAAAATTGGTACCATTTTTTTAGAAAACATAACATAACAACTTTTGTACATCCCTAGCATGGTGAACTTTTTTTAATATTTTAAAAATCGCTTTGCTAATAAATTAGCTAACAATATGTAGTTGATGCATAATTTTTTTGATGTTTTTTTAATTAATATTTGATTTTTTACTAATTTTCAAAGTGGACACTTCTTGAAAAATAGAATTTTGGTCATGCTACCCCTACAAAATTTGGAAACTAATTGATTTTTTTTAATTTTTAGAATGGAGTCTAGCTTCTAAAAATGTAATTTATTTGAAATTTTGATGAATGGTTAATTTATAATGAAAAAACACTAAACATTGTTTTTTTCCAAAAAAGAGACACAAACAAGAGAAATTATAGATGAAAGGCTTAACATTGTCAAAAAGTGAAAAAAATTACATCATTGGATAGCTAAGAGATAACCTAACATTACCTAGGTGTTCAAATTATTTGACATTAAAACACGTGCAATCCTAATGGTGAGAATGAACCCAATTATGTGAAATATTGTAGAATTTGCAAAAACATGTCTCTAGTCGTTGGGAAGGCCCTCCAAGCCTTTGGGTTGGTATTCCAAGGAAAATACCAATCCTAAGGCTTGGGGATTGCCAAAGCAAGATATAATGCAACTGTGTTATAAAGTGCTCGTGTTATATCTTAGTTTTGACATGGATTTATTGTTTTGTGAATGCATTGAAAAAACACGAGCGCATTATAACGCACTCATGTTTTGATCTACATTTAATTTATTTTTCTTCTCTTTTTTTCTTTCTTCTCGTTATCTTTGAGGGAAACTATATACATGAAATAAACATTTAAGTATAAGTTACATATGGATGTTTATTTTCTTATACTTTAATTTATATTTCATGTATATAGTTTCAGGATGTTTGAGAGTGGTTTTGGATCTCTAAGAGTTATAATGCAAATTCTAGTTTTTGCAAGATTTCACAAATTTTAGACTTATTCAAATTTTAGTAATCAAGAGGTCAAATTTCAATAATCAGCAAGTTGAATTATTTCTCTCTTTATCTCACTCATCCTACACTCTAGACCCCTCTCTCACTATATCCATCCCTTTATCTAACTCTCTCTCCCTTGATCTCAATAACTCTCTCTCACTCTCTCTCTCTCCTTTGACTTCTAATTCTCTCTATCTCACTTCTCCCTCCCTCCCCCCCTCCTTCCCTCTCTACTTATCTCTATCTCCCTCCCTCCATCCTTCTCTCTCTCTCTCTCTCTACCTACCTCTCCCCCATTACTCCCTACCACTCTCTCTATTTCTCTCTACCTCACTTCTCTCTCCCTCCATACTTCTATTTCCCTCTTTTCTTCCCTATCTACTCTATCTCCCAATCCCTCTTTCTACCTACCTCTTCATCCATCACACCTTACCACTCTCTCTCTACACCTCTCTATCTCACCTTTCTCTCCCTCCCTC